>CM036544.1:8352103-8952103 GCA_020745685.1 Tautogolabrus adspersus
AATGAAAACAGATGAGAGCACGATCTGCAGTAAAAAATGTCTCCAGTTGAACCGTAAGATCCCTACGGGGAAACTTTGAAAGGTAGCTGAAACATTGGGCCTAATTCACTAATATGTGCGTAGAAATGTTCTTACTCTGCGCATAAAATAAGTGCATACGCAAAATCACCGTCGGATTCATGACACGTGCGTACCAGCCAACCTTGTTCTCACCACCTTGCGTATGTTAGTGAATCAGAATTACTCTAAATCGTCAGTCGCGTGCCCGCAACCTGCAATCAGCATACTACCACACCCCCATCTCCCCATATAAGGACATCCGATTGGTGTATCAGGACGAGAGCGGTGAGGTGGAGACACGTAGAAGTTTTTAGGAGATGGCCCCAAAAGGCAAAAAAGAGCGCTGTGTCTGGGGGCTTAGATGCCGTTACAGTGAATTGTATATGCATTGGCAGTCGGAATCAGCTGATCAGTCACTCGTCACACTCTTCCAACATGTTGTGACGGTCTGATGCGCTCTCTTCTGAAGGCACCGGCTGCAATATCTTTCAGCAAGGCTGGATCTTTACACTTTGAGACGTAAATCACAATCATGTATGCTCCAATGAATCAGCTGGTTTTGGTAACAGATGCGATATTTCATGGCAGTATTAGTGGGAGAGGTCGACTGAGATTTAAGATTTGAGATTAAAGGATGAAAAGGCATTTCATGATTACTTAATACATTTAGTCAATGCATTAGTTAATTCACGTTTTTAATGCTTGTCTTTTCAAAAATTAAAAATACATGTATATATATTATTTTTTACTGAATGTATTTTTAATATGTCATGCATTTAGTTAAGAGTGTACATTTTCTGAGAAAGCTGGTCAATCATTTGTGCGTACGCATGGTCTCAGGAGGTTCTAAATTGTGTTCGCAGAGTAGAACAAATTCAAGAAAGAACATATTGATGAATCACAGATTTGTGTTTCAAACGTTCGTACGTACGGTTTAACCCCATATTTGTGCGTACGCACTGTTAGTGAATGAAGCCCAATGTCTGTAACACCTTTTGTTTCAGCAAAAAGTTAGCTGCGTCTTAAACACAGGTATGACTTATATTATATTCTGGATTTTACTGTAATTGTAACTTCTGGGTTCCTCACACTTTAAGAACGATTTCTCTAAATAAATGGATCAGGCATTTTTGCAGGTTAGAACAGTTAAACGCAAAGAATCTGAATTCAGCCTCCAGGTGGCTTCAAAATAAAACAATAACAAAAGATGATGTCGAGGCTGGCGGGGAATCATGGGAGTGATTCTGTCTAGTACTCCAACCCCGACCCTGATGAAAACAAACTTGACTGTAGTCGAGACGAACGGGCGAAACCAACCTGAGGAGGAGAATACGGTATGTTTAACGACGATGTATCTAAGTATTTACATGACACATACAGCAACAGTACGGGAGCTTTCAGTAGCGGTTCCCGCTTCCATAGGTATTACACATTTAAGTAGTGTTTCTTTAATCAATAAGTCAGAAAGTTGTAAAAAATAAAATTAATAGAAGCCACATTTAGTTATTTTTGTAGTCATCTGAAGGGTTAAAGGAAACTGTAGTGTGCTGGCTTTATGGGCCGCACACTGATGAAGATATCTGGAAGATCCAGGTAATTTAGTCCATCTGTTTTGGATTTATGCCACTCTAAGCAGCTTTCAGAGGAATAAACGGCCCCTACATCCAACACTGAATCCAGGCCTTTTCCATCCAGGAGGTTTGTGACTGTTTCCTTTTTTTAATATGTGAGCCTCTATTTGTCCAGCAGGCTTTCTATTGAAATATTCTGCGTCTTCAAACTCCAGTTATATACCAAGGATTACATCATCAGGGATATTTTAAAGTTTAAGGAGCTCCCTGCACAGAATCCATGAAAGTGTTTTACAGGATGACAAGTGCTACTCATGATGAGTAACTCAACTTGATGTGTCAAATCTCAGAGCCACTTCAACGTCAGTGGTCTTATTTAAACAGTGAAGGCTTGGACTAACAACGTCTAAAATACCTCGGGTCTGGACAAATCAGTTAAGCAGTGATGTTGTAAACACCAGAAAGAGCCCTTAATAACAGAAGCAATTTAACAATTCCAAAGAGAGAGACAAAATTCATTAATTAAAAAGATACCGAACAAGAAGATTGAAAACACCAATTCATTCAAACAAGGAGAAAATACCCCGAGGAGTAAAACAAACAAAGAAACTCAAGAGCTCGAATGAAAAGAAAACACAGCAGAAGCAGAAACAAATAAAACAAGGACAAACAGGTGAAGGTGAATGAGATCCATGGGGATGGACTTAGGACACACATGGACAGAAGAAGTCTCAAAGTGAGAAGATGATGAGGATGAGGATGATGAACTATAAACATGAAGCAGAGCTGAAAACACAATGAGCTTCAAACTCTGTTCATCTGTCCCAAAACGCTCAGTTAGCTGTTATATGCATCCACATTGGGCAACATTATCAACGGACAACTGCAACATTTTAAAAGTTAAACTGACTCTATTTGCAACGTTTAGCACACAAACACCAGTGGATCTCAGGGTGGCTCTTAGGGGGGCTCTTACAGTCGGTCGATGAAAACCTCCAAAGACCATAAAAAAGCAACACAGGAGGCTCACTGTGCAGAACAATGCACAGAGAAGACAGGAGCAACGGTCAATGGATGACGAGTCGGTCTGGTAAGTGGATAAGGTATGACGCTAATACCTAAACATTCATTCAAACAACTGCTTATAGCACTAGTACATCTTTTAAACTCTTTTGTTTGCAGGGCTGCATTTTGCTGTCGTTTTTGTTCGTGGCCAATGTGCTTTTTTTTGGCATATAAAATGCTAAAAAAAAGCTCTATATACTTTGACAGAACTCAAAGTTGGCTGTGGCTCCGGTTACTGCTGGCTGCCACACTGCCATAATGCTCTACTACCTGTATGATAACCAGCACAGTGGACAGATGGCATCTCGCAGCATCGACGGCTTTGACGGTATTTTGATCTTGAATATTGTGATAATGTTTGTACGTAGGCTGTCACGTTAGACCATCCGGCTTTGCTACAGGACGAGCTCTCCCAGCTGAATTTACACTGTAAGATGTGTTTCATTGTCAACTGCACAGCTCCTTCATTGCACCTTTTTGTACTTTTTGTTTCTTATATTTTTACATTTTTAAATTGTATATTATACATTTGTAATTTAAGTTCTTGCTATTTTTGCTTTATTTTCTTTGTTAACTGTTTTTGAACCAATGCACCAAGACAAATTCCTTGTATGTGTAAATGTACAATAAAAACCGATTCTGATTCTGATTCGACCAGAGCAAAGCTTAACCAGCACAGACGTGCGGACATCAACCTGCAAGAAGAGCTGAAAGCTGCTGGTGCTAGCACTGCTAACGCTAGCCACACTCTGCAAACCTACTGAGCATGGTTTACCAGCAGACACTGTGATCCCTTGTTTTTACTTACATTTAATTGACATTGAAAATAGTCACCAGGAAGATCCCCTGAGATTTACCCTAGAAAAAGGCTTATCAGCAAACCAGTTTATCATCTAGTTGATCAAAATTGATTCAAAGAATTGATTTGACTTCCGTCTGGTACCAATAAAGAAGAAAGTAGTAAAGTAAATAAATAGATTTGTCCATAAATGACTTTAAGTGCTTTATGTCAAGACTGAAAGCAACTTTAAATGAGTTGCTGAACATAAATCATTGCTGCAGACTACATCGACCAACTTTCTTAATAGCAGCCCTGCTGTGAAATCCTGAAACAGACACACCCACTGAGCAACCACACTCAGATCTTTCAACTCCGCACCGCTAACTCAACCTCAAATCTCCGTCCGACTCGAGTCTCACGATAGGGACTTCCGTGTAATCTTAGAATCTAAGTGGAAGTAAGTGTCTGAAGCACCCGAGTGTGCTCTGGACTGTCAAACTGTGGCAATTATTAGGTGGGAGCGAGGGAACCGTGGAGTCCACCGAGGAGAAAGCGGAGCGGCTGATCACGATAAATAAGTAGCGGAAGAACCAAATCGGCAACTGGGGCATCACAACACAGCAGAGATTTCCTCCCCCCCTCGCTCCTTCCTCCATTCGCTTTCCTCTTGTGGGGTGCCCTAGCCTCGTCTTCCATCACACCCAGCGACCCACTCCTCCCCCCTCCTATCTCTCTCCTTCTCAGCCTTTGAAGATGCTTTGTTTTCCTACTTGCGTCTAATCTTCAAATAGGGTGATCTAATATAGGCCGTAAGAGTGTTTACTGGGGGAAACTTCTGATGCACTGAGCCATGAGTGTTTGTGTGGATGCCTCCTGCACATGTCAAGCTGTATGCATGATTTTGTGCGTCTGTGTCCATGTATGTGTGTTTGTGCATGTCTGCCTTCATGGAAACGCACATGGTGATGCTCCCCAATGCATTGCCCAGGGTGCCGTTTGGTTGTCACGCTGGGCCCTCCCTGTGTCTGTCTGAGATATGAGGGGGTTAGGGGGATACAACCCTATGTGTGAGTTTATGTGTATGTGTATGTGTGTCACAGCATGATGGCTGGTGCAGTCAACACACACAGACAGCTGGATACCAGCAGTCTCCGCAGGGAAAAGGGGGAGCAAGATGTAGAACAAAGACTTTCATACAGTAAACACAAAACTGAAATGAAATGCAACAAAAAAAAATCGTCTTTAAACGTGATAAACAAACCAAAAGGAACCGAGATGAAAGCCTTTGATCCTGTTCAGTTTGTACCTGCTGCATCTATGTGAGCCGTGACATGTGGATCCACATGAAAGGGAGGATGAAGGTACAGAAAGGCCTCTCATAAACCTTCACACTCAGAAGAATGATTTTAAAAACAAAATTCCACCTCTGTTTTAGGAAGCAACCCTAAAATATTCCACTTTCTCTAAGTACCGTGTAAGACATTTTCAAGCATGAATGAATATCGTGTTCACAATACCTAGAGACTGAAACAAACAGTCTATTTACAAACTCCCTCATCTGTTCACCCTTCCTACATCCAAACAAATGTATCCATTAGAGTGAAAAGATTGCCTTTTAGAGGGGGAGACCTTGACAACGAGCTAGAATGAATGCTAACATCCATCTCGCCTGTCTTCCCTTGGAAGAATTTGGAGCAGCAGCAGCAGCAGTAGCAGCAGTAGAAGCAGCCAAGGCCCATTTGGATAGTAAAAAAAACTCTCATAAGGCAAGAGATCTAATTGAATTGCTTCTGATGGAAAGAAGAGCTCAATACCCTTTTACAGGTTGGAGTAAAGATGGAGGGAAGAGGGAAGGGCAGAAAGGGGAGAGTCAAAGGGAGACAAAGTGAGAGGCGAGTGGTGTGGTGGCGCTGAAAGGGGGGGGGGGGGGGGGGGAAGGAGGCTGATGACGGGGTGGAGGATAATTGAGATGGACAGATAAGGAGGGAGGGAGGGAGGAAACAAAGAGACCAGATGACAAAAATAGAGGGGGGGTGGTTATGATGGAGATGGATGGAGACGAGGGCGGGGAGGAGGAATAATAGCAGAGGCGGAAAACCAAAACAAGTACTGATTAATAGTTTTGATTGGCTCATCAGCGTGTCCTTTCTGTGGTCCTCAGGGGCGGAAATGAGCTCGCACGTAGAAGTGAGAAACTGATCAGTCATTAATGTGGCTGACTGTTTGAAGATTTCTCAATAACAGAGGTGGCCTTGGCTCGCACACGCTCCTTTAACTCATCACAGACTGCCCACACACCCTCTGGCACACACACACACACACACGCACGCAGTCTCCTTCAAAGGAAAAAACAACAATAACTGATGCCTCCGAACGTACACGATGTCAGGCTTACACACACAGAGCAAACTCTCGCCTGTGGCATTAAGGCCATCCTGCCACATCTAATAAACTCTTAGGATGGACTCAGTAGGCCATGGCATGGTGTCCACTCTGCTCTTCTTAGGCAGCATCTGTCTTAAGCCTGATTCTCAACACGTCTGCTGTTATGTGTCTCAGGATGCTTAATCCGTGACTTCTTATGGCTCTTTCAATTTGTCCAAATTAACGTCCATCGATTTCCCATTTTGTCTGCGAGGAGCCGTCGCCTGTCTGCTTCATATTCAGCACCTCGCACGGAAAGACACTTTCACTTTAACAATGGATATCTCATTCAGATGACCTGGTGTGACAGCAGACGGGGGGGGGGGGGGGAGGAGGAGGAGGTGGGTGTGTGCAAGGGTGTTGGCGTCTCTCACCAGAATTCTGTCCTCTGTTTTGCCGCTCCTCGTGTCCTGCTTGATGGCTCGCACAAACTTAATGGCTTGCTTGTCCAGCACCTTCCTGATGCTCTCTGAAGGGAGAAAACAGGAGAGCTAATTACATAACGTAAACACATAACAGAATGAAAAGCACTGCCCTCAGACGCACTCAGAAAAGCTGTAAAAAGCTTTTAACGGAGAAACTAATAAATTCAAATATGCAGCTGGGAAATAAATTGAAGGAACACCCTGACTGGAGGGATGCACTGATTCTCTGGTACCGGGGCTTTTTTATTTTATCCCTTTATACCTCACTGCATGGCTCAGGATGGGTCATTCCCTTATGTGTAAGGTAACATTATGTCACTACAAATGACCTGCTCCTGAAAAAAACCGACATTATTTCACTGAAACAAACGACCACAAGGCATAATGCTGAAAGGATGGAAAATAACTGTTGATAGGAAAGTTAAATATTAAGAACAAGGGGTTACAGTGGAGCCCAAAATGCCCTTGACAGTCTAATGCAACTTCATAAAAGTGAAATTATTGAATTTTATAACAGCAGTTACTGAAAAGTAGATTTTATTGGACAAGGCTGACACCCAATCTGCTTAATAAGGTCAGTAACTTTGCAAAAGCAGCATATTGGATCTATAACAGCCATGTACAAATACCTGTGGGAGAGTTTGGAGTGAGACAGCGCTCTCCTCCACCACCATCATTTCCACACCAAGAACAGTTGGCTTTGACACATGGTCTTTTTCAGCAGAGAAAATAAAAAGGTCAAGGATGAATTGTCAGGCGCAACATTTTAGCCCACACAGACATGAAGTGATCAGAAAAGGTTCCTACAGTTCTATTAGCAAAAGGGAACATTCAGCAGCTGAGAAGGGTTGACAAATAGGCAGATGTGAAGCAATTTATGGGTCAACTGTTTATTGAATGGTCCCCAATTTAAAGCAACTATTTTCATTGTTTACTGTTCATTTAAAGCTCCTGCTAGAAGGCCTTCGCTGGTAATTAAATCGACTGAAATGAACACTGATGCCTCTTTCTGACCTACAAAAGCAAAACAGACCATCAGGGAGAATGTCAATGTTCAATGAGAGGAGAGCTCATTTCATTGAGCACTGAAGCCGTCCTGCAGGATTTCACTGGCCACAAACCTTAGAAACTTAATGTTGGGTGTTCTTAACTTTGTCACCCACCAGTAACCTTGTGCTGTTAAAGTTACTTCTGGTTGTAAAGTAAGCTAAACTCCACTGTTCTTTGGTTTACGACAGTAGGAGGTGACTTTTCTTGGACGTTGTCATAAAGCATTGAATCAGAATCTTGGCTATCTGAAAGCTTTTGTTTAATATAAATGGTAATGAGCTTGTATCGCTTTTCTTGTCTTCAGACTACTCAAAGCGCTTTTACACCCCATGTCACACCTTCCCATTCACACACTGATGGTAGAGGTTGCTATGTAAAGTGATCATCAAAAGTAACTAATCCCATTCATACACATTCATACCCCGCCGACGAAGCTGCGGGAGCAACTTGGGGTTAAGAGTCTTGCCCAAGGACACATCGGACATGTTGCTTTCAGCGCTGCGACTCTACCAACTGAGTCACAGTCGCCCCAATATCTGCCATGCAAAACAATCTACAGTATTTGAATATAGCTGCATGTGTATAAGAAATGTTCACAGTATCGCAGTAAAATCCCCGCTGAGATACTGATGATGCCGTCAATGTGATTTATCTTTGATTTCCAGCTTAAGGACAGGCTGGTAGCTTCTTTTTTAGGACAGCCACACAGGGATAACAGTCACAGAAACATGAAGACAGTTACAAAGACACAAACATGAGGACAGAAAACAACACACACACATATCCTCTCGCTGAAAAAGACTCTTAACTGGGCTATTTTTAGCCTCAGAGAAAGAAAATGACAGCCTGGCTCCTCTCAATGGAACCGACCACTAGATGCGGGGCTGCCTTCTTTAGGGGCCTCTGCTCCACCTCAGTACACAACTGACCCCGCTAAGGCTCAGTGATCCGTACAGGAGGCCTCCTCCATTTACATCTTCTCCTCCACAACAACCAGCATAATGTAACCTGCTCTTCGCAAACAGAATGTCAACCTATATCCTCAGACAGTGAAAACACGCACATATGCCTGCAAGCTGTGTGTGATATTCACTTTTCAGGCTAAATGTGAGCCCACCAGATGGAGAAACAGTGCGTCATGCTGTGTCACAATCTCCTAACTCCCTCACTCGTGATTCTCACTTTCCACATCCAGAAACTATGAAGTCTGCTCTCACACTTGAGCGAGCAGCGGTAGATGCAGGGAATACGGAGGAGGCAGGGATGGGGTGGAAGCAGGGTGGAGGGGGGGGTCACGCCGTCAGATCGAAGGGAGGATCAGCCGAAGACAAACAGAGAGTTATTGACATTAAGCTGGGTAAGACCCAATCGTTTAAACCTTTTAACACACTCTGTGATTCCCCCCGTCGAGGCCTGCTGGTGTGACCTCGGCATCTGCTCCCAAAAGGGTGAAGAAGTGCATGATGGGAGGAGGAGAAGAAGAAGAAGAACAAACAAGATGGATCAGTTGCCCCTTTTCACCTTCAATTCCCTCTCACTTCCCCACTGTCATTTTGACACTTTGATGGATCTGCTCACTCACCGTCTTCTCATGAACCCCCATCCTCCCCCCTCCCCATCTTGGGCTCCGATGGCAGGTGTGCTAATGTCTTAATGCAGCCTTACTCTTATCACCAGGCCAGACAGACGGGACTTGGACAGGTTGAGCTGGTAAACAGCGGGATTTAACTCACTGTGTCTGGATAATTATCTGTGAGGGACACACCTACTTGAACACCCACAAATCATCCACACATGCTGGTCACTGAGTGTGTGTGTGTGTGTGTACGGGTCCAATCTTCCCAGCAGGAAGTGGCTGAGCCAGTGTGCAGTTGAACCCATGCTGCCTGCTGCTGCACGCAAAGCGCTCCCAGTCGCACAATAACTCCCACGCTCACACACGCAGGGAGGAGAGAAAGAGATGAAAACTCCTAATGAATGCATATCGAAAGCCGTGACGCGCACTCACGCACAGTGATGCTCTTAAAATAACTCTGTCAGCACTACGGGACTCTGGTGCCCGATAAATTTCACAGCGGATCTTTAATACCAAATCAATCCGAAAGTGAACACCCCCGCTCAGAGATCGATGGGATTACAATCTTCCGGAGCTTCAACAGCCATTAACTCTGGTTTTGCCTGGGGAGACATTTCCTGCGATCGCCTGTGGTGATAACTCCTTCCAAATGAAACGAACTAGAAAGCGAAGATTTATAGAGCAGCGGAGTGAAGACAAACTGACCCCACATGTACTAAAACGGCTCTTCTTCCTCATGTATCCTACTTCCACTTAAAAGTCACGTTGGGGGCTCACCTGTGATTTCCCTGCTGACGTTGCCGAAGCCCGCCGCTGTGGTCTCCTTTGAGGCCATGGTGCGCTCCTCCACGCCGGTCCGACCCCTTCTCGTTCTTCCGACAATAAACGTCCCCAAACGTGCACTTTTAATCTCCCTCGTTCCTCAGCGCCTGCAGCGGCTCCGGGACGCAGCAACAGTCCGTACAGTGTGATGTGAAGCGGTGCCGCGCTGCGCACTGGCAAAAACCCGAGGAGCGCCTCCGACTCAGCACTCCAGCACATGAGAGAGAGAGAGAGAGAGAGAGGCGGGGTGGAGAGAGAGAGGGGCTGTAGCAAAAAGAAACGCTCTCATGACAAAGAATCTCAAACAGAGAATGGAAATGATACTGTGTAAGTGAATGAAAGATGAGTGAAATGGACATGTGGCTGAGTGTTTGAGGTAGTTTTTGTGGACCGCAGCAGATAAGCAGCGAGTAAGAAAGGAGCTGAAAGTTGGTTTGATGCTTAAAATGTGTTTTCAAGGCAACACTTGTGTGATGATGTGGGGACATTGAGGGAATAGAGCCACATATCAAACTGTTTCAGATCTAAGATTTACACTTGCAGCACTAAATTCAGAAACAGACAGTTACTCAATCCAAAGAAAACAACCAAAGTATCACAATAACTAATCGTCCATCAATAAGTAATGAGGCATATGAGGGGTTCATTCATCTTATACTACACCTGCAGATGATTTGCTTTCTATTGATTTACAAGATCCAAGTGAGTTGTGAGTAATCCTATAATTTAGGCAGCAAGAATTGTGGACCCCTGTGGTCTGTTCAATGTCATAAAAAAAGAATAAGACAATTATTAAAACATAGGCTACAGTCGCCAATGAATTACATGCAAATATATTAAATTACTCAAACTCAGTTCATTGGCTGTGGAAAAATAGCCTAAATTCTTTAAAGAATCTATAAATGTTTTCTTTTATTATTAAGTTGTAGGACCTTTGTTTTTGTAAGTTTTCCAAATGTTTATCCTATAGCATTTTTCCCGCAGAGCCATATTGAATGACAGTAGAGCTACACCTGTGCCCGCCCACCTCACATTTTAGCCAATCATTCAGCAGCTCACCGAGGTTGTGACGTTAGACCAGCTAGCTTCTGCTACAGCAGCTATTACGCTAATAAGTAATTATTTAGTAGGCTATATAAAAGCGACAGCTGAACATGTTAAAAAAAGCAGTAACCTACAATATCTAGCCTCTTCTTTTATTCAGGTAAATGGGGCATGCTAAGTTACCTGACTAGTCAGTCTAAAGCTAGGTTAGCTTGTCAACTTACATAGCCTATTACCAAAATATGGTTAATATCGCTTTATTAAAAGACTAACACACAAAATCTATCGGAAGTCGCCTCCTGGTAAACTCTTAAAGCTTTGAGAATTACTTTGAAGTCAGTCTTACTTTCCTCTTTGGTTGTTGTTGCTAGCAAAACATCCGACTACTTCACCAACGGTCGATCAACTCGCTGGGAGGCAGCCGTCAAATTTGATTGGCTGACAAGTGAGGGGGGCGGGTCCTAATGTCAACTCGAATAAATAGCAAATTCAAAAACACTGTTCGTTGGCGGAAATAATAATAATAGATATGTTTTACAATATTTCATGCTTTTAATTAAATTATTTAATAATTTACTGTTTTTTTCTTTATGTATTTATTTAATTATTTATTTGGTAACAATTCACTTTCTTATAATATTTGAAATGTGGGACCCTTGTTTTTTAAATTAAATTATTATTTATCATTAGCATTAAAATAATTAACAAACAAAAATTAACAGGAAACAAAATATATGCAACAAACTTCAACTTTCTAAAGCTCTAAAAATATGGGATACACTTTTCAGTGCAATCATACAAAGATTTATCCAGGAGGCAGCCTTGATACAGCCCGAGTACTGTCTAAAACCATTAATTTAAAATATTACCCATCTGAAACCTCATAAAACTCAATCAAGTTAACACAATGGGATTGTGAAGTACCCTAAAGCATCAGCTGCCAAAATTTCTCAAAAAGTTTTGCAGTTTTAGATCCAATTGCAGTTGGTTCCAGGCACAGGGAGCAGAACATATACAGCTCTTTGACTTAGTTTTGTAATGGAGCTACAAGTCTGATCATGAAATTGAGGCCAGGCTACCCTGACTTTTTTTATTTCCCTCCGGACTACTGATGGAAATCTGGTCATGATTGCCCCAAATCTACCAGATGAACAGAAATGTGAGTATGTATTGTGTGAATGAGAAGAATTCAGAAAAAAATTATCTCAACATTTATTTTGAAATGACAAGGATTAGATCATTGTGAGAAGCTTTAATGTGTCCAATAAATCTTGTTCTGTGCGTGCTTGTCCATGTAGACAGAAACTAAGTAATTATTTATTTAAAGAATGTTAAAACTATAGCCCCAATAGAAAAGTAATGGTTTTATTATGTCAGAGAAGAAAGTTGATTTGATGCTTTTGATAAATGTGTTTTCAAGGCAATATTTCTGTAATGATGTGAGGACACTGAGGGAATAGAGCCATATATCAAACTCTTTCATTCAGTGCATTTCTCCTCCGAGTTGCCGGCAGCACCACTCGACTGCTGTGATAGGATTTGGGCTGGAGAATTGGGAGGCCAGGTTGTAGCTCAAGCTGTAACTAACAATGATGTATGATTCACCTACTCATCTGAATGGCCACTACTTGTCAATGTCATCGCTTATGCAACACAGTTCAGCTGTTCTTCGTGGATGCGGAAAAAACTAGACCAGATATTTAACCCCTTTGGTCCAATATAGCACATCCTAATTTGACAAATGTGTTCGTGAAGCACTGATGAATTGGTCGTGGAGGGTGCAGCTGCCTCTGGTGTCCAAAAAATTGGCCCCTCAAAGGCGCACAACAAAAGTGCAGTGTCTGCTACATTATATGCATGCATGCTTTTATGTGTGATTGCGCATGTGTGTGTGAGAGAGACCTTTGTGTCTGCGTCTCACTGATACTTTCTCGATGATGAAAGAAGACTCAGTGGGGGGCATTATGCCTGAGAGAGAGAATGAGAAAGGGGGTGGGGGCGTTAAAGGAGAGAGAGAGCCAAGACAGCTAGAATAAGAGGTTTATAGTCTGAGGGAGTGTAACTGTCTCCAGGTTTCTTCTAGTTAAAAACTTCAACACTGTTCAAAGCTGCACTTGAAAGGACATTGCATTATTTATTCATCAATGCAGCATCTCATAGAAAGGAATCAAGATGCTCAGTGTGCCCTCAATTACCCCTCTATCTAGGTACTGTGTGTGCATGAATCTGCTTACATAAAACAATGCTGGAATGAAAGGTTTTACAAAAGTGCTGCAGTATCCTGCAAGCAGCGAGGTGTTTAACACAGAGAAAGCTTGTGTGCAAAAAAGGGAAACACTCATTTCAAAATCTGCTCTTTGCTTGTACTTCTGCAGACATTTGTTCAGTCTTTTGCAGGCAAAAAGCACACAAGACAACATCTGTGCAGAGAAGACGTGAGACATCCACATATCACAGAGATACTTAAAGGCACTGAGGAAGAGAGAGAAGAAGACGAAGAGGAGGAGAGGTAGGAGTGTATCAAACTGGCAACTGCATCCAGTAACAGCCAGAGGATATAAAAGTGTTAGCACCCGCCGTTTCAATGTTCCTCCTGACGTCAGTAATAACTCATAATGATGCTTCAAAGCAGGCTTACGATCCTCTCCCATCATTCAACACAAGCTGGGTTATCCTCAGTGTGCAGAATGAAGAGTCAGACACACACACGCGCACACACACACACACACACACACACACACACACACACACACACACAACACCGGCAGAAATTTCAGCAGAGTTGTGATACACTGCCCTCCTCTGGTTCAACAGAGTAAACTACTACCTAGAGGACACTCAGTTTGTATCACATGTAAACAGAAGACATATTCTGAACTCTGTTACTGTAACTCTGAAATAGATTATTACAACCATACAGTTATTAACATAAAGGCACCAAAACAACAATGAGAAATACTGCTAATCTTAAAGTGTTAACTGTGCTCTGTAGAAACTATAGTTGTGTTGACTGATGTGATCATGAGTGACATACTGAAGCATCAATGAGTAGTATTTACTGTTATAGCTGGTTTAAGTGGAGCTGGTTCTAATAACTTCATTTTACTTTGTGTTGTGTCAGTAGTTTTCTAACGGAGATCTGACCTTGTAAAGCTAGATAGAATTACCATGTGGTGGCACAATCCATGCTTCAAATCCTGAGAAGGATCACAAATGATGATGATCATCTGTGAAGGCAACAAACTAAAATCCCCTACCTTAAAATCTAGGAACTGCAAAACTTATTGTACACCATTCTTAAAATAAAAATAAAAATCTGGTTAGAAATCAGTATCAGTATAGTTAGCATTTAATGCAGATCTTATTGTGTTGTTAGTTTAAGATCTCTTATAAGAAACTGCACAGCCCTGACCTACTCTTTAGTGTCCTGAGATAACTTCTAGTTTTATTGGGCGCTTTATGAATGGAAAATGATTGATTGATCGATTGATTGACTAAGGACAACGTTTTGTGCAAACTTCCTTCAATGTTTTAGCTCTTCTTTACATTTTGTGACTGTATTTTGCATTCCTTTTATCATTTTGTCATCTTTAGTCGTCTGAAGTGCAAATTAGCTGATGAACTAACAGCTTGACATTTATAGTGATGCTTTTAATGTAAACAGTCCTAAAAATATGAACTAAGTAGTCCTGTTTCTATACTTCCTACTTCTGTACTGTGTCTTAGAGCAACAGTAACAACCACATTTCCCCCTGGGATTAATAAAGTATTTCTGATGCTGATTAAAATATGACACGTGTATTGTCTTCTGCTTAATATGAATACTTATGGGTTTAGATCATTTGATCGTTTTAGAGGAAAAAAGGGTTTGAGCAGTTTAAGTGTACTAAAATGTCATGTCAGTGTATATTGATCCAATTAAACAAAGTTCCATGATATAAACTGGAGAAGACAAATAGAAAATAACATCATAGGGAAACAGGCATACTAATGATCAGCTGCCCTTTACAATTCTTACCACCACCTCAAAGCCTGCAGTCTGACAACATGCATCAGACTGGTCAGGCCCCCTCCAAACTGTTATTAGATAAATATGAGGGGTCATGAGCTGAAAAATGAGGAAAGATAAAAGAAAAGATAAAGTCCTGTCATTTCAAATTGTATTTTTTGTCCTCTAATTTTTGCTTTCATATTTTTGTGTAGAATCATACTTCATTGGGCCACACAGGTATTTAAATGATACTTTCTAAAAAGTCTGGAGAAGCAGTGTGCCTCATATAACTTTACTTTTTCTAGGGCAGGGGTTTCCAAACTTTAAGGACCACCATATACTGTAGCATCAGTCTACAGCAAGGACCCCCCTCTCGGAAAACTTCTTCAATTTCTAATACGTACTGATGGAAAATATCAGAATTAACCGTACAACTTCCTGATATATTTCCTTATTATTATGATGATAAATAATCTTGTTATTCATTCATTTCATTCACTGTCTATTTTTGTACATAGTCTTTTTCTGTCTCTACAAAAATCATTAGTAATAGTAACAATAAACATTCTGCTTTTAAGTGTTTCTCTCTTGTTATTCATTCATTACATTCAACATGTTCTTCTGACATAAACCGTCTTTGTAATGCCATTATTTTTAGACATTTTTAAGAGGTGGTAGGTAGTTTTCAGAGGTGCCGCAGCAGCTTTCTGATACATCAGGGTCACTCACAGCGGCTGCTTGATTCTGATTGGTTAGAGTGTTACGTGTTATTTATTTACATTAAAAGATTGGAATAAAGGTAACATATAGATTTCAATATGCAATGATTAAAAAGACATATTGAAATGTCGTTGTCAAAAGCATCATTGGTTCATGAATTTTATTTTATTGCAATTTTCTCCCCTCTTCCCTCCAAGTATCTGCGACCCCCAGGTCCTCCCTGACTACCCCCTTTGGGGGGTCATGACCCCCACTGGGAAAAGCACTGTTCTAGGGGAACTTCACTCTTGAGCTTTCTATTTTCTAGTCAATTGAAACACTATGAATGAAGAGTGACTGTTTGAAGATTCTCCAATGTTCCCTGTATTTGAACAATAATGATAAAAAGAAGATTTAATTATGTTTATAAATGCTAAATGAACTTGAGCTTGTGTAGCGTTTTTCTATTCTTCTGACTACTCAAAGCACTTTTACCCCACAGGTCACACCTACACATTCACACACTGATGGCAGAGGTTTCTATGTTAAAGATTAACTAATCCAATCATACACATTCAAACGATGCCGCCGAAGCAGCCAGAGCAACCTGGGGTTGAATGTCTTGCCCAAGGACACATCGGGCAAGTGGCTGCAGGAGCTGGGGATTGAACCCCCGACCCTCCAGAATCCGACAGACTCTTCCACTGAGCCACAGCTGCCCCATATTATATTTACAAAGCATAGATATACAACATGAAGCAACATAACTTAGATTGTTAAATTCACTCTTCACCATGGCATTATCTTTTTAACAAATATTTTTGTTCATGCATATAATGTAGTTTTGCATGTTATTTTAACATAGGTTTGTTTCTATTCTGTAGATCTGTGCATAGTAGTTAAATGCTTATTTATGTCATTACTTTAAGCTGCACATACACCGAGAACAATGCAAGTCCCTGTACATGCATAAACATACCTGGCCAATAAAGATTAGTCTGATTAAAAGGAGGCGAAATACTCAAGAAGAGCACAATCACAAGTCATAATTCTTCTGTTGTCTGCCACATTGATACAAGTATTGTGTTACTAACCACCACAGCTATTGAACCAGCATTTCCACAGATGCACTGCAGGGCTTGACTCAAGTCTGTTTTTTGGGGGGTTTCTTGGGAGCATACATTTTCGTTGACCTTCACAGCAATGACTGCTTAAGAAAAGCAAATAAAACAGCAACTGTTTTATAAAAGACCCCACATACAGATAAAGAACGATTGTGAAACAGCTGGCTGCAAGGAGACATCCTGGCTGCCTGCATGTGCTGCTCTCCACCAGAGGCTACACACTCTGCTTGGTCAGGGTGTCTGCTCTTACAAGGCGTTATTTTGTTTCATTCCTTCTGCCGCATTGGTGCTTCAAGAAAAAGACAAACAGATAGTGAGTGATTGGAAGTAACACAGAAGATCACTTCAAAGACCAGAGAGTGGAAAACACTCCAGCTTTCTATTTCATGGCTCCACTGATCGGTTAATGTCACACACCAAAAGGCTGAAAAGACTATTGATTGGACATGATGCCTAAAGGGCTTCACTGTCCTTTTCCAGACATCTTTAAGGTCTTAGATGTCTCATAACAAGCAGGGTTTGACATCAAGCCAGCGTGGGACAGAGAACGAGACATTCACTTGTATAGTTTTAAGTCAAAACACTTTATCCAGGTTTGAAGCGTTTATTGCAGCAGTCCTGTTGAGTTTGATGGCGATGCTGTGCCCCTGAAATGATCCTGACACACATTGAAAAAATACCTTCACAGACCGTCTCTGAGCACGCAGACCCTCTGGCACAGCCTCAGATACAAAAGCCATTTGAGTGAGCACAAACCCATAGAGAGAAACATCCCAGAAATCACACAAATCTAAATGCAAATGCAAGAGGAGGCTGCAGAGGTGGAATAGCGAGGATCAGAGCTGGGCATCAGAGTATGCAGAGAGAATGAATGTCAAATGTTAATGTGGTAGACGACACCAACAAGGCGCTCTTGAATGCAGCCTCTCACCTGTCCCCTCCCCCGACTCACTAATCAGGTGAGCTTATTTAAGGCACCTGGATGCCTGATACAGGGCTTGTGATCTTGCTCCTGTCTGGCAATTGTTTGGTGTTGCTGCTGGTGAGTACAGCTTTGATATTTAACTTGCTTGTTTTAATAGTTTGAGCTCATTGTTTGGTTGTTTCTGCAGCTGTGTTAGTGGGCCCATGGTTCCCTGCTCCCCAGATCAGCCCTGACTAATTCCCTGTGGTGGTGAGTAGGGTGGCTGAGTCTTTTAAGCTTTGTAAGTTGAAACATTGGGTTTTTTATTAATGGCTTCTTTCAATTTTAGGTGGCTAAAACTGCTGCTGTTTTGTCCCTGTTAGTTTTGTTTCATTTTTGTAGAGTTTTGTTCTTTGATACTGTTTTCCTTTATAGCATTTATCCCTTTTTGTTTTGTTTGGATTAGTTGTTTGTTCATATTGTTTAGACTTTGGATTTAGTAGTTTAGTTAGTTTTTTCCTGATTACCAACTGGAATTTGTGTTTACTTTGTTTTGGTTATTTAATTTGTGGTGCTTTTCTTTCAGCCACTGAGCCACTTAGTTTAGAGGCTAGGTACCCAGGGTGAGGTCCCTCTACTTCGCATGTGAGTTAAGAGCACTGGGTCACTAATAGACTGCACTAACGTTTGGATTGTTGTGAGATTTGCTGTGCTGCACGAAGGTGAGTATGTGGTAGCACCCCCACACCTTCCTCAGTGTAGTCTGCCTCTTCACTAGTGGCTTACGCTCAGTTTTGGTTTATTTCTTGATTAAGTGTTTTAAACCTCAACTTCCCGTTTTACCTGTTTTAGACTATTTTACGTTCTGTGAACAATAAACATACATCTTAATTCCCCTTATTAGTATTTGCGTTATTTTATTGTTTAACCAGTTTTCCTTCCCCACAGCTTCAGCCCATCCTATTTTTGCATTTTTCTTTGATTTGTCCAAATAAATTACTTAAATTCCTTTGAAAACACGTCTCTGCCTCATCAGTTCTCGAATCTGTGTGTCTTCATTATTTAACTTGTAGAGTAATAAGTTGTGTATTTCCTGGGGTGCAAGCCCCCAGGTGGCGTTGTCGGTTATTATTTGACATAATTAGTTACCATCACCGAGCCCCTTTGCCACATTAAGGAAGCTGTAGGAGATAAAGTGTGTTCATATATGATTGGACGGTATAGTAATCAAAGACATTAAAACAGTTGCAGTTCAAATTTCAACATCATAATTTATCTTAAACGATGGCTTGACAAAAAAAAAATGAAGGTCAAGGCCAGACACGGTTTAGAGGACTGAGCCTCTTGGTTTAAATAGTAAAGCCAAGGGGGAGTGGTCTTAACCTGCAGTCTTCCTGATGGCCACTAGGGGGAAGATACAAAGTCCATTATCTGCAACCAGATGAGAAATTGGACCTTCTCCTATGTTGATGTATTAGCGTAGACTGTATAAAAAGATGGGTGTCATGACAGATCCCCAAACGTGACGCCAAAACATTTGGAGCTCCCCCTACAGATATGTCATAAAGCCCACCTTCTCTATGTTAATGGCACAGTATATAGACTCCGCCGCCAGGGGGCAATCAATCAATACAATAACAAAAGATGACGTCGAGGCTGGCGGGGAATCATGGGAATCATGCTACTCAACCCCCACCCCCGATGTAAAGGAACGCTGCGTTGACCATAGTGAAGACGAATGGGCAAAACAGACCAGCGATGATTCCAAGTATAATTAAGATGACGTTTTTATCACGGCAGCACATACAGCAACAGTACGGCTGCTTTCAGTAGCTTTTACTGCTTCCTTGTGTAGTGGTCTTTGACGTAACATCTGGTGTTTCCACGGCAATGATAAACATGTCGCATCTGTCATTGCAGCTGCCACAACAAGACACAGGCCGTTACAACTATAAAATTAAGGATTTCTCTGGCTTTGATAACTGTTGGAAATATTTGAGGTGATGTAAGTACTCAACAAACAAACACAATTATATAAAATGGGTTTAGTCCATGTAAACATTCTAATCAAATTCTCCATATTTTACGTTTAACAGATGGTCCATGAGTCAAACTGTATAAACAAAATACATATCGAAGAGTTAAAGAGTAATGTGTAAGTAATTTTCAGGTCTAAAATGCAGGTTATTATGCTGAAAAATAATATACAATACAAATAAATGTAACATTTAGCCTACATTTTTCAACGCCAAAAAATGACCCAAAATGCTGTCTACTGTATACTGACAAATAAAAAGCCTGCAAGTTGACTTAATATTAATGAAATATACATGTAATATTATTACCTCAATGTATTTTGGTGCAGGATGAGTCCAAGAGAGAACGTGCAACTAGCTTGTTAGCTTTAGCTGAAGAAAAAGTAAGCAATATGGTATATTGCAAACAGGTAAGCAGGTAGGCCATTCAATCATTTCATTTGTTTAAATGAAGTGGTTGGTGCTGTCACATCAAAGCAAGAAGGTTCACGATGCCAATCACTCGTCGGAAGGGAGCCTTCTGTGTGGAGATTGAAAGTTCTCCCCGTGCATGCGTGGGTTCTCTCCGGGTACTCTGATGTCCTGCCACAGTTACAAGACATGCTCGTTAGGTTATTTGGTGACTCTAAATTGACGTAGACGTGAGTGGGAGTGCACATTTTTGTCTGTCTCTAAATACCAGTCCCCCCCCCCCACTCTCACCCAATGACAGCTGGGATCATCTCAAGCAACCTGCAACCTCGAACGTAAATAATTGGACAAACCAAGAAATTAGATATTTATATTAAGAGTATTTTCCTTTTTTTGTTGTTGGGATGTGAAGTGAATTTTTACAGCTAAATAAATACAACAACTTGTTGCAACACCAACTGACAGGTAATGTAGCAAGAAACTGCCTAAACACCACCCTTCAGTTGCCTTAGAGAGGGTCCAGGTCACATTTTTAGTTTTTCTTATACAGATACTGGTTAAATGATCACATATGCTACACTCACAGAGTGTTACTAGATCTGTTGACTTTTAAGGACCTTGTTGCAACATTATCCTTAAAAGCAGCCCTGAGACACTTCTATTGATTCATGTACAAATGTGTGCTGCTCTCCTTTATGGAGAGTCAATAAGACTCTTAGCTGAACACAGCAGCTACACACAAACAAGGAATTCAAGGTGCACAGTTACTTGTTCAATGCCTATAAAATGTGACTACTCCCCCCCCCCCCCCCCCCCCCCCCCCAACAGTTTGATTATATACCTTATAACTAGGTGAAAGTATTGCGTACCAGTCTCAGTTGAAAAACAGACAATGAACAGGATAAAGCAGCAGTATATGTTTTTTTTATGCCAAGAGCCCTTGCATGTTTTACAGAAGTACAATTGTTTCAATGAAATGTATATTATCTACTTCTCCAAGAAAGTTATCTGATCATTTCCATCCATCTGTGTTTGTTTTCTATGTCCATGATCAACATATTTCAAAAGCTAAAGGCTGATTTGGCATGAGAGCTGTTGTGTACGTTCACACTCCCACCAGGAATCCCCAGCACCAGGCCGTACTTTTAATTACTCTGATAAAACGAATATGTCAGAATAGTGTTTCCTGTGAAAGTAGACGCTAACTGAGAGGGCTATGAGGCTCAAGCCAAGGTCTGCACTTTGTTCCTGTCTGGTCTGACAATGGCTGACCGTCTGCTAGCAACCAAAGACTTTTAAACAAGACCTCGAAGATTTGTGTGGCATTAAGAGGCTTTCAGTCAGAGCAAAAGAAATATTAATTCCTGGTCCTTGACATAAAGGAGGAAATTAAGGCTCCTGGAAAAATATGTGGTGGGATACAGAGTGGTTCTAATGGCTTTACAAAGTCAGAAAAGAAAATGTATTCAAGCATCAATTTTAATGTTAGTTTGCATTTGTTGAGGGTAGGAGTTTAAAGGGACATACTTGAAACACTTAACATGTTTTAAAGATAACTCAAGAGGAAGAGTGGGAAAATGTTTGTGCATTTAAGGACAGACTTAAAGGGTGTATGATGAGCAGTTGTTACAGAGAACGATTAAAAACATTAACCTCACAAGTGCTTATAACAACACCTGCAGAATGAAGAAGTGTTAATGCACTCTTCAGCTGTCGATGTAGTCACTATAAAAAGCATTTTTAAAGAGGTAACAAGCAGAAGATGGCAGTACAGGCAGAAGTTATAAAAAAAAGGTAACAACAGAGCAAATCAAATGTTTTTGCACCTGAACTTTATTTTCATGACAGACTGTGGTAAATGTGTTTGTTTTTTCAACAAACACATAATCCTGTACAAATGTAAGTCATGGGTGTATCAGCCTTTTATTGTTCTTCACTGAGAACAGAAACATGTTCAAATGTGTCGCAGTAGTATTGTGGAACAGCAAAACATAAATAAAAACATTACAAGAAGTAACAAATACCAGGTCTGTGTTAATACATGTTAGTTAAATAAATTGTAGGGTGTGGATGTATCTGCCTTTGGTCCTATCCTTATTGCAAAGACAAATTTGTCAAACGTAATAAACTCTTTTGCCTCACTCAGTATGTTTACATGCACAGTAAGTATGTCTGACTCTGCTATACAGTAGGTTGAAATATACTGCTTTTCAGGTTGTCACTTTTGGACCTTCTTGCGGATGAAATTGCCAACAAGTAAGCAAGCAGAAAACTGGTTGTATGACGAACGGTGTCAACATGGACAACTTAGGAGCTCTGTACATTTCTACGCAAGTGCTCTACGCTTTACTGCTGATACAAATGATATGCACGCAATGCCCCTAAATTATGGTGATATCAGAAGGCAGACTACATCAATTCTGCTCTGCTACGCATATACGCTGTTAATGATTACGGCCCCCAGACTGTACCTGAAGTGAGAGAGGCATATGCCAAGTTGAATAGGAAGGGATGAGGAAGGAGGGTGAATGGATGAGAGGGAGGGAAGGGAGGGTGGGTAGAAGGAACTGAAACAAACGGGGTGCGTTGAGGTGACCAGGTGTAAATAGGCTTGTCAGGTAATTGGAGGTGTGGTTGGAGGCGTGGTCCTGCTCCCAAACCTTAATTAACACATTAACTCTCTTTCACATATTACCCTCCTTTTCAACAAGTTTAAATAAGTCTCAAAGGTCCCAAAACATGTCTGTGAAGTTTCTTGTTAAAAACCCACTCTGATCCTGTATTTGATCACGTCTATAAACCTCTCTATTTCACCCCTGCTCAGAACAGCTGCTCTGTGTCTGTAGCTTTAAATGCAAATGAGCTGTGTCTGAACACGCCCCTCTCTGGAAGGGCTTTGGTGGCTCGGGCTTGCTCGCTCCTATTCTTTACGAGAAGGCAGACTCAGAGGGCAAAACAAACACCTAGCTGTCAATCAATCAATCTTTATTTGTATAGTGCCAATTCATAACAAGTGTTATCTCAAGATGCTTTACAAAAAGCAGGTAAAAGACCTTACTCTTTGTCTATTAATATTACAAAAGAGCAGATAAAAAGACCATGCTCATTGTTATGTTACAAAAAGCAGGTAAAATAGGCCAGTCAATCTAGCCCAAAAAAACAAAAAAATTGCAAAAGTAATGTCTCATAGTTTTTATTGGTCCTAGTACCCTCCTGAATCATATACTAAAAGTCTACCGCCGTAGATGGAGTGGAACATGTTTTTTTTCGAGATTAAAGGCCCAACACTCTAAGGGCCTGATTTACTAAAGGTTTGCGTGTCTTAAAACGTGTGCAAACTTGATACCACCAGCAAAAAATTTTCTATCTGATCTACTAACGACACGCAGTGAGGATTGCGTCTTTCATATGAGCAAAACAACACGAATTGTCCATTTAGCACGTTTGCCTTAATGAATATGCAATATGGGGCGTTTCTGCCGTAGCGTGCAAAATACTGGGAGGAGAAAATTCAAATAAGTTAAGTTAGTACACGCATTGCGATTTACCAAGCCAGGCAAAAATTGCGGTGATTGTGACGGTGTCTAAATTTAACACCTTTGAAAGGCAGGTGCTAATCCAGGAGCCCAGTGTTACACACAACAGGCTGCAATTAGGAGGAGACATAGGCTCAATAAAAGGTATAAAGATCACGTTTTTCTCCCAACATGTGTTTACATGTTTTCGATTGACATAAAAATAAATGACATGCATTATTTTTTTATTTCGATTCAATAATAGTTAACAAAGAGAAACACCATGATTAAACTAATAACTGAACATTCACAGCCTCTGCATTCTAAAGAATTTCAACATTGACATTTATGTCTTCCTATTTCCCTCTTTTCGGCAACATTACATTTTAAACTGGGCATTTCCTTTTTCTCGGGTTGCGCGTCTCTCCAGCTCGTCTCCTCCGGTGCGCTCCTCTCCTTATCGCGCTCGTCTCCAACCTCTACAGCCCCCTGCTGCCAAGCTGTAGGCACTTGGATTGGGGGACCTCACCACTGCTTGTACCCCCGTCTTCGATACCTCTTGCCAGGGCAATTATGTCCGATCAGACACAGCGCTGGCCAGCAGTCTGGTGCGCAACAATAGCCCAAGGGGCGCGCCTGAGCGCCGGTGCCACATAGGTCACAGCTTACACCTCCTGCGCAATGTATGACAATTCATTCAAAGGATCGAGGGAAGAAAAGAGAGGCCCTGTTTAATGCCGAGGTTTTCTTATAAGCCAAAAGTTATTTTTGTTATATTCAGATGTATCTGCTATAACTCGAAAATACTGTACGTTCATTTGCCTCTCCCACTAATACCTATTTTGCGCTTGCAGTCATTCTGCTTTCCGTCCAAACTCTCCGTGACGTATCCCGCAAAAGCCTGACTTAAATACTACCGCCTCCTCAAGGTTTGCACCCGTTATCATTCACGCAAAGTTTCTTAGTAGATCACCCGCAAAACGCCCACAAGCCAAACGCGCAATTCTTTGGAGTGAACACGCAATTTTGTACTCTTTCATTGGGATCTTAGTAAATCAGGCCCTAAGTACATTGAGTAGAATAGGAGACATTTTTCAATTAATAGCTATCACTATGAAACTTCTCCAGTTTATTAGTGACATCATACCAAAGAAAAAATGTATTGCAAGTTTTGGAGATTTTATGTTTATATATGTAAATTAGGCCTTTCTTCATAAAATGTACCATCATTTGCATAAACACAACATTTGAAAACTGGAAGAAGCCAGATTAAAAATGACTGTTTCATTATGTTGACACAATACAGAAAGACAACATTAAAGAAGGGACTGTGGCTATGTTTCTATATCATCCCATACATTAGAAAATACGATTTAGAGTCATCAAAAAATCTGTTCACCATGTTTTTGGTATAAAAGGTAGAAAATATCAGACTATTGAAAATATATCAACAGAACTCCTCCCTAATCAAACACAAAATATAGATAGGAAGAATCTGTAATGAATAGTTTATGTACTACTGTAGGTGTTACTGGATATTTCTCCTCCACAGTGTACGGAAACCTCACTTTGAGAAAACTCCCTTTAAAGATTAGAGTGAAAGGGAATCCATTTTTCAGCAGAAACCACAACAAACAAGTCATTGATATTGAAATCTGTAAACAGACAATACGTACCCAAAACCACGACTCAAGAGACAGATGTAGAAGAGAAAGCACAGTAGGCACTTTAATACAAAATAGGAGGTAGGCCAAAACACTTTTATTTCTTCCAGGCTTAGAGTTTTAGAAACAAACAAAACCACCAACTATGTTTATGTAAACAAATGAAGAGCAGCAAATTAGACCATTATCAAAAGAGAAAATAACCATTGTTATCCACTGTGGCACGGCCGTAAAATCCACTTATAGATTTGACTCTGTGGCAACAACCAAAAAAGTTCAATCCATGTTCTCATTCAAGTTTGCCGACATATTTGCACATACGCCTCTGCACTCTGTGCAAGCTAGAGAGCAGTCGAGGCCTTGACGACGGCAATTGCAGCGCATTGTGCTGCAACCAGACTTGCACTTCAGCGCACAAGCTCGAACAAAGATTGAGGTGCAGGGATTGAGACATGAGTCCATGGATCCTCCAGCCCCATTTCCTCTGGTGGTAGCAAGTTTCCCATCCATTCTTGAACATGATGGTACACTCTGAAGCTATGAAACATAGCAGATGAAGATGTTGGTGGCAAGTTGCGAGGGTGGATAGTCGTTTTGCTGTCAGTCACCTTACTATAAAAACGTTTCAGTCTGAGGTCATTGAGAGAATCTGCTTCTTTACCTTTGTAGATCTGTATCATTGCTTTTTCCCCTGCAGCAGCAATTTCCTCTTTAGTAGCAGATTGTTTCTGAAAAATGCTGGCCTGTACTCTGAATGTGTCACTTTCTTGAACACCAACATGTTTCATAGCTTCAGAGTGTACCATCAAGTTTTTTTTGGGCTAGATTGACTGGCCTAAAAGACCCTATATTGCTATATCATAAGGAACCGGCTTAATCCATCATGAGCGCTTTAGCAAAGCAGCAAAAGTTACATTAGTCAGAAAAAACTGCACTATTAAAAGGCAGAAATCTTCAGCCGGATCCCCGGCTCATGACGAAACAGCCTTCATAGGCCTAGACTGCGCCGGGCTTGGAAAGGGATGGGGGGAGATGGGATAAGATGCAGGAAGAGGATTAGGGAACAAGGAAAAAAAGGGGGGGGGGGTGTTGTTCAGGTAGACCGTCCACCTACGATCCCGAGGAGCCTAAGAGAACTCAGCAGGAGCAACAATCCCAAGGAACCTAAGAGAGCTCAAGAGCTCCCAGAAGAAGATGTGGTTAGTAACTGGGATTTACAGGTAATGACATGCAGTAATGTCATATGAATGCAGAGAGAGAGAGAGAGAGAGAGAAAGAGGGAGAGAGAGAGAGAGAGCGACTGATAAGAGCTCAAGAGCTAGCTGTGGGAGTGTCTACCACCTGGGGGAGGGGTTACAGCCCTTTGTGATGTCACAAAAGGAAAATCTCCAAACGGCCTGTTTGAGCACACATTTTCTGAAAAGTGGAGCAGACAAAAGACAGAAAAGATGGACTTTTCTCATAATTGGGGGGTTTGTAGACAGACTAGGTACACATATGAGTGTTTGAAAACCATGTTACAGTGTATTTAGTATAATATTTGACCTTTAAGAGACATCTATATTAATATCAGTCTGTTTCATATCCAACTAAGAATTCCTCACAGGAGCTTCAAATGAAACCTGTAACAAAACAAGATAATATGTGTACAGGGAAAACTTTAAATTGAAATTATTAAGATTTAGTGTCACAGCAAAACAAAGTCTCCTAATAAATGCATCTTAGATCTGTATTAAACATATATTGATCATAAAATAAAATTGTTTAAATATGTTAACATTACATTAATAAAGATTGAATAACGATTGCCGTTAACATCTTTTTATTTTATATTAGATCAAAAGTATTGAAACGAGTATTGAAAGTCAGAAATCCCTCACGGATCTTAAGAATCAGTAATAAGTGAGCAGTGTAGTGAAGCGTACCTGCAGCCTCTCATTCATTCACTCATTAATTTTCTTTGCCCATCTGTTCCTCTCCATGGAGGAGGAGGAGGGAGAGAAGAGGGGGGCTGGAGCACTTCCCAGCACGCACTGAGTGGGATCATGATTAAATCAGTTAAAGAAGAAGGAAAAATACTCAACACAATATTATCTGGGAGCAACTGAAGGCTTTTTGTACATTTCAATTAATTCCTGTTAGCAAACTCATCATCAGATCAAACATAATGTTCTGTTGAAACGATTCAGAGTGAATGCATCTCTATTCTCTGTGGATCTGGATATACTTTCTGCACAGCAATGAAAACTTCATTATGGGTGTAAATGCTTAAGTTGACTTCATTCCACTATCAGTGAGTCTCTTAACACCAAAGACTCCTGCACACGTATTTGGATGTGGTAATCATTTACAGCCTTAGGATTTAACAGAGTCGGGGTGCTGGTGCCAAGTGGTAAGTGTGTAATGAGGATGCAGTCCTCCAAGCAGCCCGGGTTCAAATCTGACCTGTGGCTTCTTCTCCCTGATTTCTGTCTCTATCCACTGTCCTATCTCTAAATAAAGGCATAATAAGCCCCAAAATAAACCTTCATTAAAACATTTTTGAACAAAGTTGTTTTAAAAGCAGAAGGATAGGCTCAAGCGAAATACCCAAAGGTACATACATACTATTGTTTTATTGATCAAATTCACCAGAGTCATAAACTAAGGCGCACACCAATTTCTATTTGGTGTATAAAAATATCAGTTTATCAAATATTTATAAATCACTTCTAAGCTCGTTCATGAAATGAAATTTGCAATCAAGTATATCAGTAAAAACCTGATAACTTTCCACTCATCTGCAATTATCCAATCAGGTGGACAAATTAACACCTGGATGATATCATCGGGCTTAAAAAATGACTTAAGGGAATCTAAATACAATTAAGCACCTTTGATATTGTTACAGTCCCCTGATTGCTAAGGGATGTTGGGAACAACAATTAAAGAAAACCCTTGAATGAAAAATGGAGACCCAAAAGTTTAACCAAAAAAGCAAAAAGCAGCACAAAAAAATGGAAATAACAGAGAACGAGCTTCCTTTAATGAAAAACCTAAAGAAAAAGTGGAAGCTGATGGTTTCTCCAAGAAGCTTGAATGATTCAATAAAAATAAACTAACATTAAGTTCTTAGTCCAAGCGTCATTCCTTCCACTGGAGGAGAAAAAGAAGGCAATTTTTCCAACATACCAGTCATGCACATACGATACAAACCCCACAAGACACTGGCCACACTGCCTGTGTCCCTCCTGCTCCTGCTGCAGGACTTGATAAACTACAGCCAGGTGAGCCTAATTAAGCATCCTTTGCCGGGGAGATGGGTGGAGCATTAATCTGTAGTGCGCATGAGAAAAGAGAGGGAGGGGAGAGACAACAGGACAACAACACAACCACACTACAGGCTCAGGGCTCAGTTGTTTTTTAGATACAAGTAGTGGGGTCTTCAAGGAAAAAGGTTGGACACCACCGCCAAACACCATGATTCAATCTTATCGACTCAAGTGGTGACCCCATAATATTCTCCTGTTGAGAATATTAGCAGCAGGAGTTGTGATGTAGCGAAAATGATCAAAGACTTTTGTTTCTGTCTGGGGATATTTGTTCTGCACACCCCTGTGAGGATCTGCTCCTCAAGCCGCTCTGTGTGTCAGACAGGGCAGAGGACACGGCGAGATCCTGCAGGACGGGATCAGAGCGGTCAAGCTGAAAGAAAAGGGCTCAAAAAAGTATAAAAGATCTATAAAGCTGAAACGTTATCCTTCTCTCACTCTTTATCTGGTATTCAGTGGGGAAGAATTATTTTCATTTGTCACTCAAGTGATGGAAGTTCAACCAGAGATCGCTTCACAACCTTGAACAAAATAGGGATCAGTTTTATTTAATATATCTTCACTCGAGCTGAAAAATGTCTTGGAACCAGTTCTAATGCAAAGAAAGTGAAATATTCAGAATACTTCTCCCAGGGATTTTATAGACTTCAGTCAGAATGAATGTTTTATTAAGGTAGATTTATATGCAGCACAGTCTTTACCACTTATCCTAGCATCTACACTTCTACAATTCATTTAGCAGACGCTTTTATCCAAAGAGACGTACATCAGAGAGTAAGTAGAACACAAGCAAGGATCTAGAGAGACGGAAACAAGTGCAAACAAACAGCTTCACGTGTGATTGGACACACAGGTGATTAAGGGCAGTGCACAGAGGCAAATCAGTAAGAAAAAAAAAGTAAAGTTAAAGTATCATCATCAACAACATTTACAGCTGCTCTTGAGAGTTCAAATTAGCATCAAAACCATCCTTAATATCTTCATCATCAATATCAAACAAAACCCTCACCGTCACCATCATCTTCATCATCATCACCATCCATATCATTAGGTGTTCATGAAAGAGCTGGGTGGTTTAGCTTTTTCTTAATGGTGCAAAGGGACTCGAATGGAGTTTGGTAGTTCATTCCTACACCTGGGGGCGACAGAGGAGAAGAGTCTAGCTAGACACTCAGGGCTGGATCAGACACCTTTCATTGGCAGAGCGTATAGCCGCCGTGAGGGAGTGTAGACCTGGATGAGAGAGTTTAGGTAAGGAGGAGCAATTTTTGTCGCTGTTTTGTAAGCGAGCAGCAGGGTTTTAAATTTGATGCAAGAAGTAACTTGGAGCCAGTGTAAGGAGATGAACAACGTAGTAACATGTGCTGTTTTGGACAGGTTGAAGACCAGTCATGCTGCTGTGTTTTGGATCATCTGAACAGGTTTGATATTGCATGTAGGAAGACCTGCCAGCAGGGAGTTGCAATAGTCAATGCATGATATCACAAGAGCCTGTACCAGGAGCTGTGTAGCATGTTCGGACAGGTAAGGTCTGATCTTCCTGATGTTGTACAGGGCAAATCGACATGACCGGGCAGTCGAGGCCACTTGAACTTTAAATGTTTAAATGTTAATGAATTTAAATGTTAGCTGGTCATCAATCATGACACCCAGGTTCCGGGCAGACTTTGTGGGCATGAGTTTGGTTGTACCAAGCTGGATATTGATCTGTTGTTGCATAGAGGGACTAGCTGGGACGACAAGGAGCTCAGTCTTTGAAAGGTTGAGTAGAAGGTGGGGTTCATTCATCCATTTAGAGATATCAGCAAGGCATGCTGAAATTCTTGTTGAGACTGTAACATTGTCTGGTGGGAATGACAGGAAGAGCTGGGTATCGTCAGCATAGCAGTGGTGTAACAAGCCAGTAAAGCGGATTATTGCACCCAGTGAGGTTGTGTATAGAAGAGAAGGGGAGCGAGCACTGACACTTGAGGAACCCCTGTGGATGAATTGTGCGCTTTGGACACTTCTCCCTTCTAGGACACTCTGCTGTTTTGTGTCCTACCTCTTAGGGAAATCATTAGAGGGCAGATCCTGAGATGCCAAGTTCAGAGAGCGTGCAGGAGGATTTAAAGGTTAACTGTGTCAAAGGCAGCTGACACGTCTAGCAGCAATATAACTGAGGACTGACCAGGAGCTGCTTCCAAATGCAGCAATCCTGTTACCGACAGTAATGCGGTCTCAGTAGAGTGGCCGAACTGATCTGGTTCAAACAGATCGTTTCTGGACTTTTCCCATCAAAGTCAGAATGTTAGACTATGAATTTACTCGAGCATGATCAGATAATACATCACTAGCAGAGTTTCATGATTTTCCTGTGTATACCACATACTGTGACAGCTCTTATTTGAAAACAGTTGTACTTTTTTGATATTTTATAGCAGAAGCACAGGTTGAACAGAGTCACAGATCGATCACAGACTCCAAATCAAATTACTTTTCAATAACCAGCAGGCAACAAAACAAACAGAGGAGGAATCATTCTCTCAGGCTTTGAAGCTGTGACAAATGGTCTTTCTCTTTATCGCCAGTCTTTGACTTTTGTAGAAAATTGAAGCGAAGTGCAGAAGGGGGAGACGCGAACAAATAATTTATTGATGTCTCTCCACAATGACAACAAAGGACGACATGTACCAGCTCTTAAATAACCCTTTAACCAGTGTTATTCAAAGATGACCTTTTTAAGGATTCATCACAGTAATTATTAATGCTGTACCTTCTTTCAACCTGGTTCCACAAAAAGAGAGAAAAAAGTGTTACATAATAATGTCATTGAATTAGTTATACCCTTGGAAGTAATACCATAATGTAAAAACAAACAACATTATTTCACATTGCTTTTTGTGCTTCTGCTTTCTTAAATCTTGTAATTGTTAGAAACGACACTGTGTTCATAAATGCAGTAATATTATTGGATGCCAAATCTGGCTCTTCTTGTTAATGTCCTGGAATGGAGACGAGTATCGTTAAATGCTAAAAAAGTCAAGCAAAACAGACAATGAGTGCCTTAAACCCCTGAGATGTCATTACTAACATGGACTGATTTTTTGCCTAGTTTTACAGTAAACAAGTACAAGATACGTTTCGTGACTGTGGTGCTATCAGAATGAAAATAAATATAATGTATAAAAACAATTGATCGTTTGAAAAGTTTTACTTTCCTCTTAAGAAATGTGTATAACACAGAAAACTGCCTATAAATCTGTGACATGACTTTAGAGATGCTTTAATAAACACACCTGTGCATTTCCATACAGAGGAGTAACGCTTACGTGAAACAAAAAGGTACCTACATTTACTAGAAATAATCTTTTGTGGACCACAAATGTGTTTCAGGCAGGACAGTAGCAGCTGCTGCACAGTTCATGCTTACAACACTGCATGCTGGACTTCATTTATGCATATTAATGTAATGCTATGTCCAGGTTAATTATTCTACAAAGAGATATTTCTATTTTAATGGTGTATATATATGCAGTCAGTGATGGGTAGATGGTGAGTGGAGGAATAAAATCAGATAAATAAATATGTTTAATATGAGGGGATTAAAACATAATGACTGCTCATTTTTCACGAGACCATCTGGAATTCACCCACAAATCCCTGAGAGCTCCCTTTCCCCCACTTTTAGAGGAAACACTTAAAGTATCCACTTTCTAAAGATTTATTGTGGCCCTAATTATGGACCAAGTGCTTCACTTTTAATCTTCTGTGCTGTCTCTTTATCCAAACTCTCTCAGCTCTCATTCAGGACATCCGCCTTCCCTCCCCCCCGTCATTTTATTGACAGCTCTGTTTGCCCATCCTTCACAGCAGCTATCAAAAAAGCAGCTGTGCTCTATATTTTCCTCTGCTGCCTCAGCGGGGGGACTGATGACCAGGATCAGAGGAAGAGGATTTGAGACAGCTGGGTTATAAAACCTACTGAGTCTATAAGCCTGTAAAATATAAATTGTTATCTCGAGACTGAATGGGATTGTCTGAAGTTCTCTCTGTGCTGAAGTCTCTCACAGGACTCTCTGTTGACCTCTTAGCTGCTGATCAATGGGGATTGAGACTAATATGGAAAAAGCTATTACTGTAGCTCGGAGAGGGAGAAAAGGGGAGTAGAATACAAACAGGTAAAGAATGACATAAAAGATGCTAACCCAAACTCCACTCTGTGCTCGACAAAGCTCTAAAAAACGCAAAGAAAGGAGCACTTCCTGGACCAAAAACGTGTGGGTTCGAGGTACTTTTATCAGTATATCATGTGAAAAATTCCTTTACTTTAAAAGGGCCTGGTGTTCCTTTAGATTTCTTTGACCTCATCACAGTCAGGAGTAGGAGTTTGTTTTCCAGGTCTACATGATCATGCTTCAAAACATCTGTCATATTTGATCAAAAACAAAGAGGAGGACCCACGTGCAGATAAGAAAACTAGTCTAACTGACAAAAAAGTACAAAACCCATCTTCAGCAAAAGTCCAAACAAAATCCACAAACGGTAAAACAAATCACAGAGAGGCACAGGAAAGTCCCCCACTAGGAGCCAACACATGAACACGGGTAAAGGCAGACGGCAAAGAACTAGTGGCGACGAAGGCCACCTGTGGCTTGGCCTCACGTGGCCTCACGTCTTGGCCAAAAAGTTGCACTAGAACACACCACAAAGACTACAGCCGACGGCCAACCACCACGTACGTTCTGCGCATGTGTGAGAGGAAATAACTGTCCATGCCAGCAGGCGGTTGTAGTCCGTTGTTACGAGAAGACCATTTTCACACTGCTGTCGCGCACGCCTCGTATTATAGGCAGCCTACTAATCGAGAATAATGTCTGAGAAAAAGTTGAAAATGGTTGTCAGCCCTTGGTCTTTTAGTGAAAAAAAAAAAAAGAAAAGGCAGAGGTGACAAATAAGGAGAAACTGCACTAATGGGTGAAAGCATGGATACTACAGCGGCATGCTCAAGGGGCTTTCCTGAACTAACCTGTGACGAGAGCTGGAGATAAATGAAACCTCCTAACAGCCAATCAGAGAGATTGCTCTCACTGACCGCCGACGCCATTTCAACATATCAAATCGGCCCAAAAAAAGGCCAACAGGGGCCGACGGGTAGGGACGGATCCGGACACACCGCAAAAACTAAAAGAAGACCGCTCACTGACGGTGACACTAAAGACTAAACTAGGAAATAATACAATAAAATACACACAAGGGAAACAAGCAACACAGGAAATGACAACTTCGCAACAAAACAAGGAATAAACTAACAAAACAAGAGTACACCATGACAAGATAGGCTTTTTAATTGTTTTTTATAGTAAAAAAAAAAACCTTGCAAAATATCTCTACATTTTTCCTTTCTAGTATAGTAGAGATATGAGCCAGAAAAAAACAACTGTGCAAGAAGAGTGTTCCTGCATGATTCAGCAAAAAGCTTAAAGAACCCATGTCCCGCTTGATGTTATTTTAAATTAGATTGTTTTATATGATGGTTAAAGCCAGGAGGGCAAAGAGAAGGAGGCAGGCAGAGGATTTGGTAGACAACTTTGATGGACATGGGATAAAAGGGAATAAAAACTGACTCGGAGGCACAACTCTAGTGTGCAAAGTATCAGTGGATGAAGGAAAAACACAGTGAACACAAGTATACCCAGTCCACTTCATACTGTTGTTGTTGTACTGTTCCAGAGGGACAGAAAATCAGACTCCTAAAAACATACACAGTGTAACAGCAGCCTGTCAAACACTCATTTGTCTCTTAAGCCACAGTTAGCCGGGGTGCAGAAAAGAAAAAGTGTTGAAAGTTGCAGAAGGACATGATGGACGTGTCAACAGATCTTAGATTTGAGAAGAGCTGTAACTCTCTAAGTGATTGACATGTTTTCTAAAACAAAGAGCAGAGCTACAAGTCTGAGAAGTCATGTGAAGTAGTTCAAGTATAGAATGAGATCAGGATTTTTGACAAACAGGCAAAGATAAGACAAGAAAAGAAGAAAATGTAGTTTCTGATCTATCAGCCGATATCAACAAATCATGATTATCGTTATTACGGTTGAAGTACTGTTGGATCTATTTACATGTTAATTGGAAATACTCCCAGCTCCTGGGAGGAACCTTCAGTTTGTCCACGTTAGCATCTGTTGTGTATAAAACCGGTGCGTCTTTGCTGATCTTCTCCTGTACATGATTAAGATTCTTTTTCTTTAAACAAGAATCTCCTCCTGCTTTCTTTGAAGCACATCCTTCACTGTGAACCTGAAATGAAATGTAGAGAGCTTGTCTCTGCAGCGTGCTATCAGTCAGCGGTTTCAGGCTTTATAAACAATGATATAGAAATAGTCCGTGTTCCTCCTGGTGGTCTCATTTCCTTCTAAAGCCCATAAAGAGACTTTAAAGTTAATGTACGTCTGTTTCAGAACCAGGTGGTGAAGAGGGGGTTACCGGGGTGTGAGAGGTCCTGCAGTAAAAATGTAAAATCAATGAGTATTCGTGTTTGACAATCACAATCTAATTATCAATGAAAATAATCTTGATTCTGATTTTCGCCATAATGGAGCAGCCCTACATGACAATATGAAGTAAAATCTAAATAACACATTAACTCTCCTCACCTTACCTTCCCTGACACTCGATCAATGCACTGAATCCTTTTAACGAGCCATTACCCCAAATTGAAATTCTTACTTTTACATCAGTTAGTGAAGGTGTTCTGCAGCTTGACCCCCCCGCTGTGTTAATCTCCAGACGTGAATATTTGATTCCTCAGCCCAGCTCTTCTCTCTGTGAACTCTCTGTGGGGTCTCCGATTCTCCCCAAACACACGCTGGTCAGGCAGAGCGGGGGATCTTAATTGACCCGAGGTGTGAATGTGAATCACCGTGTGTACAAGTGAGTTAACTCAGTAATGAACAGATGATGTGTGAAGGGTGCTCCCTCTGTGCATGCTGGGACAAGCTCCAGACATCATAAATAATAGGTAGAGGAGTGTTTTTATGGTTCCAGCAGGTGGCAGCAGACACAAACCAATGTGTGCAGATGTGTGAGCGTGTTTATGTAAGTGTGTGTGGACATGCTGCTGTGCTTTCAGTTTCAGTTTCATAACCCTGTGTGCACTGATAATACACCCTTCATTTACTAGAACAGAGTTGGTCCATTAGTGTAATTGTCAGGACTTTCAGAAACAGTAGCAGGTCTGAAAGCTCACACTTCTATGCACGCACACACATGCACACGCACGCACACGCACGCACGCATGCACACACACACACACACACACACACACACACACACACACAGGTGAGAAAAGCAGCAGGCTTTAAAGTGGTGTTTTAAGGCTTACTCTGATTGAATTTTCTTTATTCCAACATCGATAATGAATCTTGTTTAAGGTGCTCTGTTGTACCTGTAACCGCAGCAGACAGTGATGACCCAGCATACTGATGCACAACAGAGTGAACATCTGTGTCACTATCAGGAGAAAAGTTTGACAACTAGGATTCAGCATCAACAGAGATACCATTTAGGGCTTGAAAGTTGCTTTAAAAATAGACTTTTGCTTAGATTGAAGCAAGAATCAGACATTTAACCTTCAGTGTTATGTCACAATCTTCTCTGAGTTTCATTGAGGACTTAGTGTCATGTGGTACTACATGTAGAGTAACTAGTAGCACTTTTTTGTAGGCTGGATGAAGTAAGTTGTACTGCTGACTGCAAAACAAATTGCCCTGTCACAGTGATTAGAAAGATAAACTTACAGGGGCGTGTCCAGACCTTTTTGACTGGGGTGGCCCAACTGGGGTACTAACTTATGCAGGGGTGTAAAGTTTGTACACACACACACACATGCACGCACGCACGCACGCACGCACGCACGCACGCACGCACGCACGCACGCACACACACACACACACATTTATATATCACAGAGCTTCAATAAAGAACTTGAATGATGCTGTCTGACAGAAATCAGTTTTATAACCTTGAAGCTACTTTTCTTTGAAAGGAAGATTTATGAAATTGCGTCAAATATCAAGAGATGTTTAAACCTGGAAATATTGCGTGTTCAAAACATGTTCAATATCTATCATGACTTACTTGTCATGTAATTGATGGTACAGCAACATAATGGGTTTTATCTTACAGTGATGCAAAGGACCAGGAGAGGCAAACCAACATGTCAAATATCCAACAACAACAACAGGATGGAAAATGATGAGGCAGGAAATTGGCAGCAAATGACATCAACACACAGGAGGTCACCAATCTATAGGCAGCCTTATTTCCTGGCCTATATTACCCAAGCCTGGGAGCATAAATGAGTCAATATGAAAGAGAAGAAGAAAGGCAGAAAATAAAGACATTAATGATGAAGTTAAAGAATGACCCGAGTTGACTACAATGGGGAAAAAAGACATTTATGTGGCCTTTAAACTAATTCACTTTAATGTTCTTGTTTATAAAAAAGCCAACGTAGTATGGAAGTCCTGAGAGGAAAGTCAGAAATAAATAGTTATGTAAGCAGTTTGTTGATTTTGGAGACCCCCTCTATGCTTTTCTTTTATCAGTGAAATGTATTACTGTTTGAGGATCCTGTGAAATAATGCTTTTCTAATGTGCTGTTAATCACCTTGTCTGACACTTACCCCGTGACAGAGACTTCAGGTTTTCTTTGTAGCTCATAAAGAAGCTTCATATTAATTATTTGCCTGTTTCATAACCAGAGCTTTAAGTAATCTAATGAAGTTGTAAATTAAAATACATCTCAAGCTTCATAGTAATGTTATTGCTAACAGATAATATGCAGCGTGTAACTACCTTGACTTCAGAGTGCAATGAAAAAGCAAAACTCACCTGGAAGGAAACATGAATTCATTCATCTCTATTTTAATGTCCAGCAGCGGTGAACGTTCAGACTCTTGTGGCCATAAAGGGAGAACAGAAACAAACACAGAAACAGACACACAACACTGAGCGGAAAAAGTAACCGAGAGAAAAAGTTCTAAACTTTGTATAAAGTTTTGTAAAACCTTTTTCCCACTGATTTTGTCAATATAAAGAAATGTGACTCATATTATAAGATGCATTTTTTTTCTACCTGCCAAAACGTGTTTATCCAAATGTAAAGACATAAAACCAGAGACTTCAATGACACTGCCAAGAATGTACAACTCTGTTTCCAAAAAAGTGGGGATGGTGTGTAAAGAGTGAACGAAAAAGAATGTCACGATTTCCAAAACACTGAAGCCACATATTAAATTCAAATAGCACAAAGACAAAATATCAAATGTTGAAACTGAGAAATGTCATTGTTTTCAGGACATGATAAGCCCATTCTAAATGTGATTAGAACAACAAGATCATATTGGATCTTAGTTGAGCTGATAAAAACGGAATTACATTAAACCGACCTTTCAGTCCATCTTGGACTTTACTTAGTGCAAAGTCACATAAGAGCCTGTTTTGCTCTCCGTGTAAGAGTCCGTCATTGCTGTACCCATAGTTTTGTTCCTGACTACCTCACCAGAGAAGACAACAAACTTAGGAGAGTTCTTTTAATGCACAGCTCATTAACTGTGAACCATTTTGAACTCGATGCCAGCAAACAGAGCCGGCCCGTGGCATAGGTAGTATAGACAAATGCTAGGGGCGCCGGCCATCCATAGGAGGCGTCTTGGCACCCGAAATGAGTGAGGAAGAAAAGTTAAAGATAACAAGAAGAAGAAGAAGAAGGAAAAATTTGTCCAACTTTCACTTAATGTTGTTTTGTCGAATGTGATGTTCATGTTATTATTCGGTAATATAAAAAAACACAACTGCATCATCTATTTAAAAAGGCTCTATTTTCTTGCTCAACCTGACGCATCACAACACCGCTGCTCGTTACCTGCTCTTTGTGGGGGAGGAGGGCAGACGAGTTATCAGAAGTGAGTGACACTAACCGTACCGATGAATATCAGGTTTAAATAAAGAAAAGCTGTGAAACATAAAGCTGTATTCCAGTGTTCTTTAAGTGTATGAACATGTGATTGCTGGTAGAATTGGTTGCATTACAAGGGACACCAGCTAAAATCTTTCCTAGGGCACCAAGTGGGTTAGGGCCAGCAAGGTTGGTACGGGGTCATGTTTATCATTCTGATGCATCTGTTGCACAACTTTTCCAGTATTTTGATGCCACTGGTGCAACTTTTTTTGAAATGGGATCGTATATCAGCTAGATTTCTTTTCTTACTTGCCCTCAGGGCTTCTATAGATTATGATATATACTTCACTGAGTAACAAAAGTGTGTGGGTGTCTTTTTTCCCCCGATACCTACAGTAATTCTTTATGTTGATTGTTGTGATTAAAAGTCTTGACATATTTTGAGCTAAACCAGTTCTGTGTTCCCTATACTGAGCGGATATTGTTTATTTGGCAGGGGTCTAGTTCTGCATAGAAATGTTCAGTGTGATGACAGGGGGATTGTTAATGGTCAGTTTGAGTGTCTGTTGGTATTTAGTGAGTGGGCAGTTGACCAAACTCTTGCTCTGCCTTTTCTGCAGCCCTCAGCTGTTAACATTTCTCCCTGATCTATGCGGGACAATAAGAGACACAGCAGATGAGAATGAATCCCCATGAACATTTCACTGAAGGCAATAACATCCCCCTCAAACTTATTATTCGGCTCACTTCATTGAACAATTAACCAATCTGACACAAAGGGCTAATGAACGTACTTAACTCTCTGTCTGCGTCTTCGTCGTCTGTGATTGTGAGCCTGTAATTGTTATCATGTTCTCTTTTTCCTTTGTGTCTAATGATTGGCTGTGTAAATAGAGTCTGTCACCTTCAAACACACACACACGCACACACACACACACACACATCTGCAGACATGTCTCCTGGGTCCTGAGCCGCCAGAGCAACATTACCACAGATATGATCATCCTGCTTGGAGCGGTCGACCGGCTCAGCTCCCAGGAAACCGTGCAGAGGAGATAAATAAAAACCAAGGCTCAGACACTATCTCCTGCCCTCACATTTAAGAAATATTCCTTTGGCCGTGTGTATCTGTGTGTTCTCTGGGAATAAAGAAGCAGCTGGACAGCTAAACAAATAATCCATCCTGTGGGGGCTAATGCAGTCTCACTTAGGCCAGGTCTCCGTGTCGCCTTTTGTGGCCTTACTGGTCCGGGGTTAGCTCATGTCGCCTGGTTTCCCTCGGGCAAAAAATCTCTTTACCTCAGCTCATTTTGCGCACAAAGGCGACTGCAGAGATGCTTTCTGATAGGGCAGCTCGCTACAATAGAGCTGCAGCCAGAAAAGACATCAGTGAATGCAGAAATTGAAAAGAAAAGCTGCAAGGAGAAGAGTTTCTTCTTGTTTTGACTTAAGAGCAGTGTGCATATTCTAATTGTGCAGGGACATAATTGTTTTCTTTACCACCAAATCCTCGCACACAGCGGCTGAATGGTGTGCTGTGGTATGTAAATGTGGATAAGAGGGAGCATAGGGCTGCATGCTTAGCAGTGTCTTTGAATGATTACTGTCTGGTATTAGGCAAATTCTCGATGCTTATGGGAGCATGATAAGGGATTATGTCCCCTCCAGTAACACCATGTCACCAGACAGCAAGACAAGAAGCAATTCCAATAAAGATTTCTGACTAATAGTTCCCCCCTAACCTTCCTCCCGGGGCTTGTACAATTTTTTTAACTGGGTGTCACCGGAAAACAGTGGATAGCTCTCTCCAGGTGGGGATTGAGTCCTTGAGCCAAGTGGAGGAGTTTAAGTATCTCGGGGTCTTGTTCGCGAGCGAGGGTAGGATGGACCGTGAGATTGACAGACAGATTTGCTCAGCGTCAGCAGTCATGCAGGCGTTGTGCCGGACTGTTGTGGAGAAGAGGGAGTTGAGCCTGAAGGCAAAGCTTTTGATTTACCGGTCGATCTTCGTTCCAAACCTCACCTATGGTCATGAGCTATGGGTAGGGACCGAAAGAATGAGATTGTGGATACAAGCAGCAGTAATGAGTTTCCTCTGGAGGGTGGCTGGGCTCAGCGTTAGCGATAGTGTGAGGCAACTCAGACATTCATGGGGAGCTCGTAGTAGAGCCGCTACTCCTTCGCATCGAAAGGAGCCTGTTGAATGGGTTTGGTCATCTGATCAGGTGTTTGGACGTGCTGACGTACTACGGTGAGCGTATTGCATCACTTCCTGTCCTGCTGCCACTGTGCTGATCGATAGAGCTAAAGCTTAACTGTTTAACTTGTATAGTTTCTTACAACTGTTGTTTCTAAATCACTGCACACTTAGACAAGTAGAAGTAATCAACACGCACTCTTGCTCTCTAGTGACTTATCTGCTAAACAGTTTTGTTTATTTAAACTACCCACTCTTAGTCTAGCTTAGCATTTAGCCTAACCTACGATGGCTTCTTTTCCTGCCTCTCCCTCTCCTGCTCTCTCCTGCTCTGTGTGTCAGATGTTTAGTTACTCCTCGTCCTCCTTTACTGGTAATGGTTTATGTATTAAATGTAGTTTATTCATAGCTCTGGAGGCGAGGGTGTCTGAGTTAGAGAGCCGGCTCCGCACTTTTGAGTCACAGCCACAGCTATCGTACGCAGCATTAGTTAGCCAGCCACCTGTAGCCAGTGCGGGCCGACATAGCGTTACATCCCCCCCGGTAGCTCCCGAGCAGCCGGGAGGCAGTGGCTGGGTTACTGTCCGAGGGAAGCATAGTCATAAAACGAAGCACACGGTTCACCACCAACCACTTCACGTTTCAAACAAATTTTCCCCACTCAGCGACACACCCGCCGAGACAAAAACTCTGATAATCGGAGACTCCATAGTCAGAAACGTGAAGTTAGCGAAGTCAGCGGGCATAGTTACTAGGTGTATCCCAGGGGCTAGAGCGGGCGACATCACATCTCACTTAAAGCTGCTGACAAAGACTAAACGTAGATTTGATACAATTGTAATTCATGTCAGCACTAATGACTCCCGACTACGCCAGTCGGAAATCACTAAGGTTAATGTGGAGTCGGTGTGTAGTTTTGCAGGGACGATGTCGGACTCCGTAGTTTTCTCTGGTCCCCTCCCAAACTTGACCAGTGATGACATGTATAGCCGCATGTCTTCACTCAACCGCTGGCTGTCGAGGTGGTGTCCAGCTAACGGTGTGGGCTTCATAGATAACTGGCAGTCTTTTTGGGGAAAACCTGGTCTGCTAGCTAGAGACGGCATCCATCCTACTTTGGACGGTGCAGCTCTATTATCTAGAAACGTAGCAGAGTTTATTAGTCTCAAACCTTGACAACAACTTATCAGAGTTCAGACCAGGAGGCAGAGCTGCAGTCTTACACGCTTCTCTGCGCTTCCTTTAGATCAGTTTACCTGCCACTATAGCTGTAATTATGACTGTAAATCTAACTGTAGCTCTACTTATAACTGTAATTCTACTTTTACTATAGATACTGTGTCTGTTTCCCGGCCCAGACCCGTCGTTATAAGCAATTCAAACGTAAAATAAAAAAGGCGTAAATCATAAAAATTAAAGTTAAAACTACGAATACGACTTTGCAAATAAATCAGATAATTAAATGCGGACTATTAAACATTAGATCCTTAGCATCTAAATCTCTTTTAGTAAATGATCTGATATCAGAAAATCGTATTGATCTACTTTGTTTAACAGAAACCTGGCTGTCTCAGGATGAATATGTTAGTTTAAATGAATCCACCCCTCCCAGTCATTTTAATACTCATATACCTCGAGACACTGGCCGAGGTGGCGGAGTAGCAGCTATTTTTAATTCTAGTCTTGTAATGAACCCTCAACCAAAGCTGAATTAGCTGAATTATACTTCTTTTGAAAGCCTTGCGCTTAGTCTTTCACACCCAGTCTCTAGAACCTTTCAGCCAGTTCTAGTTGTTGTAGTTTACCGCCCTCCTGGCCAGTGTTCTGAATTCCTATCTGAATTTGCAGAATTTCTATCAAACGTAGTCCTTAGCAGTGATAGAATAATTGTTGTAGGTGACTTCAATATCCATGTGGATGTTGATAATGATAGCCTTAGCACAGCTTTTATGTAATTATTAGACTCTATTGGTTTCACCCAGGGTGTAAACAAACCTACTCATCGTTTTAACCACACCCTGGACCTTGTTCTAGCTTATGGCATTGAAATTAAAAACTTGACAGTTTTCCTAGAAAACCCTCTTCTATCAGATCATTTCTTAATAACTTTTGACTTTCTCTTACCAGAATTAACTCCGGTTAATAAAAATGTGCTCTCTAGAAATGTATCTGATAGCGCTGTAGCTAAATTTAAGGAAGCTATTTCAGCTGCTTTTGATTCAGTACCATGCTCTAACCCAGTTGAAAACTCTTACTCTAGTCCCTCTCAGCTAGATCACTTTGTTGATAGTGCGGTGGATTCGCTGAGAGTTACTCTTGATTCAATCGCCCCCCTAAAACAGAAGGTTATCAAACGACAGAGACTAGCTCCATGGTACAACTCAGAAACCCGTACTCTAAAACTAACGTCGCGTAAATTTGAAAGAGTGTGGCGCTCCACCAAAACGGATGAATCTCGTTTAATATGGCAAGATAGTCATAATAAATATATGAAAGCTTTACGTCATGCTCGAGCTGCCTATTACTCGTCTCTAATAGAAGAAAATAAAAACAATCCTAGATACCTTTTCAGCACTGTAGCCAGGCTGACAGAGAGTCATAGCTCCATTGAGCCATGTATTCCTTTAGCCCTCAGCAGTAATGATTTCATGAGCTTTTTTAACGATAAAATATTAAACATTAGAGACAAAATTAGTAACCTACCTTTACCCGGTGCAGATACCTCCGATACGTCAGAAACAGTTCTGAAACCTGATTTTAACCTCGACTGTTTTTCTCCTATTGACCTTTCGGAACTAAACTCAATTATTTCTGCGTCTAAACCGTCAACCTGTCTTTTAGACCCGATCCCAACTAAGCTGTTTAAGGAAATCTTTCCTTTAGTTAGCAGCTCTATACTAGATATGATCAATATATCTTTAGTGGCAGGTTATGTACCACAGTCATTTAAAGTAGCCGTAATGAAACCACTTCTTAAAAAGCCTACTCTTGATGCAGGAACTCTAGCTAACTATAGACCTATCTCTAACCTTTCTTTTATCTCAAAGATCCTGGAGAAAGTGGTAGCTAATCAGTTGTGTGACTTTCTCCATGACAACAGTTTATTTGAGGAGTTTCAGTCAGGATTTAGAGCCCACCATAGCACTGAGACTGCTCTAGTTAAAGTTGCGAATGATCTTCTTCTAGCCTCAGACAGGGGACTTCTCTCTGTACTCGTCCTGTTAGATCTTAGTGCTGCTTTTGACACGATTGACCATCAAATCCTGTTAGAGAGACTAGAACAATTACTTGGAATTACAGGGACTGCTTTAAGCTGGTTTAAATCCTATTTATCAGACAGATCTCAGTTTGTACATGTTCATGATGAGTCCTCTATGCACACCAAAGTCAGCCATGGAGTGCCACAAGGATCAGTGCTTGGACCGATTCTCTTTACATTATATATGCTTCCTCTGGGTAATATTATGAGGAGACATTCAATAGATTTTCATTGTTATGCAGATGATACTCAGCTATACGTATCAATGAAGCCAGATGACACCAATCAGTTATGTACACTAGAAGCTTGCCTTAAGGACATTAGGACTTGGATGACCAGAAACTTTTTGTTGCTTAACTCAGACAAGACTGAAGTTATTGTGCTTGGACCTAAGAACCTCAGAGAGACTTTTTCTAATGATACAACTGCCCTTAATGGCATCAGCGTGGCATCTAGCACCACTGTTAGGAATCTAGGAGTTTTATTTGATCAAGATATGTCCTTTAACTCTCACATAAAACAAATTTCAAGGACAGCTTATTTCCACCTTCGTAATATCTCTAAGATCAGGCAGATCCTGTCCCAAAACGATGCAGAAAAACTAGTTCATGCATTTGTTACCTCCAGGTTGGATTACTGTAATTCTCTTTTATCAGGGTGCTCAGGTAAATCTCTAAAGACTCTTCAACTAGTCCAAAATGCTGCAGCTCGAGTACTGACTAGAACTAGGAAAAGGGACCACATTACTCCTGTTTTGGCTTCTCTGCACTGGCTCCCTATAAAATCTAGAATAGAATTTAAAATCCTTCTTCTCACTTACAAAGCTCTAAATGGTCAGGCACCATCTTATCTTAAAGAGTTAATAGTGCCGTACTACCCGTCGAGAACATTACGCTCCCAGAATGCAGGCCTGCTCGTGGTACCTACAGTCTCTAAATGTACTATGGGAGGTAGAGCCTTCAGTTATCAGGCGCCGCTCCTCTGGAATCATCTACCAGTCGGGGTCCGGGGGGCAGACACACTATGTACTTTCAAGAATAGACTTAAGACTTTTCTTTTTGATAAATCTTATAGTTAGGGCTGGCACAGGTACAGACCAGCTCATAGTTATGCTGCTATAGGCCTAGACTACCGGGGGAACTGGCACCTTGAGCTCTTATCCCCTGCTCTCTCTCTCTCTCTGCATTCATATGACATTACTGCATGTCACTACCTTTAAATCCCAGTTACTAACCACATCTTCTTCTGGGAGCTCCTGAGCTCTCTTAGGTTCCTTGGGATTGTTGCTCCTGCTGAGCCCTCTTAGGCTCCACGGGATCGTTGGTGGACGGCCTGCCAAAACAACCCTCCCCCCCTCCCTTCGGGATCGTAGGTGGACGGCCCACCTGAACAACACCCCCCCCCCTTTTCCCTTGTTCCCTATCCCTCTTCCTGCATCTTATCCCATCTCCCCCTATCCCGTTCCAAGCCCGGCACAGTCTAGGCTGTGAAGGCTGTTTCGTCATGAGCCGGGGATCACTGCCAAAGATTTCTGCCTTTTAATAAGGAAGTTTTTTCTGACCACTGTATCTTCTGCTGCTTTGCTAAAGTGCTCATGATGGATTAAGCTGGGTCCTTGTAATATAGCAATAAGTAAGGTCTTTTACCTGCTTTTTGTAACATAACAATCAGCATGGTCTTTTTACCTGCTATCTTGTGATATTAATAGACAAAGAGTAAGGTCTTTTACCTGCTTTTTGTAAAGCGTCTTGAGATAACACTTGTTATGAATTGGCGCTATACAAATAAAGATTGATTGATTGATTGATTGATCAGGATGCCTCCTGGACGCCTCACTTTGGAGGTTTCAGGGCACACCCAACTTGGAGGAGACACCGGGGTAGACCCAGAGTTCACTGGAAGGATTATATATCCAGTCTAGGAACGCCTTGGAATCCACAGGAGGAGCTTCAAATCGTTGCTGGGGAGAGGGAAGTCTGGGTTGACTTACTGCACTTGCTGCCACCGCGACCCGACCTCGGATAAGCGGAAGAAAATGGTTGGATGGGTGTCAACTGAGGCAGTAAAAATGCAGGGACGGCATTTCAAATGTCCAAATAACATTTATTTTCCATTTCTGTCTCCACTAATAATTTCAATCTTTACCACTTACAATGATGTATCATAAAAATGTAACATTTCGGTCCATACATTTTTTAAAGCTACTTTGGGAGACTTTAGTTTTGTGCTGATGTTAACAACCCTTGTGGCAAAGCCATGACAGGGTACGGGAGGAAGAAGCTCAAAACTTTTCTTTGTGATAATGATTTTAGTGCGGGCTGGCTGAGGCTTGGACCAGTCCTCAGTGATATCAGGACTATAACCACCCCGTCTCTCTCTGTATGAATTTAGGTCCCATTGATGTATGTGGGTAAGTACAGTTTATTTTCCAGAGTTTTTGTTCTCCCTTGTATTGCGAGTGGCACTTGTTGCCAATCAGATATGAGCGGGCCAATGCCATCCCTGGACACGCCCCTGTCCCTCCCACTGTGTACTAATGTGCCAACCCAAAATGAAACACCTCCAAACCCCTCCTATGTTGGACTACCATTCACAAATAAGCAATCAACATGCTGTCCCTTTAATTATCCAACTGCTCCCTCCATCCCCCTGCCTCTTCAAGTGTAAATACCTCTTGTGTAATTTACCCCGAAGTTCCCTTTCACTAATTACCCCCCACCCCCCAATACTCCCCAACCTTGAAGGAACCAGCTCCTGCTCCAGGTCTCCCCCTGCTACACTATGGATTCCCTGTCGACTTGCTATGGAGAAGATCGAACTCTAATTAAGATTGTTAATGAAGATTTAATTTTCCACTTCAAATGAGCCGGTGAACTGTTGGAGCGTCCTGAGTGAAACGCACAAGCGAGAAGAAAGAAAGTAAGGAAGAAGACAAGAAGAGGCGAAGGAGAGGCTGGTAGAACAACACTGGAGGTTGTTAGGCGTTTAACTACCCGGCAAGTTGTTGTCACATCCATAAATTTACACTAGATGTTTGCAACGCATCAGTTTGGCCTGTTAAAGACTCTGCTGACAAGTTAAAGCTTTGTTTACCATCCAATAAGATAAAACTTGATGAATAGATTGAACATTTTGGCCTTGAAACAATCATTAAGGGTTACATTGTGAAAACAGAAGTTAAATGAAAAAACTAATACATGAATACTACAAAAAAAAAGAAACTTTACTTAGTTAACCAGAATTGGATTTCTAAAATAGATTCATGCGCCGAGAAGACGATCAAACTTGACTATCTAGAGGAAGTAAAAGTCGTAACAAGGTTTCCGTAGGTGAACATGCGGAAGGATCATTACCGGTTACAGTAAATGGTTTCCATGGAAACCATTTACCTTCTGTTAACGTGAAGGAGGCGGGGTTTATGACCCTTTTCTGCAGACAGTCAGTACGGAGAGCTGCAAGTCTTTTAGCTTTACTTTGAAGGGGCTGTTGTTGTAGGAAGTCTATAGAAGGAATCAAACCCTGGTCATCTGAGTGGATGGATAGTTTATGTTAGCCATTATAACCCGCCACACCAAGTGGTTTTCCCCACAAATGAAACTTCATCACCTGACATTAACAGTATATCAAGACAACAAGCATTAGAACAGTGTCAATGAAAATCCTCGCAGGTGTACCGATAATGTCACAACGTGATGCTTTTGGCCACTTTCCAAGCTGCCTTGAGTACCCAGGTGCTTGTAATTCACCTCATTCTCTCACACTTTGCTGATGTTTGGAAGCTGCCTTTAAAGCTTCTTCAAACTTTAAATGCAAAGATGCACAGGCACAATTTGAAACACACACTGAGCACACACACACCGAACACACACCGAGCACACACACACACACACACACACACACACACACACACACACACACAGAGGCACTCACGCTGTGCTGAATAGCCAGAGGGATTCTGTGTGTCAGAAAGGTTCAAACAGAATGAGGAATCTCCATGTACTTGGACTGTAACACACACACACACACACACACACACACACACACACACACACACACACACACACACACACACACACACACACACACACATACACACACCCTGATGCCCTGTGATGCAATCCTGCTGCACAGTGTGTATGCAGCTCTCTGGTCCAGTGCTTATTTAGTCACTCCCAGGTGTACTGCTTAAACAGGAGCCCATTTTATCTGCAGCTCTGCCATTATACTATGATCAATTATGCATGCTGTAATTATTGACATCGCCATGACAGCACCTCATTCTCACCTAGGATGCTGCATTGCGGTGTTGACGCTCCAGGTGGATTGATAAACGTACATGTAGGAGTTGTTAATCGATATGAATGTTGTGATGGTTACAAGTTGATGCATTTTATCGGCTGATGGCGGAGGGTGGCAAATCAAAGTTGTGACTTCTTTGGATTCAGGGTGTTGCCTCAGTGGGGGGGGGGGGGGGGGGGGTCAAAGTCAGCTCCTAGAACTGCATAATTATAGAAGTGCAAAGGCGCACAAAAGATGGAGAGAAATCTTTCTTCAGCAGTGTGTAGAATCAGCTCTAACCCAATCACAAATACAGTTTTATGTAATGCAACAGACTTGCATATTAACTGCTAATACGCTTCTCTCTTTCCCATCTCTCTCCCTCTGTTTCACTCTCTCTCTCCTGACTTGAGGCGGGTATTATCATTGTAATCAAGCGGAGACCCGGCTAACACGATCATTCTCTAAACCATCATGTAGAAATAATCCCCTCCTTCATATTTGATTATTGTAATAAATCTTTTTAACCAGCTATTCAGTCACACAGAAATGGCGTACATCTCCCCGATCCATCATCCGGCCGGAGCAAAGCCTGCAGAATACAGGATCACTGCGAGGGTTGTCGAAGGGGCCTCAGTATTTGGTCAGGGCTGTCAGGTCTGCTCTATTTGCTGCTTCTTTGGAGTTCAAAAGGTCCTTTTTTCTCTTTTTTTGTGGGGGAACAAACAGAGAAGTCTCCCCCTCCATCTGAAAGCGTGATTGCTCTGCAGAACTCTCCGTCTGTCCTCTATTACTGACCTCACATCCCCTCATCGGGCTGGATCAGACCAGACAAGGTGTTCCTTCATCCTGCAGACACACAAACAAACACACACACACACACACACACACAGACACACACCTGTATACACACACTCTGGCTGTGCTTTGGAAATTTCAAGGGGCCAATTTGACAAGGCACCACTGCCAACTCACAACAAGACACATGCTCACGAGGTGCGCACATATTTGTATGCCCTGCACGAAACATCTTTCAATCGCTGTCTCCTCTGTGTCTCTCTCTGTCACACACACACACACACACGCACGCTGGCACGCATAAAAGCACGCACACACACACACACACACACACACACACACACGCACACACACACACACACACACACACACACACACACACACATTAAGCACACGGAAGCAGCAGCAGTCTGATTACCCAGAAATTCAGGAGACTAGAAAGAAGCAGAGAGCAGGTCTGAGTCATCGCTTTTTGAAATAGTTCCTTTTTTATTCAAATTTACAAAAAGAAAAGTACAACAGAAATAAATACACTTTGTTCAGCACGCAATTGTGGAATTGTATCAACATCGTGCAGGAGCAATGAAGTCCCTTGGGGGTGCAGAACCAATGCGGCCTACCTGTTTTGGGACTCTTAAGGTAAAAGCAATTACTTTTAACCTTCAACCTGCATCTTTTGTATTCACATATGAAAAGACACCTTCCCCTATCCTCTGATTGTGTCTTCTCTGTCCTCAGTATATAAGGTGTTTTTTTTTGGGGGGGGACATATGACTTGATAAATGGCCTAACAGCCCCACTTTCACCTGCCACTGTGGTGTGGTGTATCTAAGGTAGACTAACAACTTAAGAGCTGTGGTGCGCAGCCGAGACTGCAGACTTTTATTCCATTTAAAACAACTTATTCAACTAATCACACTTTTGATTGAACCAATTTGCCGGGCTCAGGAGGTGCAATAATCAACTCCGTCAAGTGGTTTAGTCAGCACAGCTCTCCAGAACTCTGAAATAACACAAATCAAGAGAATCATCACTTTGATTTTGACCCATCAGCTGGAGCAGAACTTTGATTTAGACGAATCAGCAGAGACGAGACACCTGGAGCCAATCAAGACGCAATAATAAACCATATAATTTGAGTGCAAGAGAGTTCACTTTTTGGTATACCAAATATAATTACTTTAGTAATGGCTGCCACGGAACTGGCATAATTGTTGTGAAAATGAGGAACGTGTTTTTTTGTGTGTTTGGAGACAGAGGGACTCAGAAAGCTGGTACTGTACATCCTTCTTAAATGCTGAGAAAACATTGCCTGAGTGATGAATTGGCAAAGAAACACATTAGTGCTCTTAACAACAACAATCCTTACTCTCATAACAGAATGGGTCCAAGTTCTTTGGCAGTCTTTCTAGGTGTACCAGGGCAATTATCATTCATGACCTTAATTCACTCTGTCCCATATTATGGTTTGACATTTTACTGCAATTAAATGAGGTGTAAAGGATAACCCAGGTTTATTTCAGGTCAGCTCCTGTATTTTTAGTTCTGATCATGGTTTCTATCAGTTATGATGACATTGTACATTGCTGAGAACAGGGACATGGCAACATTGCTACAACAATGTCAAATTGGGAAAGAAGGACAAAAGCTAGACAACCTAACAAAAAATGTTTCTATTTACCCCCATAGATAAATTCACACGTGTCATCTTCATTGTTTTTGAATGTCATATTATCTCATGAGAGGCAGTAAACAGCTTCGGTCTTCAGTAAATCAGAGGTGTTTAGTTATTCAGCACAAAAAAAGCTAGGAAGAAAACTTGCGCTTTGGACTTGCACTGGTAAGTTATAACAGTGATAGCTTCAGCTAGCTAACAACAGTTAGCCTAATTGTGATTGGGTGTATTTTTTTCTATGGTAACTTGGTGTACGTTAAGGCTAGAGAGATGGTTTTAGAGCTAGCACATCTGGCAAGCTAACAACTGAGCTACTTGGCTAGCAAACAACTGTCAACCTACTAAAAATTCACGAGAGAATAGGGACTGTTTCTATGGAGTTGGAACAAGTCTAGTTATTATTTAATGAGTCTCATAATTGCCAAAGCACTGGAATAGGCCTACTAATGGAGTAACATTAAGTAGCCTACATTTCTCATAAGGTAGACACAATTGCTTCTTTGTAGCAGCTAGCCTAAATGTGAAGCAATTGAATTTCAGTCCATATCACATGCAATAACACCTCTTTATTTGTTTGTATCCAAAAGCATTGATTTACTCAAAGCACATGAAATGATTAGGTACAAATTGATTAAAAAAGTTTGTAACGCAAAGTAACGCAAGTAATACGTGTAACCACTCTACTTTTGAATGTCGCCTTTGTTTTGTCTTCTACATATGTCCAAGTAGCTTAAGGGTTAAGACCAAAAACCTTTTTTTTTTTAGTCAGATTTCCATAGAGCCACATGTTTCCCTGTCCCAGATAACGTTTTCAAAATGTTAAACACTTCAAAACTTTTAAATGTTTTAAAAATGTGACTTTCTCTGTTATTTGAGTGATTTATAGTACTGACAAGTTCTGAAGCTTCAGAGAAAATACAGATATTCAGTCAAATGTTTTGACCTAAAGTGAGAGAGCACTGTCTAAATTGAACAAATACATTGGAAATGTTTCACATTTTTTGGTGTACTGGACTTAGACTTTGGTTGTCGTGGTATCAAAACAGGTATCACTATCAAATGATGTTTTTTCTACCTTGAAGTTTAAAAATATGGTATCATGGCAACCCTAGTCCCAGATCACAGCAGTTACAGTCACCAACAATATGACTACTGATAGAAACAACACCAAAAACTAAGAATATAATACCCAAGTAAGAAAACAAAAAACAGAATTATCTTTAATGTTGTCTTCCAGTTAACACTCTGAGGGGGTCTCATAGCTCGTATGTTAGTCACTTTGGATTAAAATGGTTACAAAGCTGATTAAAGGTTAAAGTGGCTTCAGGATGCTGATGTATTGTTGATACGCCAAACATAATTAAATCTCAGGTTGCCCCAAAGGTTCTGCACCCCCCACTCTTGTGGTCATTGTGCGATATTTGTACATTGGACCGGACACCATCCAGTCTGCACAGTGGCACTGTATGGACACGTCTGTGGCTCAGGTAAAGGGTACAGAGGTGGCTATGAGTTTCCTTTTTGACCTCCAGATTGGTTAAGTAAGTGCTGACAGTAGCAGACCTTGACAACAAGATTATGGTGGACCAAACTGGCGGACTCTAGCAAAGCTGGCAGCTTGACTTATGTGGGTGGCTTTACAGTGATCCGGTAATAAAAGGTGACATTTCTGTGATGGTACACCAAAGACATCCACATTCAGGTCAGGACATGCGGAGAAATTTCCCTCTGGACTCAAATAAAACAGTTTTCTGCAAAATGTGTTCAATTTGATCATTATTTCACAAATTAGAACCTTTTCTGAATTAAAATATGTGCAGTAGGCAAGGTAAAGCAAAGGAATACTAATATGGTCATTGAGTTGCATTTCCTGAAACACATGAAAGATTAAAGAAAATGGACAGTCATTTTCTCCTGCTCATTAAAAATCGCACTCTTATATCTACACTCTATTATCTTTGTAGAGATAAGTAACTATCTACCAAACTTAGTTTCATATCTCCCAGGCAGAGCAACACTAATGACAAAGCTTTCCTTGAGACTTATTACCAATTCCATTTTAGTGTATATTTCCACTTTTGCAGAATAATAATCAAGATTTTAGGGAAAACAATGAATTTTTGTTGTATGCCTAAGAGGGGAATTTCTCCTCACTCCGCTGGATTTTCATCAAATTGGTTCCTCGCTGGGGCGAGCAAATTCTGAGGCTTTCTGTAACTAATATAGTGCACAACAACCATATGCCAGAGGCCACATGTATAATTGAATCCTTGGCTTGTCCATCTCAGACAAGAGCAACCACAAAACAAGCCCCAACCTGCTCATTAATACACAGATGTTGAAGACATGGTGTTGTTTTCAGCCCAGGAGGCTGTTTAGTCCAGCTCAGTAAATCCATTTCTAATCTACAGTACATACAGATAATCCCAACATTTCTCCTTTTGGACATATAAATTCTGCTTCTTCTTCTTTCTTTTTTTTACTAGTTTTTCTTTTATATACTCTCTTTTAGCAATAATATCTAGTGGTATTTACATCTGAAATGATTTTACATACAGTCAAACAATGAATCTTTTTCTTGAATTGACATCTTATAAAACAAATGTAATCTTTGACATGATTCATAATCTATTATTGAACATCACACAGTATAAAAGTGCATTCCAGCTGAAAACTCCAGCTCATTTGCATCCTGACCTTTTGAAAGAACAAAAAAGCCCGTTGCAGGAGTCTCTGTGGTTTTGTTCCACTATCATTTCATCACAGACCTATGGAGGTTTTCATTTGGGCAGAATGAGTGTTTGAGTGGAATAGATTACCTTTTTTTTGGAAGGTTTTTTGTAACTTTCAGAAAACCATGCATACTTTATTTTCAAGGTGTGACTAGTGAGACTACAGGGGGGGATAAAAAATAGGAGACTTTCTGTAAAAACATTTAAATGATTCATTATAGAGACGTCATTTCTCCATAGAGTAGATGGAATACTTGTGGTTGGTGTTGCTTTTATATTTCACTGTAGTACAATCAAAGCCTTGTGGTGTCTTTTTTTGTCTGCGTGTGTTTGTGTGCAAATCTCTGTAAACATAACAACACTCGACTACAAAAAGCTGGGGGGGATGAGCGAGGGATCACACCCCAAAATGACTTAAATTTTTCACCATGTCTGTTTTCCTTGTGGGCTGAGAGGAGGGACGATCTTTTGCAGGATTTAAATGATTCATCATTTTCATTTGGAATGAAGTAGTGAGCTGAATAATTCACTCTTCTGCCACTGCAGATGGAATAAAAAAGTAACAGTTTCTGTACAATAGTCTCACTTAACGGCCATTTTTCTCTCAATACATCCATCGCCCGCTTATTTACTTTGTACTTAAATATATATTAAATCCCCTGTGTGTTATCCTACTTTCTAAACTTCATTTCTTTATGTTTACTTTTGCACATTGTCCCGAAAAGTAATGTTGCAGCTTTTGTATCATCAGTCAGCAGTCTCGTTTTCATCTAGTATAATTATTTCTCAATTTTCTCTTTGTTAAATTTGCACACACATACACTTGTGCATACATGTGCGTGTATGCACTTTGATCATCCGTCACACACTTCTCTCGCACACAAACACACGTGCAGACACAGAAAGCAGCAGACCAAACACACGCGCCCTGAAACGTCTCTCTTCTTGTTTCCCGTTGTTTCTTATTCCGTACGTGAGAGCTGAATTAAATCGAGTCCTGGATGTTTGGGTTGTTTTTCTTTGTCCAAAGCATTTAACAAATTGTTGCTGCCCCGAGCAGAAGCAGCCTCTGCATTGTCTCAGTATCTGTGCTCAACCATATCAGCGTTTCAACACTTATTGCTTTAAATTACATCAATCACTCCCTCCCCTGCCCTCGCCGTCTCCACCCTCCCCAGGCTCATTTTTCTCTGTCTCTTTTTATTACTTTGCCTCTTCATCTTTCTCTCCTTTAACTTCTCTTCACATTATTCGAGCTCTGGTTGCCTTTTCATCATCCTCCCATTTCCCCCCTTCCTCTCTTACCCCCTTTTGCCCCTATTTGTTTCATTTTGATCCTCCCTCAGTCTTTTTCCTCATCTGCAGCCTTCTCTCTTCCCTCTTTTGTGTCTTTCTTTTCCTTCTCTTTCTTCTTTTCCTTCCCTTTTATGGCCCCGTCTTCAACGTTTTCCTTCTCTTCCCTTTCTTTCTCTCTTTCTTTAAAAAGGTGGGCTAACTTCTGGAATTGTGGACCCCACTCTTCCAGCCCTGCCCCCCACTCCTCCTTCTCTGCATCCTTTTCTCCTTCACTCTCCAGAGAGCTGAGAGATCCAGCCCGGGACCCTGTGCCCTCCAGGCCGTACACCTGTACAGAGTCGTACGGCGGCTGCGAAGGGTCAAAAGTGACCTGGGCAAGACGCAGGCGGAGGAACTCACCCACCCTCAGTGCCAAAGAGGGACCCCCGGGACCGTGTGCTCCTCTTGCTGCCTCCATCCCAGGGACCCAGCTGGCCCCAAAGCCCATCACTCCTCCGTATGCCCCCTGATGCTGCCCATGGAAGGGATACAACTGGGGGCTGATATCCCTCCTGCCCAAAACATACCCACCCAGACCCATCCGATCACGCCAGTCTCCGATAAAGCCAGCTGCTTCAGGGTAGACCGATGATATCCCCCCGCCCTCCCTGTCTGGCCTCGCCACCACAAAGTTGCTCCCCATCTCCAGTCCTCCTCTCCCCAAGCTGCCTGGGTAGTCCCTCTGTCCAGACACCTCTCCATGCTGGACAGTGGCGTAGTTGCGTCCACTAGCAGGTTGTCCATCTGTAGAGGTGCCCCCATTTCCACTTCCCCCTCCACCCCCTCCTCCACCGGAGTCAGATTCAGCCTGCACAGAGCCTGTGTGTTTCGGGGACAAGCCGGAGCGGGAGGCCCTGCGTCCGGCCAAAGGAAGGGTAGCCGAGTCGCAAACCCATCCTCCGCTACTGTGACCCGGGCCCATCAGGGAGCCAGACCGGGTCATGACGAGGTTGTGCTCCCTGGGTAATGTTTCCGACTGCACCTGGAGGGGACGTAGGCGAGCACGAGTGGTTTCAGTTTGGGGCTGGGGACGGGTGTGGTACTGTTAGGTTTTGTTTTGGATACACAAAAAAGGGAATGAAGGGTAATTTAATAAGAGGAGTAATAAGATGACGGGGGCATGTGATGACATATTGCCCAAATGGAGAATAAGCAGGGGATGGTGATGATAAAAAGTGATTGAGAAGAGGGAGAGACAGGCGCTGAGCAGAAAAGAGCGGAAGAAAAGCAGAGTTGGAAGAAGCCATATATTAATTGGATGCTAAAATGAGCTAACACTGCACTGTGAGAGGGAGATGGAGAGGGAAGGGATCAGGAGATAAAATATTTGAAAATTAAATAAAGGAAGGACTAGAGAGCCTTTCAATGGTCTAATAAATAAAAGAAAACATAGAAAAGATAATGAACAGCAGGATATAAATGTGCTGATATCTCTGAATCATCATTGGTCCACATACTTCTGCTACCAGATTGTAATAGAACAGTGCTGCAACCTCTGCAGTGATATAGTATGTTTGAAAGCAAACGTTATTATTATTTTATATCTGCCTAATTACTTTCTAACTTTCTTGTTTGCTTATTTAATTGAATAATTGAGTCATTCATTAAACTTTAATGCTTTCTCCAATGATAGCCATCTATCATTAATCACTTCATTTGTTTATTTTAATTCTTTTTTCAATACAGCATCTGTCACATGTCTGTGTCCTTAAACATCAGGCTATCAATCTGTCCATTCATACATCTGCTCATCCATCATTTCATCCATCCACCCAACTACTCATCTAGCAATATCCATCCATCCATACACCATCTATCTTTTATCTATCTATCTATCTATCTATCTATCTATCTATCTATCTATCTATCTATCTATCTATCTATCTATCTATCTATCTATCTATCTATCTATCTATCTATCTATCTATCTATCTATCTATCTATCTATCTATCTATCTATCTACCTACCTACCTACCCACCCATCCATCCATCCATAAGTAAGCTGTCTTTGATGCTGATGGCAACATGTTAACACAAACTTTATAAGACTTAGAACCATTATTTCTGAAGATCTGGAAGACCATATCAAAATGAAGAAAATGATTCTATTCTAACTCTTACATTCAGAGAAAAAAAGAAGTGGACATAGCATATGTCTGTGTCCTTAAACATCAGGCTATCAATCTGTCCATTCATACATCTGCTCATCCATCATTTCATCCATCCACCCAACTACTCATCTAGCAATATCCATCCATCCATACACCATCTATCTTTTATCTATCTATCTATCTATCTATCTATCTATCTATCTATCTATCTATCTATCTATCTATCTATCTATCTATCTATCTATCTATCTATCTATCTATCTATCTATCTATCTACCTACCTACCTACCCACCCACCCACCCACCCACCCATCCATCCATCCATAAGTAAGCTGTCTTTGATGCTGATGGCAACATGTTAACACAAACTTTATAAGACTTAGAACCATTATTTCTGAAGATCTGGAAGACCATATCAAAATGAAGAAAATGATTCTATTCTAACTCTTACATTCAGAGAAAAAAAGAAGTGGACATAGCACATTTGTTAAGCTACGAGTATGGCACATCGGCAGTCGCCATCTTGGGGTTTTGGAACCAGAAGAGACCAATTTTGGAAATTGTGGATCAATTGTAACGTCCCCATCTTGTTCAATATTTCGCCATAGTGGAGACATGTCAATCACAGGTAGTGACGCCCTAAAGCATCCCTTGATTTATCTTACTGGGACAATAATTGTCAAAGTGAACATCATACTATATCCAAGAAGAATTGCCTCGGATTTAGAGTAGAACTCAAAAGGAATCAAAAGTGTTTACTGAGGTAAAAAATCAACTCAGAAGTATTTTTAATATCTAGTTCTTTTTATCAGGCCTCTTTTGTGCAGCCACTGGAGATGCCCCCTGCTGGCCAATTAAGGCACTTACAGATTGGCTTCACTTTTGAAACCTGGGTCTATGTCCACTTCTTATATACAGTCTACATTTCTGTCCTCTTGGATATTTAAAATGGAAGGCAATATATTTGGGATCAAATCAACTTTGATTCCAAATTTCAAGTTAGGTGTGAAAGTGAGGTCATTGTGGTCCTTACCCAGTCCACATCTTGACTATGGTTCCCTTTGTCCTCATTGCTTCCCTCTGTACAGTTGCTGGCAGTTCCTGTACCCCCTCCTCTCTCCTGGCTGTCGCTGGTCCTTGGCGTACCTCCATCTGATGTGCCACTTTGGGGTGCAGTACCATCACGGCTTCCCGCTCGACTTCCTGTTCGGCTTCCTGTGCTGAGGTCCGTTGGGGTTATATACACCGCCCCAGATTCCATTTGCCCCACCATGGCCCCCTGGTTCTGGATGACCAGAGAGTGGTCTGGATGGCCTGGAGGAAAGCGGTATCCTATCTCTGCCAGGCCTGGTTCAAATGTTCCACCTGGTGTGCGCCGAAGAACCGGTAATGTGTGGCTGCTGTAACAGAGACGACCATACAGTGGACCTCCTGGTCCTGAATAGTTGTGCTCTACACCTGGATTCTGAGCCCAGCTGTAGGTACGAGCTTTTTCTTGGTTTCGTTGGGTGTAACGTCTGTAAGACACAGGGAGAAATCTCCTTTTAACTCTTGTACGTTGTGTTGTTTTTGTCACCATATTTAACGGTAAACAATGAAAAGTGACAGTCAGTAAACGTCTCTGTTGGGAATAACACTTTCATTTATTTATTTTACCCCCATGGCACACAAAGACAAATGGTCTCTGGTCATTTGAAGAGTGTTTTAAGACCAGAGACCATCTGTCTCAGTGGACCAGGGGGTTAGGACCAATATTAGTAGGGTTCACAAAGAAATACATTTGTTGACTGTAACTGGCCCTTATGTTTCAATCTTGGAACACACTGGCTTTCAGCTGACAACTATATAGCCTCTGAGGAAAACTGACAAGGGTCAGTGTAGCTCCACTTGCAACTTGAACTGTGAGAATGGAGCTGGCTTGACAAGATTCAAAATGTATTGTTATCTGCATCTATATGCACATATCTGATTACAGACAATGATAATATGTTAAATTGTTCACAGTAACCATTACAGCCAAGACAATCTGCATGTTTTGCTCTCCAATCTGTTTCCCTGCATACAAATGACTCCCTCAGAAACATGGTGGGAGAATATTACTCAAACTATTAATGAAAACCAGAACACAAAGAATAATCGTGTCCTTTACCTACATATTGTGCATATTCAGAGATTCACTTAACTAGTGATTAGTGGTGTTAAAACATTTCCATATTGTAGGATATTTCTTTACGTTTGTGGACAGGCAGAACAAAGACATCCTGATTTTTATTCAAACTAAAAAGGCTAAAAGAAGTAACATAGGTATTCAGTTAAAAAACCATCTCCAAGCCCAATCCAAGCAAACCCTGACGACATCATCAGGGTTTCCTTCTCAGACTCAAGAGAGCTCCCTCTGGAGCCTCAGAGGTCATTATAGTACTGCTGCTGCTCCCCATGACCAGCAAACAATAAATCAAGTGTTCCTTTGTTGGGAATTCTCCAACTGTACCACAATGTCCAGCTTCAAAGTAACCAAATATTTGAACTATCCACTCCTCAGTAAAACAGTGTCAAGAAAAATTAAACATTACAAACTTAAGAAAGGTGTTTTATATATTGCAGGGATGTTGCAGAGGATTGCATTAGATTTAGAAGGTTTTTAGTGTTGTTCTGTCCACCTCCATAAAAAGTGGAAAGCAATTTGCGATAAACTAAAGGCAGCCTTTGTACTTGTTTATGGTCTCCCCATATGGCAAGAATGAATTCATCGTGTTTAATTATTAGTCCAAAGGCAAAAACAATGTTTCTCTGAAACATCAAAGTGGGCGCAAACAACTCTGATGTAGCAGAGAATAAACGCGCTTTAACAAAATGAGCACAACAAAGAGGTCTCCATGGACTGCAGCGCTTGATAGCCTTCTGTCTCAGCATTTTGATCGGTGACAGATTATGACCGGGGTGTTACAGCTCGATCAGACACTGAAGTTTCTGGACTGAGATAAAAGCTTTTTCTCTGAAGAGGTCAGTCTGTTTATTTCCTGACTTCCTTTTTACATGTAGAGCGAAAAAAGCCAGCTTTGAGGTTTGATGCAATTAAACAACAAGTTAACAGGTTAACAGATTCTCCCACAAACTACGCACTCCTACTCACACATTCCTGCTGTCCAGTGTGCGATAGCCTCGTGAGCGGGAGCTGTGTGGAGCACTCTGGAGTGCGGCAATGTCAAAGGCAGCGGTGTCGGCCTCGCCCCCACCCTCATCGTCATAGGTTATGATGTTCTCACGTACGTCGTCCTCCTCCAGCGGTGACAGGGAGTCACGCTTCTGGCGGCGCAGGGACAATGACAGGGCACTCACCGCTGCAGAGGAGTTAGAGGGGGTAAAGGATATTGAGCATAGGAGAGAAATTGGTAGAAATGATGAACAATGGGGAAGGGGATGAAGTCACAGGGGAAATAAAGGGAAGGTGTAAAAGGAAGGAGTGAGCAGGGGAGAAAATTTGAGGCTGACAAAGAGGTGAGACAAAACAAATACAGAAGAGGCCTTGGGTTAGAGGGCTGGTACATCATATCAGCAGGCTGCATGCCTCCGCTGTGTAATTGACATTGAGCTCCAGCCAGGCAAATGGACGCTTTATTCTCCCATGACTCCATGACTCTTATCCCATATTCCCAGAGCAGACAGCTGCATTTGACCCAGGGCTGTGGGCTTAGAATCAAGCTATTGTGGCTCTGTGACAGATGTCATAAGGGCTACCTGTGATAAATCCACCCTGAAAGATGAGTTTGGTCTGATATTTTAACACCATATTCCATCCATCCATAATATATTCCAGCAGAAAACAGATTTTGTGAGATGTGTGATTTGGACGACGTTGAAACTGAGTCCCGTTTTCTTTTGCATTGTACAAAATATAATGATCTAAGAGAATTATTGTTTCATGAGGTAGCTCGTCAAAAACCTGAAATACTGGGGCAAAAACTAGAATGGCTGTTTAAGTTTGATGTTTAAGCTTTGCTCATTTTGTCTCAGAAGCTTGGAAAAGAAGAAAAGACATTCTGTTTAATTAGTTTGACTTACTTTTTGTTTCTTGACAATGAACATAGTCTACCTAGTGCACTCTGATCCTGGTACGTTTTAATTCATGGTGTCACGTAAGCAAATTCGGGCTGGGTATATAATGTATGTATGACACAATAATAAAATAAAAACTTCAAACCTCTGTTTATGTGCCCCTAATGAACCAAACGTTATGCCACAGATCAACTATGGTGATGTTTTATATATGCATGAATCCTCACAATGCCTTCACTATTTGGAAAGTGTTCACCACGGAGCACTGATGTTCATCACACGACCCTTACTCATCATTGAACTCTGTATCCTCAAGTTGGCTGGCCTGCATGCACCACTCACAGACAAAATCCTCGTCTTGCTTCCCTCATACAAACTCTATGTCATTGTATTCATTTAAAACATGTTTGGAAGCTACAGTTTTTTCTCTACGACCCAGTAGCAAAACGTTGCTCCTGCAGTTTGGGATCTGCTGCAGAAGGATTTGGGTCTGGGGGAGTTTGTCTCTTTTTGATCATTTTAAAAGTTAATTTCCTGCATTTGAAGACGAAGCAACTGGTTGTAGATGCTTTGACAAATGATCTTCTGCTCTGCGACCCAAGTTGTGTTGATCATTATTTGTAATTTTTTATTTGCTGTATAGTATATATGTTACTCTGTTAAAATGTGCTGCTGCCCGTCATGGTCAGGACACTCTTGTAAACAGATTTGTCAACTTAATGAGGCGATCCTGGTTTAATAAACTTTAAATAAATAGATAATCTATAGTCCTAGATCATAGCTATCTTATCAAACTATATACAAGTTGGTGTTTTTTACTTGTTGCTGTAGGACCTCATGTATTTATTTTTGTTAAAGCTCAAGGTTATGCTGTTGAATTTGAGAGTTTCTCAGCTGTCAGGTAAAAGTCATTTGAAGGTCTGAAGTGATGTCTCGCTGTGGCTGCAGCTTTGTCAGCAGTAAGCTCAAGTGCACGTCTCCTCTAAGTTTAACCTTGGGAGAAAAGATTACTTTTCAGCTAGCTTATCCAAAAATGAACAAGACAACCTGACACAAGCTAACAAGACACTTATCAGGTTCACAGCACTCTGACTACAACCCCAAATTCTAAATTCTACATTTGCAGCATTTCTTAAATCAATGGGTCTTTCAATCAACAAGGAAGCCAACAAAAGAAAGCTTTTTGTTCCTGGTTTATTAAGGCAGGTTGATGCCAATGCTCGATTTTTATGAGTGGGTTCAACATTCTGACTAAATGTAATGTCTTAAGCTGATTCATTTTAAAATGAGAGCTCTGTCAAAGGTTCTAAAGCAGGACGAGGCAGATAGCATTAGTGTAACTATAAAATACTAGCATGTTGGTTCCAGCTTCGTGGATGTTCAGTTAGTAAAAGTAACCTGTCACGCCTACAAAACAATGCAGCTACCGTATACAATGTAATCCAACTAGGAGAACTAGTAATGCTGGTTAGAATTAAAGGACATGAAGCTTTGTGTTTTTTTCATTCAGGACACAGAAGTCAAACGCCCCAGATGCAATGAGCTGACAGCCAGCTGATTGAATCATTGCTTCTAATCACACACACACCAATCACAGCTCATTCTCACATCAAGGCGGTCCATTTACACAACTTCCGTCTCACTGATCTCTGCTACACCAATGCTGCTCACTCTGCTGCTGCTGGCAGAGCTTTACCTCCACATCCTGAGCCGCCTCCTTTCTGCCCTCAAGCCTTTGGTTCGCTCTGCATGGGGGTCAAACACTGCGCTTCCTGGAAAACTGTGGCATGCTGCTAGGCTAACCCAGGAAGCATCCTTCAAGCAGAGCATTCAACGCCAAGCAAAACTGTATTTCCATTTTTAAATGGTTACATTTATGATGAAAGTGTTCCTGGCTGAACTGGCTTAGTAGGCCAAGTTTTGCACAGGAATAGTTGGTAACACGTTTATGGGCTTGTGTGTCTACATGGAAGCACCCTGGGTGGTTCTGCATTATTTGCATTATTTGATTTCTCTAATCCATGTAACGGGTTGAGGGAGCCTCTTCATGCCAGAATGAACGTGTATTTCTGTCTTCATTAGAATCTCCATCCAGAAGGCTTAAACTAAGACTGGTTACCAAATGGTGTGATATCCACCTTATGCATGCCAAGCCCCTTTTTAATAACCAGACGGGATCCTGATGGGGCTACTGTCAGAGCTTCTGTAGGAACATCTTGAATCCCGGAGGTCCCAGTTATATAGCTCTGGATTAGTAAGGAAGTCTTATAGACAAGAACAACAAGACAGCACTGGAACAAACGTCAAGTCTATTTTAAAACTACAGACTTGATGTGATTGCTCCAAAGTCGTGTGTATTGCCTTGTATCGTTGATGCCCTTGTCACTTAGAGGAGTGAATTCTAAACTCCTCCAAACGCCACTTTGCATGATCACCTTCACGCTGCGTTGCACCTCTGTCTTGATTGAACTGGGCTCTTCCAGAATGATAATGCCTCCATCAACACGGCATGAGTAGTGATCCAACAGACTGAATAGAAATGACAATGATGCTGGCCACAAGCCAAAGCCTCCTCAGCACCTAACACATTATCCAATTGAGCATTTGAGTTTCTGCAAAGGTGGCAGTGACATTTTATTATGCTGCTATCAAAAACCGGAGGGCTGGGATAATCACTCAGAGTTGTTATTTTAGCAGTGATTAGTGCTGACCTTGCCAGAGGAGATAACTGGACCAGAGCTGTGAGGAAAAGTAAACCTGGTATTGAGCATCTGTGGCTAAGAGAAATATTGATGCTGCTGCTTCCATTATTTTCATATGCAGATGAAGTATCCAGGGATGTAGTGGAGGGTAAACAGCCTTTAACACTATTCTTCTTTTTCTGTGGAGTAGCATTAAACTTCTTTATATGCAGTAAATCTTCATGACATAACTTCACTGTGTTAAAGATACTAAGCACTGTTGTAAAAGAGCAAAACTAGCCCATATAATACTTCTTTATGTTTTCTATGACATGATGGTCTCACAGTGATCCCAGACTTCTTTGAAATGTATGTTAAAAACCAGGTTAAAACGAGGTATTTACCTAATAGTGTAGCAACACATGCCAGAATAGCCAGCAGGGCGGCAGTACTGAGCCCAGGGGAGGGCAGCGTGGACTGCTGAGGGAGACACACCGCCTCCCGTTCCCAGTCCCACTCGCCCTCAGCTTGTTTGTCCTTCTCTTTCTCCTCGGCCCGCGCCCCTCCTCTCAGGCAGGGACATACGGAGACAGTGACCGTCCCGCTGCTGATGAGGCCTGATGTCCCGTCCCTCAGGACCAGGGGAACGTAGAGCGTCAGGGTGGAGGACGCGGAGCGAGACAGGGGCTGGAGCTGTGACAGCAGGACCAGGCTGGCTGTGGGGCCTGAAAGCAGATAGACAGAGAGGATGAATGGTGCCATCGTTTGAGTATTTTGGGCTTAGCCAATCAGCAATAAAGCTTCCCACACTGAGCATTATGTTAGGGGAAAATGGAAGGGAGTAAATGCTACAGTATGAATGCAACATTTTTTTATAACTGTATTCTTTCTAATGGCCAGCAGGGGGCGATTGCACTGGTTGCAAAAAGATGTCCACTTGTCTGAAACGGAACCAGAAGGGAAAATGTCCCAACTTCTCGCTTGATATATTACAACCTTTGAAAACATGTTCTCATAAGTTTATGGTTAAAAATCTTCTTTTTGAATGTCATTTTTTATGCTATGGCTCCTAATTGACTTAAAAATATCAACCTCAAATCTGATATGTTTTTACATTTAAAAGTGCTGCCATTAATTCCGTCTGCGTGGGAAAACTGTCCAATTTGAAACACCTGTCAGCTCACGCAGGTTCTGACTGAAAGCCAGTATGTGCAGAACAAAGCTCCGAGTGCTACACAATTTAAGTGTCTCTTCAGACATGGATCATGTCATGAGCCCACACAACTTTCATCTTACATCCATTTTTTTTCCAATAACAAGAGGCTCGCATGAAACAATTTCACACAGAGAGCAGCTAATGGACTCTGTCAGTCCGACTTCTTTTACTTTTGAGCAAAGGAAATGTGAAGTGTCAATGTTAGAGATGTTTTTTTTATATGTTTCATCAAAATTAAATGAGCTATGCAACATAAAAATAACAACTTAAGAGGAGAGGGCACATAACAGAGAGTGGAAAATATCAGATCAGTATGAAAGGCACTCAACTCAATTATCAAAACAATTTCCTCTGATTCAAATCACAGATCAAATCATTAGCTTTTTAGCAAAGAAAATCATGTAGCACGCCTTTGTTAGACAAGCTCTCCCTGTGAGAACAAAACATGTTCTTTTTCATTGTTCTCCTGTTGGATGGCACATGAGAGAGGACTCTGATTGCAGATGTCAGTCAATTTGTTCTCTGGAGCCACAGTCCAACTAGAGCTGGTATGTTTCTCATGGTTTGCCAAGTTTAGGAACAATTAGCAGAAAGATAGTGCTTATACGAGCAAATGAGTGCTTAAAAGCACAGTATGGAAATTCAGCCGACAGGGGGCTCTCAATCAAAACAATGACAAAAGATTAAGTCGAGGCTGGCGGGGAATCATGGGAGTGATTCTCTCTGCTACTCCACCCCTCCAGAAAATGAACTCTGAATGGACCGTAATCAAAAAACCGACCTGAGCAAGAGAATGTGTACTGACGATGTATCCAAGTATAATTTACATGACGTTTTTATCACAGCAGCACAAACAGCAACAGTACTGCAGCTTTCGAGCAGTCCCCGCTTCCTTATGCAGCGGTCTTTGACGTAACATCTTGTGTTTCCATGGCAACAATAAACATGTTGCGTGTGCCATGGCGGCTTGCCAGGAGGCCAACAGCTCTTCTCAGTTCCACCTCTTTGCCTGTTAATGGGTGGACTGAAAGGTAGTGTGAGACAGCATTTCCAATATGGCGACTGCCATCGATGGGCTACAAAACTCTGAATCAATTGATGATGTCACTGAGATCGTGTCTATGATTAAACAGTCTTTGCTCATTGCATATCTGCTTTACACACTGAAATTCAAGGAGTGATGACATAAAATCTGAACCCCCTTAGCCGGAGCCTGCAGGCGGATGTTTTGGTGTTTGTGAGGCTGATGAACACGCACAGTACAAATCATGGCAGCAGTGCATTGACAAAGAAAAGGGAGTGTTTGGAAATCTTGCAACTTAAACGTACAATATGTAATTTTATGACAATGTTTACATTTAAATATCTTACTTCATTAAAATGGACTAAACCCATGTTGTATATATTTTTTCTTACATTACCTCAAGCAGTTCCAAACAAATCTGTAATTTTATAGTTGTAACGGGACGTGTTTTGTCGAGGCGACCGCCATGATGAGCCGCCATGACAGACAGAATGTTTATGGTTGCCGTTGAAACACCAGATCTTGCGTAAAAGACCGCTACATAAGGAAGCAGCTGAAAGCAGAGAGAACTCCCATGATTCCCCGCTAGCCTCAACGTCATCTTTTGTTATTAAATTATTGCTTGAGAGCCCCCTGGTGGCGGAATCTACATATTGTACCTTTAAATAAGACTCTAAGGGCCTGATTTACTAAGATCCCAATTAAAGAGTACAAAATTGCGTGTTCGCTCCAAAAAATTGCGCGTTTGGCTTGTGGGCGTTTTGCGGGTGATCTACTAAGAAACTTTGCGTGAATGATAACGGGTGCAAACCTTGAGGGGGCGGTTGTATTTAAGTCAGGCTTTTGCGTGTTCTACTGGGTTACGTCACGGAGAGTTTGGACGGAAAGCAGAATGACTGCAAGCGCAAAATAGGTATAAGTGGGAGAGGCAAATGAACGTACAGTATTTTCGAGTTATAGCAGATAAATCTGAATATAACAAAAAGAACATTTGGCTTATAAGAAAACCTCGGCATTAAACAGGGCCTCTCTTTTCTTCCCTCGATCCTTTGAATGAATTGTCATACATTGCGCAGGAGGTGCGAGCTGTGTCCTATGTGGCACCGGCGCTCAGGCGCGCCCCTCGGGCTATTGTTGCGCACCAGACTGCTGGCCAGCGCTGTGTCTGATCGGACATAATTGCCCTGGCAAGAGGTATCGAAGACGGGGGTACAAGCAGTGGTGAGGTCCCCTAATCCAAGTGCCTTAAACTTGGAAGCAGGGGGCTGTAGAGGTTGGAGACGAGCGCGATAGGGAGAGGAGCGCACCGGAGGAGACGAGCTGGAGAGACGCGCAACCCGAGAAAAAGGAAATGCCCAGTTTTAAAATGTAATGTTGCAGAAAAGAGGGAAATAGGAAGACATAAATGTCAATGTTGAAATTCTTTAGAATGCAGAGGCTGTGAATGTTCAGTTATATTAGTTTAATTATGGTGTTTCTCTTTGTTAACTATTATTGAATCGAAATAAAAAAATAATGCTTGTCATTTATTTTGATGTCAATCGAAAACATGTTAACATGTTGGGGGAAAAACGTGATCTTTCTACCTTCTTTTATTGAGCCTATGTCTCCTCCTATAACTGCAGCCTGTTGTGCGTAACACATGGGCTCCTGGATTAGCACCTGCCTTTCAAAGGTGTTAAATTTAGACACCGTCACAATCACCGCAATTTTTGCCTGGCTTGGTAAATCGCAATGCGTGTACTAACTTAACTTATTTGAATTTTCTCCTCCCAGTATTTTGCACGCTACGGCAGAAACGCCCCATATTGCATATTCATTAAGGCAAACGTGCTAAATGGACAATGCGTGTTGTTTTGCTCATATGAAAGACGCAATCCTCACTGCGTGTCGTTAGTAGATCAGATAGCACATTTTTTGCTGGTGGTATCAAGTTTGCACACGTTTTAAGACACGCAAACCTTTAGTAAATCAGGCCCTAAATGTGGACGAGGTGTGTTCGATTCATGTTTGTGGAGAAGAAGCCGTGCCATAAGTGTCTTACAGTGCAGCTTGAGACGACTTCCTGTAGTAGCTCACAGACATCGCTCCTTTTAGTATTTAAACATTGTTGATGCTATGTTTTTTAAGATGTATTTTTTGGGCCATTTTTGCCTTTACTAGATAGGACAGCCGAAGAGAGACAGCAAATGTTTGGAGGACAGAGAGGGGAATGACGTGCAGCAAAGGGTCGAGGTCGGATTCGAACCTGCGGGCGGCTGCAACGAGGACCATTGTGTCTGTACTTGGGGTGCATAACATAACCGCAAGGCTATACAGAACCCTGTTGATGCAATGTTTTGATATGTATTTCTGCAAATGTGTAGTCCATGTGAGCGCACCAAGTTTCCTGCTATTCCACCAATTGACAGTCTGTTGCTGAAATGCAGCACAAAGAAGAAGACTACAAGCTGATGAAATCAGCGATTTGCTGTACTGTACATGGTGCATGCTTCAAAATATTACAAAACATCAGCAGAGCAAATGTGTTATGTTTTATTCAGCATGTTTTGTAGGCCTCAAGGATACAAACAATATGTTTTGGCAAGAAACACTGAGTGCAAACATAGCTGTGTTTGTCTGTGCTCATTTACAGGAAACTCAACAGGTGATGCTTATTTGCCAAAAAATGGTGTTAGGAACCAATGATTGTGTCTTTTTATTCACTAAAGCGCTGATGTTAAGTGTTTTACCCAGCACATATAACCTCTTATGTTTAGCCTTGATGCCATGAACGATGAATAATCAGAAGTGTATTACTTTTTCTATACTTTATTTCTTTATTTCGGTTACTTGCAACATAAACAGTACAGTATGTAGGTGGATTTGTGCAGTACAGGAGCCAGAGAAAGCCACACATACAGAGAATGTACTAGAAAAAAACAACTAAGTAGCTAAATTCAATTGAGTTGAAGTGAATTAAATGAAGCAGCTCAAATTTCTTCAAAGCTTTTCATTGGAAACAGCAAGTCTGCGCGGTTGTGTGGGGGAGAAGATGGATGTAGTGGATATGGGAAGGCAAACAAGAGGGACGATTAAAAGAGAGGAGGATAACAACGCAAAACAATGAGGCCACCGGAGTTGGGAGATGGATGGTGGAAGAGAGAGGCAGGGACAGAAAGAGTAGAGGGGGAGGTAGAGAGAAGAGAGAAGAGGAGAAGGGAAAAGAAAGAGAGTAGGAGCAGAGACGAAGATGGAAAGAGAAAGGCGGAAAGAAAATGTGGGATTAAGAGCCTTAAAAAGTGTGGGGGGGGGGAAACAGGAACATAAAAAAAAGGGAATTAAGAGAAATATATATAGACAGAAAGATGGAGTGCCTACCACCGCTGTCCCTGACGCTGAAGTTGAGAGCAGCGCTGGACTCCGGAGGGATGCTGAAATACACGGTGCTGTCATTCCCTCCCTCATCTCTATCAATTGCCCGCAACACCTGCACCACCTGAAACACAGAGATAGAGAGCAGAGGAGATACGGTGAGGGGAGGGTGTCAATGTGTTTGTTTCTGTGTGTGTGTGAGGGTGAGGGTGGAGGGGAGACACAGCACAGAGGAGAGAAAAAAGAAGGTAATGGGAGAAATACAAACGCAGAGAGAGGGCTTTTAGCTACAATCCATTAGCCGACGTCAAAACAAGCCGAACAATTAGAGCAAAGACACAAGCGGAGTGTGAGTGATACTCAAACCGATAAAATAACTGTATCTGACTCAAAGTGTCCTTCATGGATACAGTGTAGTGTGGCTTTCTGTTCAGTAATAGAATCGCACAAGTCTGCAGAGGCATTTGTAACAAAATTAATTTAAAAAAAAACCTTGTGCTGCCTAAGCTGATGGGTAATTTCTTTTGATGAAAAACTCTATTCGCCATTATGCAAGACGTCCTTTCAGAGATGCTTTCCAGTGCCGGTTGTGCGACTGAACGCCAAGATGAAGGGTGTCACATGCTCTCTGAGGAAGTCACAGTCTGTAGGCCTTGAAGAGATTTGTTATGTACAGCCGCATTACGTTATCAGATCCCGTGTGCGACTTTTCAAACGTCTTTTTGGCTAATGACTTGTCACACTGAGACATGCATACACACACACACTCAAAACACATGCAAAGATATCATAATCTTTCTTCCTTGAACTGTCTCCCACTCAGTCACATAGCAGCACACACTAACACAAACATAAACATCACAGGCGGGAACAAATTAATGCCGCTGCCATAGAATCACAGATTTGGTGGCAAAACAACAAAAAAAGACACAAGCAGAGCGACAAAAGCAAAAAGGAACAACAACAGATGGGCCAAGATGCCAAATTACGGCGGCGTACAGTAACCAGCATGGAATGCAGAAGATGGAGGGGAGAGCAAAAGGATGGTTTCCAAGGATTGATTTAGGGGCACAGAGATGATTTCTATAATTGAGAAAGCATCAAATAAGAGCAGCATAATGCAGAAAAATAGAGAATACCAACAATAAAGCAAGACGGATGGCGGGAGGGAGGGAGATAACGTGAGAGGAAAGGGGAGTTTAATTACAAAGTGAATAGCTGCTGTTTTCAGATAACAGGCCGTGGAGGATTCACCTGCCTCCATGGTGAATGCACACACAGTGGCTGTGTGCTGAAAAAACATAGCTTAGCACTCTAGTTGTTCCTATACTTTATGGCTTCTTCCTGATTTGAATGGAAGCAGCCTTGATGTGCTGCATGATTCTTAAAAGACGACATCACTGTGAGAAATAAAGGAAACTAACTCTAAACAACTGACAACATGGACCTCGTATAATGAGAACGTTTTTGTATTCTGTCTGTCGTAGTAACAAGAATGGCAACTCTAATCCTAACTCAAGGTGAATATCTTATCCCTCTGTATGTCAGTGCCTTGTTACGGCGAACCTTATGGTTTGTACAAATTCTAAACCCTGTTCGGTGCATTAAGAATACAAGGATGCTAATCAGCCATATAAGAGCAAGCTAGATGAGTATAGATCTGACCTGTAGAAAGGAGGCCACACTGAGATGTGCAAAAAAAACAAACATTGTACTTTAAGAGAAAACATTTTATAAGCACAGAATTTGAGGAACACCTTTTTTTTTGTCCTGGCAGCACCCATGTTATACAAAACCACTGCAGTTCAGTGTTTTTCGGCGCTCAGCTTCCTTAGCGTTAGCTGTTTTTTGACGCTGCTCACACAGTACTCTCATTTGAAATAAGTGCAACTTTTTGGAACACTGTCACGCCTCTTAATGTCACTTCACTGACCAACCAAAATCAGAAAGGGGCGGGACTTCTGATACCAACTTTTTCAACAATGGGGGAGAAGAAGCTAATCCGAGGGATTTTCGAGGGGACATCTTCCAAGTCTTGAGCTGCTGTCAATGCGAGTGTATTACATTTCAATGGTAGTCCATTCAATAGTTGCCTAATTATTCACTAAAAAGCTCAAATGTAATGCCAGTGGTTGATGTAGAAGAAATGACAGGAGGTCGTTACTGCCATAATGAGTCACTCTCTGTGGACCATGAATGACTGAAGAAAAATTCATGTCAATTGTTCCAATAGTTGTGGAAACATCTCACTGTAAAGCACAAATGCACATGGATGATAGGATCATGAATGTCGTCAGGATTCATCCTCTTGGGACCATGAAAATCTAGATTAAATTCAATGACAAAACATTATCCAATCACAGTGCAGATGTAGGAACTTTAATGGAAGTGGTGATTTAACTGACTGAGATACATTGTAGTGTGTGTAGCTAGTGTATCTAAAATATGTATTTAAATGTGGATACAAAGAAAACGTCTTCCTTATAGGCTCTATCTGGGTGAAATATTGAAAGCACTATGGCAAACAAAAATGCACTTTAATCCACCCCCATCACTCCAGATCTGACCCGGAGAACATAAAAGGTCTTAAATCGACACATACAGCCCTTTTCTCCAATGCAGGAACCTGACAACCGTAACCTAAGGCTTTCCATAATCTGAACTTTGTATGAACTGTTGGAGGCGTTTTGTTGCAAGGTTCTTTTAGTCTTCCTCACAAATTACAATCCTCTGCACTGCAGACAACCCTTGAAAGTACCTTCAAATTCCTCTTAATATTCTATGAGCAGTTGCCAAAATTTAGTTCCAGGAACTCGTCCCCAAGGTAGGAGGAGAGGCATGAAAACAAAAGCAGACGCTCTGACAACGGCTATACGTCAAATTATGTTTTGTTATGCTCCTGCAGTGGAAGAGGACTAATAGACTGCAACAATTTTCGCTGGGATTGCCCCATTTTCATACAAAGAAAAGCTTGTACCAGCAGAATAACAATACAGAAAAGATGCTGTTTAAACTGATTTTTCATAGCAAATTTAAAATGCAATTTTTGGAATACAACTCTTGCAGACTAAAAAACAGTGAGTTCAAAGGTCATTAAAACACATACTGACCTGTCCGATGGATGAGGAGTCACACAAGGCTGTTGTGTATTGCCTGTCCAGCTCCGGTGCATTGTCATTCAGGTCTAACGTCTCTATTGCAACCACAACTCTGGACACCTGGTTGGGATTGTCTGAAAGAGCCAATCAGAAAAAGGCAATTTACAATGCTTCACTCTGCAGACAGCAATATGTGGAAAAATATATGAACACATTTCCCAAATGCACCTAACACCAGGGAACTCACTGACAGGTGCAAGTTTGCATTCCATTAAATCCACTCAATTGTCCTCATAAGCGAGATCAAGCATTTCAGCGTTGTCCAAAAATGTCAACAACACTCAGATCACATTAGGGAGCACACAATTGGCTAAATATACAGAAGCATTTGGTTTAATTTGGCTAGTGTTACAGCTCAAAGGCTCTTATGCTTCCATAGCAGTGACATTTTTCCACATCAAACTGTTCCCTTCTTAGCCAAAGCATCTAACAGCATGGAGTGTGTAAGAAAGAGGGAGAGGGAGCAGAGGAGGGATGTAGAAAGCAGTCAATCTGCATGCAGTTACACAAGAGCGCAGTTTAAATGGATTGGCAGAGGGTCTCCCACACCCCATTCATTTGGATATGCACACACTCGAACATGAAGTTCTCACAACCACGCATGAAACGCAGAGTCAGACTCTGAGCTGAAAATTCAACATCCCATTTCAGGGCTGCTCCTCCACGGCTCAGACACCATCCAGGCTCCTCGGCACACATCTTCACTCTTTTATCCAAGTAGGCAACCTTGCAACACGGGGGGGGGGGGGGCACACTTTCTGTAAACTAACACACACACTTCTACACTGCATTTTTGCAGACTTAGAGATGTAACACTGTGTCATGGATGACAGCGACCAACTCCCATCGCTGAAAAGCTGAAAATGAGCTCTCGCTGTAATGCCACCGGGTGAGCCGGCCTGCTCGAAGCCATTGCGGAACTCCTACTGCGCTTTATGTCAACACAGCCTGTTTATTAGATAGAGCTCATTATTCAAGACAGGCACACACTGTGCTGCCTCCACAGTCCGACCAACACCGCTGCCACTAGGAGCCCTGAGTAGATTTTAAGTAAGGATTAAGTTTGTCCTGAGCAGGACTTGGCAGGAAAACAACATCTCTTCCCTGCACACTGGACAGCTCTCTCCAACAATATACTTTCCCTTTTACACCAACCGATGTGACTGTTTTTTTTAGGGCGTACTCAGGAGGAGAGCCAAATAATAGCACATCAGCTGCCAAAAAGAAACTCGAAGAACGTATCCAGGATTCAGCAGAAGGCTGGTGTTAATCCTTAAATGTCAGAATAAGAGAATAGATGGTTTGTCACTGCCTTTCAAAAAGAACCATTCAGTAAATCTAAGAGCCTTCTCTAAACTGGCACCTCTGTTAGCAAAAAGAAATCCTTCATATGATTCATATGACTGTTTCTTGATCGTCAACCACTTTGGTTAGTTTGGTTCAGGCCCAAGAAACTTAACATTATCAAACTTTTTCCACTGTTTTCTCTTAGAAATAAAGTGATGCCTTGAAGAAGAAGTACCTCTCAGAGAGCTACATGTGTTTAAGATACTAGATACTTGAAGTCAAGGCCTTACTTGTTAACAGAGGAAGACTTTCGCTGAAGGACACATAAGTGAGGATCTTATATCTGCTTCAAGGATTTTGTCTTATTAACCACATTGTCCTTGTAGCCTAAGCCAAATTCAATTTATGTCTCTGTGACATGGAGTTCCACTGAAATAAGATAAATGCAGCCTCATGTTTTCTATCTTTTCTACTCAGAGTACACCAATCCTCGAACAAAAGCATTCTTAAAGATCTCAGTTTGTTTTCTTTGGCACCTTCTCCGGCGACAAGACGTAAGTGCAGGTGATCCAAGCGGCTCCTCGCTGACAGTTTGAGGTTTTTTCTTTGTCTGATCATCATATATCTGTCTTACTCTTTCACCTTGCACTTGGTTTTGAGGTTTCAGCGTCTGTAGCATTCAATCTTTTAATGTAATGGCAACAACCCTAGCTCTCAAGTGGGCTCTTCATAGCTTACGTGGGTTTATCACTTTCTATTGATGTCCTTCACAGGGTCAACAGGATGATTCTTGATGTATTTACTCAAAGCATCTGTCCATTTGCTTCATTCTTGAAAACACAACCACAGGTTGATCGCCTCTAAAAGATCAAGATCGGCCACTAAACAGACCTTCAGTTGGTCCTTTAATCTGCTACTTTGTTCATTTGTGTTTTTGATTCCTGGCTGAAATAAAAACTGTGAAGGGCCTTCGTATTTACTGAAATTAGGTATCATTACTTGGAAACTGAAGGGCTTTTTCTGCTCTTCTTTGCAGCCATGCTGTCTGTAAAGCCCTATCTGTCTTCGATTTGTTGCTTAAATTCTTTCTTTCCAGTTGAGTCATTATAAGAACAAATCTATTGCAGCATCAGATAACCCACACAATAAAGATCAATTGATTCTAAGGCTGCTGTAACAAACTATTTGTGGAACCAAACAGCATTACCCTCATGGCTTGATGATTCGAGCACTAAGCCGCTTAGTGGAGTGCATCACACAGTGGATATGTGCTTTTTAGACACCTTACAATACACGGTTTACACTTCCTTAAACCTCTTACACCCTCATGCTCATCAATGGGCGCAGGTGTCAGAGGTGGTAAAATGTTGGATCCGTTCAAAAGATTCAGCTCCTATTGAAAGAAACACTGAAAAAGGTGAGCTAATGACGTCTCAGTTTGAAGTGGAAAAATATGAGTGACGTCTGACCTCTCTGCGTGGCGATGACAGTAATGTTATGCCAATGCTCGCGCTCCCGGTCCAACTCTGAGGCGGTGGTGATGAGGCCGGTGTCTGGAGTGATACGAAACAGAGCCTCTGGGTCTGACTGAGGATCAATAGAGAACCTGGAATAGAGGAAATAAGGCAGAACGAGAAAGATAGTTGTGTTTAGAGAAGGAAGGTGAAGGCAAAAGAAATGAGGGAAAATACGGAGTGAAGGGAAGAAGCCAGCAGAGATGACAGAGGGGTGCAGAGTGAAAGAAGCAGCTAGGGCAAGTGTGTGAGGCTGCGATAAGGAAGTCTGCATTCAAATGGCCAAAGAATTAATATAGGGAGATTATCGCGGCTGATAGGAGTTCTTTTGAAGTGCCACCGATTATCTAAATATCTCTATGAGTATACCAACTATCATTCCTCCCCACACACTCACTCTTAGCACTTTAGCCGCTGCTAATTGGGGCACGGTTTTCTGTGGTTGTTGTAGAAAAATCACTCGCCTTCCTCCTCCAGCACTGAAAAAAAAACCCTAAACAGAAGTGAAAGAATTGAACTAAAAACTTCTGCACTTACAGTCAGCGGCAGGGGAAACACTGAATGGTTGTTTGCTTAGCTCATTTTTATTTGATTATATCTAACTGTTTTGTTTTGTTTTGTTAAGTAGAAAGGCGGTTTTCAATTTCAATCAAAACAAGCTACATTTCTTTGCTTATCAATGTTCCTATCTGAGATTGAAAAATCAATACAAAATGAAAAACAAATCCTGTCCATGAAAATGTCAAATAAACAAACAAAATATAAAACTCACAGAAGCATAAGGTGTTTGATTTTTCTTTGAGCAGTAAAACTTAGCCATCATTGATAAAAACATTCAATCCAAGAAAATAAAACACTTTTCTCCCTGAAAAGTAACAGTCTAAGATGGGTGCTTTAAGACGTGTTTACACTCAATATATTGTCATGCTTAAGGCAGCAGCTTGTTAGCTTAGCATAGCAAAAAGAGAGAAGGATGGTAAACAGCTAGCCTGGCTCGGTGAAAAGGTAAAAACATCTTCCCAACATTTTTAGCCCCTCAAAAGCTCATACATTTGAACTTTTTTTTTAAATGTTTGATCTGAAGCTTACAAAAAACAAGCTAGCAGAATTGCGCTTTATGCTAGCTAACACTCATCAAACAAGTTAGCATACAAATTCCTCAAAGTCACCGTATTTATTTCTAACTAGACTGTTAAAATTATTGTTAAAGCTTAAGTATAACAGTTTGAATATTTATTAGCTACATATTTCAGAAATAAAACAACACATCTAATGTTTTTATGCTATATGAGTAATTACTGTACCTGATGTTATTGGTAAGTCCAGTATCAGGGTCCACAGCGCTGACCCTGCCCACAGTGCAGGCTGGCGGGCAGTTTTCAGACACATCCATGTGGTATCGAGCTCGCGAGAACCTCGGAGGCTCGTCTGCATCCAGCACTGCTACTCTGATAGACGCCCGGTCCTTAAAGGGGCCTCGACGCAGGAAGCGAGGATCCACTATGGGGTTAAGGACCTCCACTGAGAAGGAGTAGGAGCTCCGGCTCTCGTAGTCTACCGGCTGAGGAGAAAAAGAAAGAAGGGTTTGAAGGATTACATTTAATGTTAAAATAAGAATTAGTGCATAATAGTTCATTACGGCCAAGTGATCTGATTGGACAAGAGCTATCCAATGAGAGCTGTTATCGTTCCGCCTCTGTAAGGTGTTCTGATTACATGTTAATTGACATAAAAGTAGGCAGTCTTCATCTAGATTGATAAAGCTGGTACCTCCCAATCATACAGGTAACTAAAGCAACTGTAAATAGACTCTGATTTCACTTTTTTTCAGATAAATGTACAAAAAACAAGGTAGATGGTGTGTAGAGAAACAATAAGTTGGCAACGCAGTAGCAAAAGGATTGGGTTTTTTGACCAATGTCGAATTCAAAGGTGTAAGCGGAGCAACATGAATGCTTACATACACAGAAGGATGATAATCTTGGTGCTTATTAGTTCTCTAGTAGGCTACTATAAGCTAATTTTAGAACTGTTGAACAACAGCAATATGGCACTTGAGGTTGTTCTGAACATAAGCATGCTGCTAATAAACAGTATAGCAGCACTGATTCTCATGTAATGATGGCTAATTATGGTGAATTTAGTAGCAGGGACACTTTTAGCCAGAAAAGAATTAAGCCAATGTCACAGTTACAAATATCAGATCCAATGAAACAGTTTGTGCTTTCATTTGGTCCAATTTTCACAGCAAATTTTCCACATTTGACTTCCAAATTACTTGTCAAAAGCAGAGAGATGATAAGTTATGAAATATTCGAAAAGCTGCAGGGCTTTGTGAATGGTGACAACCAAAATCAGGCAAAGAATTTGGATGAAGTAAAACCATGGTTAATTTACAGGTTGAGTGTTTGGATGGTTTGAAGTGATACTTTGAAGGCTGCTGTGGGTGGATGCTTAGATGCCGGTTTTGTGTGAAGTAGGAAAAGACATTCATGAGGTGTTGATATAGCAGCATTGCCAATGAGATGCTTGATGCTCAGAGAGTTAAAAGAAATCTTGAGAGCTTCGTCACTGAAGTGAGCACATGACTGACATTGCTTGGAGTTGATGTTGGAGGATTCCTGTTGTGCTAAGACTAGAGGATAAATAGCTGTTAGGTTCAGTGTTGGAGTGTTGCATGTTGTTGACGTATATGTAGGAGGTGTGTAAGATTAGTGCTGCTATCTATATGTAGCACAGATGGAACAGGGAAGTAGTAAATAAGGTATTTGCAATGAACATTTTATTGATCACTGGCATTCTTTTGTGCTACAGTGTTGGCATTACATATGGAACTGTGTTGGTGTATACCTGGCAGGTAAAGAAGTGTGTTTGCTATATTACAAGCATGTTTGTAGGAGTAGTTTCAGACCTTGTGAAAAGCTGTGGGAGTAAAACTTGGACAAACTTGTTCATGGCAACATGGAGTACAGATTTGAACTTCAAGTAATACTTTCTACTGCAATGTCAACAAATAATGTCAAATACCATCATTACATTGAAAACAAAACCACTCTTTTTTTTTTTAGAAATGAACCCCACCATGGAAGCCAGGTTATGACAAATATGCATTATTTAAAAAGGTGTAAAGAGTTTAAGCCCCAGCCTACACCTTTTTGGTAAGGGATTTCTTTTCTATCCATCCATCCATTTTCTTCCACTTATCCGGTGTCGGGTTGTGGTGAAAACAGGCTTAGCAAGACATCCCACTCCCTGACAACGCTTTCCAGCTCCTCCTGGGGAATTTTGTGGCATTCCCAGGTCAGATGGGATATATAATCTCACTAGTAAGCACTGGGTCTACCCCACCTTTGCATGCCACCTGGCTTACAAAGAACTGAACCAGCCGCCTGTCCCTGAAGGTGATGGTTCCACAAAGGTAACCACTCTGTGTTATTTTTTAAGGCTGACCCTGACTGGGCCCCATGGAGAAACCTGACCATCAGGCGCTCGCCGAGGAGCTCTACCCTGTGGTCTGACGGCAGGACGTTGTTCCTATGGTCCTCTTCAGGGCAAGGCTTCTCTCCTCCTGTTAGGCCACGTCATAGGGGTTTGTTGAACGCTCTTAGTATGGACCCTTCCCCGGTGGCAATAATTTTATTTGGGAGAAGCTACCAGGTGCTCCTGTCCTGGACAGCACAGCTCACAGGTTCGCATGGACATGCAAACCCCTCCACCATGTAAGATTGTGATTCTTGGAGGGGAGGTTCCTGTTAATTTAGCCCCCCAATCTATTTTATTTAAAATGTATACATAACTTCTTTGTGTTTTTGAGTTGAGCAAATGTTTGAAAGCAGTCTAAAATACTACTAGAAGCATTACAAACTCCTCCGAGCTTTGCATCCACACAGGTAGAAGAGATTTTTATTAAGGATCAGAGCTCAGGCCCAGGTGATTATTTGTTACAGAGATGTTATGAAGCCTATTTGTCTTATGTGTCCGTGTGATTGTGTGCCACACTCCCACCAGCGTGTAAACAGCCTCTGATCGGGTTTTACAGAGACGATTGTTAGCGAGGGCAGATACACACACACACACAGGTAATCACATACATCCAATGTCTCACAGACACAAAGAAATGCTCTGGCTGTTGATTACGTTTCAGGAAAGCAACAAAATACCTGTGTATGTGTGTTAGTTAGTGTGCATGTACGAGTGCTTCTTCTGGGCCCATGTATCCTCAGATCCTCTGTCAGTCTGAGTGTGTGCTTAAAGTAAATGTGCGTATGAATCATCTGAGTGTGATTGGCACAGAGATCCACGTTGGACGGAGGATAAATAGGCTCACTGACTATGCAGAACATTCAATGTCAGATTCAAACAGGGGAAGAAAATCATTCTGAGGATACCAGCGGCAGTGGGAATATTGATATCCTCTTGCTGTTGCTCTAGCTCTCTCCTTCCTTTCTGATCCCTTTTTCTTTTTCTTCAGCTGTTTTTTTTCTTTCCTCTCTCTGAGCTGTAAACCCGAGTAAAACTGCTTTACAGAAAATCAGCAGTTTTGGAAAGAGGTGAAGATTGATTAGAAATTATACGGAGAAAAGGGCGAATTGAAAGACTTAGAGACTGAGGCAATTTAAGGTATATTTCTGCAGGAAAATAAATAAACAAGAAGAATTGTCTGTGTAGAAAAAGCAAGAGAGTGTGTGTGGAGGGCGGTTCAGGTGGATTGACGAGGGAGAAGGTTTTCTAACAGGGTCCCTGTTACCGGGTGAGAGAGACAATCTGTCTGAGGACGAGAGGTGTCACTAACACTGTGAGCACACACTCATCACCCCCCCCACACACGGACACACACACCCACCTTCCCTCAATCAAACACTCCGTCACTCCGTCCCCCCTCCTTCTCGGCATCAAACACTCCATCACACACACCTCTAACCACCCCCCAACCCAATCTTTTTCCCCGTAGTGTGTGCAGAAGGGCTCCAGCTCTGACAAACCACAACACACACACTCATCCTTCTCCCTCTTTCGCCCTTACAGGAGGCACTTATCACACAGCGGCCCTCGCTGTTTCTCCATGTTTTTCAGTTTTCTGTCCTGTGTACATGTTTGAACAGGAGAACATTACTCACAAGTGCTCCGCAGGCTAACGTGAACCTCTCATACACACGCACACCATCCAGGAGCAGTGTATGATTTAAAGCCAAGCAGAAATGAAATATAATTACGAGTTTACCTCATTCTGTTATTATCTTAACAACAGAAAAACCACACACAAGATTTAAAGTTGTGTTTTGGCTTCATCATAGTGAAGACATCCTTGTAAAGACTTTTTTACATTGAGATAAACATGCAGCATGTTCAGAAATGATGGAAATTCAAAAGCACATGCAAAAGTCCAAAACAAATACAACGACTTAAATACATTGCAAATGAACAAGTCAGGTCTCGATTTTGACACCGGGGATGTGAGAGCTGAGCAGGGGGTTCTTTCAGTGTTTCAAGTGTAACTTCCTCCAGATATGACTTTGGTTAGCCGTGCAGGTAGTGGTTCAATGAACTGACTCTGGCGGGCTACAGGGGATGTGTTAGCCCTGCAGCTAGCGGTAGCTACAGACATCCTAGAGCTGTCCCGACAGAACCCTCACTCAGCTTGCTCATCTCCGTTGTTAAATCCAGACCGGACTTGCTTTAAATCTCATAGTTTCTGTAATTTTAATGTCACTCTTACTCAGGTTTAGGTTTCTTACTCTCCTGACCTTTGCTGCTTTTATATTTTTACCAGCTATCTTCTATCTCACCCCTTTTTGTGTCACTTTCTGTTTTAATTACCTGTGATGTGATGTCGTCTACTTCTTTTAAATGGTCTTGTTTTATTACTGGTGTTTGCTTCTTGTGTATATATCTTCCTCTTGTTTGGCCTTACTGTTAATGTCTTCTGTTCTGTGTCCAAGTACTGCCATTGCTTTGTCTGTCAAAGCACTTTGTAAAACGTTTGTTTTTAAAAGGTGCTATATAAATAAAGTTATTATTATTATTATTATATTACTCTCTTTCGTCACACTATGCCATTTTTCCTATCCAAACAATAAATTCACCTTCTCCCCACCCTCACTCTCTTGTGTTAATAATAAACTGTTGCACTAAGGGCCCCCTACAGGCCCAGAGCACTTCTTTTTCAGACTGGATTTTCAGCGTTAGTCAAGTTGCAGTTTTCTGAATGTGTGTTTTTGACTTTGCATCGTACAGTATATGTGTTTGCAGTGCATTTGATGTTAGTGCCATTGCTTAGGCTTTTTGCAGCATGTTTGTTTCATTTACAAGGCGCATTTGCTTTTAATTTCTATCCTTTCTGAATATGCTGCACGCTTTTCTTGATGTGAGTTATTTTGTTATGCTGAGCACTTGCCGGCCACAATAGGTTCAAAGTTGGTAATTTCTATTAACAGATATTGCTTAAAGGGGCTATATGTAACTTTCAAAAATACTGCGTTTGTAGCGATACCGCATGGCCATCAGGCTAACTGCACCAGTAACCTGTTGCTCGCTCTCCCTCGCGTGCTCGTCATACGTGCTCGAACGTACACAAACGAGCATCAACATCGCCCCTGAAACACTGGATATTTACCGGCATAATGTTTACAGAGGAGGTAAGTGGTCATACACATGTGAGAGTCTGTGAAGGAGTCTGTGTGTCTCATTCTCCATCCTACAAACGACAGTCTCGGCAGGCACTGCCTGAGACCGGGAGTGTGTGATGAGTTTGTCCGCCTGTGAGAGCTCCTAGGACGGATATAAGTGTGTGGAAGGCGGCCTCTGGCTGTGCAGGTGAAGACCGGGAGTGTGTGATGAGTTTGTAGTTTGTACTGTTGATTTCTGTAAGCGGAGCGGAGTGAAGAGGACGTTGAGAACGCAAATAAAATGACACTGCCTGGAGCTTTGGCAGAAAATACGACCCGGGGAACATTTTATACAGGCAACACAGATAGACAGTGAACATCTACTTTTTCACATCAGTTAAACGTTTGCTCATTAATGGGCGATAAAAAACGATTTATACATGTAAAAAGTTACATATATATGTAACTTGTAGCTATATGTAAATCATTAGGCCGTTAGGCAGTTCGCCTGATGGCCATGCGGTATCGCTAGAAACGCAGTATTTTTGAAAGTTACATAGCCCCTTTAAAATTAAGAACCTGTAGGCGACGGCCCAGATCATTTTTCATCATCATTTGCTGCTGACTATAACTGAAGCCCCAAAAAGTTGGCCAGCGTTCCCAGAGGCTTATACAATCACCATCAGACAAAGGTAGGTTTATTAGTTGGATCCAATGTGCAACCAACTAATCAATTAAGAGGGCTACTCCACTGGTTGCAAAAAGAAGTCTGATTGCGTGTAAATCTACCCTAAAATCACGTACTTCTCAGGTGATAAATTACCTCATTAGACATACTTCTGACGAGTTAATAGTCTTAGTCTGAGCATTATCTTAATTTTGTCACAATTAAGGCAAACTGCTTACTAGCATTAACCATTATCTTATTCCTCTTCCAATAAAATACAATAGGAGCAGCCAAAATTGTGTTCTCAAGGCTTCAAAATAACAGTCCATTCTAAAGCACTGGGAGAAGTTATGGTGGTGGTGTCAACTTTATGTATAAAGTCAATGCACGTCACCCAGTTTAGCTTGAACATCCATGTTGCACATTTTTCTAAATAGTAATTCAAACCATTTACAAGTAATATTAGTGCATGAGTACACATCTGTCTCTCTGCTGCTAACTAATGTATTCAACTTTTCCAGCTGTATTAATGCCATGAAGTTGCATCTGACAGTCAGTGGTTTATAGAGCACTGGTTTCAATGTACGTTTGATTTCACTGTCCAAACATCTTTCTCTGTAGTCAAAATTAGTAGATGTCTGTGGAGTCTATTTTCCTCAAAGTCTCCCTAAACATGAACAGTTCATCGTAAAAAAATACATCAACCCATTAATGGAATCTGAAAACAGAGTCTACAGCCAAAGAAGGGGTTTATACACTTCTTTATCGTGAGTTCATGTTGCCCTCCTCTTACGCACACACACACACCTACACTCTCTACATGTGTAACCTTCTCCTGTCCTGCGACGCTGCGCTCCCTCAGTCCGTTTTGAAATTCAAATTCCTCAGTACAATTTCCCTTTTAAATTCGCTTCACAGTTAGCAGAAATTAATTAGCTAACCTGCATGCAAGACTGGCGATACATAATACATCTGTACTCCGACCCATAGGCACACATGCTCCACTGAGAAAGTGTGCGTGTGTGCATGCATTACAGTAACTATACATTACTGCAGGGCAAATCACAGAGGTGGCGCTTCTCCTTGACTGTTCTATAATTGCTGTAAAGTAAGATGATTCTGAAAACGTGCATGCAAGCAAGTGAAGTCCTGTCCTCTCCTACAAGTGTGTGTGTGCGGGTGTTTGTGTGTGTCTGTGTGTGAGTGCTCTGTGGCGTGCGTACTTGTGTGCGTTCAGCGCCCTGCTGTCCTTGGCAGCTTGAGTCCTTTCTTGATTTCGTGCATTCTAAATCAAGATCATACATCACATTTGTCTGATGACAAACGCAGCTTTGGACATTTCTGCCAACAAGCACAACTGCAGAGTGGAGAGAACAAAGCCTCTTCCAAATCTCCTCTTTTGACTTTGTTCTTCCTCTGCCGCCTTCTCTTCCCTCTGTCACTTGTCTCTTGTCTTCTCTCTTATTTCACTCTCAGATGTCCCATGTCTTCCTTTTTTTTTCAACTTATGAGCAAGACATGTGTCTTTCTTTTTTTTTCTTTCTTTTTCCTCTCCATCTCTCTCTCTCATTTTTCCCTCTGAGGAGATTAACACAATCTCTTCTCCGCGTGAGAAAACAAACACAGATAATCCTGGGCGCGCTGCTGGCGTGTGACCGAGGATTAGCCAGCCGTTTTAAGTGAGAGCATATGGAAATAATAACTAGCAAACTGACAAACGCGTGAAGCTAGCTTGTCCCCCAGGTAAGAGGAATGAAAGGCACACAAATAGCAGGCTTACACAGCTCAGAGGAGCCCCGAAAAACACACCTCAAAAGGGAAACCTCCTGGATCGGGATACCGCCGGGTTCATATTAATGATGTAGAGACATGAGTTCTGTTGCATCAGTGATCCCACTTTGTTACACACATGCTGCTAAATACAGCACACATGTGTAATGAGGTGTTGTGAAATCAGGGCTTTATCTGAGTGTGTAGTAAAAGTTTCTCTGCTGCATCACAATCAAAACACACTGCGCTGTTATTTAATAATCACGTGTCTGATTTGCATGTTAAGTATCTGCGTCCATAAACTCAGCATGACTCTTTAAGTCTTCTCCTTTACTTATAATTGCTCCACATTGTACCCGTTGATTAGAGTGTGATGAGTGCATTGATTTCTCAACCATTAACTTCCAGCAAAGGGTTCTCCATTAGTGTTGCCCTCTGGCCATTAGGGGGCACTGCTGCAGAGCAAGGAGCAGCTGTGTACTATACTGTACTGAAAGAGTGTTATGCTAATTCTTCAATTACCTGCTACTTACACTGTGGTCCTGTTCACACGCTGTGTCAAAAATCTATTAGCTGCAATATGTACAGTCATTAACAGCAATATGTGTTAAGTAAATGATTGGAAGTGGAGCAGAGAGGGTAAAAAATAAAGACAGGGAAGCATAGAATAAAACTAGAGATAGTACATTTATTACACCAAATTAATAAAAAGTCCTTGTGTGTGTGTTAGTTTGTGGCTGTTCTTAATGTGTCATATCTTTCTATGTTTTTATGTGCGTGTGCGTGTTTGTGTGTAAATTTAAATGAGGCAGACCTGGGCTGAGTCAGAGCAACAGACAAACAGCACACACACACACACACACACACACACACACACACACACACACACACACACACACACACACACACACACACGGTCTGATATGGCCTCCAGACACAAACCAGAGTCAGGATGGACGAAGCGAGGGAGGGAGGGAGGGAGGGAGGGAGAGAGGGAGGGAGGAAGAGATAGTATGAGGGGTATCTGTGTGTGTCTAACTTTTGTGTTGCTCCAAATATTTGTGTGTGTGTGTTCGGAGATCAGACACACATAGAGCAACGAAATGCAAAAAGACAGAGAGTAAGGGTGAGTGTGGGGAAAGAGGGTGAAAATGGGGGAGGAAAAGGGGGGAAGATGGGAGACAGAGAGAAATCTCTTTCTTGCTAGGGGTCTCTGTGGGCCTGACAGTAAATAAGCAGTGATAAGCAGCAGGCAGCTTCAGTCGGCCCCTCTGACTTGGAGGCTGTTAATGACCCAGCTTCTCTCTCTTTGCTTCTCGTCCCTGCATAACCCCCCCTTGCCTCCCCGCCAAACCACGGCCTCACTACTCACTCTCTTTCTCCCCCCTGCTAATAGGCGCGTCTTCCACGCTCTTCCTCGTCTTCATCTGTCTGATTCTCTGTTTGCCTTCTCCTCCATTTTGTCATCTTGTATTCTCTCTCTACCTCATTTTCACTCCCATCTCCATCCTCTAGCTCTCTATTGACTCTATTTCTTCCTAATCAGCTGCTGTTAACCCCCCACCAACACCACCACAGCTCCGTCTCTCACCCACCTCCCATCTGATACATCATTCTGAGGTGGAGACGGACAGCATCCCCAGTGTCGGTCCTTAAATGAGCAATCTTGCAGCTTTTTGCAGCTCTTTTCCCTTGTCCCTCTCAGTTTAAACACAGGGAGCTACAAGGTCAACTGTGTAATATTGATGTGTTGCTGCGGTATACTGTAGATCTCTCTGTGTGGTTTATTGGTGCTTCTGCAGGTATGTGTGTCTCCTGTGTGTGTGAGGGAATGTGCATCTTAGATCTATGGTTAAAGAGATTCAGCCCACAGCAGCGAGATGACCGGCAAGGTCAAGGCCGACTCTGTGGCAACACAAATTGTTCCGCTCGGAAATCCTTCCTCCTCCAGGGGCCCGCGGATCATCTCGCTGCCCTGTTAGAATTCTTCACCGTGTCGAAGCCCTCTGACTCTGAAAATGGACGATGCAGCATGTGTTGAACTACTAATGCAGCCCTAACATGTGCACACATGCAGGAAACACAAAATAAAGCAAGCCTGTTGAAATATTTGTGATTTTATTCTGTTTGTTGCATTCTCAAGTAGAGAGGAGTCCGCTGTGCTTTCAATGGCATGCTGAGATTTGATTCAAGTGTATCCTAGTCTATAATCAGTACAACAATACCAGTCGTAAAACCAAGACTATTAATTACGTAAACATAAAATATAAACATTTGACCTGTCGTTTCTTCTGAATTATAAAGTAGACATCTCAAAATATTTGTGACACTTCAGATGTTTTTGAAACTCCATGCTCATTTTTCTGAGCAGAGTGAAACATTTTAATGGTTTCCTCTGTAATAAGAATTTGTATTTTTGCTTATGTGATTTTAATTTGAATTCTTCATATCCCTAAATTCTGTCTATGTAATTCATGCAAGTATTATAAGTAACGCTTTAGCTGTTATGATTCCTATTTAAGATCACTTTAAACAGGACTATAAGCAACAATTGTTTTCATAGATTGTGCCGTCTGTCATTTTCATTCGAAGTACAGCGACATATTTTTCTCTACCGTTTCCGATAACTTGACTTCAGCATTAGTTGATACTGAGGATCCCAGAGATAGATTCAGATATTCACAATCTGGGTTGTAAAATAGTGATTGTTGACATTGTGCAGACATTTGTGTCGTAGTTTCAGTGATGTCAACCACTGAAGCAAAGTTCTGAAGCCCAATGGTCGCCAATGGTCGTGGAGCTGAGGGGGCCTTTAGTCTCCTGCAAACAACTACAATGCGCCCATCTGTCTGTCAAATCAGACACGCCTCTAATGATGCATAAGTCTACACAACATTCAACACAAACCCCAAAAGATTGTGTACAAATAATGACATTCAGACTCAACCCTTTTTTTTCTTCTTCTTTTTTTAAACCAGGCTTTTGCAGTCAGACTCAAGTGGACACTTTAGGAGATGCACATTTTTTTGCACTTCCTCATTGGCTTCATATTTAAACTTGAGGGCTTGACTATTAAGGTATTGCTGTGCGTGGACTGGATACTTATTACTGGATATTTCATTCTCAATCATATCAGATTCTGCATTTTATTGAGCCCACCTTTCTTATACAATAAACATTGAAACAATTATTCTTCAAATATTTTATGACAGATTGTTTTAAATGTTGTTGGAACCTAGAGTAGCAACCACACCTAAAAATAACCAGAGAAATATGTGATAACTCCACATGGGATTATGTTTTACAGCCCAGCCACTGTAACTTCCTCTTCCATTCACTATAGTGTAAAAATGGATGACAGGTGTCATGGCACGCCCTTTTCATTTGCTGATCATATGTCATAGATTCATTCAGACCACAGGACCCTGACTTTAGACCAATGACACAACAGTAGCGCTACACACTGCAGAGATGCTAAGCTAATTTAGCATCTTTTAAAAAAAGAAAAAAACATTTTACTTAACATTGTCAAGTTTAATAGCCATTATGTGTTAGCACCAAGCTAACGAACTATGACGTACATCCCTTTCCATCTGTCAGAAATTGCGCCTCCCGCTGCAGAAGAATGCACCAGCCGCCACTGTTAGTACCAGTGTGGTTTTTCCCACACAGTTATATATGCCAGAATAACTTTAGTTTACATCAGGTTTTATTCCGCATATAACACAACCCAAAAACGCCATAGTTGAGTCTAAACGTGAAGTCTTAGCTTTGGTTGCATAAAGAATCAACTTAAACAGGCTTACATAGGTCTGCTTTTGAAGAGTGAACAAAGCTGAAAGTGTTAGAGGCTATAGGCACTTACTTTAAGCTTTGTTTGTGCTAGTTAAAGCCTATATCACATATGTTTTCCATTACATGTGCATGGATTCCCTGAAAGACTAAATCCCCTTTATCCTATTCCTATCACTATTATTTTATTCATGTAAAGAGTTTCACGTAGCTCACCCACTTTACACAAAATCCCAGCTGACTTCTGAAATGACGCCCAGCAGCATCTGTAAATATTCAATTTATGTTCCACTGAGCTTGCAGGCGTTTTAAACAAATCTGCATGTCACCTGTGAGTCTTCAGTTTCAATATTTCACCCCTAGCAGCAATCCAGGTTTTAATCTGCGTTTGCCTCTTGAGGAGTCTTTGTAGAGGGATTAAAGGCGCACAAAGCAGCACCAAGGAGGCCATGTTGAAATACTAATTGCACATTTTGTTTGGGTTTTTCAGATCGCCGTGGCTGCATCCGGTGGGAGAGTTACAGTGGGTGGGAGGTGTTTGTTTACATGTAATTTTCCCACCTGCTTCGCAAGGCTCTCAGCACATGTTGGATTGATCGATCTTCCTTTAACACACAGCAGGTTCCTCCTTTTTTTCACTCACTTCTTCTTTCTGTCTTGTTTTTGCCATGCTGCTTCCCTCCCTAAGCTCAAGTTTTTTATTTTTTTGTCTTTCTGGATGAATATTTCCACCTCCCTGTTTCTCTCAGAGTCTTGCTGTGCTAATTTCTCTCTCTAGCTGTCAGTGATTCTGCAGCTCATGCCGTCTCTGCCTCTCTCTTTGCATGTCTCTTTCTGGTTCCTCCGTTCTTTTACTTCCTTATTATCCCGCTCTCACTGCTGTCACTGCCTCCCAGGACCTCATTTTAACACCCTCTCTCAGCTTCTTTCTCTCTCTTACTTCATCCCTTCTCTCTTTCCCTTCGTTCCCGGGTCCTCGCCTTCCATTTCTTTCTTCTTGCATCTCGCACCATATCCATCCCCTCTCTACCTCCCTGCTTCTCTTCAAAGCAGCTCACACCAGGCTTGAAAATCCTGCAGCACACACCTCCGTCAGGTGCGGATTGTTTTTAACGAATCCAAGGCTGAGGACTGACACAGTGATAAATTCACATATGCACACCAGACTGCACCACTACCTGGCTTCAGGAACACAAACACTAATTCCTGTGCACACAGCAGAAACTCACAACACTCACAGGTGGCTTTGGGAAATCATGATAGATTTTTTTTTTGCCAAATTGAAGTGATTATGTGCAGATTCTCTCTCTTCTCGGTTTTTGGCAGCCTATAAGAAACTTCAGGAACATTTTTGAGAAGTTTTCAAAGAATATTATAGGATTTGTTCTCAAAATTTGAAACCTGCCAAATGTGAAGTTACAGTTTTGGGTACACAGTAGTGAGACAGTTCTAGGAAGTTTGAACAGACTGTGACAGATTGACGGGGAGGTCTAGATTTGTTGCTGAAACTATTTTGATTGAATATTGAGTTTTTGAGTCCTGCCTCAGTCCAGAATTTGAGGCCAGCAAGCTGTTATCACTTGAGAGGGGAAAGTTTCTGAAGTTCTCACCTTAAATCAGAGTGTGATTTAATTTCATTTAATTTCAAACCTTTATTTATTCTCGAAAGGACACTGAGGTTTCCCTCATTTCCAATGCCGTCAAGATTACAAGCACAGTAAAACAAGCAAAAAACACAACAAACACTCAATCAGTGAAAAACCACTGAGATCCATTAAAAACAGTTACAATTGGAGACATAGTGGCCCTAAACTCTGGAAGATAGGGAAGAACTCTGATCCTTAGAGTTTGCTGGAGGGCGATCCACAAGTTTGGGGCATTAAAAGGAAATGCAGATTTACCGAGATCAGTAAAAGCTCGAGGGACTTTAAGAACGAGCCACTCAGAAGAATGAGTCATGTAGGTGCCCGAATTCCACTCCAACAGGTCTGTTATGTAGGGTGGAAGTTTACCAATAAGTGCCTTGAAAATATATAAAAAACAATGTTTGTTGCGTCTCTCTTCAAGAGAAGGCCAACCGACTTTCTCATACAGGTCACAATAATGAGTGCAAAGTCGATCACCAGTTATAAACCTGAGGGCGGAGTGATAGGTGCACAAAAAGATCTGGGGGTTCAAAATGCTCCTAAATCAAATGTCATGTGGAATCTTCAAACCACCATTAGAGAACGTCTGCCAACGGTGTTTATCATGGGCTCAGTGATGGTTGAATATTTACACTTATTTCATGTTTTAATGAACGAGTAGATTTTATTTTCAATAAATACCTCATGAACAACTCTCATTAAACAATCTTTAATGAGCTGCACTGATTGAACTTTTCCTTTTGAAACTCATTGGGTTTTTGGACAGTAAAATGAAAAGAAGCATTCACCTCAGAATCTTTCTCATAGTATTTAAAATGTCTCCGTATTTTCTTACGTTTTTCTCAAGTTTAGCCTGAAGAGTATCTCGATGTATTAAAATAAAATACTGTAATTGAAGCTTTGGTCTAATTTTAGACACAAAATCTTTGTATTAGAGTCTCTATCTTAAAGGAAGAGTGTGCAACATTTGATGCATAAATACAGCAGATATGAAGTATATCCTCTGTAAATGTCTCGCTGAGTCAGAACTGTCTACAATGAGTGAGAAGCGTGAGTCCCGCCAGCTGTATTGTTGTCAGGCTGTGTTTACGTACGGGACTGCCTTGTGTATAAAGCTGTTTTAGTCAAGGACTAGAGAAAAGAAGAATAACATACTCACTGCTTATTTGGATGTCACGTAAGTGTCTTTAGATCACGGTCATTCCTTGTCAATTTATGTGCAAATTATGGAGCTATGAGTTAACCAAAGTGTGCTAACATTAGCCTGCTAACACAACAATGCAGGTCACAGGCGATTGCAGCTCGAGCAAAGGACAATTTTGTCCGCTGCTTGCCCTTAATGGTGATTAATTATGGTGCATTCTGATTGATAACTTCTTCTTTAGAACGTGAGTGGAGAGGGGTTGGAGGTGTGCCGCTAGAGGAGAGCGGAGGCTTCAGAATAGCGGAGGTGTCGCCAAACAGCAGTTTGTTGTTTGTTTTGGTTTCATGCTGGTGCTCAAGGGCGACAAGTTTTCCTACTTCATTGTCCAGAGTAAGATTTATAAAAATGACTCAAAAGCTATCATTTCCTCTTAAACAGGACGTTTTTTAAAAATAAGCTGTGGGTTTTAGCAAACAGTATGCACAAGGATTAAATTGTGTTTTTGTGGGGGACTATTTTCAGCAGAGGATTTGGGCACACTAACTAAAATACATCCACGGTATTTATGGCACCAGAATTGTGTATGTGTGTTTGGGATTGAGTCAAAATAAATCACAGTGTTTGTGTGTTTGTACTCACTAACAAAATCCTAGTGCAAGGTTCATTTGTATGTTGTCTTTAAAGAACCCTTTGGCACACTTAAATAAGATATGCAGGGCTTTGGCAACGTGTTACTATGATCAATTGAATGTTACTTATGGAAGTGACTGACATTAAAGATGAAGAACATCAGCAGACTTAAAGACCAATCTCATCATAATGGACAAACATGTTCTGGATTTACAGGCTAATATACATTTGTGCAAACACACACTTTGCTCTTGAATCCCAGTGAAGTGCATATTACCCAGCATGCACATTATAAAGACACACTGTGGTGACTGACATCCCACAGATCAGAGAGGTGGCTGACAGCATTAATGGAGACACGCATGTGTTTGTATTGAAGTGTCGGAGGCTCTTCTGCAGGGCTCATTTGAAATGAAAGCATCTTATCTCAGACATGCCTCCCCCCCCCCAGGACCCTCCTACACCCTATTAGGTCTATATTACATGTGTGTGCATTCCCCCCTCTCTTTCTCTTCCTCTACACACAGACACGTCTGTATTTCAACAAGCCACGCTGGTAATAAACGGATGTCAGCACTCGTCCCCCCCCCCGACACACACATCTTCATAAGCATGTGATCATTGGAGATGACAGGCAGCTTAGGGAATGACCATTTGAAATTGAAATCATCTCGTATTACACTGACGGGAACTATTAGCAGGCTGAACTCTGAACACAGTGTCATTGATCTCTCTGCACATGCAAATTCTCTGTATGAAAAAAGTCCCTTTCAGCAGAGAGGCAGCAGTCAAAACAGCCCCGCAACACGGGTCACAACATCTTACTCTGAAGGTTGCTCTCAGCTGCTGCAGACATTTGCATTTGGATGCATCACGCTTTGATTGAGTTTCAAATGGATGTTTGGTTGTGTACACAGATGGAAATATTGATGAAAAAAAACAAGAGGCCGGTTTGTAGTGAATGGAGCAGAAAATTCATTTGTCAGACACCCTTCACAACACTCTGATGGAGTCAAATGAGGAGACGAGGTGAGATGAATGTAGATTTGAAACCCGGATGACAGGCATCTGAGATGTGAGTCATGGGAAATCTTACACCTCAGTACAGTGTCTTTGTGTTTATGCAGCTAATATTAGGTCAATGGGCTTGTAGGCAACATGAAGATAGCTGAAAAATAAAAAAAACTCTCAAAAATCTGCCAACGTCAGCAGAGTCATCACCTCTCCTCCCACTCATCATCTGCTCCTCTCCTCCTCTCCTGTTTCCTTTATCTAGTCATGGTTTCTCTCCTGACGTCCAAATGACCCCTCCTTCTCTCCCCTTCCTCTCCTCATGCATCCAATTTGTTTTCTCATTTGGATCTTAATCTTAATCTCTTCCTCTGTCAGGTCAGCCGTGTAAGTGATCTGTTTTAATTTCCTTCCTCAGACATTCTTACATTGGAGAGCATCATCATTATGTCCTTTGTTTAGAGTTCACTGTATTTTGATCTTTTTAACCTGATGATTTTATGACTTTTCTGTTTAGGGATTGAGACAAAGTCCAAAGCAGGATGAGAAAACACTAACATCATAAATATCAAGATGATGAAAAATCATGATCTTGTGTGCAAGGGGCGTGTCACTTATGAAAACCTTCACACCAGGAAGGTTGCGTCCGTAACCGGGGAGGGGAGACCAAACTACAGATGAATTAAAGTTATTCGTTTTTTTAGAAAGGGGCGTTTTTATAATCAGAGTCCATGACATGAGAAAGAAGTCTATCAGTGGTGGTCTTGGTCCGCCCAGTCTGAGACCGAGTCATGACCGAGTAAAAATGCATTTGTTTCCGAGACAAGACCAAAAAGTTGTACTCGAGTACTGCAACACTAGAACACAGCTGTGTAATAAAATTCCTCCCCCTGTCGTCTCACTCACCTTGTTGAGCGTGATGACCGCCTCCTGGTTCACCCCTGTGATGTTGAACGTGTCCCCCGTTTCCCCCTCCAGGATGGTATAGTCCAGCCTGGCGTTCTCTCCGAGGTCGGCATCAGTTGCCGAGATACGGCCTATCTCTGCCCCGGGGATGGCCAGCTCAGAAACAGAGAAGGACCACATACCTGAGGGAGAGAAATGTGACAGAAACACATTAGAGAGGCAGTCTTTGTCATTTCATGCGCTGATACACCTGATTTGTCGCTTAAACATTTAATTCTGTCTTTGGAGCTGTTCTCAAATTGCTGTTCCCCACTCGTGCTGAGCCAATATTTACAATATTTCATTCAGATAAGGCGGCTTTTAATTTAAAAGAGGATGAAAGAGAGGGATGAAAGAAGAGACGAGGCAGAGTGTGGGTGTTATTAAAAGCCAGGTAAAATATGGCCTGAAAACCTGCTGTTAAGAAAAAAGAAAAGAAGCTGGGATTTTAAAAAAGCGGAAAGAACAAAGCAGATAAAGAAAAAGTAAAGATTACAGGCAAGAAAGCAGCTTCGTCTCCTGAAAACATTTAAACTTGATAAAAGGAGCTAACTCCTCATCACAAACATCCACTTTTACTCCCTGAGTCATTCGCTTCTCCCTCAAACTAACAAGGATTAAGCAAGATAACAGCCTCTTACATGTTTTAAGTAGCTCATTATTTCAGTCATTCTGCTGGCTTTGCAGTTTGTATCATAGTTACACACATTATGTTACTGTTATGAGTCACCTGCTGCACCTAGACTGTAAAACACACAGCAGCAGATACAGCGTGGAACATCTGTGAACTGGCATTAAACGCAAAACAAACATAACTGTACATTTCCACCCAGCACTTTAATGTCACCAGTACACACTCAATAAAGACACACACAGCCACACTCAACCAGCTGCACTGACAAGAAGAGGTATAGTATAAAAGGTAAGATATCACTGTTTAGGCTGGTGAGCACACAACTGACAGACTCATTCACGCACAGCTGTTATCTGTGAAGTGAGACAGACACACCTGTAAATGTGAGCCAAGAACAACAATCACACAAACACAGATAGGCAGCACTTCAACATGACAATATCTGGACCAACACACAGATAGGTACTGTAAACACTGATGATGTCAGAGACCAGGAGGGAGCTTATTTCACTTCAAGATTAACGTTTCAACATCACAAAGTCACAGACAGTAGCTGTCCAATTAGTACGAATTGTCAGTCCAACAAGTCCTCCAAACATACGTGACCAAATCAAACATGATTCGTTTTTTAATTATCTGATCCTTCATTATGGTTTTTGGTGGAGTTTAGTTAAGCAGCAGAAATAAACGTCCATGTGTTGTGTTGATTCTGACGCCCCCTGTGGACAAAGTTGATACACCCGTAGATTATATATGACGAAGTAGGATTTTCGGTTTTTGAGGTCACTTCAGGGTGCACTCTGGGTTTTCAAAATGAAGGTCTTAAACTTCTCACCCGGGTAGATCAGAGCAAGAAATATAGAAAAAAATAAAGAAAATAAAGTTAGTGTTAGGGTGTTTTTATAGTCAGATCGGAGGTGAGCTAACGACAGGAAAGAGATATGACTAAAAGCCTAAATTAACGTATTCATAATCTGCGATTTTAGATGTGTTGATTTTAGTCTGTTGTTAGCCTCTGTGTTTAACTCTGAGTTTAATATGACCATCTGTTTACAGCAGACTTGTTCATGTCTGTGATTGGTTATATGCTACTCACTCATAGAAACCCTGGGTTGAATTATCAGGTTGATAACCAGCTTCCTGTGACCTTTAAGGGTGAGTTATCTATTACTTTTTCTTTCAGAGGATTCAAAGATCTAAAAGATACCCTGGGTATGTTGAACTCGCCTTGTGGTACAAGACCCTGATGTGTCCAAAAAACACTTTGTTTGCAGGTTGCTTAGCGTTGCCATATAAACTAACGATTAAATTGTACCATGACGTTAAGCTTTGATAACTTTTATGATGATACCATTCATTCACAATAGTCATTCTCTTTGTTTGGTATTTATTGTTAATGCTACATCTTCATCATCATAAAACAGCACCATAAAGCAGTGGAAAGGCCTACATGAATGTTTCCTATGGGCCAGATGTTTGCCAATAGAGTGTGACAAAGCCAGATGTTGCCATGTGTTTTGTAAATAGAATCCACTGATTAGAAACCCGTGAAAGAGGAGGGATCAGTTCACAACCAAAAGTTGACTCTTGTTTTCACCTGTGCTCCTTCACTGTCTATTTCTTCAGACTCTGCTCTCTAATTCTTTGCTGATCCTGATGTGTTTGTGTGTTTTCATTCGACTCGTTTTTTCGCTTACGATGTAGGTCAATATGTAACAAAAATGCGTAACCCAAAGTGTTCATGCTGCTGGTTGATTATTTTCAAGTCCTGTTCCTGAACACGTCCAGTTAGAGTCTGATGGAGAGCTGCTGCTCTGCTAACGTCTACAACACCTGTGCACACAGGCTGAAAGCTGTACAACAACAACTATCAACATGTAGAGGGAAAGATATTTCACATCTGCTTCTTAACACGTGAATTTGGCTAGACTATTTGAGTAGAATGTGTTCATCACTAAAACGACGACGCGGATCTGGAGAAAATGAAGGCAAACTGGTGATTGAAGTCCAATCATCTGGATCGTGTTCCTGCCATCCATGATTCATTTGACTTTTTCTGCAGAAATGAACCCTGCAAATTCTCACTGATGAAATAAAACCATGTATTGAGGACATCCTTCAGTTAGATGAGCTGTTTAATGTGTTTCATTCTAAAAGGATCAGATGATGGAAGAATATTTTTTGATTACATGCATGGAAAATTGGACACCATGGCACTAAGATGAATTCAAATCGCAGGAGGGAAAAATTGAGTAAGTCTGTCTCTTCTCTCTTTCCAAGCTGACGCACACTTATCAAATTAAGAATCACCATGTTATTGCTCCGTTAATAAAGTCGGTATATTTGCATTACATCAGCTGGGATGGATTTGGTCGGATTATACAAATTCCTTCTGGATCAAAATGGAAGCAGAGTGAATGTATTAGTTTCAATTTGTCAATAATCTGCCTTTTGTAATTGAGATGTTTCCACACTATGATCACCTGACTGGCTGCTTTTATTCCAGTTTTACTTTCTGTAAGAAATTCTCTTCTGAAAAAAAATAAATAAATCAGGGGCGCTGGTAGGCTAGTGCAGTGGTTCCCAAGGTGGGGGTCGCAAGACACTGAGAAGGGGGTCGCGGTGAATTCTTTCAAAAACATATAAAAACTATTGTGAAAATATGTATAAAAAAGTAGTTCAAGAGAACTTATGTTCTGCTTCTAGCGTTTCTTCCAATTAGTTACTAAAATAATATTACGGTGTTTAGGATGTTGTGTTCTTTTGTGTTGTTCGAATGACAATGTTTGGAAAGGCCTATCCGGCTGTGCGCAACAGTAAATGTTTTAACCACCTCCATGGACAGTGTGGGTCCCCAGTCTCTAGCAACTATTTTTGGGGGTCATGGACCGAAAAAGTTTGGGAACCCCTGGGCTAGTGGTTAGTGCGCTCGCCCCATATAAAGAGGCTTTAGTCCTCTATTCGGGCGGCTGGGTCCGAGTCCGACCTGTGGCTCCTTTCCCACATGTCATTCCCTTCTGTCTCTCTATCCCTGATTTCTGACTCTATCCACTGTCCTGTCTCTAAATAAATGGATAAAAAGCCCCAAAATAAACCTTTCTATCTGCAGATGCTGCTTTAATGGCTGTGAGAACAACTTCTCTATACAAATCAACTGCAGACATCGAAAGCTCACAGGGTTGTCTTCTCTCTCCAATGTTACCTCTGACAGGATGCATGGTATTAACACAGGCTGCATGTTGGCTGTGTCTCAACCCTTTATGCATTTATGTTTTCTCAAACAAGTTATCAATGTCTCAACAGTCTTGACCCTGAACCTCTTTCCATGTATGTTCAAAGACAACAAAGGTGAAATTCTGCTGAAAGTGAAACCAGCAAAACCAAAGCAAACCCATTTTTATCTTGTTGAATCTCAAATGTCTACCTTACATTTGGTTTATAGAATATTTGTATTGTCAAATTGTGCCATGTCTTTTCATGTATCCTCATATAGTGATAAACGGTTTTATGTTATTGGCTGTTGTATATTTTACAAACTCTTTACACAAAGGCCCACCAAGGGACAAGAGTTGATAATGAACCTAAGCTATAAACTCTCTGTGCAGCATATGAGTTTCATGTTTTGTATTGAATATTTTAAATTGCATCCTCCCTACTAAATAAATATAAATTATACTCAGTGCTTTAACTGCTCGGCTTTTAAAGGGTAAAAACATTCTGCATAAAGAAAGGCCCGACTGTGTGTCAATTTGACACGCACACCAAAAGTGGTACCTTACTTTATATTGTCTGTATTATTTCCACAGCTTGTTGTAAAAACCTACACGAGTCTCCTCGTCTGCACTGTAAAAAAAAAAAGGTAACTTAGTCATTGTTTAAATGTTGAGATAACTCAATATTTCATATCATCTCAACTTGTGTAGTTTTCCAACTTTTACTCAAAATTACTCAATTACAATAAAAACCATCAGTCCAAAGGAAAGACCTTCTTATCAAACTGACCCAAATGTAAATAAATATATAAGTAAGATGTGGTTAAGCACAGTGGCTACATGCAGTAGAGCAGTGGTTACAGCTGTCGCCAGAAGGTCCCTGGTTAGCATCCCACTTTGGCCTTCAATAGATGGAAACAGTGTTTTTGAAACAACTAAATTGTAAATATAATTTAGGTCAACTAAAGTACAACATACTAACTTTAATGAACTTTAACTTTATTGTGAGCGAACAATGTGTTTGGCCATTAGCTTCTTCAGCTTCGCACAGCACCTGAGGAATTTTCAGTGTGCCGTGGATTATTGTGCACGAGTTGGTCATTGAAGTACAAGTTAATTTGACTGTAAGAGTGTTTTTGTTTTGAAGGAATATTTATCTCAACTTATCATCTTAAATACAATGCATTGAATTTGCAGGCAGCCCAGACACTAACTTTTTAAGTTAAAAGAGCTATTTTTGATTTTTTTTTACAGTGTATAGATTTTTGGCACATGTCACAAGCCTAAGCCACGCTGCTTACGCCAGCAGTGTGAAGGCTCTGACCTGTGAACATGCACGCTGAAATGAAAGAGAAACCGTCACACACTGCTCATGCCACCTGTGTAGACAGGGGTTAGCATGAAGCGCACTGCTGGCTCTTAAAGGTCGTGAACAGGCCCCATTACCATGTGCTGCTCTCCAGCCGGCTTCTTATTTTTTTACTTAACTTCTTGAAGCTCCAGATGCACATGCTTCCTCCTCCTCCTCCTCCTCCTCCTCCTTGTCCTCCTCCTCCTCCTCCTCTTATGTTTTTGCTCCAGGTGCTAGAAGCTCTCAAGGCGTGTCTCCTGCTGCTTTAAGTGTAATGTACAGGATGTAACGCCGTGTTTTAAAGCACTTACCATAACTTACACACTAAATAGCTACTTTCTTTTAAAAAAAAGAAGAAGCAACAGGAGCTAACTTAAAAGTCCCTGAGCACCGCTGAACTCCCACAATGCTGTTCTTCATGCAGAGAGATGCATGATTTATTATTCACTCAGACTGAATGTTAATGTGTTATTATTATCGCTCACTGAGAATACTTACTAACACTCCATTATTTTATTTCTCTTTCAATCACTGAAACTGTCAGCTTCTCTGCATTTTTAGACTTTTAGAAACAGCATTAATTAGCTTCAGTACTCGATAGCAATCACTGACATGGAATGATACTTTCCAGTTTGATCAACCCACTGAATTGCAAATTATTTCAATTCTGTAAAAGACAAATTTCTGTGCAACTCTGTCTCATTAGCCCCACATTTACATGCTTCTTATTTGAAACAGGAAATATGTTTGGAGGGAAACGGGATGCAGCCTGGACTTTGTTCCATTATAAGGAAACGCTAATTAAAGAATCTGCTGAGTTTGAAAATGTTTATACTTCCTCTTTTTCTATGTATTTCTTTGGTTCTAAGAAAAAATGACTTTGAAATACAAAATCTGCACCGAGTAATTCATTTTCGATATGTTTTTTAAAAGTTTTATTTATGCATCTTAAGCTCTGGAGGTTGGCGTTTGAAAAAGTTGATGGTCTTCATAAGGATTTCTTTCAAACGTTTTGTTTTCTCGACGCAACTTTTTCAATTAGATACGACTTTCCCAAAGAAGAAAGGACAGACAACAGTGGTTACCCGCTCTTTTTTTAGAGCTAACAATAGCATGACTCCGATGTGCTTGTTTGTTCATGAAACTTTACCGAAGGCTCTTTCTTCAACAAAGCTCATTATGAAGCGAGGATTGTGCTTAACATCAGGGCTGCTCTATATCTAACAGGAGTCAGATATATGCCTCTGTTCAACCATAGCTGCTGAAAGATGTGATGTTTTTCATGGAGGACAGGGATCAGGGATGTCCCTAAGCCATGCCTTTAATTGACAGGACAGTGGATAGAGTAGGACACCAGGGAGAATGACATGCAGGAGAGAGCCAAAGGCCAGACTTGAACCCAGGCCGCCCCCTCAGAGGATTAGACCCGCCTACATCGAGTGCAACCTAAGCGCTAGGCCATCTGCGCCCCATTCAGTAGATTCTGATTAAGCAGGAAAAACTGAAACTGGAACTAAGCTGATGAACAAAAGCAAATCTAAGTCAATTCAATGTTTTGATTACAAATATAACCGGTGATTCATACCTCAAAATGAATTTATTTTGTTATCATTGTTTTAGCTGCAAAACAAGCAGGAAATGGTCATTAGCTGCTGTTCCTTCAGCGTCTTTTCATTGTGTGAATATGCTGCTGTATGAAGAGGAGGACAGGAAGGGGAGTTGTGTTTTCTGCATCACTAACTACATTTATTAAGGTTCCTGAGAAGTGTTGCACACAGCTTGTTTACTGTACAAGCACAGATTTCCATCCATCCATCCATCTATAATCCATACCGCTTTTCCCATTCGGATGCGGGTGGCTGGATCTCAGCTGTCATTGGGCTAGAGGCGGGGTACACCCTCTACAGGTTGCCAGTCAATCACAGGGCTGAGTTTGCATGCACAGGGAGAACATGCAAACCCCACACAGAAAGAGTTCTGTCTGACAAAGATCTGAACCTTCTCACTGTGAGGCAGCAATGTAAAGGTTTATTTAAAAAACAACAGAATCCTTGAACATAAATCTACACATACAGTAGAAGAATTACTGAAACAACTAGGCTCTAATGCCGAATTGAACTGAAACTCTGAACCTGCATAACCTGGTCCAGACCAAGTAAGGAGTGTAAAGTCAGTTAGCATGTTTATTAGACCCCTCTAGAATCAGGATATAAACTCCTATCCCTGCTGTCACAGCTCTGCATATCTAATGATTGGTATAAGTGATTGTAGCACTTCTTGACCTTGTAAACAGCTAACTGGAATGCAGTCATCATGCTTCTTACTTTACTATTCTATTCTGCTAATTAACAAAACCACTTAGTTGTTTATAAAGTATTTTATTATAAAAAAAGAGGCGTTTGATGCATTTCTTACCCAAACTTTTCATCACAAAAGAAATTAAGAAACAAGGATGTAAAAAACAAAGGAGAGGGGAGATAGTGTGATGTGTTTGGAAACTCTGATTTGAATCTAAGAGTTGAAGTGTAAATAAAAAAAGAGAAAGAAACAAGAGACTGTGATTATAATAAAATATTCAAATACTACCTCCAATGGCAAACCTTTTTCTTTTCATATAATGACATTTTGGATAATAGTTTGCTTCAAATAGTGTGAATAAAGTTTGTATTTGTCCTTACACAGTCTAAGGTGACAATACACAAAGCCAGCTTGTTAAATAGACGGTTTAGTGGGTTTGGTTTGGTTTGGAAGAACTTGACCGGCCTGTTCAAAGCCCTGATTTCATATCCATCCAACACCTTTTGGACAAATTAAACAGAGATAGTGGGCCAGGTCTTATCAAAAACATCAGAGTTTGACCTCAGTGATTCTCCTGTGGCTGCGTGACACCAAATCCCTGGAGCCAAGTTCCTGATTTCAGACATTACTTATGGGTGTAATACTCCCAAAATACTTCTCAGATGAAACACGTAAAATCATGGTGCATTGTGTTGTAAATATATTCTGCTGATGACTTTGCCGATGCCCACGTTCCCCTGTAGGTTTCAGCCCACGGAAAAGGACAGCATGTGCCAGTGAATCAACACTAAATGCCAGTATATGCGGTGTGACTCCCATGCCTACCATCTGGGAGCGACACAGCACCAGAAGGCTGAGATGAACACAACTCTAACACAGAGAAGGATGTTGCTAATGAGACAGCAAATTAGGAAAGTTATTTACAAGTCAGAGACTGCAGTTTCTATTGATCTGTGCTATTGTACGCTGGAGTGGGGCAACGCACGCCCACACCAACACTACAGCCGCTGTCATGGGTTTTCTCTCTCCTTCTCTTTCTCAGTTACACGCACACATGCAGCGACAGAGAAAAGTACTCCCGCCGCACACTCTCTCATACACACTTGTCACACCCAGGGAGCGCTCGCGAGGAGAGTGACAAAGAGGGTGTGATGCTGGCAAAGTAGGCTAGACCTAGTCATTATCAGCTTTCTGCTCACATGGGAGAGCAGCTGGCAACACAAGTCGTACATCATTTCCACCTGTGATGGACTAGGGGGAGGGAGAAAAAAAAAAAAAAAGAGCGTGAGACCAGGAGAGAGGAAGGGGAGGGAGAAAAGTGAAAAGGTGAGTGGCAGGGTGAGATTCCCAGCTCATTCTGCAGCCTCAGAAAGAAGCACAGGTCCCTGATTAAACCACATATCTGGTGAGAATAGGGACTGGCTAGGATCTGTCTTCACTCTTTGTCACACAGGTAAAGCTATTAGAGTGGGCTGAGGGGAAACAGCATGGGCAGGCTGCTTCAATACTTCATGTCTCACTAATATAGGTACTCCCTGCTGAGCCGGCCATAATTGTGCTACAGAGAAAAGATGGAAATCCCTCCTGTGCTGTGTTTGGGCACTGCTTCACAAGAAGACACCACTCTGTTCACTTCTCAGTCTCACCTGTTGTCCACATTCGGGTGTTCTGGTTCCCCATGATTGTTGTGAAATGCGAGTCCACTGAGGGACGCTGCTATTGGTTAGGGACTTCATGTTTTTGAGGCTGATTGGAGGACTCAGGCCATGCTGGTAAGGGAATACAGGACTGGGAGATAACAGGTGGTATGTGTAAATCTGGGAGGATTTAGTTTGATCATGGTCTGTGAGAAAGGAAGCCGTTGCTATCTTGTATTTTGGAAGCTAGAAGTGACCATGATTGGACAAGAGGATGGATATGCATTGTGATGTCTTTACTGTTTGGTATACATGTCAGTTACAGGTAGCCATGCCATAAAAAACGTGTATGTGTGTGCAAATACAGGAATCAGTAACATTTAGTTACCTTCTCTATATCCACTAGAGGTGGGAAAAAAATGATTTATGTAAAAATCGAGATTCTTATCTTAGATTCATAACTTCCCAAAACAAAAAAAAATAGAAAATAGAATCTCAATCGAATTGTGACCCCAAGAATCAAAATCAAATTGAATCGTAAGACACCCAAAGACTCCCAGCCCTTATATCCACTAATCATACCTCACTCAAATACTGTCTGGACTGTTTGCCCAAATTCACAATTTAAAGTTATAACCAAAAGAAATATGCCACACTGAAATTCAATGAAAGGAGCTAGCAGCCTTTTGCAACACAGACTGTATACAGTTGATCCCACCTTTGACAAGGGGAATATCCAATCATAGTTCAGGATTTTGGCTTGGCACATAAGGAGGTTAAATCAAGCAGGTAGTGGCTCATTTTCCTATCCCAACTTCCTGCAACCATTGGACATACCTCCTGCTAGCTGTTAGAAATAATGCAGGTTTATGGCACAGTCTGGAAGTTTGACACAGGTTTTAGAGGGCAGGAAAAAAGCAGAATTTGACAAACTGCAAGATGGAGAAATGAGGGAGACTGAATGTGATCTGAAAGAAAAGGTAGGGACTGTAAAAGGACAGATAAATGTTAAATGATATATGCAACATGACAGGGACAGAGAGAGTGGCAAAAGAGAAATGTACAGAGTAAAAAACCCAGAGGGAACTTTTGAAGAAAAGAGTGGACTGGGTCTGTGATATGAATTATTCGGAAAGTAAAGGAGGCGACGGGGTTTGAAGTGTGGAAATTAAAAAACTAAAACTATGTGACTGTGGTACATTTTATCTGAGGCTGGGGCAGAATGTTTCTTATGATGCTGCTGGTGGTAGAACGCATCCAGTTAGGGGAGTCATTAAAAAAATGTCTAGCTGGCTAAAGCGCGAGCACTGGTTTTGAAAATAGCCTGAATAAAATCTGCATCCATTTAGGGGTGGGAGTCCATTGCACACTGGCACTCATACTCAAGAGGGCTTAAGGGAAAAGGCCAGGGAGACGGGAAAGGGAGGATCAAGGCGGGGAGAGTGCGATTTAGGCATCATCCCGAATGTAAGAGATGGAGCGAGGGAGCGATAACCAAGGCACGGATAAAGAGATGAAAACAGCAGCTTTTTGCTGTTGAGGCAGAATTTTTATTCTTGCCGAGCCACTACGGGGTTAAATTAGACTGCATGCAATGAGAGTGAAAGCAACAGTGACGCCCTCTATCAGGGTGCTAATGGAGTTAATAATGAAAACGTGTAGCTGTGCATGGCAGGCGATAAAACACTGCATGTTGCTGTTTAACTTGTGCGCACAGATAGGCCATTAGCCATTACAGAGCTTTGCTTTAATGCTGTATAGAGTAGGAGGAAAGTCCTGAGTGTGTGCTTGTGTGTGTGTGTGTGTCCATTAGTCCATTAGCATGTGGATACTTGTACTTGCATGCTGCCGTGGGCACACTCAGGTACCTAAGTGCCAACAGTGCTAAACAATGGTGAACTATTTGCCACCCAGCTTCAAACCTGAATCACAGGTGGTTCCTTTAAGGGCAGTATAACTATATCTGAAGAGCACTCATAACTTAGATAATGGAGCTTTTTTAATCCCCCTCATTGAAATATTCTTAGATGTCTCCTGGCAGCGAGGTTATGAAGAGAGCTCGAGCACCAACTTCAGTCTTCTTATGATATAAAGAGGCTAAAAAGCTTTACATAGACTCCCAGTGCAGCATGCAAAATGATAAAACGACCAAGTGGCAGAATGACAGTGTGATTTGACTACTCGGAGGTAAAGTACAGATCAGGTCTGGCTAAAACTGGCTGCGATTGCTGCAGACATTCGCCTCCACCTGTGAGATATTGTGAGAGAAAGAGAGAAATGTAAAAGAAAAACTGAAAGAAAAGCGAAGCAGGGCTGAGAGCGAAAGAGGGAGGAGAAAGAGAGAGAGAGAGAGGGAGTGAGAGAGAGGGAGTGAGAGAGATGTGACTGAGAGCAATGTTTCCAGCAGTGATTTTACTGTCTATTGAAGCAGAAAGCACTGAACTTTAGATGAAATATTAATACGTAGCAAGAGAAACAGAGGGATGGAGAAAATAAAAGGATAAGCATGCTGGTATTAGCCACCTCCATTTTAATTAGTTTCTCTTTTCATTTCATTTCCTCCTTCTCTTATTTGAGCTCTGAAAATGTGAAACTTAATTAGAAAATAACAATTATTGGAAATTATTGCCTATTACCTAATTGTTTAGGTTATCGGGTAATCATTATTACTCTTTGCAACCACAGCCCGGCATTAGAGCCTGATGAAATTAGTCAAACTGTTTTAAGGATTCAAATGAAGGATTTTCCATCAGTATGTGCCGGTGCAGATCAGGCTAATTCAGGAGGTTTATTAATATACATCGCCGAAGGCAAGCTACAAACCTGTCGTGGACTTTCCTCGTGAGAGACAAGAAGCATCAATTTGTGACAACACTGAGAGGTTTTTTTTTTAAAGAAGGAGGAACTGGAGAAGAGGAGTTAAAAAGAATTCAACAGGATCCAAATTGAATATTCTTGCAGGCTAGTTTGTGCAAAGTGATTAACACTGATTGACTACATTATGTAATGCCAGAGGGTTTGGGAAATTCAATCAGAGCCGGTATTTATCAGGCAATGCAGAATCACTCCTAGGAATTGAGCTGAAATTCAACCTTGGACTAAAAATACTCACTAAAATGAAGAGACTGCGTGCTGTAAATAGCTCCTTTTAACACACAGTTAAATAACCTGGGTAGCTATGTCATCTTGGTTATAGCTTCTTCTTCTCCTTAGCAGGGCTGCAGAGGTCTGGAGCCAATCCTGGCTCACATTGTTACCACAAGGTAAACACATTTTACACATTCAGGCAATATCCTGTCATCAATGTTCCAACCTTCATGTCTGAGGACTGAGGGAGGAAATATGAAGCTTAGGTAGGTGCGAGGACGACTTTTGATGACTTGACTGCTGTCCTTATCACATGATGATGACCATGTAATCTCTGGCTGGATTATGGTCAAAGATGACAGTCGAAAGAGAGAATGAAACACAATTTATGTTCTATGCTGGAGATTAAAGGAGGTGGTTCAGGTGGACAGGTGGTGTAGACAGACTCTCCCAGATCATAGACTGTATATACATGGACGTAGTTTTAGGGACATCACCCATTGGTTTCTGAAGTGTACTTTGGAAGCTCAACGATGGTGTTCACCATATTGGAAATTATGTCTCAGATTAACTTTCAGTCAACCTAGTAACAGGCAGACAGCTGGAGCTTAGGCAGGCCTCAAGCCCCCGGACAAACAGCATCAACGTGCCATCCCGTCAGTCTGATTAGCCACGGCCCTTTTTATGAATAACTCTTGTCCTTATAAAATCAAAATGGATTAATTTTTTAACCCCCCCACCCTGTACAGTGTGTGTATATAAAGAGATCAACTATTCAGACCAAAATCATTTTCTGTACCAGGCTGTAAACATGAGTATTTCTTTTTTTATACAGTATGGAGCTTTATGCTGCAAGATGTAACATATCTCCTTCTACTCCGTCAATGCTGCTGCTGCCCTGCATCAGTACAACCAACATGGCATCCGCCTGCAGCTACAGCAGGAGGGTTCAGATATTTTCCCATACATTCTTAATTTCTGTATATAAAACAAATCTGCAAAGGAGCACGATGTGGAAGCAACCGGTGTCGAAAAATGAAGCCAATGCAGAAGTGCAAAATCAAAGTTTGTGGAGGGTCCGTTTGAGGCGTGTTCCAGGAACACCAGAAGTCACATACACACCACATTTAAAAATCCCAGATCTTACAGCATAAAATAACATGTTTACAGCCTGGTACATAAAAAACGATACAGGTTTGCTTGGTTATTGTCTTCTAGGGCACACACTGTACGGGGGTGATTTTTTTTATAAAGCACCCATTTTGGTTTTATGTAGTGTTATCCATGTTTTATCCATCTATGTGTTATCCATAGTTAGGCACATTGCTGACCTGATTGACAGGTGGGCGCGATGTAACGGTTTGTCAAGAGGCCTGTCGTTAGGTTGACTGAAAGTTAGGCTGAGACAGGATTTCCAGCATGGAGACTGCCGCTGATGGGGTAGAACAGAACTTAAACTTATTTCAAACTTGAGTTGTCTGACTAAATAGCAACATTTCTTCATTGTGAGAATGTAAAATGTAATTCTGCCTGCATAATGTTTCGTATTAAGTCGTATATAGTGTTGCAAAAGATTTGTAAATGAACTTTATTTCTGGGGACAGGGCTGCACAAACTCTAACCAGAACCTGTAATATCTGAAATAACATTGTGACATTTGAGGACAATCTGTGCAGTCTTAACAGATTTGACTCATCTGTGTTTTCATATCGTTTCACTCTGTATACAATAGAGCCTCTTCTCGCCTACATCTAACAATTATATTGCCATGGAACACCTGCAGCTGCGTACCTTGACAGGTGGTGCTTGAATTGATTTATTCTCGTATTGTCTAATTGTTGAGAAGAGTAACACAACATTGTGAATATCTCTTAAATATAATGAAGCTAGTTAAGACTAAGTGGCAGTGAAATGAATGAGTCTGCTTATTTTCTGAGAAACTACACGAGCAATTATAGTCTCTTTATTTTTTCTCTCACTTGTCTTTTTCTGCAAAGCTATTTTCTTTCGCATGAGGTCTGTGTGTTTTTAGCAGAATGAGTTTGTTTTCTTTAGCACCCCACACAAGATCAGGTAAAAAAAAAATCAATTCATTTTTGCACATCCTGCATATCTCATAATGATCTCATCATTTAATTTCCCTCCTCCCACTGAATGTGCCTGAATTTCTCTGGATAAAGGCCATCGGCTGGCTGCTCCTATCAAGTAGCACCACTTACAGACCGCTCCTCACCTTCAGCACAGATAGAGAAGTCATTCACTCAGCGAGAAAGCTGATGAAACGTTTTTTTTTCCTAAATGAAAGTAAAACCAGGAATGGGCCACTCTCTCGTCCCAATTCCCTGTGAAGATTGGGAAATGTAATTTCTGACTGTAAGAGTAACTCTGAGACAAGATCCAATGATGTGTGAGATAAAAAGGGAGATGATCTGTTAAATACGGAGAATAAACTGTGTGACTGGAGAATTATGGAGAGATTACACTGATTACATTAATCAGATCTTTATAAAATAAGTGCAGTGTATTATATAAAGATAAGAAGGTAATTGGTTGTTGCTGTACCCAGGAGAATTAGGTCTAACTTGTGTTTTACATCTTAAAACAGCTTTAATGGTGTCAGACGTTGATGACACTTTGAATATACATTCACACACTGTGAGATGAATAATTGTGTGTTTTGCATGAATGTATATAGATGTATTTGAAGCAGTTTATGTGTAACAGATGACTCCTGGATCAAGCCTTCTCCTCTCTGCCGTGTTTTTATGCAAAGCTTTGCACTCTGCATTCATGCTCCACAGCCAAATGAGCCTGGTGAGAATTAAACCCATAATTGCAAGTGCAGCAGTTACAACGTGCCAAAAACCACACGGGAGCCGTCGTACAGTCGTGGAAAAACAATGACAGCGCAGGTGCACGGTTTCCACGGAGAAAAACACCACTTACACGGAAAATATAGTCAAACATGTTCAATTATAGCTACAGTGTGAATGTTTCCCCTCCATCACGTCACCACAACAATGAGGAGTTTATGAGCACTTTGTTTAATCCTCCTAGCAACTATATACAATGTAATGTTCAGGACAGGCCTTGTTTCTTACTCCTGTCTGGAACTCTGTTTTCCCCTGAAATCAAACTTTTCTCAGTTCTTCCGTCAAAACATGAAAGTTTTGGTCATCAGACAGGTTCCTGATCTGTCACCTATTTAAAGCAGCAGGAAGACTACGTTTCCCACAAGGCCTTGCAGGTTCCATTACAGCATCATGATTATTTTTTGTGCATCCCAATACTACGTTGGAGTATTAGGGCAACACTGAATGAAAAACTTAGAGACAGTCGTTCTTCAAAAGTCGTAGTAATAAGAGCATTAAGTCTTAATTTTATGGGGAAGAAAGTTTTTAAGTCGTAATTTTCCGCTATCAGTTAGCGTGTTATTCGAGTATCGGAAGAGCAGCCAGCACCTTGCGCTGAAATGAGGAACATGGAGCATCTTAGAAATTATACTTTAGTAGGAGACAGCTTTCACAAATCATTAAGTAGTTAATCTTTTGGCACATCAGCATGACATTGTCACATGTATCAGGAATCGTCAAAGACTTTGCAGGAAACTGAGTCTGCTTAGAAGAATGGCATCTTGTGCTGGAGTCTCACAGCTGTCATTAGGTGAGAGGTGGGGTACACCCTGGACTTAAACAGTCAATCATGATGCTGACACACAAACAGTGAGTGAGTCATTTAGAATCACCAATGAACTGTCTTTGGACTGTGGGAGGAAGCCCACCAGAAGGAAACCTAAGCACGAGAAGAACATTACACACGCCATACAGAAGAGCCCCTGTCCAAGTTTTGAACCAGGACCCTTCTTGAGGGGCCGGGCCTCAAATCCAGTTGAATAAGTCTGTTCTCAAATTTACTTAGTACCTGTTTATCTCACAGAATAATCACCTGTTTACTCAATATGTGGAGGAATATTTATGATTTATAAGAAAGCTGTAAACTCAACCCAGCCTAGCCATCTCTTATGTTTAAGGGATGAGAGAGAAGAGGCTGAGGCAATTCATTTTGCACCCCCGCGGCAGAGCAGTTTACCCACCGCAGCTTTTCTGACAGAGACAGTATAGTGGATCGAGCTGCTGAGCGTGTGTCTCCAGGAAGATGACGTGCTGGCCTATTTCCAGCTGTGTTTCGAGGAGAGCAGGGTCAAGAGTGTGGAGAGGGCAGCAGGAGGAGACGGGGGAGGTCTCAGGGAGCATGTTCAGCTGTATCCTCAGGGGTTAGGTGGGGGTTTTACATGTTCAGCCGAGTGGACATCAGTGTAGTTTGTCTGTGACAAGGGATGAGGGACTTTCAGAGACTTTCAAAGAGTGTTATTTTGTCCAACTTTTTCCCAAAGATCCACTTTCGTTTGAGTCTGAAACAGGATTTGCACTTGTGTATACCAAGACGAAAGGCAGGCTAAGTGAAAGAAAAAACAACAACAACAAAAACCCACCCAAACACACAGTGATGTGCGACAGCTCGCAATGGCCCGCCACACCCCACTGAGGATGTGCCGCTCACAGTCCAGCGACTCCATTCATCAAGCCCGACAGAAAGAGAGAAAGCAAGTGCAAGGGGAAGAAAAGAGGAAGAGCAGAGAAGTAAACAGAGACTGAGAGGTGAAAGGTAACGTTGCAAGACAACAGAAAAAGGATTGAGTGCTCGGAGAACGACAGCAGGTAAAGGTAGGTAAGCACGAATCAGAGAAGAGGCGAGGAAGGAGTGATGGAAGGAGAGAGAGAGGGGGTTTAGTCGCTGTCGGGAAGGTTCCCATTAACATGGAAATCACTTCCTCCTCCCCGGCTCTCCATGGCTCACTGATGGCTCGGCAGAAAGAGAATGGCTTTAGCTCGTATTATTCTGCGTGAGGGGGCACACTGCCAGGTCAGATGAAAAAGTAACGTGGAAAAATAAAAAATTGTCGAGACAGTCTCTTTGCGCCCTGTCTCCCTGCCTTTCCTGTTTTTTTTCTGTGAGACCTCAGGAGAAAGTGTGATGGATTCACCTAATTTCTACAGAAACCAAAGCTTTTATACGAGAATAAGAAAGAGAAAAAGGCACAGAAACAACCCTGTTTGTGAGGGTTTAATGAAGTTTTAAATGTTCCTGTATTCTTTCTGTAATGGTGGGGAAATATGTAGGAAAGTCTCTGAGTGTGGAGAATTTAAGACCCTCTTGGGCATCCATAAGACTGGATTGCCTGCATGTAGGTCTGCTGGAGAGGGTGATTACCGCACAAAGAATCTCTCCTCACGGGCTCTTATTGCTGCACTGGATTGTGGGAGAAAAGCTCATCAGGGGGAAAAGTGCTGCCCGCAGATTACTCACAGGAGCCGCCAATTTGCTTTGGCTGTGAGGGCGGCGCCGAGCCTCGTTTGTTTGTGCGTGTGGAGAACAAGAGAGAGCGAGAGAGGCAGGAGGACAAAAAAGGCACTACCCACGAGGCCGACTGACCCTGCTACTTCAACACTTGTGCACCCGCTGGACACACACACACACACACACACACACACACAAAACCACACACAAAAGAGTTAGTAGGCTGCAGCAGCATGCAAACCCACGCGAGATAAAAGCCGAGAGGAATCTATCCAAGTAGAGCTCAGCATTGTGCCCTCATTGACTCCAGGGCTAAGGCTCTGCAACAGCTGGCTTATTTGTGCAGTGTGATATGAGGACTTTAATCCCAGAGCTGGATGCATGTGTAGATTTTTCATGTATGCATTCCATATGTGGGGCTATATGTTTTAGAGAGCAAGTGCATGCATCTCCAAGGGTTGTCTTTAAACATAAAGAAACAGCCACAAACATACATAATTAATAACAGAACAGAAGTGAATTACCCCTCCATACAGTACAGTACTTTAGGAGCCAGCCTGAAGCGGACACTCGACAAACTGCAGAATATTGCATCTTGCGCATTGGCGTCATTTTTCAAGACCTGAGGTTGGCGCTTGGTTACAATGTCAAAACAGCAATGGGAATGCAAACTATCTTTCCTCCTATTTTAAAGATGTTTTGTGCCTTTATTGGAGAGATAGGACAGTGGATAGAGTCGGAAATCAGGGAGAGAGAGAGTGTGGAATGACATGCGGGAAAAGGAACAACAGGTGGGTTTCGAACCTGGGCCGTCCACCCGGAGGACCACTGCCTCCACACAGCACCAATCACTGCGCCACCATCGCCTCTATCTTTTGTCCTTTTGACACTGTGGATCTCGTAAGCAATCTTCTCTCATTCTATTCCCTATTCAGCCCGCTACTTCACACCGTGGCCAACAGTTAGTATAACCAATCATAAAATGTTGATGTGAATTTCTTAGACATTGACATGGCTGGTTATCTTGCCATTCTTGTTGTTAAACAATCTGTGTTAATATTTGTGAAATGCACACAATGGTTGACCGTAGCAGAGCAGAGGAGAACCCTGTCTCCCATCGCTAAGTGCCTCACATCCATTCTGTTCGAGTAGCGGCCAAAGTTTAGATGCACAAAGATCTAAAGAAATCTATCAGCTGTGTGTGTGTGTGTGTGTGTGTGTGTGTGTGTGTGTGTGTGTGTGTGTGTGTGTGTGTGTGTGTGTGTGTGTGTGTGTGTGTGTGTGTGTGTGTGTGTGTGTGTGTGTGTGGAGGAGCCTTGTGGATTTTTTAAAACAAACAGTTGGTAAAAATGTATGATTTCTTTACAGTATTTTTGTTTGTTGGTGTGTTTACTTGCATTGTGTGCATCATGGCCTCTAAATGCAAACATGCTTCCATCCATTTCCCAGCATCCCTTCAGCTCTGTGTGAGATGAAGTGATTCTCAGCTCGCCTGATTATCGCTGTTGCCGTTAAAGCCATTAGCCTTACTCTCTGATTCCTCCATCTCTCTCTCTCTCTCCATCATGTCGTCTCCCTCCTCCCTCCTTCATGCTTTGCTGAACTTGCCCCCCAGGACACACTTTGCTTTCATGCATCCTAAAGAGTGTCTGCTTCACCTCTTTTATCGTGCCAGTCCAAACAATAGGGGGATGTCAGCATGTGGGTGGCAATCATTGGACTGGAGGACAGGACGTGGGCGGCCATGTTGGACTGGATTGGCCTGTGTGTGTGTCCCTTTAACTCTGATGAGCCCATTTACTAGCCCCTCAAATGCACATTAGTCATGCCATTTAGCTAAATTCATTATCGATGCCCTATTGAAGGGGACACAAGCTATTTTCGATATGCATTAGATGTTATTGAATGTGACGTGAATGCTAAACAGGATGTAACAACAAATGATGCGTTGAGATGCCAACACTGGTGGCTGCTCGCTTTCTACAGACATTTTGAGTAGACCAATTCTTCTTTTTTTAACTTCTGTGATTCTCAGTGTCCTGCAGTACTGTGACACCACTGTTGAAATCTGTCATGTCTACCAAGATCCCACTGAGCTTTGGGAGGAAAAACATGCCCACCTGTGCTGGCTGAAGTGAAGTACACACAGGTAGGGCTCCTATAAATCGAGGGAGAGCCCATTGCTTAGTTTGCTCTTCCACCATCCAGATGGTGAGGCAAGTTAAAGCTCCTATGAGGAGTTTTTAACTGGTTATAAAACAACCTCAAATTAACAGTGATGCTGCCATATGACCTACAAAAGCAAACAAGACCATCAGCATAAAGAATGATTATGTCAGTGAAGTTATTTTCAATGCCTAAAACCACTAGTGTGGGGTAGGAGTTAGACGGAGTGGTTACCTGACCTACCGGCTGCTGAAACGGCCTTTAAAGAGTGATATGTTTTAACGTTAAATATAGTTTCTTTTTTTATAAATTGCAAAATCAGCAAATGGATAAGAATTGCATCTTTGACCACAGGGGGGCGCCAAAATTGACACAAACTGAAAGTTCCTCACAGGAGCTTTAAGCTCATTTTGAATCAATTGAGTGTTTTACTGATGTGCATTTCTGAGTTAAGGTTAGTCTTAATCTGTCGATAACTTACTCTTAAAAAGTTTAAGGTAAGGACAACTGACTGATTATGTTGTATATGTATATGTAAATACTTGAGCTTGTATAACGCTTTTCTAGTCCTCTGACTACTCGAAGCGCTTTTACACCGCATTTTTTTTTCATTTGTGTAAACAATACCCACTACTTTGACAAGTTAAAGGTGCAACAGTCATCATCTAAGTAACACGTTACTGTAACACCACTACAATTCAGATTCAATAACACTGTTACAGTTACTGACTTTTAAAAGACCCTCGTTACTTTATGTGAAACAACAGACAACAAGCGGGCCAGGTTACACTAACGTCAGCACAGTGGCATTCTGGGAGAAAAAACTTTACGCTAGTAAGCAAACACAGACGTCCGATCATTCAGCCGTGAACTTTTTCTGTCTCGGAAATACCGACATGTTTTTTCCGTCCTCGGGTTAAACAACAAGAATATTAGCAGTGAGTTGTAGTCTTTGTGCAGGAAGGAAAACAACGGAATCTAAACTTAGAAGGAGGACATACAGGCTGCTGCATTGTTGACAGAGAAGTACTTCAACATAGCATGTTTCCATCTTCCCATGATGATGTACTAAGGTCATTTTATGATTTAATTCAGTAGATATCTCACATATTGGACCTTGATTTTAAATAAGGAGCTTAGCCGCAGATAAAAAGTAGGTTGAAGAGCCTTAAATACTGTGTTCTGTGATTATATAATCATCTTTTTTTATTGTTAAAAAATGTGAAGACAATATAAAACATGTTGTTCAAGGACAGTAAAGACCTCTGCAAAATAATCAGACATTATCATAGTCAAAGGTATGTTTCAATGTAACTTTAATGTCACAAATGGAGCAGATCTAGACTCTTATCTACTCATGGATGTAGTGTGCGTGGGACTGTGCCATTTTGTTCAAAGATAGAACTATAAAAACACCAAAAAGCCAGCTTACAATTCTCGCCTCATGTTCTATTAACATTATTTTAAGCATGAATATTGCATCAACCATTATTAATAATGTAGCCAAAGTATTTGAATAATCCTCGATGGCTAATTCAAACCCCAGGAAGGGGAACGACAGTTAGAAAATGCTCATTGAGAATAGCTAGAGTAGTTTATGTTGAGATTGTGACAAGCAGGATGTCTAAGCACAGGCCATGTCTGTATGTCTGCCACTCTGCCTAAAAAAGACTGAGCGCTCAGGGTGTTGCATTAGGAACAGATGGGAGGGAGTGTGATAAGGGACACAAGGGTACCGGGCGTGTGAAGAGCACACATTGCACACATTGAGAGAGAGGGGGAGTGTGTGTGTGTGTGTGCGTGTGTGTGTGTGTGTGTGTGTGTGTGTGTGTGTGTGTGTGTGTGTGTGTGTGTGTGTGTGTGTGTGTGTGTGTGCGTGTCTCTGGGCCTGACAGGAGATGACAAAGTCTGTCACCTCTCCATCTCCCTGCTTCCACACCTCTGACTGATCATGCAAGGGTGCACGGATGCGTGTGTGCACCAATCAGAGGCAAGATGCATGTAATGGAGATTGCTAAAGATGCACAAAAACAAAGGTTGTGTCACAGATTAATAAAGCACAGACAAGGTTAAGTCCTTACGTCAATCTATTAGCACGCTCACCCACTCATCTCTCTTTATTGTCTGTTCTTCTTTTTTTCTTTTTTTTTTTGCACCTCATTCTCACCAAAGGACATAATACCCTGATTATCCCTCCTGACTCCCTCTGTTTCATTCACTCCCACGCTCCCTTTCTTCTACATTTGTCTCCTTGTCTCCTATTTGCTTTTCCTCCTCGTTGTTCCTCTCACCCACTCCCTCTTCTTGCTTCTTCCATTGTCTCGCTCTTCTGACAACTTTATCGCACCTTTCTCAGCGGCTCCATCTTTCTCTTTTTCTCTCTTCCAGGGAAAAATATAGCTTTTAAGCAAAGAATAGACACACAAGCAGAAAAGGAACATTTTCTAGCACACACCTCGTCTTTTCCTCTCCATTCACACACTCTCTCTGTTACAGCCGTTGCTCTCCAGGGAAATGAATTAGTAATATTTATGATGAAGCCCTCTCTGAGCTACTCCCTCTCTCTCTCTCTGTTTCATCTTTCCGCTGAATAAAATGACACTGATCTTATCGCCGATGCCTATGTAGTCATCTGTCAGCCCATCTATCTCTCCATCCATCAAATGGCTGGGAGAGTGATGGCTCCCTCTGCGCTTTATGTGGCACCGTTGGCAAGCCAAGGTTGTTTGGAAACCACATAAAAAGCCAGGAAGCAGCACCTGCGCCTCTGTCAGCGAGGAGAGTTGTAGCTTCTCAAAACCAAAGTTCTTCAGGAGTTACGAGTCTCGAGATGCGTCTGGCGAGTGTGTGTATGCGCAGTTAAACTATAACAAAGTGCGGCTCCGAGAGCCACGGCGCGATGAGTTAATGTTTGGCCTTTTTGACAGCTGACAGATGCGTTCGGGTTCCATAAAGGAGGAACACAGCTGGTGAAGAGATCACAGGGATCAGGTCGGATCACACATCAAATGTTGACATTTCACAGAAGAGGAATATGAAGAGTGACATTTCACTTTCTGATATTTCACACTGCAGCAGGAAGTTTTTTAATTTAGAGGATTAAGATTAAAGCCTGGATCGTCTTGTACATGAAGTGAATTATATGGAAGGGAGAGTTTTTAATTATTCTCTTTATGCTTTTCGGAGCTTTCAATGTGAAGTTTCTTTCTGTTTTCAACGGCACTTCTGGTCATATCTCTCTTTAATTATCTATTCATTTGGATTTGTGCATGGAATGATATTGTATGCTTTAAAAAGTACAGCAGGCGGATACATTAGTGTACAACAGTATCTCTTTTCAATTCACTCTTTTAAATGCTTGTTCTACTTGTACGAAGGAGATAGACTGCATCAACATGGACAAAGAAACTCAGGGTTTTGAGAAGCAAAGGGCAGATTTTATAGCAGAAATGTAACTACACGTATCCTTAAAGCTCCTGTGAGGAACTTTTGTTTGGGGTAATTTTGGCGCCCCCTGTGGACAAACTGGTACCTCTTATCTCTTTGCTGATCCTTTACAAGTGAGTCGTGTTTTTTAACACACAAAATAATCGACCCTTCCTCTTTTATCTGTCCGTTGTATTATTAAAATTATTTCCACAATTTCCCAGTTTGGGATCAATAAAGTACATCTATCTATCTATCTATCTATCTATCTATCTATCTATCTATCTATCTATCTATCTATCTATCTATCTATCTATCTATCTATCTATCTATCTATCTATCTATCTATCTATCTATCTATCTATCTATCTATCTATCTATCTATCTAAAATCTGTTTCTGCAGCGTGATGTTAATCACTTCGTCTGACACCTACCCCCCCGCCAGCGGTTTCAGAGATTAAACTTTTATGAAATAATCAGTCTAGTCACTGATGGTCTTGTTTTATTTTTTAGGTTGTAAAAAGGCACCCGTATTCATTTCAGTCTGTTTCATTATCAACCATCATAGAAGCTTTAATATATGCTTCTTGTGATGTTATTTGAAAGGACTTGTAAAGAGGAGACAGATTTGCTGTGAGCTCAGTAGCTGCTGATTTAATACAAAAACACTTTAGACTTCTTCTTCTTCTTTAAACGAGTAAACTCTGTCACTGATGAAGACGAAGTGTGATGTGGTTGAAAGCACTGGAAAAGGCACGTTAAGGTTTCTTGGACATGGTGGGATTATTCAGAGGCTTTTTTTGTTGAAGGTCCAGAATAATTGCCAATGCTTAACTTTAAAAAGAAGACAATCAGGTTGGAAAAAACATTCAAGTAACCGAGTTACAGAAAGTCCGGGTTATGACAAAAATGTAATATGTTATTTTATAAAAAGGCTTTACAATATTTGTTTTCTTTGTTCTGCTATAAGTTGTTCACTTAATGTCAGCCGTACGTTTTTGTATCAAGTGGTAGCTGTTAAATGCATCTTATATACAGTACATACATATTTTGTTTTTGTAAAGTGATACCTTGTAATCCCATAGGACTAGAGGTGGGAAAAATGGATTTATGTAAACATCAAGACTCTTTTCTACTGAGATTTTAAATAGATTCATAACTTCCAAAAATCTATACATATTTTTGGCTAATCAGTCACTCCCTGCTAAGTGCTAAGGCTAGCTCTTACACTCAGTAGAATGTCAAATGGAGCATCAAGAAATTCATCCAGTCTCACAGATGACTGGAGTAGATCCTGAAGTATGGACTAATTCAAAGATAGACTTTGAACCATGAATCCAGAATCGTTATGAATCGAAAAGTGATTCTGAATCAAATCGTGACCCCAAGAATCGAAATCGAATCAAATCGTGAGACACCCAAAGATTCACAGCCCTACATATGATTGTTATTTTCTAATGCTAGATTCTTCATAAAATTACAGATTTTCATAGGTGCAGGACCAGATTTTGTTAGTGTGTCACAAGAGTTTTGGTGAGCGTTACCTTTTTAATAGCTGATAACAGTCTGGTAAATGCAAATGGGAGCTGAATGCATCAGCTATGATGCAATACCAACGTAAGCCATCAGCAGTCATAACCTGTTTGGCTTTAATAAATCTCTATGAAAAAACATCTGTAGCGAGTGCAGCTAACAATCTGCTCTGAAATGTGATTTCTCAACCATAACTCCAAGCTTGATTCTCCAGTTGTTGGCCGGAATGCAAACAAAGACTCGTGTGTAAAATAAATTCTTGTCTGGAAGTCTTTTATTTCTAACAAATGACCAGAAACCTTGTGAAATAACCAGAGGTCATGTAGTTAGACAATGGGTGTCAAGTTTCATGTAACAGTAAAGACCAAAACCTTTCACTGACACTGAAACAAGAACCTTCAAAACAACTGCACCCACAGCACAGATGATTATTCATTTGTGAAATTCTTTCTATTTGTGTAAAACTAGAAACTCAAGAGTTTCTTTTTTTTCTTTTTATGATTATTTTGCTGGTTATTTGGCCTTTATTAGACGGGACAGATTTAGAGAGAGAGGAAACTCATGGGGGAGAGTGAGTGGGAGATGACATTCACCAAACAGGGTCGGGATCAGGAGTTGAACCTGCCACCAGTGCGACGAGGACTGTAGCCTCTGTAAACGGGGCACCTGAGCCAAACGAGCGACCCACATGTGTGCATTCTTAAGCAGAAAAGTAATAATAAGCTTAGCATATGTGCTTGTGTTTAGAATATGGCAGCTCATTTTCTGATAATTTGCAGGATTGGGGATCTTCTCATGCAACAGGAAGAAGTGGGTCATGTTTATTGTTGTGTGTTTTTTAAGACACGTTCTTTTTTCAGGTCTCACTTTGTGTTTTATCTCTTCCTCAGGTGTCAATGCAGAAATTGCTGAAACTATGGCGTTCTATTTGCATTTAATTTTGGTGCTGTGTGTAAGATATATTCATATACATATACATATATTCTCCTGACATCTTAGATTTCCTGTCTGATTTTCATGTTTTCCAGAGTGCTCAGAATAAAGCACTTTTTCTTTGTATTAAACGTAGTGGTCATCTTATTTTAAGGCACTCTTCTTGACGGTCCTCCTTCCTCGTTTTCAATTTATCCTGAAGAAAATTCAGCTGTGCAGTACACACACAGCCATAAATGATTCAGCTACTGTAAACATGGAAAAAACATGTCTGAATAAATGACTACATGAAAAAAAGCGTACGAAATATCCCATCAGCCAAACGACGTCATTACGGCTCTATACTACAAAGCTGCATGATGCCGTTCAAAGTCCCACCGTCTTAATTTCCCAGTGGATTACCAAAGGAGGAGAAAGTCATCCACTCTGCCTCTCCTGTAGCTTTGTAACGGGAATATGATCATTTTGAGATGTGATTGGATACCAAGCGCCCTATGTTTACTCTCAGATAATTAGCCAAGCATGTATTCCTCACCACATTATCATAATTAAGAGCTTACTTATTCAGGCGAGGGGGCTGATGCGGAATTAGACGATAATAGAAACTCGCTTTAGGCACCATTTTTTCCATCCGTCTGCCTTGTTAACTACCAGCTTTAGGGGAGCGAAGAGACACAAAAATGTTGTACAATCTGACACTTTCTCACAAAAAACCAGGCCCACTGAGAAATATGCACTCCAGTGAGTATTAATGCAAAACAGCCAGGAAATATCAAGAGTCCAGTGATATTTCTGGGATGAAGACTTCAAATATTTTCAGCTCAAAAAGATGACTTTGTGTGTCTATATAATTGTCACCTAAAAGTGTTCCAAAAGCGCCACCAGCTCTAAAAAGTTATTTGATATGGATGAAAATAAAATTAAAGTGTCTCTTGCACCGAAGACTGCAGAGAGCTAAAACATCAAACATGTTGCTGTCCAAATACATTTGGAGCACAGAGTACGCCACTTGATAATGAGACCCAAAGGAAAGTGTGGTTACAGCGTTGTGTTTGCCAACGAGTGTGTCTGAAAATGTCCCACATTTATCACCAAAAAAAAAACCCAACTACAATATGCACCGTAGCCTACTTTCCTCTTTGCTTTTTACTCCGCCGGGCATAAGAAATCCCCCTGACAGCACTCAAAACCGCACACACAACAAACCCACTGAAGTTCCAGGAATCATGTTTTGGATTGAAAGAAATTCTAGGACGCTGTGAAAAGACGAGCGCACAAAGCCGAACCTGTTTTTTTCCTCTTGTTAAGGTTATAATGTAGAGCCAATACCTGGTTCCTACGCTCTATTGTAATCCCCTCTTGCAAAAAGGAATAAGCAGTGTTGACCTTGGGGAGACACGGGGGCTGGATTTGAGGGTGTCTTCTTTAAAAGCCTGGGTGTGTAATTGAGTAGAGCGGCAGGGTGGCTGTCTTTGAAGGTGTTTGAGCAAGCACAAGGGAGTTAAGAGTATGAAGGAACACAGAGGGAGAGAGCTGAGAATTGCGGATACACACAAAAAGACACACACAAACAGTGGGTGTGGGCTAACATCAATAAAACACATATATGCAGGGAGTCATCAGCACGACCCGCAGAGAGAGAAAAAAATAAGCAGCTTCAGTGATCCTCGTCGCCCATACAGATCACAATTTCTCTCCAAAAAGGCGTCCAGTCCTCGGGGCAGCCCGGCCCAAAACAGCAGTTTTGAAAGGGTTTCAACTCGAGCAACAAACCTCAACCCCAGGACATCATTAGTTCAATCTTGACATTAAAGCCAGTGGACTGTTGGACTAGAAAATCACTCATCACAGGCCCGTCCAGCTCCTGACAGCTCTTTTCATGCACCCACCTGCACTGTGCTATGTTATGTTTATGTGCTCCTTAAAGCTCCTGTCTGGTAATAAAACTGTCTGAGACTATTCACTCTGTAAGGCCAGCAAAAAAGCAACCATCACATTGACTGGTACTATACAGCACTCAGACAGGTGGTCCCTTTATTCTTTAATTACATTTCCTGAAGCACAGATTCACTCTGAGTGAAATGTAACAACATGATGAGAGTATTTGGCAGAATACAATACTTAGCGTAGTGATCCCCAAACTGGGTGGGTGGAACCCCTAGAGGGGGGGAGGGGAGGGGGCACGGCAGGGCAGAATTAAAAACAATGCCTACAGTTCTCCACTGCCACTAAAGCATGGCCAACAGAGGACTGCCAGTAAAAGACGAGTAAATATGACAAGTCGTATCTCGCCCTCGACTTCACCTCTACAAAGGTGGGTAATGAAGGGAGACCACAGTGTGTGGTGTACCTCAAAGTATTAGCTCCTCACATCCTGCACATACAGAGAAGCCTATTTGATAAAAGTTGCATCTGTGCCATCAAATTCTTAACTAGCCTCTTATAACTCTGCTTACAGGGTTGCCCAGTGGAAAATTGCATGTTGCAGTGCCCCTTTAATTGCTTTCTTTGTAAGAGTGGCCTGTTGTTGTTTTTTTGTTCAGTGTCACACTTAAATCACGATTCTGTGTTTTTTCAAAGACAATATCCCAAATAAATTCTCAAAACAGATACTGTACATTTGTTAGAAAAATACCTTCTGTGATATGGATGCATGTGGATGTGTATGCATGGAAGTGCATGGTGAGAAATAGTGGTGCAGGGTTTGGGAAGGGGGGGGGTTGAAAATGGTTTAATCTACCTACAGAAAGCTCTGACTTAACACGTTTCCAAAGATAGAGATAAAACATGCTGAGTCGTCCACAGAAGTGGATAAGATTGACACACATTGAAAGAATGTTAGTGTAAATGTTTAATTTATATTTTGTTTTCATATATATGTGTAAGTAGCCTATGTATATTAATTAATTAGAGCTGAATAAATCACTGCACTTATGTGAGTGTGAATGTGAAACATCAAGATTAAAATGAATGTCACTTAATGAATGGTGCCACAACAAGCTGTAGGAGGAGACACTTAAAGTTACAAATGTTGCCAATGTATATTTACCCTGCTGTTACATAGCGAGTTGGCATAATAACTGGAGGAACTCTTGGTTTAATTGTTCATACAGTATGGTGGAAAATCTGTACATCAGTGTTTGGACAACAGGTCTTTGAAGCCAGCTTTGTTGTAGAAGATGAACCCCTCTGATCACCTGTGCCTGTTTCCTCTTTCTTTATGGCACAGTATTTACACGTATGTCTCCCTTTACTTTTCTCTAGTGTAAAGCTGTATTGCAGAAGCTCTACAGATCAAATTATATTATATATTATTCTTTGTCCAGTGAGTGACTTTTTGGTGGAGCACTCTGAACTGCTTCTGTATTATAAAGTTCTTTAGAAATAAACTGGCTTTGAACTGAAAGTGATGTTTACAGGACATGACTAGGGCTGTGGCGAGTGTTACAGAGGGAGAGATTTGAGTTAAAGATGCTGTGGGAGGTGGAAGGGACAGGTGCATGCTGGTGTTTAAAACTCATCTGGAACTAAGTAACTGTAGTTGGGCTGCTGATTTGGCTCCTGTATCCACACAGTCAGCAGCTGGAGCTGGAACAGCAACTGTGACTCTCAGCTCAGGGAGGCTATTAGGGAACTTTAAAACCCCTGGTGCCCATTTGGCTCAATTTGTTTTTCATACTCCAACTCGGAGTTATGGCTCAGTCAAATGCACACACACATGATGCACATAGTTTTAGACTATGTCTGTATCATTAACTCTTTGTGGACTGCAAATAAATGTAGGTATTGCAGCACATGCCTGAGGATCAACATGCTTTTATTTGGTGGTCAAAATTATTAAATCTGAATCAGAATCAGAATCGTGTTTATTGCCAAGTACATTTACACATACAAGGAATTTGTCTTGGTGTTTTGATGCAAGAACATTTAACAAGGGAAATACAGCCAAAAAAAAAAAAAAAAATAAAATATAAGAAATTTACCAATATAAACAATAGAATTTAAAAAATGTCAAAAATGAAGAATAATAAAAAATAACAAAATCTACAAGCTGCGATGGAGTGCATGTGCGAAAAAGGAATGTAAAGTCCAGTGAGCGTTAATGTAACGCATAAAAACAGTTTCAGCCTTCACATTACTGTGATGTTTTCTGACTGGGGGGCTGATGAGAGTCTGTGTTATGTGGGAGGAGGGGGGGAGGGCAGGGACATTGTTCATCAGGCTGACAGCAGAGGGGAAGAAACTGTTCTTGTGGCGAGAGGTTTTGGTCCTGATGGACCGCAGCTTCTTACCAGAGGGGAGAGTCTCAAACAGTCCATGTGCGGGGTGAGAGGGGTCGGCCACAATCTTACCTGCACGCCTCAGGGTCCTGGAGGTGTACAGGTCATGGAGAGATGGAAGATTGCAGCCAATCACCTTCTCTGCAGAGCGGATGATTCGCTGCAGCCTGCACTTGTCTCTTGCTGTGGCTGCAGCGTACCAGACTATGATGGAGGAGGAGAGGATGGACTCGATGATGGCAGTGTAGAAGTGCACCATCATGGTCTTTGGCAGGTTGAACTTCTTCAGCTGCCGCAGGAAGTACATCCTCTGCTGTCCTTTCTTGATGAGGGAGGTGATGTTCAGCTCCCACTTGAGGTCCTGGGCGATGGTGGTCCCCAGGAAGCGGAAAGACTCCACAGTAGACACCGTGGAGTCACCGATGGTGATGGAGCTGGGGGCGGCTGCGTTCTTCCTGAAGTCCACAACCCTCTCCACTGTTTTCAGAGCGTTAAGCTCTAGGTTGTTTTCGTTGCACCAGGTCAGATGGTCAGCCTCCCACCTGTAGGCAGACTCGTCCCCACCAGAGATGAGTCCAATGAGGGTGCTGTCATCTGCGAACTTGAGGAGCTTCACAGACTGGTGACTGTTAGTGTACAGGGAGAAGAGCAGAGGAGAAAGAACGCAGCCTTGAGGGGAGCCAGTGCTGATGGTCCTGCTCTCCGAGACATTCTTCCCCAGCTTCACCTGCTGTCTCCTGTCAGACAGGAAGTCTGTGATCCATCTGCAGGTGGAGTCAGGCATGTTCAGCTGGGAGAGCTTGTCCTGGAGCAGGGCCGGGATTATTGTGTTGAAAGCAGAGCTGAAATCCACAAACAGGATCCTGGCGTAGGTTCCTGCTGAGTCCAGATGCTTGAGGATGGAGTGGAGGGCCAGGTTGACAGCATCGTCAACAGACCTGTTGGCTCTGTAGGCGAACTGTAGGGGGTCCAGGAGGGGGTCTGTGATGTCTTTGAGGTGTGAAAGCACAAGGCGCTCAAAGGACTTCATCGCCACAGAGGTCAGGGCGACGGGTCTGAAGTCATTAAGTCCTGTGGTCCTTGGTTTTTTGGGGACAGGGATGATGGTGGAGGATTTGAAGCAGGCTGGCACGTGGCATGTCTCCAATGAGGTGTTAAAAATGTCTGTGAAGACTGGAGACAGCTGATCAGCACAGTGCTTCAAGGTGGAGGGACAGACAGAGTCTGGTCCAGCTGCTTTGCACGGCTTCTGTCGTTTAAAGATTTCGTTTACATCTCTTTCAGTGACTGAAAGAGGTGTCGCTGGGGTGTGGGGAGAGAGGGCTGTTAGGGCTCGTTGAGAGTCCTGAGACCCTGTTGCGGTGGGGGAGGTGAGTTGTGAAGTGGAGTCGTTGGTTTCCGGGCTGTCCCATTGTCTTTCAAAGCGACAGTAGAACTCGTTCAGGTTGTTGGCCAGACGCAGGTCACTTACAGAGTGGGGGGTTTTAGGCTTGTAGCTGGTGAGCTGTCTGAGACCCTTCCAGACTGAGCCAGCATCTCTATCCGAGAACTGTTGTTGTAGTTTCTCAGAGTAAAGACGCTTGGCTTCTCTCACCGCCCTGCTAAAGGTGTATTTGGTGTATTAAATCTATGAAGGAATTGAACCAAATGACACAAATGATAATTTGGTTTTACTTTTAATGGTGCCAACTTGACAGGAGGCCCAACAGTTTATATACCTGGTAATAATAAAATGTCAGTATCAGACAGGCAGCTGGCAGCTATTTTGGTTTGCTGTCAGCTGTAAATATCATGAACTAAATAAATAAATGGACGTAGCAACCGTGACATCAGCCACTCATTTGTCAACTGCTATTTTAAAGCCATGAGTTTGCATTTTTGGCTGCGACAACATTGTTGTTTTTTGATCCAGGGGTTACAATGTTTGGACAAAGGAGGGGCAGTAGAGGAGAGCGAGGGGTTGTGGACCACAAAGTTCTTAAAGCTTTACAGTCTGTGCTTTGTGCTAATTCATTAACTGGTGAGTAAGATTGTATTAGTGCTAGACGATTACCCAAGTTGACTATTTATAACACTTAAAAAGTTAAGTGAACCTGTGAAAAATAGTGAACTTGCTTTTTTTGTTGCTTGCTCACCCACATCTTCCTCAGGAGAGCAAGCTGCAGATGAACAGCATGAAACCATGGTATCTCAAAATAACCGGTCCTCTATTACAACGGCCTGTCGTCTTCTCTGCAGGGAAAAGCCAACAGCAATCCTGACTCCAATGCGCGGGCAACCTTAAATAAATCAATGCATGTGAAACACTGAGCAAGCTAATAAGCCAGACACTGATACCTACTTATTAGTGCTAACAAATTAATGAAACAATTCGACAGTTTCACTGACCAAAAATCTAAAGCACCCCTCTTAGACTGTTAATGTAATACACCATACAGCAAGCCATATTATTTTTCTTACTTGAATGATCAAATCTTAAAAGGCACCAACCTGTGTAGAATCAGCCCACCTGTCACTCAACATTAATTATGCATATAGCTTTAAGGCTTGATTTAATGAAACATGTGAGTTAAAAAAACAAACTTCTCATGCAGTTGTCATAAATAATAAATTAGCAATGGAGACAAAACTGTTTATGTACCAGGCTTTGATCATGTTTAATTCTGCAGTTTAGTCTGGTGTATTAATATAGGGCCTAATGGGGATTGACTCACTTTTGGAGGCAGCCTCAAGTGGCCACTCGAGGAACTGCAGTTTTTGGTATATTTGCAATTGGCTTCATTTCCTTTTGCTTGAGGTTTCTGTTCAGAAAATACATGTGAACTGAAACAGTTAAGCAAGTTATATCATTATTTAAAACTAAACGTCTACTTTTGGACCTCTTTAGGAAGTCTTTGAAAGTCTGTAAATCCAAAATAATGTATACATTATTAGGGAGAAGGGCTAGCTGGTCTTTGTTTGTGTTGAAAAATTAAAGCTAACATTTTTGTCTCACCTTTTGAACCCATGGGAAGGGAAATAATAACTAAATGCATGTATGGACACTACTGGTGCAGTGGTTAGTTCGCGTGCCCCATGTTTGGAGGCTATGGTCCTCCGAGCGGGCGGCCCGGATTTGAATCCGACCTGTCCCGCCCGTCATTCCCCACTCTCTTTCCCTGATTTCCGACTCTATCCACTGTCCTATCTCTAAAATAAAGGCACAAAAAGCCAAAAAATAAATCTTAAAAAACCCAAAAACAAACTAAATGCATGTATTATTCTCATCAAGGGCATCAGTCTGCATAAGGGTTTGTGCTTAAAGGCAGGGTTGGTAATTTTCGTAAACTAGCATGATTTTGAAAGTAGCATTCCCTCTGTGTTCCCTAAAAAGCCACGCCCCTCATTTACATGCACGAGCGCCGTTGCTCCAGAAGTGGACCTCAGCCTTTAATATGGCAAATTCTTAATCAAATCATAATAATTATATAAAAGGGATCAACTATTTCAAACCATTTAACCTTTAGAACAAGACGTGTTTCTTTACACTTAATACTTCTCTCGTTATTTCAATTGGATAATACTTTGATTGTTCAGTAAGCTTACTTTTCCACCAGCCACTCTAAAAATATGAAAGAGGTGTACTTGTAAGAAGGCTTTATTTCCCAGCTTTTGCTCTCTTCACTTTAATTGGAATAAGGTCAGCAATTATTTTGGAGATGGAGCTTGCTTAGATGAAAAACAGCAGAAAAGGGCTTACATTAAGTAAAAGATGACAAGAGTGCAGGCCATCAAGGCTGTTTGGTTCCCCTTTTCATTCACAAGATGACTCACTATGTTTTTTTTTTCCGTCCTTTTGTACATAATGAAGGACGTACCTACCAATTTCAGAGGAATAACTAAAGAAGAATTGATTAATATCGTCCTCTAAGACACTCCATCCATAAAAAGAGAAATCCCAGCAGTGCTGCACAGGGGCTCCTTCAACCAGCTCATAACTAAAAGAATGATGTGCCGTATAATGTCCAACCAGTACAATAATCACACTTGATTACAAAATCTTCGCGGCGACCAGCAGCTGTTATGTAAATGACTCATTCGGACCAAATTTAGAGTCTAATTTAATTTTCAGCAGAATTAACCACACAGCAACACAGGACCTTTCCCATCTCTCCTCTGCACTCAAATACCTCCATGATCTGTGAATTCAGTTAAAACGTCATCAACGACTTCTTAAGGCAGCAGATTAGGCTAGTCTAAATAGAGGTGCTGTCGGATTACTTCCCAAAATCTGAAAGTATGTCTGCAGTTGTAAAAGCAGTGAGCTAATAGTAGGAGAGAAATCCATGGCTGAATGTTTGATGAGGCAGTTTGCAGCCCTGCAGGAGTCTCCTCTGCCTGACTGCTGCTGACAGGACCTGCAGGTCACAAAGGTCTGAGGACTCTTCTGCCTCCTGGAGCCAAACAAAAAGCCCTGTATATGCAAAAATGCACTTTTTCTACATTGAATGAGTACAGAAAAGTTAACACAGCACCACTTTTGTAATTTAAAGTGACTTTTGCTGCTAAGTAACAGTGACTGAAAGCTCACTCCATACTGAATTGTTGTAATGAGGCCCTCATTTAAAGCTCCAAGCTGTTTTAAAAGTAACTGTGATGAAGTTTTCAACCAGATTTTGAAACCACTACGAACCAAAATACGATATAACCCCCCCAAGGATGTGAGATAGGGTCCTGAGTACATTAAAGAAAGCCTCTAAAACTATTTAGAAATTTCTTGCAATTTAAATATTATAAATATAAATATATATATAACTTTTAGATTAAGTTGAGTGTTGTCACAGTCTGGTATCATTTTTATCATATTTTCCACAATGAAGACCTTGTTTATTCCTTGAAATACATTTGAAAAAAAGATCTAGACTTTTAAACGCCAATTTACATTCAGACAGCGCCGCTTATATGTACAGGGAGTGTACCGCTAATGACCAAGGCCATCCGTCACTCACAGCTGCAGTGCCAGGGAGAGACACAGTGATCGTCTGGAACAAAGTGGCTCTAAAGTAGGTCAAGATAACCGACAATTCACAGTGGCGGAGCCAGACTTTTTTTAGACTGCGGTGCCCAAACTGACCCACCGTGTCGTGGACTGAAGTGTGCCCACACACGAATGAATAGCATATTTTTTTAACCCTTTCTCCATTAATCATATTTACTCCAACAACGTACACACCGGTGTATGTATGTATGTTTTATTAGCAACATTTAAATCTTTTGAGCTTAATTCTTTAACTACTCAAAAAGAAGGTGAATGTCTAAAGTCTCAATCAACTCAAAATGAAAGTGGCTTCATTGAAATGCAAAGGAAGCGAGTAGCAGCCTGTTGTAACACAGTCCAAGTAGTTGGTTTAAACATAAGGCCCGCCTCTGAAAAAGCAAGTAGCCAATCAAAGTTCAAAATTTGGGCGGTCACTGCGGTGGGCCGTGACAACTGAGGCAGAGTTTTGAAGGCAATTTTAAGATAATAGTTATCAAAGCAGCAGAGTCATTAAACAATGTTCAAGCAGCCAAGAAATATGGTGTTAGAAAGCACAATGTCCAAAATTACTATGATGTAGATATGCCAACATGTTTCACTGTGCAGGTGAGAAATCAGTCATTTTGAAGTGTTGGAAATGGCTGAAAGATGTATTTGAAAAAGTTGGTCTTCTCAAAGTCTTTTAAAAATTAATCTTGAAAAAATGTCTGGTAATCAGGATCGTCTTATGATCTGACAAATACAACGAGTTGATTTCAAGTACCAATTATAGAAAAGTCACGCAGCAGCAATACTGCTATTCACACTCAATGTGAGCATCATCTGCAGGCCTCTATTTGCAGCTGCAGGACTTTTCTCTAGGCTGTTGGTGATCTTTTTTGGCAGTGAATGTTGAGACTCAGTTTAGGGAGTTTATTTCTGTAGTACAAGTTCATGATAAAAAAAGCCTCCACCTAGTTTTGATTCATAGCTTTTAGAACAAAATTCGGCATCTCAGATAATGCAGCAAGCGAATGCAAAAGGCTAACAATAATATGGATGGCACATGGTTTGTAAGTCAACATTTAGCAACAAATAAAAAGTAATAATTTTCAGATGTCAGAATTTGTGCTCCCTCTTCTGATTGGGCTTTAAATATATTGTTTATAATGGTTTTCACTGTTAAATGCTGCACTACACTGTCACATGTACCGTCAATATGAAGATTAGCCAGGCAGCTGTCAATCAAAATGATACCGGCCACGCCCACAAAGTCTTAAGTGTGCAGAAAGAGCTGTTGTTTGAACATTGTTTACTAACAGCTATGAACATACATACCACTCAGAATGACCCTCTCAACTTTGTTATCATCAATGCATTGTTCGTTTTTCAGGCCCAATTTTCCGAGGCTGGAACCGTATGAATGAGGGGTTTTTGTTTGGAGTGGGAGGTTTTTCAATAACTCTTCAGATGTGTTCAAACAGAAAGCGCAGCATGCATTGTTTCTCTTTAGTCATGCTTCCCGTCTATTGCTGGTTTTCATTCTCCTCCTGTGGGTGTCTGCATGAGTAACTCACTCTGAGTGAAGCGTGGAGGATTGTCGTTGACGTCAGATAGCCTCACAGTGACAGTGGTGGTCCCGGATAATCCGCCCAAGTGGCCCCCCATGTCTTTGGCTTGAAGAAGCACCAGGTACTGGTCTTGGGTCTCCCTGTCCATGTCGGGCACAGCTGTACGCAGAATACCTAAGACACACACAGAAAGACAGAAAGATGTAGGCAGTGAGGCATTTATAAGAAAGTAAAAATAAGCTTTTGTGTGTGGCATAAAATGCCTGTGATATATCTGTGTGGGATGAAAAGGTTCTTTGATCAATATTTATGACTCAGTGATTATGAGGCACTGAACCTTTTGGCTTTTTAAACCCCATTTTGTGGCCTGTGATCTGTTTTGAAAGTATCGCTCCCAGCACGGAGGGACCTGATCCAGCTCTGATGACATTTTTAACCACGGTTTCCTCTAAAGATACAAAAATGGGATCACAACACTTTCTGTATCCCTAATCTTTGGATCAAGGCTTTGGAGTTACTGCGTTCTACTAAGGTGTACTTTGTTACAGTAAAAGCAAGCTTTCATTCATGACCTTATACGTGAGGGATAATGCCTGTGGAGGTGTTGATGCTGAGGCGAGAACAGGCTGCGTCCTTGGACTTCGTTAAGTTCAGACTATAGAAGTGAATGGCGTTATTATTATGCCATGATTAATTGTTGAATATAAAAAGACCTTTAATGTCATGCATTCTGAATCAAAATACAAAGATTCTGACTACCCATTGCCATCCCATAATGGTCTAATGTAATGAAAAACGTGTTCACTAAGTCAGTAAAAAAGTGTTCCTATCTACAGTCAATAGGAGGAGTCTTAGCTAAGACCTGGCAATGGGAGATATGTCTACTTGGCTCATTGAGTATTTCAGCACAGCTAAGTTCAAATTATGCTAGCAAATTAAAAAAATGCTCACGGTTTGTCTTGTAAGTCGTGTGATAGTCATCATCTTGTGGCGTTTAGGTGCACATTGATTTTGTGGCCAATAAAGTTGTGCACTAAAATAAGGTGTGTCTCATTAAAACTCTCCAGAGATCATGATAATAAATTAACCTCTTTATGATCGTGAAATAAATAGTCTATAAATTCTTTGACATTACTATTGTTGTTATAATGAGGTGATAAATCCGTCCCAGGCTGTCCGAGGCTTAACAATAGGACATACAGCACTCTTTGTCCACATGTGTGGAGGCAGTCTCAGCTGAAACGCAGGGCGAGGAGAAAAGAGTGACGATCTAGACCGGCTGCTATGGCTTGCTCCCTCCAGGGAGGAAGCTTTTATTAACGGTTAAACTTGTACATGTATCTCATCTGTTGAGTCTGGACTTCACAATAAATGGGTAAATAGTGTCCCCCTCCCCTCACAGCCCATCAGTTATATGTGGACACATTTGACCTCTGTCAGGGTGACAACACAGAGTCATGCAGTATTAAGGGCCAGGCGTCTCATCTCCACAATCAGATGTAAAACAAGAACAAAACTGCACAGAGATGCAAAACTTCATGGACACTTCAATATCCATCCAACCATCCATTATCTAAACCCCTTTTCCTGTTCGGGGTCACAGGCGGCTGGAGCCGATCCACGCTGTTATTGGGCGAGAGGCGGGGTACACCCTGACATACAGAGTCAAACAACCAGACACGCTCACACTCACACCTACGGGCAATGTAGAGTCGCCAGTTAACCTAACAAACATGTCTTTGGACTGTGGAAGGAAGCTGGAGTACCCTGAGAGAATACGCGCATGCAGGGATTCGAACCAGGAACCTTCTCCCTGTGACGTGACAGTGCTAACTGCACCACTCTGCAGCTCACTTGAATATCATCAGATTAATATGCTTTGTAAATAAGATGAGGCAGATAGCAGTGACAAGTTATGTGAAATCCATGGTGTTATCATTGAGAATAATCCATTCTTAGTGAAATCATCCCTCAATGTTATAAATAAAAGTTTCAAGATTTTCAGTTTTTCTTCCTTTAGCTGCTTTCCAGTCATCACAGTGAAGGCATTCCCTAATAGGATCAAGACTCAAAGACACCTTTGATTGCATCCCTTATACCGTGGTTACTTTTTCTTTACATATTCAGTACATACATTTAGAGTTCATTTATTATCATGTTTTACAATTAAACACCTGACTGATCCTTGACCTTTTGGTATGTCAGAGTCAGAAATAACTGGACTCACAGTTTTCCAGTAGTAAAACTCCACATCTGTTCATAACCAGAACCCTATGCATGCAGTGTTAACTCGAGGAAGCTAATATAGATTGTGACCTTTTATTAATGACTTGTGAACATTTATAACAGTAAATCTGATTGCTCATTATGAACTGAAAGAGTCATGACCCCTTATTACAGACTTCATCAGGACTGTGGTTTTACATGTTAGTGAGTCATTAATAAAATGTCATGGGTTCCTTGCTTTCCAATAAGCCATTTAGCCTGCAGTTCTGAGTGTTGTGATTTCTTTAAGGCTGGTCCAGATGCCCTGCAGCTTTTTTTTAGAGGGTAACTGTTCATGGTCCAACGGAGGGATGAGAACAAAACATTAAAGGGACACAAAGATGTAAGATGCTGCAGCCAAATTGATTACTTTACTACCAGACAACCCAAAGTTCTTTACTAATAATCAAGGAGTAGACAGGTAAAGCCTTACTACGTTCAAATCAAAGTTAAAAAGTGTTCCTCACCCTTGCCTGGAATTGTTTGCTTTCCAAATTGGACTGTTATTAAGTTTGCAGTGCTTCAGGCGTACAACTTATTAATGCAAAGTAATAGTCGCTTTAGCTCCATTTAATCGATTAAACATTTTTAAATAACATTTTATCTTTAATTTTTTAATACCATAATTGATTATTAGTTTTTTTCTGCCTTTGTAAAGCACTTGTAATTATCTCAGTGTTTTGCGTCAGTTGCCTCTGTTCAGTTGTGTCTGAAATGTGCTATAAAATGAACTGTTGTGCCTTGACTCAATAATCCAATATGTGGCTGATAAATGATATGATAGTGGGCCTATAACGGGTTAAGATAACAGCCAATAATTGGCCTATACTGGGACTGTATCTTAACCTTGGAGGCTACATTGGGAAAATATACAAGTCCATATTGGGATAATATTTGGACAATATATACGCTCATAGTGAGACTATAGTGGGCTGAAATAATTGGCTGATAGTGGGCCTATATTGGGCCAGAATATTAGCTGGAATAGTGGACCTTGATTATGCAAATATGTTAGCCTATAGCAGGCCTATATTTGGTCAATATATTACCTGACAGTGGGCAAATATTGAAGAAGAATATTAGCCAACAGTGGGCCTACTGGGATGAAATATTTGATCAGATAGTGGGCCTACATCAGGACAATATATAAGCTTAAAATGAGCCTATAGTGGGCTGACATAATTGGGAGGTAGCAGGCTTGTATTGGGCCAAAACATTAGCTAGTAGTGGGCCATTATTGGGACAATATACAGTTTTATACGCACTTCTTTTTAAAACAAGTTGAAGAGATCCTGATCAAAACAGTTAGTAAATAAATAAATAAACACATGTTGATCCTTATGCATTTTTTAAATCTTAAATATCAAGTTAAATATCAGCTGAGATATGATTACAGATTCATAAAGCAATGCTAAATCATTCAGCAGCCAACAGTAAATCCATTAGTTAAACTGTATAAAGTATGCCTTATTAGAAAGTGGTGCCCACTTCTATTAGCTGCAGTAGTTTAGTCATCGTCATTGTAATAATAGGGCTGTATTTTTAGTGATGAATTTATACACAAACAGGCCTCTGTAAGCTGAGTCATAAACCTGTCAGTGCTGTTCCTCCATCATTACCCAGGGATTACAGTCATCAGGTTGATGCTATTAAAAAATCCCATAGCATCAATAAAAATGTCTTTACACCAAGTGATGTATCAAGTTCTTCTTAGTCCTCTTTCAAATCCCTCTTGACATTTTCAAAATGCACTGTCATCGAGCAGAAAACACGACTGCTTCCTCTGAAAATCTAACAGCTTTCCTGTCTTTTCGGAGACACTCGGATTTCATTTGACAGCAACAATATATAACTTAATGTCCCGTTAAAGGCAGATACACACACACACAAACACAAAAACTGTACATGAGGATGCTCATATGGAAAAGATGAATCACCCAACACAGACAGCCAGACATGCTGACGGGGCGTAAAATCTCGCTCTGTATCTCACGCTCTTTAACGGCACACCAAGACGCTTCGCTTAAACCCATTCAACATCGATCACCTCCTCCGTGTAAATGACCTCATTCTGCTACATGTGATTGGACGGTGCTCGTCAGGTGTATGAGATGCTGGCTGTTCACCCCCACCCAGCATCAGCCAGACACTGCAGGCCGGGATGACTTGGCAGCTCAAGGTGAATCACATTTAACTGTGCAGGCTGTTTTGAATGCTAACAAACGGGTAGGAAAAAACGTCTCGGTTTCTGAGCAGAATTCATAAACAAACAGACTAAATGTACGAGCAAATGTGCCTCGCCTTGGAGTGCACATCCTGAATGAGACGTCTGGTGATGGAGCCAGCGAGGAGCGGGGTGATTGCAGAGGGGAGATAGAGAGCGGGGAGAAGAGAGCGGACATGTTCAGAATACTAAAACTTGTGTGGTAGCAGCGTGTCACGACTGATTCACACTGGGTGGAATTAGGCATAAAGTCCTTAATTAGCATTTCACAAAGCGCTGCACTCTAGCAAAGGTCCTCATATGTCACAGCAATCAATTACTAGACATCCCCCTTTAACGTGCAAAACACCAGTATCTGCTCCATGTGATCTCCATGGTCATACGCTTAAAAAGATATTTACGTAGAAAAAAATGCCCAAAGCAAAATGGCCCTTCAAGGAATAGCAAAAGCAATGGAATAAAGATACATCAAATGATACATTAAAAATATATCATTAAAATCATGGCCATAATATAAATGTACTCCTTTAACAAAATAAATAAAGAAAAGCTTACTAGACTTTTTGATTACATTCCTTACATTTTCAAAAATGCCTACTAGTGTTTCATATTTTTTGTTCTAAATCGTTCCGTGACTTTTTTTTATCTGTAACGTATTTCCCTTTTCGTGGTTAAGTAAATGTTGTAACCTTCAGGTTCTTTCCAACTAAAAGCTGGTTTGTATCCAAACAGGAAGTAAAGCACTCTTAGCTCAAGACAGTAACAAATCACTGTTTTGAAATGCAAATAATGGCAGTTTGATAATTTCTTTTGTTTCCTGTTTTATTTTTTGATTTTCTTTCCTTGTGTTTTCTGCTTTTTTCTATTCTTAAGTCTTGTCTTGAGTGTTTCCTGTTTTATTGAGTAATTATTGCCTTTAGTGTCATCTCTACATTAACTGTTGCCCTTGTCCTTTTACTCTTTTTCTCTGAGTCTATAGTCTTAAGTGTTTCCTGTTGTATTTTGTAGTTCTTCCCCTAGTGTTTCATTTCCTGCCTTTGTGTGTTTCCCTCCACAAGATAGTGTGCCACACCTTGACTACTACTGGACTACAAAAAGCGCATCTTAAAAACTTTCCCCTGTGCTATCTTACCGGTGAAATAATCCTAATTACCACAAGGTTGGAATTGAAATAAAGGGAATATAAGATACCAGGCTGCGAGTAACAAAAGCTCACCTTCCTGTCCACTCATAATTCAACATTAATCCAAAATAAGTATGATTGTATGAAATTAATTGCCTAATGCTCACTAATTTATGTCACCAGTGAGCATGAATTGTTACATTTATGAGAGATATACATAATGTTTTAGGCATACAAATGTAGAACTGCACAAAGCATTCTTAAGTGAATGAAATATGTTGATAAAACATCATCTGCGACCCTTTTCGGTCATTGTTAGTTTTCGTGAACGGTCGGATGCGCGAGTTGCTTTAAATGTTGCGGTCGCTAGGAATTGTGGGGCGTCATTATCTCATCTCCTTTGGTAAAGGATGGTCCAGTGTTTCCTATGCTAAAGGAGGTTATAAAAGAAGCATTGACCCACCTTTCCTTAGCTTTTAGAGAATTCAAACGGCTCTTATCATGGCCGCCACTTAAATGTTAAAGTAAAGAGGATAGTGAAAGGAGATAGGAGGGACAATCCGAATGCACCATGTGTTTTCTTCCCTTCTAGAGATGAACCAGAATCCGAATATGAATTAGGAAAGGCACGGATAATGAGATGGATATGCACATTTTTTTATATCCGAATACCCCGAGTCAAACCTCAACGTACATCAAAATAAAGCGAAGAAACTATCGCTTTGGAGGGATGTGTTAATAAATATTTAGATAAAGCCCCAGTCAAAAATTAATTTAGTTCACTTTACGAAAGTTATTTCCAAGCTTGGCTCTAATCGCAGGCTGCGGGCTTCATACCGGCGGTGTAGCCGTCCCTCAACGTCTCGTATCGGTGGAGGATTCATTAATAGTTCAACCTTTTGTCTGGCAGGCAGTTAAAACTATAAATTAGAATTAAACTGAGAACTGTGTTAACTTTCTCCACTTAAAAAAACATTTTGTGGTTTAGTTTAAAGTTTGTCTTTATCACTCAGGGAAACTATATTAGTTACTGGATGTAACTCAAGTCTTTGGACTTTGGAGTTTGGGTTTTTTAGTTTTAGTTTACCTTGTTAGAATAAATATTTCTTGTTAGATCTGCAACTATAGCTCCAGTTCCTTGCTTCTCTTTTACTGTGATGGTTCCCATTTTTTTGCTCATTTCTATTTTTTTCTGTTTGTTTACTTAACATTTTAACAGGCAAAAACCCAGCTACCATCTAAATGTGACCTGCCTGCACATGCAAACCCAGTATGCTTCCACATGCAGACAAAAATATTAAGAACTTCTGCCTCCTCCTGTTGTGTTCGTATTCACACTGTCAATCAAAGCAGTATCTGAAGCATCACACAGTTTAGACTTCATTTCAGAGTCAACCAAGCAATGACTTCCCTCCAAGGTAGCAAGCTAAATAAAAAGTCATCATAATAAAATCAAATATATAAATAACTCATTCTCCACTCAACCAAAACTTAAGTGCCCTTGGGTGACATGTGTGACACAAAGACGTATCGTGAACACATTCAGCAGACAGGTCCTTTGAGCCCCCTCCCCTGTAATCCACCCTGTGTCATAGTTCACAAACCTTCGCTGACATCTCCCTTTGAACACATGTCTTTTTGTTTTCCACTCAGTCAGAAATAATATAAGGCTGCAGCTGTGTTTTGTTCAGGCCCTGCCGTCATGGATACGTTCCTGCCAACTACTGGAGCCAACCAGGGAGGGGGAACAGCGGGAGAGGGGGAGATGTATGTGCCTGTGTGCGTCTGTGTGTGTGTTTGAAAGGAGGGTGTTTTAGGCGGCTCAGGAGGGACAGAGGAAGTGAGAGAGATGGATGACTAAGTGTGACAAGACACCGAGGGATGCACAAGAGGGAAAAGCGTTAGTTTGGTTAGTTTGTATGTTTTTTCTGTGAGTGTGTGTGTGTGAGGCTTAATGTATGTGAGTAAATGAACAGAGGGGAGAACAGATAGAGCTACAATTCTCTGTTTTGCATGCAGCTCAGCATATTCTCCGATGCTTATCTCCACCTGTGTTTGCACACTCATACACACCTGCATGCACATGTTTGTGTTATCATGTTTGTCCGCTCTCACTATACACTGAATAAATAATACACTTCACCAAACATTAGTTTGTCAACAGTTACAGAAGCCTCTAGATTTTGCCATTTTGGTTTTCTGGCACTAAAGGCTAATGGACAAGAGGAAGACTAGGTATGTATGTAGTTTGAGACAGCATTTTCAATCCGGCTGCCTACACCCATCGTTAGGCTTCAAATCGCCTCTTCAGAAAACAGTGGGTGAATGAGACTGCGCCCACGTTTTATTCAGTATAAAAGAGCTAGAGCTGAGCTGGACGTTAAGCCTTTTGACAAACAGCTTCAAACTGCCGTCAAGTTGAATAGGTGTGTATTTGACTTCCGGGGCTTTTGCAGCCAGCCTCAAGTGGACCGTCAAGGAACTGCACTTCTTTGCACTTCTGCATTGGCTTCATTTTTAAACACCAGAGTTTGCCTCTTGCTGTGTCTTTGTGTACTTAACTCTAAATGAATTCACCTGTTTGCTCATGCAGTGTGTGTGTTTGCACTTCAACATCTTGAGTATATTTGCTTCAGTGCAGGGTGTGTATTACCTTTTCGACAGCTGTGCACCTTTTAAAATTCTCCACCTAAAAGTGTGTGTGCGATAGAGTGTGTGTGTGTGTGTGTGTGTGTGTGTGAGACATGAACACACACTCTCAGACAAATAAACACACTCACCTGTCTGGGGATCCACTGAGAAGTACTGCTGGCCCTGCACTAGTGTGTACACGAGCTTGGCGCTGTTCCCATAAGTCGGGTCATCAGCATCTGTCGCTGTCACCTGGATTATGGACGTGCCTGTAGGGGAGGAAAGGGAAAGGAAGGAGGGATGAAGAGGAAGAGGAAAAAAATGATAGAGAGGAGGCAAAGAAGGGAAAGAAAAGGGAAAAAAAAGTTTGAGCTTAGTAGACAGTAAACAGCAACATTTTAAGAGCATAAGAAAGCTTTAACTCAACCTCAGCTCTCCTCTCCCACTCCTTCTTTTTCAATCTCCCTCTGTCGGCAGCGTGGCAAATTCTTTATTTACCCCCCCACCCAACACCCGCCACATCCCCTGTGCTCTCACCTTCTTCCTCCTCTTCCCCTGTCTATTCCCTCTGTCTCACTTCATTTCTCTTCATCTCCGTCTCCAATTCCCTTTAGCTTCCTCTCTCAATCGGACCGTCTGTCTCTTCAATGGCCTCCGTCTCCATCTCTTAAATCTATCTTCTCTCTACGGCTCGCAGAGTGTCAATTTGGCAGCGAATTTTTTCTTAAATTTGTTAGCAAAAAGTGGAAATATTTGAAATACAGTTAACACACTGCCTATGTAGAGGAATCCTATATGTCTATATTTATACGAAAGCGGACGGAGAGCGACTATTTCCTCTGGGACTGGAGCCAGACAAGATGGGAGGAAGAAGGGGATTGTGGTAGCAGCTGCTACTTTATTCCTGATCAAAGTCATGACAGTATCACTGTGGGGGAGATAGGTGGAGTGTTTGTGTGTCTGCATGTGTGTAAGTGTAGTGGTGTGTGGGAATACAAGGAGAGGGGATCATCTGGTAGGTGATCCACTACAGGTAGATCAGAGGTTTATTGACAGATGGTGGATGTAACGTGTGTGTAAAGATTGCACCAGAGAGAGCTCAAAAGGAGGCAGAGTGAGTTTGTGTGTTTGTGTGTGTGTGTGTGTGTGTGTGTGTGTGTGTGTGTGTGTGTGTGCGCGCGTGCATGCGTGCGTGTGTATGTGTGCGTGTGTGTGTGTGTGTTTGCGTCTGTGAGTCAGTAAGGGAGAAACTACATGCTAATTGTAACAGTCTGTTTTTCCTTCACGCCAGAAAACTGACAACATTAAAGGATTATTCCACTTTACCACATCTTGGGTTTAATTTGTGTTGCTTTACCCCTCCATGGTGGAAAATTACAACTGCATTTCTATTTCCTGCTTCTTTATACGTCAACCCCACAATTCAGAAAAAAATATTTGACATTTAACTGCACTACGTTTATCCTACAGCATTGACCTACTTTTTTTTGGATAAGGCCTTTACGTGGAACAACATAGCACAAGGACAAATGCCATGAAGGATAAAACCCAAACAGATCTCACAATCTCTTTGACTTATGATCTCTTACAGCAACGAGATTTGAGTTTCAACCTTGTAACATCTTTCAGTTTTTTGTCACTTGTGTAACACATGAAAGGGCTACATCCTCAGCTAAGGAGCTACTAACATAGGTACTGCTTTCACATGTGTGTATCTGTGGGAAAAATCTGCTGATTCTGCTGATATAACTAGTCAGTCATATTCTAAAGTCCTTTACTGTTGCCCCTACTTGACAGAGTCAAATTCAGGGCTTTTACTTGCTGCGTTGTTTTTGACATTGTTGTCTTGATACTCGGGTAACTGGTTTGAGTATTTACTGCACATGGTCTGGATGTTTTCACACATGCACAACACTCCTGAAGAATTTCCGTAACGATTTTTAAGGGGGGGGCTGCACCACATTTTTCACCCACCGACTTTAATCTGAAATTTTCATGCCAGGCTTCCGTGTGAAGTCAGGGTGATTACAGTGGGAAATATAAAGGAAATCACAGGAAGAGAGCAGGCGGGGGCGATAACGTTTATATCATGTGGCTGATGAGCGACCGGTGCGATTTTCGTGCACGGAATGAAGCTGCTCCATACTCTTCTCACTGATATGTTCTTTTCCACTTGTTGATAATGTGTTTACGCCCAATGAAACGCATATTAAGGCAAAAAGAACTGTAACTATTGCATCAGACTCTGCTGCTTCGTCTGCCATCTTGGATTTCGACAGCGGCCCCTCCCGTCCAACAGGGGATACTTTATGCTGTGAGGCACATTTGTGAATACGCACACAGGAAGTGGCTGTCCTGAACTTATCTGAACATGTTCCAGACTGTATGTGTTGTAAATGGAACATTTGTACCGCAGTAATGTCTGAGATCAGTAAGGACAGCAACAACCCTGCTAAGTCCAACAAGGTCAAACCCAAATATGTCAGACGACCCTGATTTAACAAACAAGACAGTTTTAACATCAACTATCTGTTTTTTTAAAGTTAAAACCAATACAAGTGCATCAATGATGATGCTAATAAACCTTCACTGAAGAAAGAGAAAAGATAAGATAATCGAGCTTAACCACAAGCTTTAACCAAACCCTGAGATAACGTTTGATTATCATTTAACAGTTCGACATGATAGACATACAGCACATGTTTGTTTCTAAGTTTGCTGTTCATATCATCCTCTTTTATATGCCAGAAGAAGATGATGGAGCAACTTCCAGCTAACAAAACTTTTTTTTATGTGACAAATTGTTAATGGTTCCAAGAAAACAAGAGGAACATCTAAAAATATCAATAAGCAATTTTTACAGCAATTCTTACTTGCTTTTTGCTTTAGTCCTTTGCTAATTGTTTTGCACCAAACACCAAGCCAAAGTCCTTGTATGTGTAAATATACTTGGCAATGAAAAACTATTCCAATTCTGATTCAGGAAGAGAGTCAACTGCAAACCTTTGAAAACATTCTTGCAACTCAAGTCAGCCTCAAACTGGCAAAACAAAGCTGTGGTCAATAAATACGACGGCCTGCTCAGTCAAGGTCAAAACAAAAGAATAACTTAACAGCTTAATTTTATTAACAATTTTAGCTTTTTCTGGGACCGCAGGCATCTTTTTAAGACAAATGGACTTTGCCTGAATAAGATGGGAGCAAAGCTATTCATTACCAACATGTTTTACTTCCTGCGTCATCCATCTGTCCCCACTGCCAAGGACACGAGACAAGAAGAGGAGCCCACAAAGAAGGAAGAGAAAACACAGCTTATCAGAAACGTCGAAGGAGGACCGCCATTGCCATCCCCCTCTACCCCTCCTTCCATTACGTGTGAGGATCCCTCTCCCACCCCCCCCAGAGCCCCCATCCAGGTCTACGTCTCCCTCATTCTCCCTCCCTTCAATAAACCTTTCTCCCCCCTCCTCCCCCTTGGAGTTCCGGGAGTTACCCCCGCTTACCCCCCGCCCTACTCCCATTTTTACTCCCTTAGATCGACCTCAGTGCACTCCCCCTCAGCGTCCACCTGCACCAGCTCATCTCAGCGGTGACGCCATTCACTCCCCCATCTTACGCCGACCTGCCCCCCCACCTCCACGAAGACGTGCTCCACCTCCACCAATCCACCCCAGCTGTGACGCTGCTCACTCCCCCCCCTTATGCCCACCCCCTCCTCCTCCTGACAGCAGCCCTGAATATTACTGAGACAGAAAAGGGTTCAGCAGTAGACCGCATTATCAGCTGGACCCAAGGTCGCCTACGTCAAAACATGGCACCTTCTGCATTCCTAGAGAGTAAACATTGTGAAACTTAGACACACTGCTAATCTAACAAATCTCATTCCTATTCTCTCCAGCTCAAAGTCAACCCCAAAGCCTGTGAATAACACCATCAGGATGGCTCTGCTTAATGTTAGGTCTCTTAATAACAAATCATTTTTAGTCAATGATTTTATTACCACTTCTAAACTTGATTTTATGTTTTTAACTGAAACATGGTTAGAACAAAATAACAGTGCAAGCATTCTGATTGAGACAGCACCCCCAAACTATAACTTTATTGATGTATGTAGATCTGGAAAAAGAGGTGGAGGGGTTGCTGCTATATTTAAAAATATATTTCAGGGGAAACAGATGTCACTTGGTGATTTTCCATCATTCGAATACCTTTGTGCTGTATTGAAATGTTCTCCCAGAGTTCTCCTGTTAATTATTTACAGGCCACCTAAATATTCTGCACATTTTTTCGATGATTTTACTGAATTATTGTCTAGCATCTCCACCGACTTTGACTGTCTAGTTATAACTGGTGACTTTAATTTTCACACTGACGATTTGAATGACAAGGGTGCAAAAGAACTTTTGACTATTTTAGACACATTTGAACTGTCTCAACATGTGAAAGAGGCTACTCATTGTAAGGGACACACCCTGGACCTGATTATCACAAAAGGTCTCAATGTTTCTGATTTTTTTGTGACTGATCCTTCATTGTCTGACCACTTCTGTGTTTTCTATGAATACTGTCAAAAAACGGTACATCAATGAACATACTAATGTACTCTTTAAAAATGCTATCTCCTCGTTACCACCTCTAATCCCATGTCATGCTGATGATCTTGTGAACAACTTTAATTCCAAAATTTTGAATGTTATAGATGACATTGCACCTGTTACGGTTAAAACCAGTTCTAGTAAGCAAAAGGCACCCTGGAGAAAAGCTGCTGTTGTAACAGCCCAGAGAAGAGAGTGCAGGAAGGCTGAACGAATCTGGCGGAATACAAAACTTCATATTCACCATGACATCTATAAAGAGAGCCTCCGGGCCTACAATTTAGACTTAAAAAGTGCTAGAGAAACATACTTCTCCAATATCATTAACAACAACACTAATAAGGCAAAAACCCTATTTGCAACTGTTGACAGACTGACCAACCCCCCCAACACAAATACCACCTGAACTCCATTCCACGCAGAAATGCAATGAGTTTGCGTTCTTTTATACTGATAAAATTGAAGGCATCAGACGCGCCATCAATATCTCAAACAAAAATGTTGGATCACCACCCCATTTAGGCAAAAGTAACACAGCAATGATGACAAGCTTTAATGTCATAGACTCTCAAACTCTAGTGGAAACGGTGACAAATCTAAAACCATCCACCTGCTGCCTTGATGCTCTACCTACCAACTTCTTTAAGAATGTTTTTGACTGCCTAGCAACAGACGTATTGCAAATAGTTAATAACTCTATTCAATCAGGCCATTTCCCAAAAGCCTTCAAAACTGCAGTTATTAAACCTCTCCTAAAAAAGCGGAGCCTAGATGCCTCTATTATCAACAACTACAGACCAATTTCAAATCTACCTTTCATAAGTAAAATAATTGAGAAAGTTGTCCTACAACAACTTAATCACTTCCTGGCTTCAACTGGCTGCCACGACAACTTCCAGTCAGGATTTCGACCTCTTCATAGCACCGAGACGGCCCTTATTAAAGTTGTAAATGACATCCGTCTTAACACAGACTCTGGCAAAACTTCAATATTAATGCTATTAGACCTCAGTGCTGCATTTGACACTGTCGACCACTCAATACTTTTGGACAGGTTGGAAAACTGGGTGGGGCTCTCAGGCACAGTCTTAAGCTGGTTCAGGTCATATCTACAAGACAGGAACTATTTTGTTTCCATTGGTGACTTCGTATCAGAACCAACCGACGTAACGTGTGGAGTCCCCCAAGGTTCGATCTTAGGGCCGACTTTATTCAACATCTACATGCTCCCACTAGGACAAATCATGCAAAATAATAAAATTGATGACCATTGCTACGCTGATGACACCCAAATCTATGTAGCGCTATCCCCAAACGACTATCGCCCCATAGATCTTCTGTGCCAGTGCATTGAGCAAATCAAAGACTGGATGTGTCAAAATTTCCTACAACTAAATGAGGACAAAACTGAGATCATTTTATTTGGTGCTAAAAAAGAAAGGTTTAAAGTAACCCAACACCTTCACTCTCTGTCCCTGAAAACCTCAAATAAAGCCAGGAATTAGGTTATTATGGATTCAGATTTACATTTCGAGAGTCACATCAAATCAGTAACAAAATCGGCCTATCACCTCAAAAATGTAGCTAGACTTAGAGGGCTCATGTCAGCTCAAGACTTAGAAAAACTTGTACATGCCTTTATAACTAGTAGGCTAGACTATTGTAATGGTCTCCATGCAGGTCTTCCAAAAAAAAACTGTCAGGCAGCTCCAGCTTGTTCAGAGCGCTGCTGCTAGAGTTCTAACAAAGACCAAAAAATGTGAGCACATTACACCAATTCTTAAATCCTTACATTGGCTCCCTGTATGTCAGAGAATTAATTTCAAAATCCTACTGCTCACATATAAATCACTACATGGTTTAGGGCCAAAGTATATCACTGATATGCTTCCACTACATAAGCCTTCAAGATCACTAAGATCTTCTGACACCAATCTGTTAGTGATTCCCAGAGTAAATACAAATCATGGGAAAGCATCATTTAGTTACTATGCAACAAACAGCTGGAATAAACTTCCTGAAGATTTAAGACTTGCCCCAACTCTGACCACTTTTAAAACCAGACTGAAAACTTTTATGTTCACCTTAGCCTTCTGCTAAATTTGACCTACATTGCACTTTTAACTTCTGCACTGTTTATTCCAGGTTAAAGACTCACCTGTTTACAGCTGCCTTTAATTAAACAATTTTAATAAGATTTTAATCTCTCACTCTGCACTGTAACTTTTAATTCTTTTTATATTTATAATTTTATTTGAATTATTTTTACTTGAACATATTTTCAGATTTAATAATTTCAGTGATTTTTAAATTTTCTATTTTTATACTGAACTTGGCATTTACTGTATCTGAAGTAAGATTTAAGCCTTAATCTTACGGAAATCCTAAGTATTGGATTTCAATCCTAAGTATTGGATTGTCTGGTTTGGCGTACAACCATAAAAATACGCATCCTGCAAAGACGTTTCCAGGATTCAGGGAAAATCTCACGTGAGTCTTTCAAACACAAGTATGGGGTCTGAAAGTAGTAAAAATGCCAAGGAATGTCCTCCAAAATTTCTATTGTTAATATGTTTGCATTCTCTGTTTTTTTTGTTTTTTTTAATTGTCTTTTAATTCTTGCATTTTATTTCACTTTATTGTATGACATGTTATGATGTGAAGCACTTTGAGTCTGCCTTGTGTATGAAAAGCGCTATACAAATAAACTTGCCTTGCCTTAACAAAAAATCACTTTTAACAAATGTGACCTGCGAGGGACAGCAGATGTAAACTAGCCCTAAGATGAACTCTGGTACAATGCATCAAGTGGCAACATTTATGTTTAATATTGTACATAGTCCCTTTAATAAAAAAAGTTAAATAAAATGTCCTCCAAATACTGAAATTAACAACACAAACAACAGGGCCTAAAACATGAAAACAACAAGGGGTACCAGTGGCCTAGGGGTTAGTTCGCAAGCCCCACGTACAGAGGCTGTAGTCCTTGAAGCGGGTGGCTACAGTTTGAATCCGGCTTGTGGCTCCTTTCCCTGCGTCCTTCCACACTCACTCTCTCTCTCTCCCTTATTTACGACACTATCCACTGTCCTGTCTCAACCATAAAGACATACAAAGCTTAAATATAATTCTTTAAAAAAGAATAAAAAACTTCACAAACCAGTCAGGGAGTCCAACACAAAGCATGATGGGAATTGAGGCATGAAGGGCCGTCACTACAATATTGATCTGAATAATAACCGCGGTCTTACATCTCTGTTGGTTTGATTAGCAGTGGCGTTTGGAGCAGGAGATTGATGTGTGCCGCTGCACGTGATGAATAATCTCATGTTGAATTATTGATGTGTTGTTAATGAACAGTATCCCAGAAGTATACACAGTGCTTAAACTAGAACTGACACTACGAGTTAGAAAGGTGAGACTAGGTAAAGACAGAGACAAGTATTTTTCAGATAGTTGGATATTATTTTGAAACCATGTTCAGTTCTGATTCTTTTCCCCATTCTACATGTTCCCACCAGCTAGAACAAAAAAAACATTAGACTATCTGCACTTTCTGTTTTTATCTGGAGGCTCTCTGAGCTTCACTCAGCCTGACACAGACTTTAAAGTGTCTGCTATTGGATCTCTTTATGTTTTAGGCTTTTTTCCCCAGTATGGATATAACAGATAAAAGCAGGGGGGGCACAAGGAGAAAAGTAGACAGAATGTTTCTTTTGACAGCAGTAGAAATTAATCAGACTTCGGGATCAAACAGTTTGGCTCTGAGGTTGATGCAACAAGTGCGAGGTGGAGGGAAAGCGATTGGTATGCAGCCTATCAGCCGTGCAATACAGCAGTCACACTCCACGAGGATCAAATATTCACAGTGACGCGCATCCAACTGGAACGCACGTACTTACCATCAGACATCTGTCCTCTGACAGGGAAAAGGAAAAGAAATCCTTCCATCTATGCATCTATATATAGATAGAGATGTAAAAAAAAGTTTGATTTAAATGTTTGTACTCAAGGTTAAACTTTAAACGTGATTTATTCAGCAGATGCACATCTGCTTAGTGATGTTTGCACCCAGCTGAGTGAAGCCAACAATAAACAGTTTGCAGACGCAGATACAAGCAGGGATCTGGCTCGGTTCCAGAGCTAAAGTGTCTCATAGATGAGACACTGACTCCTCGTCCTCCGCTGCCTCACCCTCACCCGTAAATGTGACGAGCCTTTGATATGAAGCTCACAGCGGCATCATCTCCTAAAGTCACGTGTGCCCCAAAGCGCCTTGGTAAATATTGAATCATCAAGTAAATATTGAATCCATGATTGACTGAACAACTCAATCTGGAGACTGAGCTGCCACGAGGAGCAGACGCTCATACGGCAGCTGATAGGATTACTAAATAGTGCTCGTCTCCATCACGCCGCCTCCCCCAAGGCCCGAACCCAACTGGCTGCTGGCAGGGTCATTATTCTAATCTGAATTAAACAATGAAGTGCAGGAGGGACCTTGATGTCTGGGCAAAACCTTTAAGAGGCAGATGCTGAGGATCGCAAGCCAAATGTGCCAAACCTTTTCTGAACTAACCAGTTAAGGTGTGAATTATTAAAAACAATACCCTCCTTTTTGGCAAATTTAAAAGTTTTCCTGAAAGCTATTCTCCTTGCTGTTAAAAGGCAAAGAGTGCTTCTCAAAGGAGAACCAATTTGAAAGGGGCAGAGTGGAGTGTAAATGGAGATTAGAGCACTTTTTGTTCATACAAACTGTTTCCTACAGGCACTCTGCAGCCCTGCTCTGAATTTTAAATCTCCGCCAGTTATTGTCACTCCAACATCTCACTGCAATACAAGTGCAAAAATGGTCACCACCTCTGCCTGCACCTCATATTTCAACACCTCTCCAAGCACTCCTGTCACATTGAACATGATCTTTCTGCAGGCACAGGAATATTATCAGGTCACTGTGGCACTGACATGCACTCTGTCATGGATATTACGCTGATCATGAGTGTGAACACATTTTTTTATAATGCTCTTTCATTTCTGATTACATTTGAAATAGGATCCTTTCTCATATCATTCGCAATGACTCCTAAATCTTTCCGTGCAGTCCCTCTGCTTTTAAAGAATGACTCCTCTCTGCTCTCATGAATTTAGTTGATAAACTGTACTGTGGTTTTTGGGTGGTAAACATTATCTGATACACAGACACTGTCATACATCACTGTCAACAGAAAGCAAGGCTGTGTTTAAACAGGAATTTCAAAACTGTATCCTCAGATTTACTGCGGATTTTCTACCAACTGAGGACTCGTGGCCAGCTTTTGATGAAGTTACCCCCTCAGGAAAACTTTCTTTCCTTTTACTATTGCTGTTTTCACACATACATTTTGAGAAGTTTCCCCAAAATTATAAGGTTTCAAATACAAGGTCCAAACTTTACCTGGACTCTGTCATTCCAGCACCCTGGAACAATCTTAACGTGGAGTCGGGTGAGACGCTGTACGAACACGGGAGGTAATATTCAGGAAAATTCACAGCCAAAAGTGGGAGATAAGATAAGATAAGATAACACTTTATTGTCCGTTTGCAGGGAAATTTGTCTTGCATTACAAGCTCAGAAATCCTCGCATCCCATTCAGATCACACCATACTCACAAGACAGAAAGTAAAAATAGCATCAGTTACATTAAAAATCACAGTTCAACAATGACATAGATAAATACATAATTAATTTATATGAGGGGGTGATGAGGTTTGTATCAAGCGACCGGAGCAATCGTCATGTTTGCAATGAGGCTGCTTCATACTATTTTCTGCTCACCAGTATCTTCTTCTTCGCTCATTCACTGATGTTGTGAATACATCCAATTACATGTGGTATTGATATAAAGGAGAAAACTGTCATCATCGCATCAGACTCAGCTTCGCCTGCCAACTTGGATATGTTGTAAACATTTTGACCGCAGCATCCTCTTTACATCATGTCTTGCTTTCTGACATTCATGAGAAAACAGCTCCTGAATGTTGTGTTAGCTGAATTTATTCACTTGTATTCGCCATTTCTGCTTCTGTAAAGCATTTCACAGTATTTTGATTCACAAACAGGATTTCTGGGGCACCGGTTTAGCTCAGTGGTTAGGGTATGTGTCCCATATACAGAGGCTATAGTCCTCATCACAACGGCCGTGGGTTCCAATCTGACCTCGGCCCCCATGCTCTTCTCCAAACATTTCCTGTCTCTCTTCGGCTGTCCTTTCTAATTAAGGCAAAAATGCCCCCCCCCCCCCCCCCCCCCAAAAAAAAGGATTTTTTTTTCTGACTTTAACATAGGAGTCTTGCTCATTCGTAGAAAACGTTGGCGCAGCATGACAACACAAGTCAGTATCCTGCATGAAAAACCAACCCCCTTGAACTTTTACCTTTGTTGTCATGTTTGCTGCATTAAAAAATACTTATATTTGGGCTTTTATGCCTTTATTCAATAGGACTGTGGATAGAGTAGGAAACGGGGGGGGGGGGGGGGGGGGGTTAAGATGGAAGAAAGGAGCCACAGGTCAGACTTGAACCTGGGCCGCCTGCTTGGAGGACTTTAGCCTACGTTTGACCTGACAGAGCTGACACTACACTAATGCAATTTTAAATAGTTTTTATTTGGGTTTATTTTAATGGACCACCACAAAAAAGTCCATACTATAGAAGGGGTTGTTACATTGGTATGATACAGATTTAGAAATACATAAAGCTATGGGAGCTTTGTTGTGAAACCCCAAACAAGGATCAGGTTCAAACAACTTTAGATGAACTCGTGCATCTATAAATGTCTTCTTGTTTGTTAATCAAATGATAAAAAGCCCAAATAAGTCTTTATGAGTAATGCTGTAATAAGTGGAAAGCTTCTAGAGGGGATCATTGGTACAATGTAGAACAGGGAAGACATTAGTCACAGGTGGAGGTAGGGTCAGTATTGATGCAGCCAATCACATCAGCTGTTCACAGTGTTTTTTATAAAACTCCGGCCTGATTTAAAACTGCTCTCCCCTCTGGAAAGAGCCGAATGCCAAAGAAGCAACTCAGTAGTCGTGACTTGAATACAAACAGGCAGAATCCCTAATAGGCAGATTATGTCTTCTTTTCATGTTGTTCAATTCAAGCTCTTTCTATTTCTACTCTTCTTTGCATATACTTTTTGTGCGCACAAAAGATTACTTATATTGTATTCAGCTGCTTGTATCAGTGTACTTTTACATGCACATAATTATGCCACATCTGCAAACACTGAGATAAAAACAATAGTCTGTTTAAGCCCTCGTACATGATTACATAACCTCCAGCTCCCCGTACTAATAATCAGCATTTTATCATCCGAAGAAAGCCCAAATGTTTCGCTTGGGCATTATTATAAACTGAACACCTCTTAAATCAGAGACCATAGATGAAACATGTGTACTTCATCAATCCTGCAGGTATTTAATCAACAAATGAGAAGGGCCTCATACTTCCTACAAGCAGCCTTAGTGACAGTGTTATTAAAAATCAGGCATTAATCCAACCCATTACACATTCTGCATGCACTGCACTTACATTTTGTTCCCATTTGCAGACACATTTTTTGAGTTTTGGAGAGGTCTGATGATGCCAGCCATGAAATGTTCTCTGCCTGGACTGAGCAGGCGAAAACAGATATACAATTTACTGCCAAAGAGTAATACAATTGAAGAACACTGCCTGAGATGAACGGCTCCCAACACAAATTGGAAACCAAGTGTGTTCAACAAAACTTGATGTATAATGTGCTTTTAAACTACACTGTGTTTCATAAAGCCTGGTTAACAGCATATCTACATGAAACTGTAAAAAATATTTTTTCTTGAGCTGAAAACTGTGAAAGTAAGGTGTGAAGTGGCCTACATATAAAGAGACTAAAGCAGCGAAAACGTCCTTCACTTAATGCTGCTTTTAGCTCAGACGGCCCTTATGAAACTATATCTAGGTGTTACAATCTGAAAAGGTCACCGATGAATCCCCAGAGCCTTGTATTCTGACTCGAGCTACATGGACACACAGCTCCTGTGAGACTATGCAGAGGGGAATATTTCCCATTCCTCCCTCATGCTTTTAAACACTGGTAAATGTTCACAGAGCGTCTCTCAGAGTTCTTTTGACTTTGCAAAAGTCGACAAGTCTAAAGAACAAACGCAACAGGGATGACATAATCCTCTCATTAACATTTTATATGGACGTGCATCAATCAGTTGTTCATTCATTAGAGTAGAGAACAGGCGATTCTCTTCTGCTTTACAGTTCAGTATGTTCAGTGCTTTATTCTGCCAATCACTTAAGACACAAGATGTTATGAATTCAGCGCTCATGCAACTTTGGAGATGGATTTTCAGCTTGCGTGTATAACTTAACCTTGACTGTAAGACAGTGCTGTTGATAAAAGTGTAAATAAAGACCTTCTGCTGGCAATCTTTTCCTGCTTGTGATTATTTACCCCGGAGTTTAGCAATGTGAGAATAGAAAGCTTTCTAACAGTGGCCTAAGTTGTTCACCTGAGAGATAATATCCATATGTTAGTTTGTGTGATGCATCACAGCCCCTGGAAATGTATAAAGTTTATTTATCCCTGAGGGGAAGTTCGGGTTTACACTCTTATTTAGAGACACACTCGGCTCGAAATACACACACACAGGAATCTATGAACATGCATTAATGGAGAGACATCACAGTGAGGGACATGAACCGGCGACCCTTCGGTTCTAAACCCAAGTTCCTACGGACTGAACTACTGCTCATCCCTTTAAATCAAAGTATATTTCCATTATCTTCAATATTTGTATCTAAAAATGACTTATCTGCTGGTCATGAATGAGTTAAAATCAACTTATCTTCCAGTTTTTGTTGCAATAGTTTCATCATAGCTTGTATATCATGAGTGGACGATGCCACCCATTTGATTTGTAAACTATAGTTTGAAGTCTTGATTTTGGAATCCATGCTGCTGTTTCGTTTAAGCCACAGCGCCCATATTTTACTAAGAGGGTTGATTACCATTGACACGCCTCTATCAGGGGTTAAAAAGCGGGAAAGAATATCATTCATATGGGACCCTACCAATACAGAACTTACAGAATTTAAAACTAAGAGGTCACGTCCAACTCTTATAAACAGCTTCTGGGTTTGATCAGATTTGATTGACAGTGCCACAACAACTAAACGTTGATATCACGGGATGTGACACCTACTGAGCCCTGCCCACCTTTAAGTGATGCAAAGAGCACCGATAAATCTAAAAATACAAAAATCTGTTTGGTGAACCGACACCATGACTTACTAACTTAAAGGGCCTTAGATTTAAAACTGAGACATGATTAAATAATCACATGTAAATGTATTAAGGAAGCATTGAATAGATATACGGTGTTTATTTCTTTACACATAAAAAAACTCTATGATAGAAATGTATGAAAGTGTTGGAGCTGTGGAATCATCTAGGAGATAACTGCATTAGCTGCGACCAAAATGTGATGCTACCTGACACGAATAAAATCACGACTTTGGAGAACAGCCAATCAAAATTCAGGAATTCTGTTTATCAGCTGAAGGAAGCTCTGCAGGGAGTTTGGATATGAAATGCAGAATTCATACATACTCCATATTAAGCAGGGAATAAACTCTTCCACTTTGTATTCTGAAAGCGGCCCGTGAATTGTAAACTGTTGTATTATACTGAACCTCCTGAAATGTAGCAGGTCTCCATTCACTACACTAACCATTTAAGGAGTCATTCATTGATAAAGGCTAAAAATCTTTTGTACAAAATGTTAACACATGGTGAGTGTAATCCTAACAGGCACTAATGTTATGGCTGCCTTGCTGTATAATGGCTGTAGAGCTGCAGCTGTCAAACCCTTGTATTAAAAACATCTATGGCGACATTACCACGCTCATTGTGTTTCAAATATTTGTTCATGTCCCAATGGTAGTGCTTATCATAAAAGGGGTTTATATTACACTTCATCTGACAGAGGTTTTATATTTCCAACACTGGGCACATTATTGCTTTAATTCAGCTGCAAATAATTATTCATTTGTATTTTTAAATCTGTCAAATCCTTTTGAAGGTGAGGAATGTTTTTTGTGACGGCTATACAAACTACAGATTCAAAGCTGTTAAATAAAATACCTTCAGGCAATTCATCCCTCTGAGATACAAATAATAAAACAGGCTGTGGTCAAGTGGGACATCCATCACTGTTGAGCGTGACAGCATGGACCCGCTCGTGCTTTATTCTGATTAAACAGAAAACCAATAAAAATGCTACAGCCTTATTTTATGTACACTCCAATAACCCGCTCAATCAAGGTAAGTTCTTATCCCAGCTATTAAGATTATTTTGTATCACTTTTGCTCCCATTACTCAATCACAACATTAAAATCTGATAGAAAAAATGAGTGCCAAGTTTCCAGGCTGAATTTGGTCTGTCAGCCAAATGACAAGCAGGAAACCCCCCCAAATCCTGTATTGTAATTATGTCACCTCATGTTCAGCTTTGCACAGAGGTTACCTGGTCAAACTCTGATAACAATAACCTACAGGCTGGCTTTGGTCTAGGGATTAAAGTAATCATCTTTCTTTCATGATAAATGGAGCTATTCACAGCTGTCTGGGTGGCAGATGGCACTGCAGCCACAATTTATTCATGTTATAACTGTATGAAAGATGCACTAAAATGGGATAGTGTGGGACACTGTGCTCAGATCACAGCACCAAGTTCAAATAATCATATGAGGGGGCGGCTTTGAACTAGTTTATAGAGAAGCGTTCATGTATGACTAAGGACCCTGATAAGAAAGCTATGTGTGTTCTGTAAGGTAAACAACATATTACAAAACTAATAAATGATTAAATACTGCTATGAATTGTAAAACCAGTTAATATAAGCTGCATGGTAGTGCTGTGGTTAGCACTGTTGCCTCACAGCAAGGAGGTTCCTGGTTCAAATCCCCGTCAAACAGGACCTCTCTGTGTTCTCCTTGTGCATGCGTTGGTTCTTTCCGGGTGCTCCGGCTTCCTCCCACAGTACAAAGACATGCTAGTTAGCTTAATTGATAACTCTAAAATTGCCCGTAGGTGTGACTGTGACTGTGGCATGGTATGATTGACTGGCAAACAGACCAGGGTGTACCCCGCCCCTCGCCCAATGACAGCTGGGATCGGCTCCAGCCGCAACCCAAAAAGGTAAAAAGCATTAAAGATAATGGATGGAGTTAGTTAATATAATATTAGCAGTGTAAACCCCTCCCTCTTTAAGGAAAGTAGGCAAACAGTTAGCTAACTAGCTCTAGCTTAATCTATTTGGTTACAACAACGTGGCTTTGTCTGAATTCACTCCACATTTATTTTTTGAGCATTTTATTTATATCCTGTCAATGATTAAAGTGTCCAGCATTCCTATACTCAAAATGAAACAACAAAGGAGAGTTCAGGGCATGAAGCCCACACTTCACTTCACAATTTAGAGCCAAACATTGTTATGCTTAAACAACACCTGACAGTCATGATTGCAAAGTGATAATGAAGCACAAGTGTCTGTTATATTAACTTCTGTTGGGGGTAGTGAGTGAGGAAAACAGAAAGTGACTTCAGATAGCAACCTGTGGTTTTGTTGCAAAAAAATGTTGGGTAACTTTTCGAGAACATATCTTTACATTTACAACCAATGTAGCAGGAGAAAGACTATCACGCGCATTAAAGACACAAATGCTGACGATCATGCGAGCGTGAGCTTTCTCTTGGAAATGCCAACATTATTTGCTCAATTCGGGCTGAAGGAAAGGAATGTAATGGTAAGTTCTTGTCTATGTGCAGGAAGTATCTGTGAGCTAGGACTAAACAGACTCAGCCTTAACTGCTCGTCGCCATATTGCGGCCACGAACATCCGATTCGAGCACAAGACCTTCAAAATCCCCCTCATCCTTATCAGTTTGAAGTTGAAACCCACCCACAAAAAGTTACATATATATGTCACTTGTAGCTATATATAAATCATTAGGCTGTTAGGCAGTTCGCTTGACGGCCATGCAGTATCGCTACAAACACAGTATTTTTGAAAGTTACATATAGCCCCTTTAAAGTGCTATGGAAACAAATGTGATAATAAATATCTTTTGAAATAGATAGATTAGATAGAATATATATAGATTGAAAAAGACAGCATATTTTTCCCTAGGCTAATAGAAAAAGAGATTTTAATCACAATTTAAATTTCAGATTAATCAATTAAATGATGTCAAAGTTAATAGGGTTCTTTAAATATTTTTTTCTACTTTTTACATGATATTTCATCTAGTATAATGAATGCATTTATATTGAACTCTTGGGCTTCAAACTCTGCTTTTCATGTGCCTCAATAAATCTTAAATCCATTCCCTTGCTTCCCCCCCCCTCTTTTCGTACCTATATTTGCCATCTCAGGCACAGTGGCGCTGTAGGGGCCTTCATCAAAGATGGGCGGGTTGTCGTTGATGTCCTGCACCCGAATTATGAACTGTGACGAGGGCTCCAGGGCCCGGTCCGTCTGCCTGTCGGTGGCCGTGGCAACAAGACGGTACTCGTCCTTCTCCTCACGGTCCAGTGGCTTGGTGACGTGGATGTTTCCCGTCTTCTCGTCTATCACAAAGACCGAGCCCGCCCCCTCGCCTCGCAGGACGTACTTCGTGCGTCCATCATTCCTGTCCATGTCAGTGTGGAGCTGAGAGATAGAGGAGGGAAGGAAGAAAGAAAGAAAGAGCAAATGGAAATGAAAGAAAAAAGGGGGTAAAGAAAAAGTGGATGGATGCAAGAAGTGAGGACAGACAGGAAGATAAAGGGAGAAAGAGACACAAGTAAACACCAGTTAGAAAATAAGTTTGTCCTTTTTTTCTGTGACAAGCAGTGAAGACAAAACAAGCAGATTATCCTCTGCATGCCTCCAGGACATAATGAATTTGAAGAGAGTCAGAGAAAAGAAATACACTCAATACCACCCTCTCACACACAATTTCCCCACATTGTTTCTCTTCTCTCTGGTTCCTGCAGTAAGCGCCATTATGAACCAGGATCTCTTTAATCTCAATGATGTCCAGAACACAAACTCCCCTCACTCTTAAAGCCTCTTTTCACTTCGCAGCAGCTGTGGACCGTAAGAGCTCACTAGTCTGTGCACATACAACGCATGGACTGTTTAATGAAAGCTCAGAATCAAAGGAATAACGAACAGTATGCCGATCAATTACTCCTTAACTAATAGGTGTGTATGAGGGAGAGTGGAGGTGTGTGTGGCAGTGGGACATGCTGTATCGATCACAGCCCTGTGTTGAGCTTTATTGGATCAGCGCCCGGCGGGATGGCAGAGCAGCAGAGCGACCATCTTCTTCTCATGCAGGGAGAGGTAATATCAGGGAAGGCTCCACACAGTCCTCCGTCCCCAACCTGAAAGACACGCCAGCGGGATGCGCCCAGCACATCAAGATTCAATCTCATTACCGCGCTCCTACGTGGATGGAATATTAACTGTTAAAAAAAGGAGCTCAAAATTAGCCCCCTCTCAAAAGAAAGTGTGACATTGTGACTTCAGACAGAGAAAGGAGCAACCAGGCGACAAAGGGAGGGGATGGGGGTGTAGCTGAGGAAGCATTGTTGCATGGCAACAGCTAAGCACATTCACAAAATGAAGTGAGAATGGATACTGTGAATCGAAATGTTCATTTACTTTGAGGAACGCCATATTTCAGGAGGGGAAATAGCATGGATACGCCGGCTTTCTGGGGGGTAAACGATACTATACGGATGTTGACAAGGTTGTTTGTGGGTAAGAAAGCAATCATAAGTTCACACTGTCGGAAAGTTGAAAGCTAAAACTGTGTGAACAATTTGGCACCCAGTCAAAAAGTTAAACAACACTTCCCCTTCAAAAGATCTCTTTATTTAAATGATGATCCAGATTGGGAAATCTGAAAGCACTCTTAGCCAACATGAGGGGGTTGTGTAAGAGAAGTCAGCACTAAGGAAACTAGAAATAGACCCACTGCTGTTCTGAAGCCTGTTCTCTGTATCTGTGCACCCTGTAATAAAACTGAAGGGAATGATCGTTTAACAGCTACCACAACTAGCCTTGGCATGTTATTGGTGTTGCTGTTTGATGTCAGCCCAAGGAAATTCTGTGAGCATAACTAAAGTGAACATGTCTTACATTGATACTTCAACTGGAGTATTTTACAGTACATTTCAAACACTGACCCATTCAAACTTTAAAATAAGCTGTGAAAACATTGTAGCTTTGCCCTTCATGAAATAGTCTGTTGTCAACATGCAATCAAAACGATTTAGCAGTGTCAAATATGATAACAATATCATCAGAATCATGAAACCACTACGTTTCTGCTGTCTTGTCAGAGACATCTGCACTCCTGAAAATATCTAGATAATTTCATAACTGCTCTGGATATTCTCCTGACCTGGCTGTTAACATATGCTCCTCACAGTGGGAGACTATCCCTGTCAGATAGGAGGGGGGGTGGGAGGTAATACGTGACAGAAAAAAAAACAACGCGGAAGTAGCGGACGAAGCAACAGAGTGCGCTATATGATGCTATGATGAGAATATTTGCCTTTATATCAATGCTATGTGTCGTTCAACAGAAATCACAACATTAACAAAAGAGCGGAGAACAACAAACTGACAAACAGAAAAAGTAATGCAGCCGTTTAATTATGTGCATGGAGATTGTAGCGGTCACATGTATACACTCTAAGCACCTTGCAGCAGTCACAGTGTGTAAACGTCACCACCCCCTCCCATTGGCTTGAGGTGAATTCTCCTGATGATATCCTGTTGTGTTCTCACATCAGCTCACTCAGACTTGCTGCGGAAAAAATACTAGGGGTCTGACAGAAGAAACTTCAGGTGAAGTCAGAGCTAAAAATGTGGCTGTTTGCGTTCATACATGCAGCTCCTTCTGCAAATCTCAGGGGGGTTTTTTAGGCGTTTTCTGCAAGTGTTAAAGCTCTAAATGCGATCTTGTTATTGCGATGTGTTTGTTCAAAATAAAATAAAAGTCTGCATAAGTTTAAACTGTTGATAAACAAAAGACTGACTAAATAATCCGATACAAAGCAAACATTTAATTTAAAAATCGAGGACAATGATGCTGGAGCTGACGGTCAACATGAAACATTCAAACCCACTCACCCCCTTTGTCTGCCTCCAGCCACACAACTGAACAGCAATGAATACTGAAACCACATCCAAATTACCAAAAGGTCAACAAATAATCAGCACAGGTGAAATACGCATTATGGCTCCTACACTGAGTATCCAAATTGTATTATATCGATACACACAATTTGGACATCAAGGTTTGGTGCATGCAGTCATACAACAAATACGTCTGAGTGGAGAAAAATGGCAATCACACATTCATACACCAATCCAGGTGGCAGTAATGCTGTTTGGTAACTGCTATTGAAAAAAACTACTACGAAGAAGAACCCGTCACAGAAAAAACATGAAGAAGTAGAGTGTTACATGGCAGCAAGATGTAAGACCTGCCTGCTTCTTTAAATTAGTTGTGTCGGGAAGTTCACAGTGAGGTATGTCATTGGAAACGTGTCAAACATGCTAACGACTATGAGATGGGGTCAGCCAGTAGTGACAATCAACGAAACTGAACGAAAGAAAACATGTGTCCAACAATTTATCCACGCTGTTTTAAAAAAGCCTCTGGATGTCAAAGCAGAGAGGGTCAAACAACAAAGCTGATATATTTTTTAATGGTATGCAAACATATGCAGTACCAGAGGACGCCGGCTTCAGGTGTATAGCCTTTTAAAAAGTGGTCAAGCCTGGTTACACAAGCACAAATGACTGCTGCACACGCTGTTGACTAACAACAGATGAATGGACCTCCAGTAAAACTTAAAGCTTTGTGATCACACACTTTATAAATCAAAAATATGACCAACTAGAGCCTTGTATTTTATTCAGTCATATATTTTACATTGTATTTCTTTTATGTTTTCTAATCTGGAGATGGTATAAACTTCTGTGTTGCTTTTTATTTTGCATCATTTTGATTGTTTTCCCCTCCCTGTTTTATTTCATGTTTAATACACTACAAGCTGAACCAACGGCAGGTAGTTCTAAATAACACAGGATGGAATAAGCTATATCTTACACTCAGTAGTGCAAGTAATAGTTTATTCCGTCTTGGTCAAAATATATGAGAGAAGCCTGGAAATATGCACCTGGAACTTGTTGTTCTTTATGCCTGTTGAACCGAACTCTTTCCGAACTATAAACCAAAAAAAAACAAGGAATGAACCCTGCACTCCATTACACCCTCACCTGTTAGAGCTCTACCTTCCCATTGGACGGACCGTTCAGTGTATGACTTGCTTAGGACGTTGTGCATTTAACCTTTTAGATAATACATACGGCACATGCAGACAAAGTTTAACAGACTGAATCATGAGGCAGAGGTGCTTTAAAAACTTTCATCGGACATTTTGATATGTTTTCGGTTTAAAACTCTTCAAAGACATCTGTAACCTGTCAACACATAACTTAATATAGATTTGTCATGAAAACAGCGGCTCTTAAGTTTCTTTTTGCACTGTTTCTCCAACGTGATACGCTTGTCAGTTCCAATTTTGTCAGTAAGCTTTTCCCACAGCAGCTTTTTCTCTTGCTCAGATGCTACCACTAACTTTAACGATTTCTCTGTTCTATTTAAGAGTAACTATGTCAGTGTGACAGCGAGTCATCGTGCATTATACAGCGACCATGACACTGAAGCGACTTAATGGAAAACAGGCACAATTTGTACTATTATCACAGGTGCTTTCCCTATAACGACATGTCAAATGTAGTTGATCCAGACCCTCCTCTTGACCAATACACTTCCAGTAGCTGTCCCTATCTACCCTCTGTAACCCTGTTCCTCAGTCCCCTTAAATCAGCCTCTCCTTATAATGACCTGTCCACAGGCCTCTAACTGTACTCCAGAAAATTCTTTGCTCTGCTCATTTTTCCGACAATGCTTGTTTTATAGCTTTGATTAAAATCCTCCATTTTTACCTGATTTTGTTTCAATCCCTTGCAAAACCCACCAGAACTGTGACAAGGCTTCATGTTGATGGCAATGTTAAGAATTTGCCATGATGATGCAGATAAACCAACGTGGCAACAACATGGAACTGTGAATCAACCTCCAGAGATGACTTTATATCAGATTGTACTCCCTGTTATCAAATTGTGTTAGTATACACACACAATATATAGTACAGAAAGTGAGTCAAAAAACACTACATCACTGGCCAAGAAAGGACAGCAGCGACTCTACTTCCTCCGCAAACTGAAGAAGGCGAGAGCCCCCCCACCCATCATGTGCTCCTTCTACAGGGGCACCATCGAGAGTGTCCTGACCAGCTGCATCACTATGTGGTACAGGAACTGCACCGCCCACAACCGCAAGACCCTGCAACGCATAGTGAACACAGCAGGAAAGATCATTGGCATCTCACTCCCCTCCCTCATGGACATCTACAACACCCGCCTCACCCGCAAAGCATCCAGCATTGTGTGTGACCCCAACCATCCATCACACAGACTCTCCCCCCCTGGAAACCAAAACACCGGCCACTTTTACACAAATGCCACTTTAAAAGTCTGTCCCTCATCAACAACACAGAAGCATCAGTCACTTTAAAAAACTAATATGGACTTTATTTTTTCTGCTAAGTTAGTGCCTTATATTTATTTATGTCAAATCCAAGTCCATGCACATTTGTTGTTGCTGCTGTTGTTTTTTTCATGCACATCCTTGCACATTATCATGTATATAATTTTTTATATTTTGTATATCTGTATTTTTATTTTATCCTCTAGTTTTTGTATATATTTTTTAAATCTTTTTTTACAGTAAACTTACACCGTGGAGCGGAGAGAAACGTTTTTTCGATTCTTCTGTATGTCCAGCACATGTTGAAAAATTGACAATAAAAATGACTTTGACTTTGACTTTGATCTCTCCATTTTACAATACAGTCAGCATGATACATTATAAAACACGGCAGCTCATCAAAAATCAGAGAAGCAAACCGTTCAGGAAAACTGTTGTGTGCCTCAGTTTCACTTTATTTTAAAATGGACAGAGGAAATAGTGTGCAATCAGCACTGTGCAACCAGAACAGTGTGCGCTTTACTGCTTGAAAGTACATGTGAGGCAATAAAAACATACACTCCACTTATCACTATCAACAGAAAAATCAAGATATGTGCCAATACTGACAGTGTCCTGGCAACCCGCAGGAACACCTCAATCAGAGCAGGTCTGTATTACCATCTTAACTTAGCTTTTAATGTAATCAGAAGTGGCTTTGTCATCTGCCTTCGGATATTACCATAAGTTAGAGGCATTTTGTGCATCCCATTTGTACCAAAAGTAAAACGTAGAGTATGAACAAAATGTACAGTGTTGTAAAGTTGCCCATGTTTGCACCATTCCACATACAACCAGTTTGCAGCTTGCTTACTTGTTAGCAAGGTCATACGAAAGAAGGTCCAATAGTTACCAGCTGAAAGGGGGCACATCGCCACCTACTGACATATTTCTGTCAATACACAGATTCTCCTACGGTGCTTGTATACTAGGAAAAGGACAGTAGTCCAATGTAATGGCCTCATTGAGCTATAACCGTAGTTTGACTTAACTGTGAAAGTAAACATACTGATCGACATTTTGCTCTCTAGGGTGTAAATAGCTGCATTCACACGCATGAGTGCAGAATGTTGACAGGTCAGCAGATATTATTTTATTGATCAAGAGCAGGGCTGCAAAAGTAATTGAGGCTTCAAGAAGAATTATTCAGGAAGTAACATGGCGATGCTCTCCAGATTGAAAAGAGTTTACATTTTTGCCATCCTCTGCAACCAAAATTACAACCAAGCATGTTGTAGCTCAGAAAGAGAAACTGTTAAAAAAGACAAAGCAGAACAAATCTATTCCAATCATTGTCCTGCCTTGTCGATCTGTTGTATTGTTTATTTGGTTTTCATGTGCCGTCCAGTTGGTCTTGTCTCTCTGCCAGCATCAATATGACTGTGACATGACTTTGATAGTTAAAGGTCAACTGCCTGTTTACATGAATCCGGGTCGAAATCTCTTTTCTGTCATCTCGGGATAAATGAAATCTGACCTCAGATACTCTGCAGCTGATGCTGCTGTACAGAGCAAAACTTCAAAAGGATAAAAAAGCTTTTACAAAGTAGAATGATGGTGAGGCTGGTGGGCAGGTTATGTAATCTGTGTATGCCAAAACAATGAGTAACATGTACAACCTCAGCTCAGCAGTACACGGCCTGTAATATATATATAAGGGAAATCTGTGATGGCCGGTGACATTGATTAATATGATGATATGATGAGGCATAAATAAATATATTTTCTATTATTTACAGGTTATTGGTCTTTTAGTGACATGTTTTCTACCTCTTTCCTAAATCATAAAGTATACAGTGTGAATGTGTGGCTTCACTTTCCCCACGTAGTCTTCATCAACACATCTTGCTTTGACCGTCTTCCTCAACAATATTAGCTAAGTTATATGTCTTCGCCAAATTGACAACTAACCTGAGAGTAGCTAATGGCTAGCTTCATCGTACAGTCAATGGTTTGCATGTTAGGGGTGAATACACATTATTATCTGAGACCTATTCATTGCAATTCAAGCAGCCTTTAGTGTTATTATGCTGTTTGTTTGACTTTGATGGACTTGGATGTTGCACCCTTAGTCAGAAGGAGTTTCCAATGGGCAACCATTTTTTTAATTTACTCAAAAAGTTGAGTTTAAAGAGGGGAAATCAGACTTCTTCCCTCTGTTATTCATTCTTGAAGAGATGTCAGAGTGAGGGGGCTGCACACAAAGGAGTGCCCAAAGCAGTTGGGTGTTTGTTGCCTGGCACCTCAAGGGCAGCACAGCAGTGCCTAAGGACGCTTACTAGCATCTCTCCAGTAAGTCTTAATATCATACATGGTCTGTACCAACACTTGAACCAGCGACCCTCCTGTTTCCAATCCAGTGCCCAACAGACTGAGCTACTGCCACCCCCGTTTGATTGGTCCATCACCAGTGCACCTGTGTAGTGATACCGTTTTCTCTAATTAGGTCAAAGCATGAATTGTTGCAGGAAGGGTGATTCATGTTCATAGAGAATTGTTTCCATTTTGCCCTACACTTGTTCAGGCTTACTCTCATCCTCCATCTTCTGTTGAGGCCAACTGGGGCCAATTGTCCAAAACACCCGGCTGGTCAGGACCACCTCGGGAGCCCGGTTCTTCAGCATCCTTAACGAAGAGCCATTAACAATCAAAGTCTTAACGGCCCTGTGGCTTAACGAGGGGACTTAACGAGCTTCTTAATGAAGCCCCGGCCATCATTACCACAGTGAGTGGTGGCAGTGCTGATTGAAAGCACCGCTCAGAGTCATTCTGGAGCAAGAGAGCCCAGCCTGAGGAAACCAAATCCATTTAAGGATGACCTCTCACCCTTATCTGCTCTTCCAAGATTAATAGGAAAGTATAATAAGGAAAACCCACTTAAGCAGATATAATGGCAATGGATATTTTATGGCTTTAGAGGTGGCACCGATCTGAGCTTTGAAAGTCTCTCAGCCACCTGTCTCTGTGCAAAAATACCCAAACAATATTCTAACACAACGGGAAATCACCATATTTCACATCCCCTTTACTCGCCTAATATGACATCTCATAACTCCTGCATTTCATATCCCCCTGATACACCATCAAATATATCAAGAGACAAATAATATGAAGCCAGTGGCCACAAAAGCTAAATTTACTGATGTGTCACCTCTGCTTGGAGAGTGATTTCAGCCTGATAAGCTGCCATTTCCATTTTCTCTGGCGTCAGTGGTGTATGCAACAGCCAGCCTCCCCAGACTCCTAAATCTCCTCAATTACTTATATTATCATAAGGTAATATGCTTATACTCATATACTCAATTTCACATTTTCTCAATAACCATAAATCATGAAGCGAGGGGGAAAAGTACTCTCCGCCAACCTCTAAATCACTTAAATAACTAATACCCCCGTATACACAATTTCACATTTCTGCCTCACGATAAATCACAAAAACAGTCAGAAAATGTTTTTTAAATTCACAGCTGTGCATTAGCCTAATGAATGTGGATGTTTTCCCCAAATAATTCTGCATGTTGATATTTGTATATGTGTGTGTGGATTGTGTGTTTGTGTGATTCTAAAAGGAGGGGAGGTTACAGAAGCAGGAAGAATTACAAAGCGTGGATATCAGCTGGCAGCTCATGTGAAACTCTGATAGGTGTACAGAGCCCTGCGATTGGCAGAATGGTTCAATCCTCCAAACACATCAGGGAGAAATTGCAAGGTCACACATGCAGGCAGGTGTGAGAATGTCCCCAGATATCGTCTGCATGCCTTGGGTGGAGGTGGGGGGGTTATTTATCCTCTGTGTGTTATAACTTCAAAAAGAACCACAGGCCCTGCAGGACGGCGGCTTGCCCCATCGGCCAGCTGAAATCAACAACAATGCAGGGTGGAGGTATCGCCGTGGGGCTGGGCCTCTGCCAGCTTCTTTCATATCAGCCAGGGAGTGTCAGGCAGGGCAGAGGGGGAGAGGGTCAGCCAATCGTTTTGGAGCAGGCCCACCGATTCAGAGAGATGTCTGAAGAAAGAGGCCGATCGGGGAAAAGCAGCAGTAGAATTAATTTGGGACAGGGCCCATATGAGTTCAGAGAGCCTGTTTGAAATGAAACGGTGCCTTGTGGCCAGAATACCTACCACTGAGATGTCATTAGTTTTGCCTGAGGGTATGTGTGTGTGCATATTTACTATATGTGCACATTTTAACAGCAGTCTCTGCAGGTGAATGTGTGTTTAACATTAAAGAGAGAGGTATAATGACTGTAAGTCTCCCTCTGCCCCTGGCTGAACCTCCACTTGGCACGGTCATTGCACAAAGTGGACAAGGAGCCAAGGCGTGACTAAGAATATGTGTGAATGTGTGTCTAACTGTGTGCTTTGTGTGTGTCTGTGTGTGTGCCAGCAGCACCTGACCTGGAGGGAGAAGAAACAGTTGAAAGCAGGCCAGGAAGTGAGGGGCGGTTAATAGAGCAGAGCACAAAGCTGAGGCCAAAATCTACACAACAACTGATAATTAAAGTCAACATCTCTCTGCAGCTATCTGATGTCTTCTCTCAATCTCCCATCTGGACAACAATAGACCCCCATCTGGACACATCACAACACAGAAGTACAAAGACAAACACAGGTAAGGTTGGCTTCTCTCAAATTCAAAGATGGTATCCACTGCATCACTGCATAAGCTAAACATTCATTAAAAAAGGGTCTCCTCAGCATGAATTCTATTCTCTTTCCTCTAACAGCAATGTCAGAATTGTATCTCCTTGATATCCTTAATATGTGAATGAAACATAATACACTCATCAACTCACTCGTACATCAGAAGTGAGAAATTCTTTGTTCAATATTTTGGATTCTTGTTCAATACATTTACAGTTTAGAAAGAGAGAAATGTGCTATTCATTTGCTATTCAGGACTAGCTCAATAGAACATAAGAAATTCCTTCAAAGTGTGCAGTCATTACTTATTTATTAAAAGACATGCTTCTGATTAACTCAATTCATTTGGAGAACTTCAGAAATTGCATTGCTTGTTATTGTTCTGAAATAAATTCTCAATGGTTGTAACGTATTTGTTTGGATTTATTCAAAGACTATAAACTGCCTGGATGTCTGTGAATCTGTGCTGTGTTTTCCAACTTATTATTGCTTGCATGCGTTGTCCATTGGGCTGTGCTTCTGGTGTAGCTCACTCAACGTGTTTCGTGTATTTTATGCCTGTAGCCACTTACTGTACCTGCTCGCTCCAATACCATTTACAACATACATTAATCTCAGTAGATTAGAGGTGTCACGGCTCTGGCTGTGTGTCTCTGGAGGGCGTGGCTTCTTCAATCAAGCACCTGGTGACTACTCACACCTGCAACTCATCTTCTCATCTGCATCAGTACAAGACCCTGGTTTCAACTCAACTCATCGCCAGATTATTCAGTCTACTGAAGTGGTAGATATGATCGGCTGCTCTTAACTTTTGTTAAAGTTTATTCCAAGTGTTTTTTCAGTGAAGTCTAACGGATTTTCTCTCTTGTTGTCCAGATTTCTGCCGGTGTCACCTCCTCCAGTCTGCTTCACCTGCAAACCACTCCAAGTAATCTCTGTCTGCCTACGGAACCAGATTCTCTCCATCCATCTCCTCCACTCAGTCTCTACCAGCCCGCCAGTCAGCTATCCATACCAAGCCTTCCAATAAAACCTCAAAAACTTCTATTCTGCTGCCTTGTCTGCTTTTGGGTCTACATTCAAACCGTAACAGAATAATCTGGCCACATGGACCCAGCAGACTCTAATTCATTCCATCAAGCCCTCACCTCCCAAGGCATTGCCGTTGGACGTCATGAAACAGCCCTGCAAACTATTATGGAAACTCTCCGGGACCTCGCCACACATGTATCTGAACTCGGCACTCAGTTGACCCAGGTAACAACTCAGCTCTCCTCCTCAACTCCCTCTACTGCTCCAATGGCTTCTGCTAGTGCTCCCCCTGAACTCCCAGCTCCCTCTCACTCCGCTAGAGAGCCATATATTCCCATCCCACAACACTACTCCGGAGACCTAGGGGAGTGTGGGGCCTTTCTGCTAAAATGTTCCCTAGTGTTTGAGCAACAACCATTAACTTACAGTACTGATAAGTCTCGTATAGCTTTTATCATGGGGCTACTTTCAGGTAAAGCTACTCAGTGGGCCTCTGCAGTATGGGGAAGCCACTCCCCTATTTGTAACTCCTACCACCTCTTTGTCTCTGAAATGAAACGCATCTTTGATCATCCTGTGCAGGGAAAGGAGGCAGGCCAGCGTTTGCTAACCATAAAACAGGGAGTAACCTCCGTAGCTCAGTATGCCTTAGAGTTTAGGATACTAGCTGCTGAAAGTGGGTGGGATGAGGTTTCTCTGCAGGGAGCTTTTTTCCATGGTTTAAGTGACTATATTAAGGATGAGTTAGCGGCTAGGGATGAGACAGATAATTTAGAGTCTCTCATTTCCCTGTCCATCCGCCTAGACAATAGGCTGCGTGAGCGGCGCAGAGCTAAGGCTGCACGTGTCCCAGCCTCAAGGACCCCTCCCCAGTTTCGGCCTTTGCCTCCACACTTCCCAGGGTCTCCCCAGATCCCCGAAGCTCCCCCGGAGTTTTCAAATGCCCCCCCAGCTGAGGAACCCATGCAGTTGGCCCGGGCTCGCCTTACACCTTCTGAGAGGCAACGCCGTTTCCACTCTGGTCTCTGTATCTACTGCGGAAATCCTGGGCATTACCTCGCCACCTGTCCCCGGAGACCAAAAGGGGAGGCTCATCAGTAATAGAGGGGTCCCTGATGAGCCACACCACCTCCTCCACAGAGACCTCTCCCAACCGTGTCTTGTGTCAAGCCTCCCTTCTCTGGAACAGTGAGTCGATCCCTCTCCTTTCCCTTGTTGATTCTGGTGCAGACGATAATTTCATTGATTCCTCCCTTGTTAGCCAGGCTGGCATTTCTATTGAGCCCATAGCTGCACCTAAGACTGTGAAGGCCCTTGATGGCAAAGTTATGGCCCATGTCACTCATCGTACCTCCCCTTTTACACTTATTGTCTCTGGTAATCATCGTGAGACCATTACGTTGTTAGTTCTCCCCTCACCTCACGTCCCTATCGTTCTTGGTCTACCCTGGCTGAAACTACACAACCGCCTTCAATACCCCCCTTGGCCACTTTGAGTATTTAGTAATGCCCTTTGGTCTTACAAATGCCCCTGCAGTCTTCCAGGCTGTGGTTAATGACGTGCTAAGGGACATGCTCAATAAGTTCATTTTTGTGTATCTGGATGACATCCTCATTTTTTCCCGCAACATGGAGGAACATGTGCAACATGTCAAGTTGGTTCTTCGCAGACTCCTGGAAAACAAATTGTTTGTTAAAGCAGAAAAATGTGAATTCCACAGATCGTCAGTGAGCTTCCTTGGCTTCATCATTGAACAGGGCCAGGTAAAGGCAGACCCAGCTAAGACCCAGGCAGTAACAGACTGGCCCACACCCTCCACCCGTAAGCAGCTCCAGCGCTTCCTTGGTTTTGCCAACTTCTACCGGCGTTTTATTAGGGACTTCAGTCGTGTGGCAGCTCCAATGACCCAGCTAACCTCCACAGCCTGTCCCTTCACCTGGTCCCCAGAGGCTGACATGGCTTTCCGTAAGCTCAAGCAGTTGTTCTCCTCTGCCCCCGTACTCATCCATCCTGATCCCTCTCGGCAATTTATTGTGGAGGTGGATGCCTCTGACTCGGGGGTGGGTGCAGTACTCTCCCAGAGATCCCCCTCAGACTTAAAGCTACATCCCTGTGCCTACTTCTCCCGCCGACTCTCTCCAGCAGAGCGCAACTATGATGTAGGAAACCGAGAGCTGTTGGCTGTGGTACTCGCACTACAAGAGTGGAGACATTGGCTGGAGGGAGCAGAGCAGCCATTCATTGTTTGGACGGATCATAAGAATTTGTCATATTTACATTCAGCCCGGAGGCTGAATTCCCGTCAAGCCAGTTGGTCCCTGTTCCTCGGGAGATTTAAGTTCTCCCTGACTTATCGTCCTGGCTCAAGGAACGTTAAGCCAGATGCTCTCTCCCGCCTTTCTGCTCCGGAAACTGAGGAGACCCCGCCCGAGACCATTATTCCCCCAGCCTGTATGGTGGCAGCAGCTCACTGGGAGATTGAGGACATTGTCAGGGAAGCACAGCGCACACAACCTGATCCAGGTAACGGGCCACAAGGCTGTTTATTTGTACCTGATTCTGTGCGTTCTCAAGTGCTTCAGTGGGGGCACTCCTCTAAGCTCTCCTGTCACCCTGGTATTAACCGCACTCTAACCTTTGTTAAGGAGAGGTTTTGGTGGCCCACCATCTCCCAAGATACTCGGGCCTTTGTGTCTTCCTGTGCTATCTGTGCTCGCAGCAAGTCGTCTCACCAAGCTCCTGCAGGATTGCTGCGCCCCCTGCCTGTCCCCAGTCGCCCTTGGTCACACATAGCTGTGGACTTTGTTACTGGGTTGCCTCCATCTGAAGGTAATACAACTATACTCACTATTATAGACCGTTTTTCCAAGGCTGTGCATTTTGTTCCTCTCTCCAAGCTTCCTTCTGCTACAGAGACGGCAGATCTCATGGTGCTGCATGTGTTCCGCCTCCACGGCATTCCACAAGACATTGTCTCTGACAGAGGTCCACAGTTCTCATCTCAAGTGTGGAGGGCTTTCTGCCATGCTCTCGGAGCTACTGCCAGCTTATCCTCAGGTTACCACCCTCAAACTAATGGTCAAACTGAGAGGGCAAATCAGAAGTTGGAATCAGCTCTACGCTGTGTCACTGCTCACCATCCTGCATCCTGGAGTTCTCATCTCCCATGGATTGAATATGCCCACAACTCAATGGTCAGCTCTGCAACGGGTATGTCTCCCTTCATGGTTTCTCTGGGTTTCCAACCTCCTCTCTTCCCAGCTCAAGAAGATGATGTGGCAGTTCCCTCGGTCCAGACAAACATTCGGCGCTGTCGACGTGTCTGGAAAGCTGCCCGGGCTGCACTTCTGCGCTCAGCAGCGAGAAACCAGAGGATCGCAGACCGACACCGCACCCCTGCTCCCACATACCAACCTGGACAGAAAGTCTGGCTCTCCTCCCGGGACCTGCCCCTACAAGTCGATTCCCGTAAGTTGGCTCCAAGATTTATTGGTCCATATGAGATTGAAAGAGTGATCAATCCTGCTGTAGTGCGCCTCAAACTCCCTCTGGCCCTTAGGGTCCATCCTGCCTTTCATGTGTCCTTGCTCAAGCCTGTTTCTTCCAGTCCTCTGTGCCCTCCGGCCGACCCCCCTCCACCCCCCCGGGTCATTGACAATCACCCTGCCTTTACGGTCACAAGGCTTTTGGACGTCCGCCGCCGCGGCCGTGGATTCCAGTATCTGGTGGATTGGGAAGGGTATGGCCCTGAGAAACGCTCCTGGATATCCCGTAAACTCATTCTGGACCCTGCTCTCCTACAGGATTTCTACAGTGAGTTTCCTGACAAACCTGGTAGGGCGCCAGGGGGCGCCCGTTGAGAAGGGGGTACTGTCACGGCTCTGGCTGTGTGTCTCTGGAGGGCGTGGCTTCTTCAATCAAGCACCTGGTGACTACTCACACCTGCAACTCATCTTCTCATCTGCATCAGTACAAGACCCTGGTTTCAACTCAACTCATCGCCAGATTATTCAGTCTACTGAAGTGGTAGATATGATCGGCTGCTCTTAACTTTTGTTAGAGTTTATTCCAAGTGTTTTTTCAGTGAAGTCTAACAGATTTTCTCTCTTGTTGTCCAGATTTCTGCCGGTGTCACCTCCTCCAGTCTGCTTCACCTGCAAACCACTCCAAGTAATCTCTGTCTGCCTACGGAACCAGATTCTCTCCATCCATCTCCTCCACTCAGTCTCTACCAGCCTGCCAGTCAGCTATCCATACCAAGCCTTCCAATAAAACCTCAAAAACTTCTATTCTGCTGCCTTGTCTGCTTTTGGGTCTACATTCAAACCGTAACAAGAGGAGAAGCATTGCACCACATGTCTATTTGTGATTCATTGCAGGGTGCTGCTTTACACCCTTTCTTGTTTTATTTTGTTCTTCTTATGGAGCCTATTCTAATATCTACCCAGGGACTACAGATGGAAACTAGCTTTTTGGCTAACTTACAGAAATGTTGATTAACATGCACTGTCCCTGTAAAATAAATATAAAATTAAAAAATCATGAAAATGATTTCTCCACCCCCAGTTGAATAAATTATAGCCGTAAAGATAAATTATACCAAAACATATTGTATTTTGTATCCTAATTATGAAATCAAATAAATATATTTAACACACGATAACCAATCCTCATAATGAGGCACTGTCACATACTCATGAGGGGCTCAAACTATAATTTGCATAGGTCAGTAATAAGTCAATAAAACTGTCAGAGTAAATTAGTTATAAGGGTTTTACTGTCTTCACTCGATGATATTTGCCTCTTGTTGTGACGGGAAACTTTTTCTGAACTTACAACGTAGCCACTATAGTGGTGAGTGACAAAAGACTTCTGCACATGACTTCCTTTTTCTATGCGGATTGTTAGGTGCACTTACATGCTGAAATATGTTTAAAGATATTAATTAAAGCTACATGGTTGTAATCAATCTGCTGATGAATGCATTACAGAGGATTGCAATGCGCTCCTCCTGCTCTCCATACAGACTGATTTCCTGCAGGCAGTAAATGCCCGTTGAAACAGTGGTGTACGATAATGTAGACTTCAGAACACTGCTGAAATGACAATTCAGACCCTCACCTACAGTCTTTTATAAGTCATATCAAGCAGAATCTGTAAATAAAGGCGATACCATAATAGATTTGAGCTTTATTTCGGGTCTGCAGAAAAAGAAAACATGTTTTGGATCAATAGTTAAACTTGTTTTAAAGAAAGAGAGCTGGTTGTATAGGTAGATAATCTATCAAGGTTGTAATATTTTACATTTGACCTCCACATTGATTTGATTATTCATGTACGTTTGGCTTATTTAAAACCTGTCCAACTGTCTCGTTTTGTTGTTTCTGGCTCCTACACAACAATAAAAATAACACCTAAGTAACAATTGTATTTGAACTTTTTAAATGTATTCACCACAATCCCCAAAAATACAATTACTGCCACTCCTTGCTAGGCTACCACAAATCCGTATAACCACATAAAACAAAACCACAACCATAAAAAAGTATGCAAAATAGTGTTCCCCACTTGTGTGACTCACCTACATCCACATTTGCATCACTATCACGCAACTCCTCTCTCATCAATGCAGAGACACATGACAAAAACCCCTTCTAATTAAACAGAGGCACTAAAACATAACCCACCCCCACCACCACCACCACCACATAAAAACAGAAGCACGATCCAGCCGGCCTCTGAGGAGCACCTTGTGACTCTGACAACTTTTAAATTCTGTCTGAACTTTCAATCAAACTCGTTCTCACAGCGCGTGTTCAGGGGGGGAAATTCCCTTTTGTTGCGGCTCGTAGTGAAATGTCAGCCGGTATTGAAAACAGTCTCCCCCGTCACTGCCTGTCTGTTTGTCTTACAGCGAGATGCGGTTTAAAGACGTCTCCAGGAGCAGGAGTTAATTGTTTAGCATTGATCCTTCATTGATCGGCATTGAAGTTTGGTGTGTGTGGATTGCCTCTTTAATTCAGTTGTGGTGTGGACATGCTGCCCTGTTCTGGTTTGATGTAATTCAGTCTGTCTCTGGAGGGCACACTGTGTGGCCTCGAATTTAACACACACACACGCACACACACCAACAGAGCACAGAAATCACTCTCTTTCACACTCCAGCACACACACCTCCTCCCACTCGCACACTTCCTAACAGAGCATTCATTATTCATCATTATTAGACTTTTCCTTTAGCAGCAATAGCCGTTCAATGCATCCCGCCACTGTTCCCTTCCTCTGCGATACATAATTCAGGACAAAACTGTGCTTTTAGCCTCAGAGTATGCAAATCCCACTTTTGATTATCATAATCAGCTGATGTTTGAGAAGATGTGTGTGTTTGTGTATGTGTTGGCTGATTGTTTGTGTTTTATTGCTCCAGATCTCCTCTCCGGTCGTGTTGTATACTTCACATCATATTTTTAGCCGAGGGAGGCGTGCTCGGAAAAGGCCAGCGGAGGCTTAACTCACTGCTGTACATTTAAAGGGCAAATCGCCCACATATATGCCAGCGCGTGCCACCGCCAAGAGGAATGGCTTTTACCATCACAAGCCAAAAGCCTCTGTGTTTGTGTGTTTGTGTGTGTGAGCGTGTGTCTCTTGGTGTCTGTGTGGGTAAAGAAATAATAAAAAAGGAATTTCAAGCTGTTTTTATTTTCTTTTTCATTGCTTTGTTATGAGTATTGAGTTTCTGTGACAAGGGGGTTTAATTGTTTCTCTTTTTTTGGCAGAAATGAACAGGTTGTGTTTGACTGTGTCAACATTGGTATAAAGGCACTTCTATGATTATTTTTTCAAAAAATGTTAAGTGTTGTGTGAAAAATGAATGTGGAGTCTTATCAACTAGTTTTTTTTTTAAAGAAGGTATATGGAGAGGAAAGCTCAGTTTCAGAACTTAAAATGCAAAGAGTTCTTCACATGGCATTATGTACTGGTCGTTTATTACGTGTTATTACTACATACCTGCAGCTCAAATACAAGTCCAATGTAAAATGTACACAGGAGAAGGACAACGTTTTTCTTACACACGGTTCAACTTGTGAAAAAGTCACAGCTTGGTTAGATTCAGGCACCAAAACGCTTTGGTTGTGTTCAAAAAAGATTATGGTTCTGTTTAATATAAAACCTTATATCTCTGAAGTAAAAAATATAAAGAGGAGGGGTGCTGGTAGTTTAGTGCACGCGCCCCATGTCCAGAGGCTGTAGTCATCCAAGTGGACGGCCCAGGTTTGAATCCGACCTGTGGCTCTTTTCCCTCTCTCTCCCACCCTGATTTCTGACTCTATCCACTGTCCTATCTCTAAATAAAGGCATAAAAAGCCCCAAAATATACAGTGCTTAACACATTTATTAGACCACCACTTATGCCACAGCTGCCCTAAATTAACAGCATTGGTAATTACCAAAATCAAAAGCCCAGTGAGCCGGCTCAAATTTGGGTAAAAAAAGGGGAATTCAGTTTGAAATTGGGTTCACCAACAAGACAATGAGCCCAAGCATACTTCAAAGCTGTGCAGAGACTATTAGACCAAGAAAAAGGAATCTGGAGGACTGGAACTGATGGACTGGCCAAGTCAAAATCCTGATTTGAATCCTATTGAAAAAATTTGAGATTTAGTAGATTCAAAGATTGATCGCACAAAAGTTTCATCTAAAGCAAGTCTGTGGGAACAGCTAGAAACTATTTGGAACAAACGAGAAATCCAGCAAGAATGCAAGCTGTTATCAAGGCCAAAGAAGGCCATACAAAACATTATGTTTTTTGGTTATTATGTGTGAAAAGGGACAATTAAGTTGTTTCAGTTTGTTATTTGCCAAATAAATAACAATAACATTTTTAGTTTTCAACAAGTTTTTGAAAGATTTCTAAAATCTTGATGTTTTCTCGTTTTTACGGCAGGTGGTCTAATACATTTGTTAAGCACTGTGTGTATATATATATATATATATATATATATATATATATATATATATACAAAGAGGAAGTAAGTAAGTCAATGTTAACTTGTGGTCTCATAAAGCCTTTACATACTGCCTGTTCAAGGCTAGATGATATTTAACGACCCTGTTACACCTCGTCTTCAACGTGGGTATCGTAGTCATGGAAGCAAGTTGTTCCACCCCATATCTAGTGTCGGAGGTAGTAACCGAGAAGTAACACAGGGGGAGACAGTGACAAGATAACATGTATTTATACATCAGAGCTAGCTAGACAGAACAGAGCTGTGTGTTTCGCTGCTGCAGCTTGTTTTCACCCCCTATCACGTGTCTGCAGCGCCATAACACAAGTGTTGGACACTAACTACAAATAGCAGAGTTAGTACTTTACATTTTCCAGTAGCTTTGGCTGTAGCATCGCTGTTCTCTGATTCTGAATCAAATTACTTTTCAGTAGCTTAACTGTTTACTTGATAATGTGTGGTACCGTCCAAATGAGCTAGATCTTCCCACAACAAAGTGAAAGGGCGCTGTCACGGTCTAAAATCAAACTTCTTTGGAGGAAAAAACGACTCCAGTCGATACACTGACATGACCTTATGGCTGATTGACTTCTGTTTGACAGTGACATCTCTGTCTAATCCTTGATGCCCACGATGTGCGGACAGGCTGCATGGATTCATTTACCGGGAACCATGCAGGTCGAATTCGGAAAAGCAAAAAAACATAATCAACCCCTATAAAGTAAAGCATCACCAGTGCAGTGCACCGTTGCTGATGCAGTGTATAAGTATAAAGACAAAATGACGGCAGAGCTCGACAGCAGTATGCGTAAAGAGCAACAGAGACTTGAAAACTGATCTTCTCTGTGAAAACGCTGATTTAATTTGACCCAAGAATCATCCTCCGACTGGCTCCTCAAATGGACTTTATCGCTCTAAAAGTCCTGACTAAGACATGTCAAGCTTAGGGCCTTCTTATATCTCACTTGTTTAAGCTTGTCTGGATCCTTAACCCTGTAGCATTCATTTCATTTGGACACATTTTTGGACACATATAGTCAAAGGGATTGCATTTTAAACTATTAAAGGCTGCAGTTGTATGTTGTCCACTCTCTGTTTGTCGCCTGTTCAACAATGTGTTTTTTTTTTTCATTCATGTTTTTACAAAAATTACGTTGCTATCTGATAATTAAGTGTTTTTGAATCAAATACATTTTTAATAAGGATTGATCACCTTTCCTTCTGATTTTGGAAGGATTCCAACAAATGTTCCTTATTTTCTCTCTAGAGATGCTGTTTTGCATTCACAATGATTTGTATTGTTGAGAGTTCATGGTCATTTCATGTTTTTTTGTGAGAGCAGATTGGGAGTTGAAAGTGTAAACTGTATTTTTCATCTTAACTGTTTGTACAGTGGATGTGTGTGCTCCAACGCATGTGTAATCGAAGAATGGATCCCCTGCCCTCCTTCTGTAAATTCACATTTTACTCCCCTCAGAGGCGCTGCTTGACAACAGGCAAGGCAGGTAACTGGTTGGGGCCCCAGACCAGTAGGGGGCCCCCGAGGGCTCACAAACTTATAACCAAAGCAGTGGCCCAGAATGTGCAAATTTTGCAACGTCAGTCAGGAATCTCCCTAAGGGGGCCCCCATCTGACAGCACTCACTCTCATTGCCCTGCTAAGCGTTGCACGCATTATTGCTGTAAAAAAAAGTTTGTCAATGACAGTCAGCAAAGACAAATAAAGAGGAATCTGTCTATAGGGGAGAAACAAAAAACAAGAAAAAAGAATAAGGGGATAAGCGTCGGGACACTGGCAGACATAATGGTGATGAACGCTGGTTGGAGGTCCCGAGAATCTCCACTGATTCCCCTTTCTTCACTTCTGACAGCCCCCCATCACTACAACCTATCGCTCACTTTCTCCCCTCCCCTTCCAAGGCCTCACACCAGCTGCTGAGCACAAATAACTGTCCATTTTTCACAATGTAGTCCGAAGTCAAAGAAATCCGTTAAAATATTGATGTTTTCATTACGAAGCCCGAGACATTTCAGCCGTACTTTTATCCATATTAACAATGAATGAATATGTCAGTTTAAGTGTGTGTTTGAGTTTCTGCTCATTATTCTGGCTTTAAAGCCCACACTTTTACTGTTTGCTTCAATCTCATCAGACTCGTTTTTAGTCTCAGCAGGCGGCTGTTTCCAGCTAAAGAGCTCTCATAAAACCTCTGCACTGACTCTCTTGTAAACATTGTTGGAGCCTGATATTCTGCTCATGTGAAGATAACCAGCGTTAACCTTGTATTAGGAAGGGTTTATAGACATATTTTTACTCTATTCACTTATTTTATGGTTTATATGTTCTATATTCTCAATATATTTCTGTTTTTTATTTTCTGTTTTATTACTATTATTTTATTGTATGCTACACTTATTCTGTCTTACTATTGGCTGGTTTGTCATTTGTCTGGAAAACAATAGAACCCCACATGGACGGATAAAGAATCCTCTTATTGGTTGTGGTCATAATATCAAATTGATCTGAGCTATAAACCATCATTTCACTCTGAAAATCTGCAGAAATCACACTTCAAAAAGGCAGGTGAAGACTGATCATTTACATGCATATAAAAGGTGCAATTAACATGTAGATTTATTATTTTTCTCCACATGAATCCGTATGTTGTTGTTTTTTCAATTAGAAATGCATTTATTACCATGAGCATTTATCTGCTCAATCAATCAAACAGTTGCTTCACAAAAACATTTTAAAGACATTTTTAGAAACAGATCAATATCTTTCTACAATCCACAACTCCACCTTTAATTTGTAACTCATTCTGTTGGTACTTGGGTTGGGTCCTTGTTGAGGTTGCGATACGGACCAATGTTTGGATTCTTGGACTGGTTGCTGGCCTCCAGCAATGAATACGTATGTTTTAATGCATGCAAATAAATGGCCAATAGACTTTCTAGTCTTCTGACTACTCAAAGTGCTTTTTACACCACAGGTCACACCTGCCCATTCACACCCATTCACACACTGATGGCAGAGGCTGCTATGTAAAGTGTCCATCAGAAGTAACTAATCCCATTCATACACATTCATACCCCCCTGACGAAGTAGCGGGAGCAACTAGGGTTTAAGTGTCTTGCCCAAGGACACATCAGACAAGTGGCTGCAGGAGCTGGAGAATGAGCCCTCTACCTTCTGGTTGAGAGACGACCAAAATAATGAATCAATGCACGCAAGAAAGACCTACGATTCTATACAGTCATATTTATCTTTTGTTTTCAGCATGCTGCTGCATGAAATGTGCACTGTCCTTTGCAATGAAAGGATGGTCCACTGTTTCTTGTGCAAAAAGAGAAAGGAAAGAAGTTATGGATCACCACCTTTCCTCAACGTTTAGTGAATTCATAAAGCTTTCGTTATGGCTGACGCTTTTTTCCAGGTCGTCTCACTCAGTTAGCAAACTGGTGAACCAAAAGGCTGTGCCGCGGCCCAAAATGCTGCACTGCTGAACAGCCTTGCTTACTATTTTCCAGCACTGCAAATGGAAAAAAAAGACCATGATACAAATCCTTTAGCAGATGCTTTTATCCAAAGCGACATACATCAGAGAGAAAGCACAACACAAGCAAAGATCTAGAGAGGAGGAAACAATGTCAGGCAGTGCAAACAAACAGCTTTAAGTCTGATTGGACACAGATGCTGACAAGAAGTGACCAGAGGCAGAGCACAACATCGACGGCTGTTCTTGAGAGTTCTAATTAGCATCAAAACCCTCCTAAATATAGTCATTAATAAACACAACCATCAACATCATCAATATCATTAAGTGCGAAGGTGTTCATGAAAGAGCTGGGTCTTTAGCTTTCTCTTAAAGGGGCAAAGGGACTCTGCAGATCGAATGGAGTTTAGTAGTTTGTTCCACCACTGGGGGGTGACAGAGGAGAAGAGTCTAGTTAGAGACTAAGGGCCTTGATACAAAACCTTTTCCCTTAAATCATTATCATATGATGTAAAACTCAGGACACCACCAACTCTTTCTAAGATCACTTTTTCAGGTTTAATTTTTTTTGTCTCCCAAAATGTAGTCCTAATGTTAAAAATGTGTTATGTAAATGTATCGCATATAGACAAGGAGTAATTACTTTCAGTTTAAATAGGCTGTCATCTTCGGTTCATGTAAATACTTACTAATACTTCCAGAGACTGAAGTGACAGTTTCCATCACTGGCTCATGAGCTCAAAAAGTATTACAGCTTTGACAGTGTCCGCATGTTATTATGACAGCAGCTATTTGAACATTTAGATACATTTACTTTTTGAAGGAGAAGATTTGGACCTCAACTTTTCTCTATTTCACAATTAAGTTTTCTTTACAGCGAACAGCCTCAGGACATTGTACGTGTGGGTGTAGGAGAGTTGACACCAGGTTCAATTTATTTGGAATACAACAAAACTTAAAAATGGTTAATCTTTCATATAAGTGTGTTTTGTTCTGCCGTATGTCTGTGTCTGTATCTCACGTTAAATCTGTTCTCATCACTGTGTGTTCAAAAATGCATTTAAAATGATTTTGTGTGTGTAACACTACGTCTCATGGGAATTACATTTGTACATTACTTAAATGATGTCCTCATTATGTTGTCGGGCTTGCTGTTTGGATAATCTTCAATGTTATTTTGAGTGAATGACAAATCATAATTATGGACCCCACAGTGGTTACTACAAGGTTGGCTTTGGTAAAATCAGGTGCATCAATAGCAGGACTCTCAAATCAGGGTCCAGGGTTTGCTTCCACAGTCCCATGTGAAGGTATAAGGGAAAGATTGTGATGCTGCCATTATTGTCTTTAATATAACAATAGAGCACGGTGTTAAGCGAGACTGTCTACTCTTGCTAAAACAAATGAAATATGTAATCAGGGAATATTTTATATTTAACTTCAGTATCAACATTTTTCAGATTTTAATTAAAATATCAATTTAGTTTTGACTTTCTACAAAACTCCCCGACTGGTAACTGGAGGCTAAAATACACGCTTACGTTCAAACCCGACAAGTTTAGTTGTGAGGATGAACTGACCAGGTCCTGTGATTGGCTGCAATAATCGGCTCTACTATGTCAGCTTGAGGGTGAGTTGTTTCACCTTTCAGCTCTTTCCTTCATTGCTTTCACTCTTTTCTTTCTCGCTGTCATGTGGCCCCTCCTCTCCTTTTCGGCCTCCCCTGACCTCCTCTCTTGCCCGTGCCCTCCGCTCCCTGACTCACGGTCTCCTTCAGGGCCACAGGGAGAAGTGGAGAGCACGGTACGGGCCAATGCATAAATATTAGCTCAAGGTCATGGTCAGAGAGCTCAAACTGGACTATGCATAATCATGAATTCAACCCCTGCCTAGCCTCTTCACTTCACATATTCCCTGTGTCACATCTCTGAACACCCGCTAAACACGCACAGTTTCCCACCATTGACACGTATAACCTTGAATGGCTGACCTCAAGCTATAAACCAGCTCTAAACCCCAGTTTGCCCTATTCCCACAGCAGCCATTTTTGTCTCTGATATCTGGCTCAGAGTGGGCTCTGTTATGACAACACAGTGCTGTCTTGATTTTATTAGTAGAAGAAACGCAGGGAATATGAGAAATTATAATACATTCACTATTTCATTATTGATAAGACACACAAATATATATTAACTTAAAATCCTGAGGGAAAATGAGCCATACTGTAATTCAACTTAAAGTCATATTTTTGTAAATCAATGACCCCCTGAATGCTGTTGTAATCCTTTGTCTGATGGTAGCTAATTGGTTATCAGATAAATTTAAAAAAAGCTACGTCTGTTTACACATTTTCTGTTGTTTCTTAGCAAGTAACGTTTGCTAACGTTCAAAAGGTAACGTTAGCATAAGCCACTTCATAACCAAAGGTTAGCTTTATCTTCTAGGAAGTGGCTTAATACAGTTACCTGTGGAGGGGTTGTATGATGAATGAAGGTTCAATTAGCTTACAAAAATATTAGCAAGGAAGAGGTTGAATGCTCATTTAAGGGTTGTTTTGACGGTTGTATATTGGTATTTTACAGAGGTGGGCACAGTTAATCCAAAATGTTACGTTGTTAACCATTATTCTGTTTACAAAGTTGTTAACTTCAATATCAGTTAATTTTCCTAACAATTAGCTGAAGTTAACATTAACATAATTTGTTTTTGATATATTACCAACATCTTCACTGGCGCCCTGGGAGTACCTTCACATCATTTAAACAGAATTTCACAATAAAAGCGCCTGGGGCAGAGATGGCCATTGAGGCTCATTAATCAATAGACTCTCTGAAGTTCAGGAGGCAGCATGCTCTGGCTTAGGTCGTCTGCGATCCATCTTACCATGTAAGAGCGGGGCTTGGATGGTATAGGGAACCAAATTTACCAGAAGTTAAAAGTTTTGGTATTTTTCAAATTAACATCCAGTCAAAGTTAATAAAAACATAATTAATGATTAACTGAATAACTGACATGTGCCCAGCTCTGGAATTCAAATATCTTTTTTATACAAAGTTAAGTCTATTTAAGCTCCTCCTACTTCATCCCTAATCAAGAGGCAATGGTAGCTTCCAACCACTTCCAGGCTAATAGAGATTTTTGCTTGGGAAATGGCTAAATGCTAACACTAGCTGTTGATGGTAGCTAATGGGTATCCAATCATGTTGTTTTTATAAAGTTCAGCCTGTTTACAACTTTTCAAATGTAATATTTGACACTTGTATGAAGTAATTTTAGCATTTAGCTACTTTCTGTCTAACGGTAATGATCTTTGAAGTGGATGAATGCTAGCTGTAGCTGTTATAAGACAGTAACTAATAGGCTTTTGGCACAATTATTTAGTTTTTGAGAAATATGGAAGCATTGAAATAATAAAAATAAAAATGATAAAAGGACAGAATTATAGAATTTTAGTAGGTCTATATTTTTTAAATATATAAATATGACATTACAGCATTTGAGCTTTCCACCGTGAGTCATCAGGGAATGACTGCTTTGTGAATAAGTTGAGTTTTTGCTATATTTTATGATACTACATATTACCCGTTGTTATGGTTGTTAACCCATATTTCCAGGGTTATCAATGTTTCACATTTGCATTAAGTTAAGAGATGTCTTCTCTCTCTGGTTCATATACTCTCAGAAATAAAATATTGCCATTAGCACATCCGGGGAGAGGGATGTTTTAAATTCAGATGCTTGCTTTTCTGATTTGTTCGACATTATCCCGAGATAAACCAAAGGCTATAAAGAAAGAAGGGAGATTTGAAGTAAAGGAGAGACAGGCAGGTTGTGTTTCTTTTGAATTCCATCTTTAATAGACGCTACAGTTTCTCGTCTATTCTTCCTCTTCGTTCCCCTCTCGTAGCCTTGTTCCCTCAGTCATCCAGTCTATTATTTTCTCGTTGTGATCCTGCACACACTCAGCACAGAGATGCATTTGAATGTGGCCTCCACAGGGGTTTGCATTAAAATGGTATTTAACTGCCTTCTCCGTTCTCCCATTCTCTCTCATATATATCTTCCTCTGTGTAAACCCTGCCCGTCCCTGCGCTCATGGCCTCGATTCCCAGCTGCCTCTTTTCATAACCCTCTCTTTCTCTCTCCGTTCTGTCTTTTCTTCAGCACGCTTGAGGCTGCGTAGGGCTGTAAGGTCAGCTTAAGAAACGTGTGTGATCTCTCACTTCTTCTCCTCCTCTCTTTTTCCTTAAACTGCCTCACACATTTCTTCCCCTCTGCCACTTGTAAGCCATTAACCTTTATTCATTTTCCATCAAACTTTCCGCATCCCATTAACGCTACTCTTACTGTACTCTTCTTTTTTAACCTCTCTCTGTTCTCGCTCCGGTTTTACCCCCTTTCTTACGCGTCATTCCTTCTACGTTGTGCATGGTAATCTCGCTCTGCTCTGTCTAGTTATCCCTTTCTCCTCTCCCTCCCTCCCTCCCTCCTACACTGTAGTCACTCTCTAATTGCTGTCTCACCCCTGCTGTGCTCGGACCCGGAGGCTAAATGATTTCTGCAGGGAGAGTGTGAGTGGAAGCACACAAAAACACAGAGCCGTGTATGAGACGTGTTTTATATGATTCCTTGCGAGTTGTGTGTGTTTACAGTCATTGTTGGCCCTCCTGTTGGCATCATCACACATTTTTTATTTTTATTTGTGTGACTCCTTGCTGCTCTCCTGTCTTCACTTTCATAAGGGACCCCTTTATCTGAGCCGTATTTATGGCTTTTAAGCAGGACTTACAAGCATTGTGTGTTTTGCAAAGGTCTTTCTTGTGCTCACATAATGTGGATTTTGCCCTTCTTTTAACAAATATGTACTTAACATCTACAAGTCTATGTGGGTTTTTAATATTGTGTGCTTATTTCAGCATCAGTTCAGGTCAGGACAAAGTCTGCAATTGCTTCAAGCAGCAGTGATAGAAGTTTTCACATCTTTATCTTTAGTAAAAACAGCAATAGCAAAGTGTTAATACGCTCTGTCAAAAGTACAAGTTCTGCCTTTAAACGTTTTCTAAAGTAGCAGACAAAGTGTAATGTTGACGATTTCATCATCATTCATGTTTATATGTTTGTCTGAGTCATTTCCTCACAATGTTAATATTGAATAGATAAGTTTAAAAACAAGTTTTTGAAAATAATTTGTGAAAAACTAGCAGAAGCTACATTTCATTTTGCCAGTTTGCCAAGGCGTACTGTCATGAGCTGATTTTCCTTTTCGGTCTAAGTCATTGACTGTATAAAAAATGGACGACATGACACCTCTAAAGAGTGAAGTAGAAACATTTGAATCTCCCTGGACTGATTTGCTGAAGCACAGGTTTCAAATCAGAATCAGAATCAGCTTTATTGGCCAGGTATGCTTACACACACAAGGAATTTAACTTCAGTGAACTGTGCTCTCTATGTACAAAGGTATAGCCCTCCTCCTCCATGTTAACAGATGGGACATTTTGTTAAACTAGACAATCAAAATACACGTCAAATAATATTTTCTCAAACATTATAACTAGTTCTGATAATGCTTAGTGCTCCCTTTTTTCAGACAAGTTTAGTTTTATTAAGTTATTTGATACTATTAAAAGAAGTATTATGCCATGATTGATTGCTCTGTTCACCAATGAGGCTCCTGCAGTGCTGTGTGCACCCAATCAGCAGAGTAGAGAAGGAACATTATGTGAAAACATAACAACTAAACGGTTATGTCACCCTCGCCTTCAACACCAGATTAACGAGTCAGTTAAACTTATTATTAATATTTAAATATGATGGCCCACAATGCCAGTCAGATGATGTTCTCAAACTGTTAGAAAGCAGCCACCAGTGTCTGGTGTCTGTGCCTTCACCTCTGGCTCTACTGCCTGGATGTAAGCAAGCAATGTGAACAGATAGCATCTTGTAGGAGCAGCACGTCTGGCAGTATTTTGATTGAGTAAAATTGAGATGAAAATGTATTTAGGCTGTGTCAGGTAAACATTTGTATGGAATATGGACCGGAGCAATGTATATATCACATTAAGCACAGGCATGTAGATGTTAACCTGCAAGGAATAAAGAAGACTGTTGGTGCTAGCACTGCTAATGTTAGCCACTCTTGGCAACCAAATTACATCGTTTACCTGCAGACAATTTTAAATAAACTGTCTCAGTTTTTACTATTTTCTGATTGTGTTAGTGTTATCTGAATTTAACTTTCTGTTTAACTGCCTGGGAAATTGGTAGCTGGGGATATCCCTGCCAAAAATATGCCTTTGAACATAGACATACGAGCAAGGCAAGAAGACAACAGTGATGCATTAAACGGTCTCCCAAGAAAAGTTGTATCCAACTCTCTCTTCCCTACATTTCCAGTCTCTCTTCAGCTCTCCTATCCAATTAAGGCAAACAAAACTGGCTGCAGTGGGAGGTATAAGATTTTAGTTCTGGTTGTTTGAGCAAACTTGTTGAAACTGGTGGTAATGCTCCAATGTCCCAGAGTTGTGTTTAAATTGAAACATTTATCCATAACTGCAGGCAGGAAAGCAAGGTTAAGCTGCTATTTTGTCAGAAATACAACTAACAGAATATGAAGAAGAAGATCAGCGACTTGTGCACAACATCGTAATTTGTGATCTTTACACGTATATGCAAGATGTACTACAACACGTTTATGTTTGCCTGGAACAAGCTGTTCCACTCTTCCAGTAAACAGCATGATGTTAAAAATACATTTAGACACAAATTGCCCGCAATAAGCAAATGTATCCACAATGTGCTGGAGTTTTTTCCTATCCCATCTCTCAGCCATTTGAACCCTGTGAGGAATTTGCAGCCTCTGACACTACAAACAAGATTATGAAGAGATAAGTAATGAGGGTGAATGCATTTAAAAAAACTATAGCAGAAGAAAGGTCAGCTGTAATTAGAATCAAAAGTGTGTTTGGTATTTCAAAATGTTAGGGGTTATAACCATAAAGGGGTACCATCAAAACGCTCATTTAACTTGATATTTTATTAAGAAAGACGGAAAATAACTGCTTCATGTTCTACTAACACTAAAGCAGACTTTATTCATACAATGTGAAGCCCACTTTCCTGATCCCCAAGCAGAGATCATTATGATGACAATCTGGCTATTTTGTCAGACTTTTGGAACATTTCCTCTGTTTCACAGAGCCAATTATTCAAATGCTTATGTAGTTCAATAATTGCAAGTTAAACTTAATACCAAAAGTATGCCAAATGCAGAATGGGCGCTTTAAGAGAATCATCATTATTAGATTGTTTTAAGAGATGCACACAGTGTTAAATGTTGAAGAAGCAAATGATGTACATCCTTTCTACTGCTTTAATAACTATTTAGTGTTATTAGTCATATAAATGATTGTTTAATCTGCAAAAGTAGTTACGATGGCTGAAAATACGAGTGAAATTAAGGTTTCATATCCAGCTATAACATGCTGTTAAGTAGAAGCATAAAGTAACGTAAAATATAAATCATGAAGAAGAAGCTTTTTACCTCAAAACATGCCTTGAATAAATGTACTTAGTTACTTGTAGCTGATGACAGTAAAGCTTTGCTCGAGTGAGCATCAGAGAAAACATAATGCGCACACATGCTAACACAGTCTCAAACACCAACCCTTAACTTCCTGTGACAGCCTCCTTCTCGTCCTTGCATCACACCGTCAACTTCCCGCGGGTGAATTTCACAATATCATGTGTGTGCACGTTGCACCCAGAGGCTCCAAAAGGAGGCGCAGGAGGCACCAATAAAGCTACAGTCAATAACCGTGTTATTTATATATCTTAAGAAGCCCTCAGGCTGCTGGACTCTTTTAACTGCGTTTTGCGGGGCAATTTTCAGCACTGAATGTTAATGAATGATTCACCATAATGAGAAAGCTCTGTTTAAGCTACGGTGGGAATGGCTGGTATCGTTTGGAGTGTCAGAATCCAACACAGAGTGTTTAATTACTGATTCACATTGATGTCTGCATGTTTTTTTTATTCATGCTGTGCTGTAGTGTGAGTGTCATGTGTGGCAAAGACAATAATGTTAATTGTGTAACACAGGGATATTTCACTAACTATGAATTATGTATGTTCACACTGAAATTAATGATATGCTAATGATGGTAGCCTAAGCTCATTTCCTTTTGCGCTGCTGAATTACGTATGCGTATTAGCATCTCTACAGGTAGCTCAAACACTTCAGTTGATATAAAGGTGAAACAGGGCAGGATGGAAAACTTGAATTTCCTCACACAGAGGAAGAAACGATTATATATGTCACGTTTCCTCCCCACATGAGGTGTTAGGGAGTTTGCATTTCAAGAGAGCAGTGAGGATGGAAGAAAAGCTAATCAGAAAGTGCTGTTTTTTTTTTCTTAATCCCAGCTCTGCTGAGGCGCCTTTTCTCCTCAAGAAAAATCTGTGTTTCTTTCACACTGCCTCTGCAATCACTTGAAACCCCATTACAGGCCATGTGACAGCATCAATTAAATTCACAATTATCATGGGGCAGAGACTCTCCAGCGTGAGAAAATATAGTAACACAGCATCGTCTGCGAGTCTGTGTGCACGCGTGTCTTTATGTGAGTATGTGCATGTTTTGTGTGTGTGAGACAGAGATAGAGCGAGCGTGTTGATAGAGGGCAGAAAACTGAGTCACACAATTCACCACTCAAAATGTTTCATGCCCTTTTTGGCAACTCCTGTGAACCATAACAACTCTCCAAACACAAGATGCTACAGTAAACACAAAAACTCAGATCTTTGACGGTATTACGACGTATCAAGCTCCGCTCTGAAAAACAGTGAATGGACAGCTGGTGACTCGTAGGCTGAGTCTTTCAGATTTAATTCCAAATGAGCTGGGCCTCTTTATATGGCTTTCTAACAATTTGGAAAAAAAAGAAGAGAAAAAACGTATAAATATCCGTGCTAAACTACACTGGCTGCTGTCAGTGCGTCCACAAAGTTGGCCCCCAAATTCATTATCAGTTTAGCTGCAGATCCTTTGTCTCACATTGACATCACAGATTAGAGTTCTGGCTCTTGTTTCCAGCTTTAGTAGAGATTTATCCAAAACCGAGCTGTCTGCGATCACACAAAAACACAGCATGAATCAGTGTTAGCAGGCGGCCTGTTAAAGGGAGCCCACAATTAAATACGGATTCACACCTTTAGATGTACGGTTTGTGTGTGTGTTTTAGTGAGTGAGCAGATACAGCCAACTGAAAGTGAGACACGTGTTGTGAGTCACAGGCAACAGAGTTAGCATCTGATTGAGCCTGAATTTGGTGTCGGACCTGGCAGGTGGAGTCGGTCTTGGCCTGTACATTCCATTTTTTTTCACACCCTCCATCTCAGCTCTCTCCATTAAAGCACAATCAGGTCCCTGATCGAGAGAAAAACAAGGTAGCGCGTCCGCATTGATCTCTCTGCCTATAGCGCTAGCCTACATGGAGCAGAGCAGGAGATTAAAAATTCATAAGCGTATTAAGATCTATAAGAGCATTATTCATGTGTGCCGTCACTGTATTATACAGTTTGGCACTAATCATGCGCATCTCCAGCCCAGCACACACACACAAACGCACACAGTCACAATAGCTGTCTGGGTGAACTCCAAGTGTCAGCACTATCATATGGGCATGTGTGTGTGGCCTGGCATGGTTCCCTCCTTGAGTGCCATACAATGTGCTGGCATAAACACCTGCTTGACACAGCAGATTGGCACTAATGGCTTTACACACAGTGCCATCTGTAAGCTGGACCGTTAGCTCCTCCATCTTCTCTATGGCGGCTAACGGTGCTTTGTAGCATTCAGTTTAGACTATCATCAGTCAAAGTGCAAAGGCAAAAACAACCACATTAAATGTTGGCTAATCACCGTGCACTTAGAGCGGCATCTCATGTAGGGTGCAGGTCTGGGCTGACTGTGTGCACCTGGAGCCAAGTGCACCAGCTGGGCATAAAAAATTAAGTCTTAAACTCTACGCCTGACTTAGCTTCGACCAACTTCTTGACTTGAATTTGCACCAAGCCTAACTGAGAATAGCCAAAGCTGCATCCGGCCTTAACATTTGTGGAGCGATGAGTGTTGCCAAACTATCAACAGAAAATAGATAATGTGGAAATACAAAGCAAAAGAAAAACTCTGAGGTGCATGCAAAACATAACAATTTTCTAATTGCAAAACTGAACAACACCAACACAGGAGTCCCGTCAATGGATCCAACAATATGAGGCATCCCCACAAGGTTCATTCACTAATTAAAGGCAGGGTAGGTAATTTCCTCCAGATACACTTTTTAAGATTTTGGTTGAAACTGTCTTTAGGTCCTGACAGAAATTAATAATTCATGTGCTCTGAAAAAGAAATGAAGAAAATCCATCATCTGTAGCAGTTGTAAACTCGTAAAAACTTCGACCAATGTCTGCACTCGGTTCGAGTTTTATAAACCAATCATGCCTCCCTGTCTCCCTGCTCGTTCTCTACCCCATGCATGCACGAGCCCACACTCAAAGCATGAGCTGAAATCTGCTTCTGGACCAATGGCGCTAATGCATGTAAGTGAGGGGCGTGGCTTTTGAGGGAGCACCGAGGGGAGGGGGTGGGTGAAGACGGAGCACGGAGAGAATGCTACTTCCAAAATCATGCTAGTTTTCGAAAATTACCTACCCTAGCTTTAATGTATTACCGTTTTCTACTAATTGATGGTTAAGACACAATGAGAGAGAAAAGCTAATAGGTGGACGCACACTCTTCAGTTAATTCAAACAAGGCTTTCATGCTAAAACAAAACCTTTTGGTTAGCTTACTGTCACTTTAAGTTGATTTTGGGCCATTTTTGCCTTTAATAGATAGAACAGCGGAAGAGAGTGAAACATTTTGGGAGGAGAGTGTGGGGTATGGCGTGCAGCAAAGGGCCGAGGTGGGATTCAAACCCGCTGCCACTGTGACGTGGACTATAGCCGCTGTACATGGGGGTGTGGTCACCCTGTAAAGAAAAACGCTTTTCCATGTGTTTTCCTTTAAAGTTTTGTGACCGTTGCTTTTTCCGTTTGTGTTACCTTGTAAACCAGTCTGAGAATCTTAACTTACGCCTGCTCCATCCTAGTCTTAAAGTTACACCCAGATGCGACACAAACAGAGCTTAAGTCCAACTGAGGCCCTAGTAAGTAAGTAACATCAGCATACGCCCGAGTGTCCCAGTGTACACCCGGATGGTTCTCGGCTCTTGGGTATTGAAAAAAAACACAGAGTAAATGTTACCTTTTGTCTATTGAATGTTAGAGATCTCCCACTGAGTTGAAGCTCTTAACCATCAGATGAACTTCAAGCACTCACACAAACACACCCAAACTTCTCACTCTGTGGCGTGCAACAGACTGCAGCAGTCACACAGGGATCATCACTATTCATTTGCTCAGCAAACTGGCCACACAGGCTTATAAATTAGCTCATCTACAGCAGCTGGGTGCTGAGACAGTTGGCACATGCTGAGGACTGAGAGTGAAACCATTACAATACAGGACTCTGAGACACCTTCTCGCCGGTCCACATGACCTCCTTCACGCTCATCTGCTCATTCTGTCAAGCCGAGATGGGAGTGTGTGCATCAGGCAGTAGGGGTGAGACATGCCCAGTCAATGATTGTAATAAATTACATTGCAGAGCATTAGGACTACAGCCCTGTGTGTGTTGTGTTAAGGGAGAAGGCAGTGATAAATCCTGTCAAACCAAGTGTAAATCAGTCCAAATGAAATAGCATTAGCGAGACCTTGCAGACCTCTGACCATGAGGGAGGAGAGCTGACAGGCCTGACCTACAGGGAAATGAGGGAACACTCTGACTACTCTTGCTTTCTCGCCTTGGGGTGGGGATCAATGGTGGAAGGAAAAAGTAAACCTATTAATTCTCATGGATATGTCAATTCCCTTTGGTGGGTGCGGATTGGAAGAGATCATGACTCGCCCCTTGGGTAGATATGATCTGGGGCTTTTGTCACGCCTCAATGCACCATGGATTCATTGAAGTTTTTATGGCTACCTGGAAGGCACCACATGGCAGTGGAGCGATGTAAATCAATTCCAATTGCAGGTTCATTACAATGCACAAAAAAACTCACAGTGTGACTCTGAGGTTAGATTATGCTAACTATTATATTGTAAGGTGTGTACCGGCAGGACCTGAGGTAAGAAAAAGCCATGTAGTAGACTTGTAACAGATTCTTAAATATTCATTAAACATTCATAAAATAGTTCACAGCCCTTGTAAATGTTGAATGAAGTTTTTCTTTTTCCTTACCCGTCCGATGAGCACAGGTTCAGGCCCGGCGTACTCCTCAATCACAAAGAACTGGTTCCAGATCCAGCTCCTCCTGCTGCGAGAGCGCGGCCCCTTCTTTTCCATCCGGTCAGCCATCTCCTCATCCACCTCCGACTCCTCTGCTTCTTCAAACACGAGGCCTTTCCCATTTTCTGGCTCGACAGCTGGCATCCCAGCGTCTTCTACATCGTGGCTCCATTCGGGAGCCGGATGAAGCCTCAGGACATGACTGCTGTTGACAAGTTTGTTGTCTTCATCTGCAGGGTACTGAGCTGTGCTGGGTTCTGTTTGAGCAGAGTGAGCTGACTCTGTTAATGGGACTCTATGGGAATCTGCTGCTCTGTTCTCCGCTCTTACTCCCAGGGGTTGCATTGTCAGCACAGACGGCGGAGAATCATTTGTTTCAGAGGGAGAAAACAGTGGGAAATGTTTTGTCGATGTAAATGGTGGCTCTGTTTGGTTAACTATTATTTCTTTCTCGGGGCTGAGACTGACCTCGCTGCGAGGTGTTGACAGTAAGTGGACGAGGTGTTTGCTCTTATTATCTCCACTATCTGAACTCTGCATTCCCAAGAGGCCCTGCCCTTTACTTGAAGCTGGATTGACTGCACTTAGAGGATTATTATGAGTGTCGGCGCCCTGGTCTTGATTAAGATCTGGAGTGGGGACAGGGCTTACATACGGATATGCAGTCTGATTATCAAATCCAGTTTGAAACTGAGTGACAGCTATATCTTGTCTCTGCACTTTCTGAGCCTCTAACTGTCCGTGATTAACGTCAATCAAATCTCTCTTCCTGCTCCGACTGCCCTTGCTCGGAAAGCTCAGGACGGGGACATTCTGCATTTGGGAATTGACAATCCTGACTAAGTTCTCCTTCGACAGCAGCTTCAGAACGCCATAACTGCCAGTGAGGTTCAACTTTCTGCTCGAATCCACGCTGAATCCTTTCCCTGGCACCCCTGTAGTATGGACACTCAAATCAGTTCTACTTCTGGATCTGGACCCTGACTTAGACCTGGTTCTATTGCTGTGTCCATCCGGCTTATGATGGATAGCAAATATTTTCTCGGACCTTCCTGTTTTGACAAAGGTCTCAGAGTTCTTGGTGTTGTTCCTAACTTTCTTCACATCCTGGTTTAACTCCTTGTTATTGGCTAATATGTGTAGAGTCCCTTCTTTTTTACTGACTGAGTCAACCTCACGCTTGGGCTTAAAAGCTTGCCTCTCCTTGCTGGCTGTTTGTGGAGCAGCATGACTTTGCAACATTTTGGAATAAGAAAAAGATCCAGAGTCACTTGCCTGATCATGACTAATCAAGTTTCTAAGAGTCACCACTGGCATTGAATTTGCATCCACGCTTGCATCCCATTGGTCCGTAGCTCTGCTGTCCGCTATCTTCACTACGTGTGATCCGCCCACTCCTCTCCTACGTAAGGTCTTACTAGCCAAGGCACCTCCCACAAGCCCCTCCCACAGGCAAAGGGAAACCAGTAGGAGCAGATTTCTTGTAATCATCTTGTCTTGCTGCGAGATGTCCTAATTTGAGCGAGCTTTGCTGTGAGGCAGGCCTTGTTTTCCAGTTGTCTTCATTCTCCTTTTCCGTTTTGCCTCTTTTCACGCCCCTCCTCTCACTCTCCCATGCTTTGCCCTTCACACAGAACTGGAGGGCAGGTGTCAGTCACTCCGTCTCTCTCTCTTCTTTCTCCTTATGTCTTCCTCTATCTCACCAAGCCTCCCTCTGCTGTTTTTTTCCCACTCGTCTTGCGAAGCGTCTCATTCAGTTTCCCAAGGAGGACTGAACACCCTGAGAGAAAAGATAAAGATAATTAAGTTAAAACTTTAATCATTGCACTGCGTTAATTAAAAGTGCAGCGGCATAGACAGGTAGGAGAATTCACAGACAAGCAGACAGAACGGACCTTTTAACAGAGCAGCAATCACATTTTCACAAGCACAGGGGGCTTCTTAGGCCCTGAACACACATCCATTTATACCTTCATAATGACCCAAGTATTTTCTCAGACATCTATTAGATAGACGGGGACAAAGTTATCATTGTACTATTCTACATGGGAAAAGATAGGATAACAGTATTAGAGAACGCTCTGAGCATTTAGTAATGAGAACAACTGTCAAGGATTTCTGACTGCAGAGCAAAGGAGGACAAGCTTCAATATGAAACCAGCTTCATATCGCTTTGATGCGTGATTAATTAGCTGGATTAATATTGTGCTTTGATCAGTCAGTTAGAGAATGTCAATACAGATGCAAGTCGTAGATGCAGATGCACTTTGTTGTGCTCTGTGCCTTGAGCAATGTAAAAAGGTTCCTCGGTTCTGGTGTGTCTGAGTCAGACTCTCAGCGTGTCTCTTATGCACTCAAGACTGAAATGAAAATCCTACGCCAAATCCAAATGTCAGATATCAATCAGAGCACTCACTTTAAGATGAGAACAGGCAAACATCGCTAGTATTTTACTTACAGCAGCCTACGCATCTGACAAGTCAGTAATATGACTTTTCGCCAGATTGAATTAACATAAAGACCTTTTTTCATTAATATGTGTGCAGAAAAAAGACAAGCATGTGTAATTCAGAAAAAATACTATTTCAATGGGCCACCCAAGCAATTTAATGCATAACATTGGAGGAATCAGAGGAGATTTTTTTGAAGAACAGTCAAAATGAATGACTTTTTGTCCAGCCAACACTCTCACATTAAAGTATGTTGTAGTTTTAACCTCATCTATTGCATTTCCGATAACAGAAGCCTCATAAATAGTTTTGATTTATTTTATTCTGAGGTGGAAAAGTCATGGTGGAGTGACTGTGTTTTATCTTTTAAGATTGACAGACTTGACCAGCTGTGCTGTAAAGGTCGTCTAATGGCGTGCGTTGGCGGCAGTAGATAATTCCTGCTGTTTTAACTAACCTCAACATCTTATTTCTTTTTACTAAGGACAAGTGCTCAAACCAGACCGAGAGATTTAAAGAAAGGATGCTCTCAGTCAAGCTAACGGGAAAACTTTTCCATAATGTCAGTATTGCCCAAAAACGTAGGGTTGCCAGGTCTGCAGGAACCCGGCTGCTTTTGAAGTGTAGCCGCAGGGGGGGATATTTTTTCCATGGGTTCGGAAGACTTCTTTTGCATGCAAACCACATGAATAATAACTGTAAATAAAACTCCATCATTTAAATGAAATCATTTATTTATGAAAAAATCGTACAAAACGAGCTCTGGATCATACAGCAAGCACAATCACACACACTAACACACACACTAACACAAACACGCAAACCTTCCCGTCAGCAGTGAGATCAAAGTGTTGTTCCTGTACATCACAGAGTGAAGCACATCAGAGACACACAACAGCATCTGAAGGACTGTATAGGGAAAACTGCTTTTAATGCTGACACAATCATCATTTCTGCTGTGACTTTGTACACACTATTACACATTTGCCAATGATAGCAATGCCGGTGGACTTTGAAAGCAGTATATATGGTTTGGCAGGTGTGTTTTTTGATTTTGTGTGAGGTTGGTTCTAATTTGCCACTGGGCTTTTTTTTCTTGTAGAATAAATGAAGGAAGTGCATGTAGCTTTTTAAGTTTCCGAAGTGAAGCTGATGATTATGTGCCTTTAAAGTGCATTCTTTCTAATGTCCATCAGGGCGAGACGCCAATGGTTTGATCTGCATGACTCCAACTTCTACATCTATTTATATCTGTCTTACGTCTATCATCATTATTACAAATGTTAATGGGAATCTTGTCACTGTCATTATGGTTGTAATGTCAGTATTAGACTGGTCACTATACATACTTTTACCATTATTATTAGAAATGTAAAAATCTGTTTCATTTTTGTGTTGCTGTTTCTTCCCTGTTTGTTGTCTCTTTCCATCTCTCTATATCCGTAAGCCTAATGTCTCTGTTAGCTAATAAGTGGCAATGGCTAACATTTATTTCTGTTGGTGTTGTACAATACCATAATCTCAGTTGATAGCTGTTCTACTCATGGTTTCTGCCTGTGCGTGTTTTACTCATGGTGGATTAATGTTACGATACGATACACTTTATTGTCCCCTTGGGGAAATTTGTCTTGGACTCAAAGTGCTGCCAAACATTCAGCTGCTTCCACTCGAATCAATACATAACAACAATAGAAAAACCACATCTGCACCTAAACAAAAAGGCACATACCAATACAGAACAACACAACATATATTGCACATATCCCATATTGCACAAGATCTGCAAAAACACAGCCTGAGAGATAAAAAACAAAGGTAAGGAAATATAAAAAGTATACAGGGACACCATGACGCCATTGTACAACCCACACAGCCTTACAAAACATTATGTTGGGTCTATGTTGTTGGGTCATTCAATGTTGGGTCTCTGTAAATTATAAAACATACAGTACAATCTAAACCTTCTCTTTTAAGTGTCTTATTTTTTGGTATGTAAGATTATGAGTGAATAATTGTACTTCTGCATTGATCTTTTACGGCAGCAAACATTTTTCCATTAAGTATATGGCTCAAAGGCTGCTTTCAAGTGTTTCTCAATACAGCATGTTTATTTTGTAACTTTCGGTCCCTTCAAGAGCAAAATGCGTTCAAGCAGGCTATGCTTAAGGTTATTGCTACTGTACCTGTGATCTACAAGTTGTTAAGGATATAGGCATGCCAATATATCCAATCTGTCATCTAAAAGTGGTCACTCCCCAAGATTCTTGGCTACAAAACAATAAATCCATGAGCGATGAGCTGCTCCCGATTTAGCTTGCTAGCTAGCTATGGTTGTCGGTCATGCCGAGTGTGAGAGAGCGAGAGCATTTCTGATGGTTTGTATTTGAGCCGTGCATATAAGACAACTGATAAATACATAGATCTGACTTTAACTTCTTTCTGTTGCATGATTCAAAAGGAAACTTAGTTGACAATTGGATCGTTCATTGTGAGCACATAATTCATGAGCTTTGTTGTGCCTCGTTAAAGATTCACTTGTACAGTGTGAGTTGACGTTCCACCATCATTTATACACTCGTGCAGAGTATGTTATTGAAAACCAAATCTGACTAGGTTTCATACTTAAAACATAATGGATCCTACATTCATGATGACACACTTTGAGTAATTCTTTCAGCCTTTAGAAAGCTGACATCAGAGCCTGCAGAACATTAACAACTGTTTTTAGGGTGTATTAATTCTCTTTAGGAGGATAGATTGAACTTGTGTAAAGTCTTTGTAGTTTCCCTTTTAACTTAAATGTTTCAGTTGACAAACTTTCCCACTCTGTAAAACTGTATCCAATGTTTATGTGTTGTTTGAAACTTCTATGTTGTGGGTTAAGTAGTGTCGGTTTCATCTTGTCCTTTGCGGCGCAGTGCGGTTTGTCTCGGTGTATGACACTTGCTCTGCTGTGGCGCAGACAGACCGTGTCAGCACATTCACTGGGGCATGACTGAAGTTAGGATGTTCCTCCTGGAATACTTTTCACCCTTTCGCTCTCTCATCTTCTCCTCAACGTCCTCCGCTACCTCTAACTTAGTCTCTCTCTAAGCAAAGCCTTTTGAAGAACACTGAAGAAGAAGAAAGAGATTTACCCACCCCCTCCTCCTTCCTCTGCGTTCTCCTTTCCCACCTCTCCCACTCACCACCTGTCCCTTCCTCGGCCGATCTATCTCCCTAAATCTCCCTCTATCCTTTTTCCTTAACTCGCTATTGTTTTAGTATCCAATCCTCCCTGCTGCTTCCTCCTATTCGCTCTCCTCTCTCTCATCTGTGTCAATCACACTCCTGTCACTGCGTCCCTCACCCTCTGTGCTCTCTGAGGCTTCAATCAATCAGCCAATCTCCCTCCTCGGCCTTGCTACATCAGAAGTGACAGGCGTCTCACAGGCCACCATCTTGACGAGAGGCTACAACACTGTAATTGTGTGTATAAATCCAGTCATCAAATCACAAAATGCTGCTAACAGGAGATATCTAGTGGTTACATGAAGCCTCAGGCAGATTTTAGAGAATAAGATATATATATAAACGTCATGGAGACCATTATAGAGGATGTGAGGCTGGGTTCGGTTATCTCCAACGTACAGCATGAGGAGGCGATCGGGGTGAATTCAATGACAGCGCTCCTCTCTCTCCTCTCTCTCTCCCAGAGGAACTTATCAGCCGGGAGTTTGATGGCCAGGCAATCATTGCTGCGGGCACCTTGTTAACAAGCCTGGGGCAGGTGGCGGGATGCGGGGCAGAATATCAACATGGCACCATCACAAGCTGAACACAGATTTATAACAGTTTCTCATGTCATGCTTTTTGAAGCATCAAAGTAGGAAAAAAACACTTGAAATCTTTGGTTCTTCATGTTTTACACCATTTCAAGGCCTGAAATCTCTCTCACAGCAGATTTAAAGCACCGCGGTATGTATTGATCCATGTCACAGCCTTTCACATTGATCTGGGCACCTTTGTGGAGAGCAATTGTTATGCCATTAGCTAGGGTGCATCCGCCTGTACCGCTGTAAGTGAAGATAATTGGGTGCTCCTGTTTGAGGCTCAAGGGAGCTCATATTTCCTCATTAGAGTTTATATAATGTTATACAGAGAAAATGTTGTTTTCATCCTCGTGGAACCAGCAAGGACCAGAATGAGGGTTTTCACCTGTAGCCTCTACATACAGCACTGTGCTTTCCAGTAGAGTAAATAGAGATGATAGGATGATACAGTTGGTAGCTACAGGGAGCTAATTAGAGTTTTTTGAAAATGTAAAGTTAAGGATTATTTTCAAAGAGTTTGTGATTCCAACTGTACGGTATTTCTTTGAAAGTTGAGTACACCTACAGCGAGTTTCTCAGAGACCTGATTAATTGGGGCCATAAATATCTTAATTAATTTCCCCTTACTGGTCCCATTCCCTCTCCAATTTAAATGATCCTTTAGGTCGTTAGCATTGGAGGCAGATCCTCGCCATCGATAGCCAGCTGTCACCAACTTAACGAGACTGAAAGCTTTAATTACGATTCACCTCCTAGCTTCCTCTCTATCTTCTTTTTTTCGCGGTAACCCTCCATCGAACAGGCAAACACGGAGAAATGCAGCGCCACAGCAGCAGCCGCACTCCCACTCTCACCTTCTCCACAACAATGAACGCACATGCTGTGCAACTTCAAGCCCTGTTGACAAAACACTCTCCAGAAAAACCACTTATTTACTTACTTATACGCATTCAAAAACACTCGTAAGAAAGGCTCGGACTTACAAAGCCACATTCCTCCAGCCCTCTCAAACGGTGGGTGTCCGTGAAATTCATGAAGACACTCAAACAAGAACATGAATACGCCACACATCTCGGAACAGTCACAAAGTCCTCCTCCAACCACTTCTATCTGCGCTGGTGAGAAAAAGAAAGAAAGCTCCAGGGACTTCCTCTCTGGACGCAGTGGAGTCTAAGAGAAGAAAGGGAACGCTCACTCACACTAGGAGGGAAGAGAGGAAGAAGCCATCCCAGTAAAATTATGCATGGACTCACAAAGGTGAGAGGAGGAAAAGAGAGCGGGAAGGAGGAGAAGCAGGAATGGTTGTGGGTGCATAAGTGTGTGTGTCCTCCTTGGAAGATCGACTGGGTAGTTTTAAGTTAAACCTGCCATACAGCAGCTTCGTCCTCACTTTGAACCTCTGCAGATAAAAGCGGACCTGTCAATGTGTGAGGAGGAGAAAAACAGTAGGAGCTTTGGTCTGTTAATGTATGAATACCAGCATCACCTGTGTCCCCAGCCTTGTCTCTACCTCAACCGTGCTCATATACCGACAGCAGGTGTTAACCTCTCCTGGGAGAGCGCATACCGCCAGCCTACAGACATGAGATAACTCTCCAGGGGTTGGAGGGCTGCGGAGGACAAGGGGAGGAATAACAGCAGGTAAACAATATAACAAGCTCTACATGAAAAAAAACAGTGGAATGAATTTACAGCTTGGGGTAATAGCTGTGAAATTCAGCCTGCTTATGGTCGGCTGTTTGCCTATTGGTGGAGATTAAGACTAAAAAGACTAGGTTTAACAGAGCAGCGACAAGGGGCTTCGGATTTGCTGGCTTTCAGCAAGATCAATGGGGTTACATTAAATAGCAGGCAGAGGCTTGAAGATCATTCAGCAAGAACGCTGCATTTTGCAGCTGCATGCTCTCTGAAAACAGCAAACTTGGGAAAGTTCAGTCTTGTTAATGACTATTTTTACTATAGACACAAAACTGAGGGAACAAATGGACCCAAAGTCTAGAAAGCAGTTAGGAACCAATTTTAAAATTGTCTGAATCCTGGCCTACACTAAAAGATTTTTTGAATCTTATCAGATGTTGAAAATGTGAGAGACCCCACACATGACAACAAATAATGATTTATTTAACAGTTTTGTTCCTTTAGAGAGCAACGGTATGACCTGGAACAAAATTAATAAAACAAACCCACATGGTTTCAGCCAAACCACAGTACTGGAGGAAACTATCACATATTGAAGTGGAGTCATGTTACACAACAAAACTTACTGAACTTGAAGCACCTGTGAGGAACTTTTGATCTGCTTTGATTTTGGTGCCCCCTGGGTTCAATGCCGTACCCTTCATCTTTGCTATTTTGTCCTGTACTTGTGTAGTAGAGCTTTTCTCTGAAGAATCTCTTCCTGTTGTATTTTAACAGTCATATGTGTCACTCACTGTGGATCTTTTCTGTGGAAAATGTAAATGTCTGCAGGGTCCTGTAACTCACTTTGACACCTACCTGGTGGCATTGTTTACAAGCATTTAAAAACTATGTTTTTTTTCTAAATTATCAATCTTGACACTGAAGGTCTTGTTTGCTTTTGCAGGTAATACAGAGGCAACAGTGATAATTTCAGTCTTTTTTCATAACCAGCTAAAAACCACTAACAGGTGCTTTGACTAACTTAAGTAAACTCTGGTCTCCTGGCTGAACGCTGTGTGTTGAATTGACTTATCTATAATCCTAAACCACCTCCACCTTTTGTACATCTTAAGTTGTTTTTTATTTATTGGACAGTGGATGGAGTTAGAAACAGGAATGAGAGAGTCAGGTATGACATGAGGAAAAGGAGTCACAGCATGGAGTTGAACCCAGGCAGCCTGCTTGGAGGACATCAAAAGAAGTATTTTGTGAGGAGCGACCTGTTATTTATACATTTTTATTCAAAAACCACTTCTGTCAGAACCAGGATCATTAAAAACTCAGACGGAGCCAGGGCAACTGGCTCCATGTCCACCACAAACCTAAGCTCCCCTGCTGCTGGTTTATCTCGGGCTACAGAATATAAACTGTGAGAGGTGCCATAAAGATCAAATAAATCCTGACAGAAGACAGTCCGGAGAATCACAATGCCAGGAGACGTGCCAGTAGGTCATGACTGGGACAACATTTGTGGCCCATATTTTACTGCCTTGGCGAGGGTTCAAGTAGTTCTCGGGCTGATTTGTCTGGTCGTAAGGTAAAGGGCTGGATAACAGTGTGTTGATATACCAACAGTGACAGTGCTGAACGCCTGTGGTTTAAACTCTGCTCATCACTCAGGCCTTTTAAAAACTGTCAATTATGCATGAGTAGCAGAGTTTATGCATTATTAGTAAGAAGGCGGAAATTAAAACCATAGGAGGATTTGCTTTGATGAATAATATTCAGAAAACACGTTCTTTTTGCTCTAAATTCTCCCTTGAATTACGCCTTTAGCGTGCCAATCAAATCAGCTTTTAGGAATAAAGCTGTGTAAAAACACTGACGACTATAAACAACATCCACACATGGTGTATGTTAGATTTAACAGTGTATCACATGGATTAAGCAATCAGCACCAAAAAGTCAATCAAAAGATTAACTGTTCTCAGAGTCAAACGTGAAACAGGGTACACAGCAACAAAGTCGGCAAAAAATAAATAAAAAATGGACATCCACCAGATACGCTACATTTTTACTGTTTGTGAGTAATAGGCGCAAAAAAACACTAGAAAAAAAAGCTTCATTTCTAGAATATGTGGCTGGTGGGAGAGAGCATTAAACTTACTAAAAATGGGCTGAATTCAGCCGACCAGTGGCAAAGTCTAAATCACAGAACAGTGCTCTATACTTTTCCATTTTCTCACAAACTGTGTGGTTGTATTGTTTGTCTTCCAAATTGCAATCCAACATTTTCCCTCCTGATACTTGATATCTCAGAGTATCTAAGATAAGATCACGTACCGGTGCTTTCTAAATTGTTTTTCCCAATTACCTTGTGCTGACAACCGGAAACATTTTTCTGAGCTAATGTACTTTTCAGAGATTGTACAGAAAAGTATTTTCAGGGAGACAGGATTGAACATTTAATATCTGTGTCACTCCTTGTTTATAATTTTTAGGAATGTTTCATATGTAGGGTCAGTTTTTTTTATGAAATCTATCTATTTTTAAGTATATCGGCCAAACACCTGATACCTGATTCACTGGTTTTGTAACTAGGCTAATACTATAGACTGTATTAAAGTAGTCGAACAAGCCACTTCAATGCCACCAATTGGTGTAAGAATATACTTTTCAAGGCTTTCAGTTCTGCATTTTGACCACTGCCATCTTGGCCTCTATCTTTATTGCTAGGTTGATATGGAAATGACTTTTAATATCAGGCAGATGTTCCCCAAAAGCAAACCCTGCTTTATTGCTGACTTTACTCTAAATGGGATAATATATTCAAGATAACCATTATGCTGCTCCATATATTTTAATTAGTCGGAATCATTAGTCAGCTGGAGTAGCTGAGAAACATCACTATAGCGTTAGCCCAAATAACAGAACTTGTTAAATACAACAAGGGTCCGTGAAAGAGACAGTCATCGAAAAATAAAAATCTCCTCCAGAAGAACGTTCTTTTGCTTTAAAATAGATTTGGCGATATCTGTTATGAGTAAGCAGCCACCTCTGCTGTTGAGTAATGAAGCCAATGCAAAGGGCAAATAAATCGCAGTTCCTTGAGTGTCCACATGAGGCTGGTTGCAAAACCAAGGACGTCTCATTTGGTCCAATATTTGACTGCCTATTTCGAAATCAGACATAAAAATCCTTAAAATCAGGTACAAAAAAAATGTTTTTAGTCTAGAAAGATGATTTCTCTATTGGTAAAAACTGTACGGGGGTGGGGGAGGGGGCAGGTTTATAACTCATCCCATTTGATTATACCAAAGCCAAGACTTGTGATAGATTAGATTTCAACTCTTACTCTTTTCATGTTACTAGATTGATCAAAAAAGTTAGGTTGAAACCGCATTTCCAATATGGCCACTGTCATCATTGGGCTTCACTACACCTCTTCACAGAAACCATAGGGTGAGGTCACTGAGGCTATGTCCATGTTCTATACAGTCTATGGTTGTGATACTGTATTAAACACAAAAAAGTCAGATTTTATATTGATAGTAGTTTGACTCTTAGTTACAAGCACAGACTTTGCAAGATTTTTAATAACTTAAGAAAACCAGAGAAAAAGACTGTTGAATCCTTACATTTAAAAAAGCAGGATTAAGTCCTGTTAATGCTTGATGATGTGACTTCTACATTATACAGTCATTAAAACTATTATTACGTTAGTTAACTGTAAAAACTCCTGACATCCTCCATCTATTAGCCTCCACGCTCTTTCTCCTCTTGAAGGTTTACCGAGCTGATCAGCTTTAGTGATCTTCATGCTCAAAGGTCAGGAGACGTTCTTGTGTCAGGCAGCTCATCCGGTTTCAGACAAAGTTGTTCTGTGTAAGTGCTACGGCTGCAGTTTCCTGAATGGTGAGTCATCAGCTGCCAAAGCAGTTACCAAAATTACACCTGATGCCTATCAAGCCTGTCTCTCTCCCTCTTCCGCCTGACTACCAGAGCAACATCAAAAAGCTATCTGATCCTTTCAACACACTGCCTGGCATTTCAGCTAAAGTCCTCGGGATTTGCAGATGGACTTTGTCTCTATCAAGCTGAGGGTGAGTGTGTGAAAAGTGTGTTTAAGGTGTACAGAGATGTGTGAAAGATAGAGAGAAAAGACAGAATGTTTCATGCGAGCAGTACAAGAAAATTGGAAGAAGACGATATTATCTTTTTAGCACTGGTTCAGAGTAAGCTCACCTGTCATAAGTAAGCCTCAAAGAAACAGAAATCATGTGAATAAGTTTGACCTTTATTGGAAAGAAGGTGCTCCACTGAACAGCATGTGTCTGGTTCAATTCATCAAACCCTATACTTCCACTTGTGCTGTTTACCTTTCAAGGGTGTTCTTTTCAAGACGCACTGAGGCCGGACAGGAGGCAGGTGTAGAGGACGCGGGGAGGTGGGAAGAGGGTCGTTTCAGAGATAAATAAACACAGCAAACCCAAGGTTGACGCGATTATTTGTGATGCATTGCCAAGGAGGGGATGGCACATTGTAGAAAAGATATAAGACTATTGGCCAAGAAGTAGAGTGAATAATGACAATCAATATCCCAACGTAATCTGCCTGATTCTCACATCAATTTCGTTATAGGATCTTTTTCACGTCAGTCTCACATCCAAGGCATTCAGAGAGGGAAAATAGCGTACTTACTTTTAACGGCTGTCTGATGGAATCAATCAGACGCTGCTGAGCACCCAAAACTTTCCCTGAATGTGATCTCTACAGGTGTTCAGGGTAGCTGTTTCCAATTCTACTAGTTCCTGCAGGGCTGAATTGGAAAACAGGTTGGTAATATTTTGATGATAGGAGGGATTTTCTTTTGTTTCTAGCTGCAACTGTGGCATGACTGTACATTGGAGGTTTGGTTGTTTGGTTTACATCTCAAGGTACAACCTAAAGGGGGTAATCTCTTTACAGATTATTCATAAAATGCAGATTGTGTATGCACATTAACGGAAGTGGTTTTGCATAGGGCTGACCAGCAGCCTCTGCTTACAGGAATAAAGTCTGTGTGGAGAGCAAAAGGGTAGAAACATGATCCGCCTTAATGCAATTTTGGAACTCATCTGCAATCATCTAGCAACAATTTGGGTTAAATTAATGTCTATAAACAGAAATCAAAATGCAAGTTCTGCTCTCAACTTTGACTCCATTGCTTGTTTTAAGGTTTTATTGAACAAAATCAATGTATGGATTCAATAATTAATGCTTCATTATGTCTAAATGTATATTTAAGACATCAGTCCACATCAGCATCTTTAGCCTATGACTCTATTTTGAAATCCCCATGGTACATTACCATGTAAAGGGATCAGGAGCCAACAGGCCAAAAGTGGGACAAAGAGTATGTATGTGCAGGACACTGTGGGACATGTTACTGCAACACCAAGAGGGAGTTTGGATATAGATTTGTCCAAACAACCCTGAATAATAATGTATTATAAACACTTCTATTAGCCCACGCAGGATTAACTAATAAACAGTCCAGCCTCATCCCCAACTCTCCTCTCCCAACTCTCTCTTCAGCTGTCCTTTATTTATTTTATTTTTATTGAACCTTTATTTAAGCAGGTAATTAACCCATTGAGATCAAGATCTCTTTCACAAGGGTGACCTGGCCAAGAGGGCAGCAGCACACGTCATAATAAATATAACATGATTAAGAAACAGTTTACAAACAATAAGTTAAGAGATCCTATCTAATAGAGGGAAAAAAGGCCCATAAAATATCTTTGCATCCGGGTACTTTTGTCTTTGTTTTGTGGTGTTGGGGCGTAACGTAGGCAACAAGGATGATGACAGGTTTATGAGGCCTTGACCCCACGTGTCGGCTGATTGACTGACATCTACAACAGGCCAAGGTTATAGCCTTCTCTTGCTCTCTACACAGCCATTGGATAAAAGCCAGGGTTTAGAAAGCCAACGGTCCAGCACTTTGGAAAACTAGACTATTGCGGGAAATGGTCTCAATTTGCAGGACACAGGATAATTGATGAAGACGCAGTGCAGTCCAGCTCAAAGCTGGACACCTGGTCATCTTACTGTTCTCGTATTGTTTGGACTGCATTATATTGATCTATGATACCATCTCATTTCCATTGCAGCCCCCTGAATTAATGTGAATAAAAAGTGTATGGATTCAGACTCCATATCAGCAAAATGATCACCTTCAGTACTGATTTAATATCGTACCTTTCTGAAACATGCAATTTACACATTCACTATTTATGTTGGGTTTTTAGTATATTTATGTATATTGGATTTATGCTTTAATGGACCACAAACATATTTTGAGCTCTTTAAAGTTGCAAAACAGATTTGTAGAACAAAAAGTTGCATACCAGACATTGTGAATCATCAACATCTGTCTTAAGCCTCCACAACTTTCCAACAACAGAGTCTGGGTGGGCAACATCAAACTGTTTCATATCTTTCAGACAACATCAAACAACTTTATAACTTTCAGACAACAAAAATCCTCACACACAGACTGGTCAGGGACACAAAGAAGACAAACCTTGAAAAAGTTTTTTAATTCTTCACACATCTTCATCCCTCACCTTTAGTTTGAACAACTAAGTATAACATGAGGCATTTTTAGAGGGCATTCATATCCCCGTGAGTAAGCTTCATTATCCAACTCTTTGCAAAAAAGGCCACAAACAACGAAACCTTTACAGTATGGTCCAAAAAACACTTGGCCAGAACTACAGTGGTTTAAGTCAAGCATAACATACCCCAGCCTTTAGCTGGGCCTTTTTAAGCAATATGCTGACATCAGCATGGAGCCATGTTCTCAATAACTCTGCTAGCATGGTTATTTTACAGCTATAATGCATAGAATGATATTTGGGTTTATCGTGTGAGATTCATAACATTTGATGAGTAGCACGTCATACAGCTGACAGTGATTGGAATATGTCCAAAATCATGGTGATATGCAAACTATGTATCTGTTATTACGATTCATAATTTGGAAAACTAGGACGTTTGAAGGAAGTTTTAAGGGAGGTTAACATACATTATGAAATGTCAGCCTTTAAATGGTCCTTGAGTAAAATGTCATGAGACCTTTTAAAGAACTGGGAAAATGTTGGCCATGGTTTATGCAAAAGTGGGGATGTTTTACTTAATGATTGAAAATTGTATCCTGCTGGTAGTGCAATACGAGAACTCATCGAAGTAATGATGCATCCTCTGGCTGCAAGAAATTTCTGTACAAAGTTTGGCTGGGTTTCACCACAAAGAAGTGGACAAACTCACTTGCTTGCAGAACAACCATATCTGAATGGTTGAGCACCTGTCACCTGCCGTGACTGGAGACCCTATTACACCAACGCCCAGCCTTATATACGAGGATATTTAGCAGTAGCATCATCACTGGGAGTTTAGAACACACATACGGAGCTGCAGAATTTGAAAGGCCTCTAAAAAACGTATTATGAAACTGTTCAAATTGAAAAAAATATTCAAATAACTCAATGATTAAAATGTGTCACAACTCAAAGAGGAAGATGAGGAGTCCTAAATAGACATTGCTGAAAACTAAGCAGTCCTAATCCAAAACGGTTTGGAAATATCAATATAATTAATTGATTAAATCATAATTGTCAATTATAATTGTCACTTATGTCACATGGTTCAGATCCCCTGAAGGTCTCTGCCCTTGTCTTGCCATCACCACTTTTTCACCAAATCAAAAATGGAACAGCATACTCTGTTTGCTCACATCTATTCAGCACTGACTCGTTATCAGTGTTTTGTCAGAACCATCTATCCCAAGGATGTTGTTGTGTCCTGCATGCCTTATCGTAGCCGGCTGCCTTCATGCTTCCGCTGCGTTGCCTCAGCGTTGTGTGAACACGTGGGCCTGGAAGCCTGAACTGCCACAGCTTTTAATCCCCCCTCGTCAGAGTCACAGAGCCCCAGCTTTATTAGCATATATCCCCACTCCCCTCTTTGTGTGGCTTTAATGTTCTCTGGGTCTTCTCCTGCTCCTGCACCATATCTGACAGTACATTTTTGTAATTCTAATGACACTGCCCCAATCTCCCATTCATTTCGCCTTTGTCTCTCTCTATTTGGGTCAGTTTGTAGTTTTGTTTACTCTCCAGCGGCTCAGGGAGGCAGAGCAGATTGCGGTATGTTTAAGTCACTATCTCTGGCAGGTTATAGCATGGGGGCCACCTTGGGTGAGGATCGGATAAAGGATGTGGAAATTAAAACTGAGTGCTTTGTGCAGCAAGTTGTTGTGCAATATCCAGGGAAGCATTGGCTGTGCAGACATTGTTTCCTTTTCAGCATGGAAGTCTGCTGAAATGACAGCAATGCTATGTGGGCAAGCTCACGATTCTCACTTTTCTTTAAACTTTCCTGTAAAATTGGTAGAAGCATTGTTTTTATTGGGACCTTCCTCCATGCTAGTTCAAAGAAGAACAACAAAGCTGTAGGTGTATGTTGAAGGATGGTTACTCAAGCTGTGTTTGCCAGTCTCAGTGGTGGGTTTCAGTGCGATGTACGAGATCAAAGTTTGGCAGTGTTACATTTTCTGTGCGTTTTTTTTTTCTGCAGGGTGCATTCATGCTGTGCCATGTTTGGGATGTTCCGGCATCTCTCCAGCACTGTGACTATAAATTCTGTGTAAGACGTGGGGGGCAGAGGCAGGAATATCCTTTAAAAACAGTCATGATTGATCCCAGCAACCAAAAAGAAACAGATCTGTGATTCTCTCGACGTCATCCAAGGTCAACTCTTCCTCAGAGAAGGTGCAGTAATGATCGCACCTCCAGCGTGTAGAGGGTACCAAGGTGGGAGCAGAGGTCACCTCACAACCTGCCCTGGAGACCTTTTTTTTATCCAGCGTCAGGGGATGGAGATAGCAGCCATCAGATAGAGAAGACCGCAGGGGAAGAACCCCCTCCGCCCTCCTCCGCCTTTGTCTCTAATATGGAGCAGGGATAGCAGAGGCCACTGCGTTTAGAAAAGCCCTGTGTTTCTACTATAAAAACCACATCTATGGCCATGGAGAAGCTTACACTGTAATCCTGCATGACGGATTGAGTCTGCCACTGCAGCACTCTCCCTCTCTTTTCCCCCTCTTTTTCTTTCCCTCCTTGTTTCTTCCCAAAACTTCCATGGAAGCAGGCATGAGCTCGATGTATGGACATATACATCCATGTACATTTTATTGTCATCCGAGGCGTGTAAGTTCACATACTGCACACATGCATGTCCGTATGCGCTTTTCACATTCTTTTCATCCCTCCCTTTTTCCATAAAAATGTAGAGCATACTATAGCTGTTGAAAATGTTGCACTAACAGTCGAGGGAGTGAATAATTCGATGTCAATGGCAGGGAATGGAAAATAGGTTTCCTTGCCTCCTTGCAAGTGAAAGAACAGAATGTAAAAGATACGGTCACACAATCTCGCACAGTACAAGAGAATGAATCCCATTGGGAAGTCTCAGTGAAAGCCAGAGCTGCAGAGGTATATAGATGACCTGGATTTTGAATCTGCGCTCCCATGGCATGGATTACTGAGCACGGGTGGAAACGGCCTCTAATATAAAGGACATTTATACACTCACGGATCACTACTATTAGGAGCCCTCTGAGCCTGATTTGCGCCTGTCCTTATCTATCCATCCTCTTGCCACTCCAGCTTTTTGTCTCTCTCTTTCTTCCCCGCACATCCATGCTTTATGTTGTTATTTTTTCAACTAGTTCTCTTTTATAATCTCTCTCTGTGTCTTTCTCTCTCTCTTTTCTCGTTCTCTCTGTGGGTATTAGGCATTCAAAGATCTTTCTGTGTCATGCAGTTGAAGTTATCACCCCATCTCTCTCCCTCTCTCACTCTATCTCTCTAATCTTCCTTAATCTTCCAGCCCAGAGTGAAGTGAGAATTAGTTTCTCACTCTCCCTCATCAATCTCTCGCACCACCCCTTCTTCTTCTTCTTCTTCTTGTGCTCCGCTCTTTCCTGCTCCTCTCTCTCTCTTTCTCTCTTTGCCACTTTGCTCTCCTCTGGATCATCCTCAGCAGCTGCTTTCTTAATCCTCCTTCTTGCTCAGTTTGTCTCCCCTCTTCTCCCTCGCCTCTGCTCTCATTCTGCTTCATGTCATCAACAAAACCACAGAGGTCATTTCTGCTTTAACCTCTTGTGTTTTTCTCTCTCTCTCTCTCTTTCCCTTTACCTCTCTTTCCATTTCCACCTCCTTGCTCTTAGTTTTTTTCTTGCTCTCTCTTCAAGAGGCTCTCGGGACTTTTGCATTCAACCCCAGCCTGTTAACCCTGAGCCTGGTCCTTACCTGCTCACTGTCCATTGCAGCACACACTCTCAGGGAGAGCTGATGTTAACACCCTCTATTCAACACTTTCCCCTAGCATAAAAACAGTTGAACTCAAAGCCAGATTCAATCTTTAATAACCTCAAAGTTATTTGCAACTGTAACACACATTTATTGCATGTTCGGATGTGTCCCATTTTTCAAAAGCAGGATTTCGCAGGATTTGGATTTTGATGAGTTTTTCGCAGATTGTACTCAATTGCACCCAGACTCCCCCTCAAGACTTCAGAGAGAACAAAGCACTTCACAACCATCAACAGAGGCGAAAAGTGTACACAGTTGGCTTACTACAGCCTCACAGAGAGGATTTAATAAACTGCAAAGTGAAAGGCCAGGAGTGGAAACTGTCCCCTTCAGCACATTATCTTACAAATCCATAGATAAACCTTTTCACTTAGGATGAGGAAGAAAAATCTATAAATCAAAGTTAAGCCATATTTTGTGTGTCAATTTGTATCATTACACAGACGCCAAGAATCAAAGTTACATGGTATGAATTATTAAATGGTAAAGTGACTGTACTTATTTAGCACTTTGATCATCTTTGGACCAATCAAAGTGCTTTTACACCACAGGTGGTATTTACTTATTCAAATATACCTACTGTAGAGCTCAACAGTGACCGCCCACTTTTTCGGCTGCTTTGGTTACAAGAGTACATTTCTCCATTCAAATCCTTCATTGACATCTCACAAAATCCTCATATCAAGAGATTGAAGCCTAGAACCAAGACAACCAGCTACCCCAATTACTCATGACTATAGTACATTTGATTTGGCGCAAAAACTGCATTGAAAAACTGAGAAAAAGATCAAGTCAAGGAACTACAGATCCCACAACCCATTTGGAATGGCAGCTTCTTCATAAATTTAATTTTTTTAAAGGTTATACCGTTAATACAAGTGTTGTAATGTCTGTATTTCTATATACTGTACCTATGCTATTAGGAGGCTGCTATGTTTAACACATTCACACACCCCTGACCAAGCCGCTTGGTTTCAGTGTCTGTCAACATGCAGACAGCAGGAGCAATTGGGATCAAACTGCCAACCTTCCAACTGAAGGAGTTACTCTCTCAATCATTGAGCCATAGCCCCACAATAAGCTGGTTTTCCTTTTTGAACACAAATTTAAAGAACAACAGCCTAAATCTGAAACACACTCCCCCCTCACAGCAGAAGAGTTCCCCCCATCAGAGAGAGAATGCAATCAATGCTGCGTGTTATTGGACGTATTCGTAATATAAACAAAGAGGTAATGAGAACATCTTGGCGAGCAGAACAGAGCATGAAGCAGTTTCATTATGTGCACTAAGATTGAATCAGACATGCAGTGGTCTTAGGATATATACGTCATGACCCCTGCCCACTCGCATGTGGTGAATTGTCATTAACTGCTGCATTCAAACATCAGCTTATCCTGACTTCTTGTGAACATTTGACTAGTGGGCTGGCTGGGAGAAGTCGGAAAAATGGGCTGTTTGCGTTGACACATGCAGCTCACTTGGTGTTTTTTCTTGCATATGTGAAAAGGCTTTTACTAGATAAAACATTTTGACAGTGAAAACCTTTGGGAATATAATTGTTAAAAAAAAGGGGTATTTAGCAGTGGATCAGAAAAAATACTCAGCACATCACTAAATCTTTTAAGATAAGATGACATCGTATTGTTTGCCCCCTGGGGACTCCTAACCTTCCACATCCCAACTAACTTGTCTCTTCAATGTGCCACATCCTAATCATGCTATGATTAGAAACACACTACTCACAACTCTATTCAAAATGTTCAACTTGCACGAGGCTCTATGTCAGAGATATGTAGGGTGGGGGGAGACACTCAATTTGTCCAACTATCACCTGATGTTATTTTCAACTTCAATCCCCCAGTGGAATATTTGAGAGAAAAGCAGCGAGAGAGCTCACAGCAATGCATGAGAAGCCATCAGTATAATTAGGTACGCTTTTAAAAATCTCAATATGATGTCTTTTTTTCCTCCAAGTTGTGCCAATAAAAGTCATTTTGTGACTAAAGAAAGCTCTTCCACTTAATTAGCGAAACGCTCTGGCCACAAGTGCCACACAGGGAAAACAAGCTCCCTGTGCAGTTCTTGTGTTGGATTGTCTCTGCAGCGATGCCTTGTTACATTCAACAAGAAAAGAGTAAGTATTTGCAAAGCTACAAGGATGACTAACTCAGTCAGTTTTAAAGTACCACGCACCTTCACTTTGAATCCCACTGGACCCGTGTACATGAGCCGCGTGCCACACAAGAGTTACCTCATTTACATTTTACAGTCCCTGTGGATGGAGAAGGACAAATGAATATTAATTCCACTATTTCTCATTATCAGGGAGGCATAATCATGATGAATGTTATCCTGTTCCGAGTGAGCCTTTAGGAGAGAAAAAAAACTAAAAGCTGGCTGGAAATATTGCCTATCAGGAAATTAGTCAAAGTAGAGGAAAAAACAGAAAGGAGAAAAAGTGTCTTGTAAAGTGCTGTTGAAATAACATTTAATTCTGTACTGAGCTGCTGCATCCTCACAGTACAACCTCAGAAATCCACATGATCCCCATTGTATTGTTTATGTTGTTTTCTTCTCTGTAGTGTGTAAATAAGAAATGTGCAGTCCTCAAAGTGGGACTGAAGCTGCGGCTCAAGGTTATTTGTTTGAAATTTTGTACAAATTAAAATGTTGGCCTGATAATGTGGCTGCTTGAATGGCATAGACTGTATAAAACATGGACGTAAACTCAGCGATGTCACACCTTGGTTTCTGAAGAGGCATTTTGGAGCACAACGATGGTGGTCGCCATAATCAAGCTGATGACTCCAACTCATTTCTGGCTAATTGAGAAGCAGGCAAAGAGGTGGATTTGAGGCCGGCCAAATGAGTATGTTGATTGCTCAAACGCGCTCATCTAGCTCTTCATCGTCATAGCCACCAAATTCTGCAATACAGTTTAAGGTCAGTAGGATGGGATTTAACTAAAGTGAAGCCTAACCTCCTGGCAAGCAGCTACAAAGCACCTGTTTTTAAGGGTGCACTCAAACGAGGCAATCTGTACCGTCCCAAGCACGCTTCACCCCCAAAGTCCAGATCGTTTGGCCAGTGTGAGTGCTACGTATCGTGCCTTAAGCAGGGTACCCTTCCTTGGCCCTGGCACAGATTTAAGAGGTTGGCTTCGGCACGGTACAGTTGCTCATGCCTAAGCACAAGCATGGGCACGCAACATGGACATGAAGTATAATAGATCCCCTCCTTCGAATATCGAGAAACCCCGGAGTGTTATGGCAGTCTCTGACCAAAATGACTCAAAATAAGCCACAAACAACTGAACATGGGGTGAATTACCACTTCAGAATATATTAAGCTTTTAAGTTTAAAGAGAATTACCAAAGATCACCTGAAACGTAAGGAGCAGGTCCAAATGGGTGCTTTAAATTTCATATACTGTATAATGACTAGCTGAGGGCTTGTTTTTTTTCTGTTCCTATTGTCTCACTTTCTCCTTTTTTAAACTCGTTTTGTATAGGCAGATATGGCTATAGATGTTCTGCCTGACTTGTTATTCTGTGTCTTTTTAATGAATTTAAGTCATGTATCTTTTATGATGTTTGTGTGTGGCTGCTTATTGTTTGTTGGAAATGTTGTTTACTGTGCTGCTGCCTGTCTTGGCCAAAAATAAGGGAGATTTAAAACCTGCCTAGCTTGAATGACAGGTGGGTGCTGGCTGTCTGCTAAGAATCACCTCACTTGACCTCTGGACCGTGTTCCAGCTTTACATGGAGGGATTTCTAGATAAATGTAAGCACTCTGCAGGTATCTGTGTCCATCCTCATAATACCTGCATTATTAGTTTGTCAAGTTCTTCTAATGTCACAATTTATTCCTGGAGGCTAGTGCATGGGACTCGGGATTGTTGTAATAGGTAATAATCCCAGTAGCTTATTCCAACCACCATACAATAAAAACACATCTTTTTGTACTTCAGATAGATCCCTCTGTGCTATAAATGGTCCACATTGACCTTAATGGATGATGCTACTTGCTAAAAATGTATCTCTAAGTGTGTGTGCTCAATCTGCTGTGCTAGAAACATGCTTAACGTTCGATAGAAGAGAAACCTTGAGCAAAGCAAAGCAGCTCACGAGAGTGGGAGTCAGATAAAAGCAACAAAAGGCATTAATGCAGAGAGAAGATTAGCGAGAGAGGGATAAACAAATAAGGAGAGCACGCATGAGAAGAGAAGCAACAAAGTTAAAAAGATAAAGTGCAGGGATGACGGGAGAAATTGGCATTTCTGCCTCCACCTCTTCCCTGTCCTTTGTGGGGGTAGAAACAGAAAGAAATGAGCTGAGTTTAGGAGAGAGAAAGATGGATGAGAGATGAGAAGCGCATTGAGCTAAACTGGATAAGGGCTGATTACAGCGTAGATGAATGCTGGGTCAGGTTGTTGCCTTAATCAGGAGTGGATTTGTCGGCTGCTGGGCGTGTATTAATACAGTATAGCTTGAGGTTTAAGCTCTGGATGGTCTGTGCCAGTAAAAAAAATTAGAAGGGAGGTACTTGTCATTAGCATGCATGCAACAAGGCATGAGAAATCACATTAATCACAGGGAATGCTAATGACGGTGATTGGCGTAATCACAGCAACATGAGCATGAAGTGTGTGACAACGGGAGGTCATCTGGCCATTTCTCTGCTTATTATTCTTTTCTTTTATTCCACCCCTGCTTGTGTGAATCCATGAAAAATATGCCATGTACTTAGTCTCCCATTTTGCTGCTGATGATCTCAAGATCATTAATCCTGGTGATTTGCAAAAATTGAGCGCATATCCTAATTAGCCCCTCTTTATCATTTCTATTTTTCAAGTCATATTTGACGTTATGATGACTCAACAGCAAATATCTCAGATCATTGCTGCTCTCCCAGTGGTACCATGTTCCAATCGTCTTTTGATCTAAAAAACTGGAGCCATTCTATGGTTGTGCATGGGTTTGTGCTAGTACCGCAATAACAAATAGACTGCAGGTTGCAGTCCCGGTGGTATGTTGGAGCTGTATCCACAATCAAGGCAATTAACCTGTATATGTCTGCAGGGATCTCCAGCTGTGGGGGAGCCTGAGTTTAACACTGTAACCTACCAAAGTCTAGCTGGTAGAGGGCATCTGTTCGACAAATCAGCAAAGCTACAGTATGTAATCACGTTTCACACCACGCTAATCACTTCAGCCTAATTTATCACCGCTATGAAAACAATCTGCGGCGCTATTAAGAAAGAGCAGATGAGGAGGCGGAGGCAGGGGAATGGAGGATATGGAGGGACAGAGTGAGGGGGAGGAGACGCTGTGAGAGCCGGGAGACAGAGACAGAAAAGAAAGGAAAATGGAGAAAGCAACATGTCCAAAAAGGGCTCTGATTTGTCTAAAGCTCACTAATTCAATCTTGGAAATCCGACGCAGTGACTGAGCCGTCCCCCTTTGCCCTCCCCCCTCCTTCTGCTCCCACCAACCCGGCCTCATCTTCAGAGCTCTAAGAGTCCCTAATCCGGCTTCTGATAGCGAGGAGGGAGACATCAACACCATACAGGGGTGGAGAGGGAGCACCATGAGTGGCAGAAGATGGAAGGCTGCAGAACAGAAGGGGGGAGGCAGGGAGATAGAAAGACGAGGGAAAATAACACAGGATTGTGTGGCAATTGAACTCAGTCTGTTGGTCGCATCAAATTCCTCTTTAATTAAAAGTCTAAATCCTCCTCACTTTAAAGCCCCTACTTTATAATTACCACTCTGATCTCCCCCCTCCTCCTCATCTTCTCACTCCAAAAGAAAAACAATTAAAAACTTTTGCGATTTTTACTTCAAAAACCCATTAATTAAAAATGGCCAATGAACAATGGTGCTATATTGAAACAGACCCCCACATTGCTCATTAGCCGTCGGTTAATTGATCCTAACAGCAATGTTTACCAAAGGGACGCTTAAGACGAAAACATTATCACTTTACCTCATCTAATTGCAGTCTTTAAAGGCGGGGGGGCCGGGAGGGAATATCTGGATGTTTGAGATCACAGGAAAGTGGATCTCCGCTGTGGTTTTGTCTCAGGGGGTTTGCAGTCGTTTTATAGCTCTTATAAAAGGTTATGGGATATTCGATATTACATACCTAAACAATTTAGCTACAGAATTAAACATGGCGCAGGAGATGCTGTAATTTCTGGTGGTCAGATATCATCAGAGCGGAGGCGGCCGTACCCGTCCTCCGCACTGGCCGGACACCGCTCATCCATCAAAACTCCATTACCCAAGATCCATCAAAACAGCTCCCAACAGCAGAGACTTCTATTTTTCAGAGGACCATAAATACACTCACAACCTCCTCAGTATTAACTTTCTCCCGGCCCCCTTCCTCAAAACAATTTCGACTTATATTTCCTCCTGACTTGGTCTCCCTGTCGCCTGCACCTCGGGTCGGGGGCCGGCTAATGAAAGGCTGCTCTCAGAGGAACACGGGTGAGACGTATCACGGTGTCTCTCAGCCATCGCACCGTGAAGCCAGATATAAAAAATTCAGGGCAACTGCTGCTTCTGTCACCACCAGAGAGCTTCTTTCTGTCTTTAAACCACCTCAGGTGCAGGCTGATGCTGCTGTCTCTCTCTTTTATTCTTCTATTTTTCTCTAGTTTCAGGCATTATTACTCTCTTATCAATATTCAACCCCTTACCTCTGGCACTGGTCTGTCTTGCTTTCCACGTCATTTCATCAACGCACAATCTTTTCTCTTCCTTACAACCCCTTTTCTTCTGTCAGGCAGAGTATGATTTGACCCTGATTAATAAATTCTCTCACCCACAAAGGAGCGGAAACAAGGTGCAGATGCAAAGAATTGATTTCCCCTGTTAGGGTTTTTTCTGTCTTTTTAATGGCAGCAAAGGGGGAAGCAGTATAGGAAAAGCCTGTTGAGTTATTAACATGAGTGATGATGTCGTTAGCGTGATCCCTGGACCCGTCTCGTCACGTTGTTAGCATGTTTGCGGCTCGGCGTGACAATTTGATTAGCAGCTTTGGATTTGGAGGCATTACGCCGCTAAATCAAGTCTGTCAAAAAGGGCAAGGCACAGATTGACTGCCGTCTAATGTTGACTCACAAATTCACAGTGATAAAAAGAGCCATGAATACACTGTGACACTGATCCATACAGCACAATCACAACTCATATGCATGAGTTATACAAGGACGTTTTGATAGTTTCTTCTTCCTTCTTCCATCATTTATCGCTTTTATCAAAAACGTGTATCTACACAGCTGTGATAGACTAAACAGCTTCATTTAAAGGATCAGTTCCATAAAAATACCCAATGATGTCTCACTGAACTCGACAATATCTAGTTATCTAGATAGCCACGTTTTCAGTTCAGCCCCTAGCATGAAATAGGCAAAGTGAGGAGAGTGATTCTTTGTTTAACTCAAAGATTTGTCATTGAAGATAAAACCACAGCTTCTCTTCCATGAACCACATCCCCTGTTTATCTGGAGTCACACCAGCTCTTGATCTGTTATATGTTTTAGTTATATGATTTCTGGCATCTGTTCCTTTTCAAACGGTTGCCAGCAAGGTTATCCAGAGTAAAGGGCGCTGCCACTCGAGGATTTTAAAAATCAAAAAACGTTTGCATCCAGTTTTTGGCAACGTTTTTCTTTATTCTTGTGGGATCAAAAAAAGAAACTCTGCTCAAATTCTTCATGCGAAGTTAAACTTGATGTAGGTCAATGGTGCACTTGCAAAATTTGCACCATTACCTACAGCAAAGCGTGATGACTGAGATGACCTTGGAAAAGGAGAGCAGGAGAGTCCAAAAAGAAAGAAGCTCACTTTGTCGTGTTGTTGCATCAACTTCCATTTAACCCTTCCAACATTAAAGTACTAACTGTTTCTGAAAACAAAAATGTTTGGCAGACAGATATGAGTCGGGAGTCAGTGCTACAAATACGTCTTCCAAACTTTGTAAGTTTATTCACCAGGCTAGCGAGAAATATAGCCTGTTCCCAGCTCACTAGTGTGTAGCAGTTAGCCTTTAGCTGGCCAGCTGAAAAGCCCTGAATCAAAAGGTCTCTGGCACCACATATCTCACTAGCAACCAGGGATGAAAATTGCTGAAAGGAAGAATTAAAGACAAAAAGAGCAATTCTGCAAAAATAAATGTTTCTCCTTTTCACTTGAAGTTTATTCCCTCTAAGGAAATCTCTTCTATCAACTTTAAACTGGCATATACATTATTTATACCTGACCTACTGTATGAGTAAACTAACGTGCACAAAATAAGAACAACCAAAGAAGAAGTGAATAATACTTTGTTTGTTTCTTAGTGCATTGCATGGCCAGAATTGAAGCATCTGTGAGGAACATTATTAACTTCATGTCGATTTTAGCGCTCCCTGTGGACGAAGCATTACGCCTTCTCTCTTTACTGATTCTGTCCTGTACATACATGTTTAGATTTCTCTCGGGTAGAATCTCATCCTGCTGCCTTTTAACTGTCTAATGTACAACTGGCTGTGCAACTCCTCCTGGGAAATTTAAACACTGAGTCCTCTTCAGTCGTCAGTCCACTTGGTCTAAATTCAACCCCATTGGTTTGCGTTGAAAGAAATCATCAATCTTCTAGCAGATGGCCTGTTTTGCTTTTATAGGCTGTATTAAGACATTATCTGTTTCTTATCTGGTAAAAATAAATCTTCCTATAGGTTACATTTCCAGTTAGCTATCTCAGAAATCTCAAGTTTAACCTGCTCATCTCCACCACAGTGAGAAAAATATGTTTTTTAAATGTAATTTCAGGGAACAAACCCCATAAAATCCTACACATATTTCTTCTCTGTTCCTCGCTGTCATCTTTTCCACAGTCCCCATTCTGATAACCCTCATTTTTCCTTCTTCCCCACTCAAACAGAAAGTTTTCAATTATTTATTCACCTGTCCACTCAATAATAATGTCCTAATTGTCCACGCTTCTCTCACTCGCCTCCTCGCGCTCCTGCAGGAGCACTCTGTGGGCTTCTGCCTTTCACACTTTCCACTTCACCTCCCGTCTCCATGGTTTTTTTTTGTCTTCTTATCCATCTCTCCTTCACACTCCCTCATGCATCCCTTAAGCGTCTATTTTCCTCTCCTTTTCCTCCATTTCAAGCTTCTCCGTCCTCATCTTTCTTCCTCATCACCTCTCCATCACTCTCTCCCACCTCCTGTCCGTGCTTTTTTTCGCCTGTCTTCCTCCCACCTACCTTCCAGCTCGTACGGCGGGCTGCCATCGGCCTTTTTCATTCAATTAGGGCCTGAATGTTGCTGTTATTGTTACCGCTAATAATGAAGGCCGTGCGTCTAGCTCGCTGCCAGGCTGTCACAGGCACGATCATCAACGGGCGCCATCCCTCATCTCAGTCTCCTGCAATCACTGGCCTTATTACTAACATCTGAGGGGAAAGGAGGGGACACACGCACTGACACACACACACACACACGCCTCTGTGTGTGCGCGTGTGTGTGTGTGTGTGTGTGTGTGTGTGTGTGTGTGTGTGTGTGTGTGTGTGTGTGTGCAGACAGAACGAGACAAGTAGGGGGTGGATGGATGGATGGAGAGCCTGAGGAAAAGGGAGTGAGAGAAATGGAAACGGTAGACAGTGGAGGGAAGTGACAGAGGAGATTTGTGTACGCCTAAGTGTGTGTGTGTTTGTGTGTGTGAGTGATGCTTGGTGGGAAAGTGTGTGTGCTGGTTGGAAGGTGGGTGTGTGAGTGAATGTGTGTGTGGGTGACAAAGAGAGACAAAGCTAGGGGGAGTGATGAGATTATAATGCGTGAGTGTGATATGTTCATACACAGTGTCTGCGTGTGTGGGTGGATGTGTGTGTGTGTGTGTGTGTGTGTGTGCGTGTGTGTGTGTGTGTGTGTGTGTGTGTGTGTGTGTGTGTGTGGATGTACTGTGTGTGTATGTGTGTGTGACAAAGACGAGTGGAGTGGCAGGCAGGCAGAGATGTTGAGAGTGTAGCGGGATACTGAAGGCCCCTCCAGGCTGTTGTTGCATTTTGAATCCAGGACATACACTGACATAAATGTAATTGGTGGAAACTAGCTCGGTTTATATTTCCGTGGAAATGGAGACACGGTCGTCCTCTTACTTTCTGTCTCCCTCACTTTGTCTCTCTTTCTTTCTCTCCGTCCCGCCTCCATCCTCTCTCTGGCTCCTGCTCGTCTTCTCCTCCTCGTGTTGCCTTGTCAATTTGATTTTACTTAATGTATCACTGAACCTACTCATGTGTAAGACAAATTCCCTTTGGAGCAATTAGAGCACTTTTCACTTACTCATTCACACAAAGGCCTCATGTACCTTCCCCCTACCTTCCCTTCTTTTCTACACTGATTTTCCCATCAATGAATTCAAACCCTCATAACTTTCTTTTGACCTTGACTCTGTATGGATGCACTCTTCTATAGTCAAACTCCTAACCTTCTTTTCTAATATTCCCCGAAACCAATTACTCGCTAAATGCTCGGTACTTCCTGACATCTTCTTTGGGCGACAATTTGCGCACACCCACCCTCATGACCTCCAGAGAGCCACGAGCTACTCATCACACATTTTTTGAAGACAAAAAAAAGAGGAAGATGGTGCTGCAGGAGAAGAATACAAGATTTAAGAGTTGAAGTATTTGAAAATATCCTGCCCTTTAAGGTTAAGGTTATAACTGCTTTTCACTGTCTGATTAAATTGTAAAATAAAAAAAATGTTTTTAAAATGGATTTTTCAAGTCAGACCTCTTCACCAACTGCACTCTGCATCATCACAAGATTAAATACAACATCTGAAATTTTTAAAATTATTGTTCACATCTCTTGTGTGCTGTCTGTTTCTTCAAAATAATGAAGTCTCTCAAGAAGAATAAAAAATGCATGAAAAAAATCAAATAATGGATGAATTGCCAGCACTTGTTTCTGACTTTTTTAAAGAAAAGAATTCTAGTAAGCACCCAGTTGGATTCCTAACTGTGGGTAAAAAGACAGCTCCATTGCTCATGTAGAAAGGTGTTGAGTGTTTTCACTTCCTGCACGTCACTCATGATAAATAGCAGCGAACTGAGTTGAACTATGGCGGTCTCTCAGGCCCAAAACTCTAAATATTTCCAAACCAGCTATTCAACTTACAGTAGCTGAACCTGTGCAGCCTCTTTAACAGAGCTTGGTTGAGAGAGCAGATGTGTAAGGGTTAATCCCTGTGCTAAACTGGGCACTTTTACCTCTACATTAAATTACCTCTGGTTAATACGCCCGCTCAACCTTCCTGTGTCAGTGCAGAGAGGAGCCATTACTAGAAGAGCCAGGTGTAAAATGCTCGACTTATTTCTGAGACTAGTATGGCATAGAGGAAATTATTTCGTTTCATAAACATGTTATGCACAGCAGATTCACGCTGATTGGTGTCAAGCTGATTGATGGAGTGGGAGGGCAAGTTAATATACGAAGCCATGAGGAGGCAAGCTGCGAGGTGCACAAGTTGCATAAAGAGCTGCAGGGTGAGGGAGTCTGCAGTTGGAATGTTTTTACTCCTGTGGGTGTGTGCAGGCATACACAGGGAGCTTAAATTGAATGCCTTTCTTTACAACAAGCGTACATACATTTGCACTCAAGTACAAATGACTCAGAGCGTATACTATGTCTTCGCACCCAAATATAATCATGCACACACAACACCACGGCTGTGCACTTGTGGGCTCTGGGAAAAGTGATCGGTCGCTGTCTGAGCTGGAACGAGCCCAGAGTTATAAATACACTCTGGGAAATATATCCCTGAAATAAAGCGCCCATACAGAAGCAAGTGAAACTCAGAAACGCTTCCATTTATTGCTAAACTTCCTCTCGCTGAACTAAAAACCTTTTTAAAGTCACTTGCTGGTAATAAGTCAACGCTGTGCAGGCGGAGGATAACAGCAAGCTGGATGACCTATCAATAGATTCTGATTTTACGTGACACAATCCAGAGCGATGACAGCAGCTCCTGACCCTTTATTATTTATCCGGGGCAGCTTTCTGCTGAGCGTGCACGCTCTTTTTTAGTCATACCCTGCTTCACATTCATACAATTCCATACATTCATGCCTGAGAGCTGCCCAGTACCACCACAGGCATCCACTGTTGGCCACTCAGCAGCTTCACAGCAGCATTACTCATTCACGTCCCCCTCTTCTGCTGCCTCACCAATAGCCTTCCATTCACTACGGATCTCTCTATTTCAAAAAGCATCTTGTTCACATTCAAAACTCAGGAGGCGGTCGTACATCAAGCGGTGGCAGCGGCGGCGGAAGTATTATTGCGCATTGCGGCTGCACAGTCACAGTGCATGGTGGTGGCGGCGGCGGTTCCATTAATTGGAAAAGTGTCGTCTATTCGGGGGGCATGATTAAAATGTGGTGTGCTGTGTTTTAGTGATAAAGGCTCAGGGAGATGGAGAGATAGAAGAGAGTGCGCTGAGAGGAAGGAGAACAGAAGAGAGGGACCCGAGGCCCCGGCACGCTGGGTTGCAATCCAACGCCTGCGGAGGGTCAACGGCAGGGAGGCGGAGTTTTTTGGGGCTATAAGAAAGTGGACTCTAAGCCTGTTTTTTCCCCTTCTGTTAAAGTGTGAGAAATTAAGCACAGTGAGCAGCTTCAGAAAGCCAAGAGTATGGTTTCAAAGAGTTTCAGAGAGTTGAAGTTGTTACAAGCGATTATCAAAACATTTAGTTGGTAACTTCTTTGAAATTCACACCACTTGTCTTTTAAGGAGCATATTGACAAAGTTACAAGAATACTGTATAAAAAAAACTGCCTTTCCTCCTTTATGTAAAAAAAAGAAAATATTGGAATCTTACTTTTTACCTTTTTTTTATTATAGAGACGTGTTTTATGATACACTGAGATTCATTATAACTTTTCTATTACAGTTTTCTTATTCTGTTGTATTTATTTTATATTTAAAAGTGAGTTGGCCCGCTTTAAGCAAACACCAACACACACATTGCTATCTATTTAAAAAAAAAGCCATTCTGATGCTAAATTCCCACCTACCTATCATCTCTTAATCTTATAGGATGAATATCAAAACCTTCTTTTTTGGACGTTGTGCAATTTTTAATTTTTGAAATCTGCAAGGAATTTTAAGCAGTGTGTAGGCTTTCTGCACCTACAGCATGGAATAAACTTTATATGATCTTAAACTAAAAGCTGAATATGTTTTAATCATTAGTGAGATCTCTACAGTCCAGGCTGTATGTTTGTAAATGTTTCATCTGAGTAATCTTCAATAAATCAATATTTGTTTTATTTATTTAGCCCAAAAGGTAGTAAAAGTTATCCCAGGGCAGGCGGTGGTAGCGTAGTGGTTAGTGCGCGCCCCATGTACGGAGGCTTCAGACCCTCCAAGCGGGTGGCCCAGGTTCGAATCCGACCTGTGGATCCTTTCCCGCTTGCCATTCTCCACTCTCTCTCTCCTTGTCCACCGTTCTGTCTCTACAATTGAAGCACAAAATGCCCAAAAAGAGATCTTAAAAAACTTGTCCCAGGGCACCTAATAAAAGAAGCAGGTCTAGACTGTGTTCTTTTTTCTTTTCTTTTTAAAGAGATCCAACATGAATCATCCATGAGCAGTCACTTGGTAACAGTGGCAATGAAAGAACGTCCTTTTAACAGGCAGAAACCTCGAGCAGAACCAGACTCACTGGTGAACAGCCATCTGCTGTGAGCGGGTGAGGACAAAGGGATAGAAAGACATGTGTTTCATGTTTCTTTGACTCACTGTAGCCTACCCCTATGTAAAAGTGATCTCTACACTCAATTGGACAAACCTGGTTAAGTAAAAAATTATTTAAAAAAAGAGTCGAGGAGGAAGAGACCTCATTGTAAGATGTCGCAGTTCAAAGTCATAGTAACAGCGATGACATTTCAAGCTGAAGAGGAGCAAATGTTCTGACACAATAACACCCCGACTCACAGCATTGAAGATATAAAAAAAGAAAATCTCAGTTTCCTCCTCTGAGATCGTCTCCTCCAAACTGCTGCTCGCTGACTGATGAATATTTATACTGTTCACACTTTAATACAGCCTGATCTCAGCTCTCCCATTTTACCCTGCTGCTGATACTCCACACGTGAATGTGAGGAGGAAAAGTTGCACACTTTGGGGACATTGTGTCTCAAATAGGGGAACTAGTGCTTCTCCCTGCTTCTTGTCCCTGATTCCACGGTTTGATCGCGTGTCAGGCCCCCGGGGTTGTACAGAGCTGGTGTGGAAACAGGCTTGGCTGACTGCACTGGCTACACTCCCGCTTCCACACCTCCAGGGGGCCTTTCCTGCCCATCTCCCAATGCTGCATTTTGCACCCCAAGGTGGGCTTTACTTCTGGATAGTAATCCATTCATGCTCCACAGCTCTTGGCTCCCTCAAGGCCAGGCTGGATGCATACAGAGGCCAAAACCTGGGCTGTGTTTGGAGAAGGGAAGCAGCAGAGCCGGGCTGGAGGTCCACCTCTGGGGGGGGCTCAGCGGGGGAGCTGAAATGGAGCCAGGTGGTGTGAATGGAGCGCTACTAACCACAGGGTTGGTTAGAGACACACACACACCAGCTGCAAAGTGAGCACAGTAGTGCTTCCCCTGCATGTCTTCTACATCTTCCGCTTCTTGCAATCAGTGGCACACCTCAGCAGCCATTGTCAAAATAAAAATGGGTTCCATTTTCACTGCTACTTTGTTCAGGCGCAGTGAGCAGAACAACAGAGGTGGAGTAATTATAGGAGCTAGAATGAGCACTCTGATTGAAAAATAATGTTTCAGGGAGGATTGTATAGTAATAAGAAACAGGGAGAGAAACAATGATAAGACTAGAGAACTTTCTTGGCAAATAAAGAGACGATTTAAGAGATTTTGTGTTCTTTTTCCCACAAACATCACCCTGTGTAATCAGTGTACACTCCTGAACATACAAGTTTTCATGAGGGTGAGTTTTAGCTGTTTTCCTTCTTATTACATGAGTCCATTTATTTAACTTTAATCTCTCTCTTTTTTACTACAACAGATCAGCTGGTTTCAAACCACCAGGTTAAAGCAAAATAATGCCATTGCTCGGTCATCTCCCGTCTCCAGAGACCCACGGATCATGTGGTGGCAACAAATCGAAAAGTGTCTTCACCTGGTGTGTTCTCTCTAACTCCCACGTCCTGAGACGCGACATTCACGCAGTACAGTGAAGACGCCCCTGGCCAGCCATCGATCTGAGGCTGGGAGACTCGTCCAAAGAGCTATCAACCTTTTAAAGTGTCACTTTCAGAGGGAAATGGATTGGCGCGGTGGGAGGAGAAAGAGGGGATTGAGGGAGACGGAGACGGAGAGGTGGAGGGTAAGATATCCGAGGACAAACAGCCGGTGTAATCAAATCGCTCCCATCAGAACCTCATCACTCATGACTAAACAGCTCACTTCAGTATATTAGTGTGTATGTGTGTGTGAATACTGAATGTGAGTATATGATCACATTAAGTGTCCTCTCTTGTTTGTTTACTGTCATAAATCATTTTGTGAATGTTTTAAATGAGACGTGCTGAGGGACTGCAAATGCAAATTAGCTCCAAGCTAGCTGAGGTACATTAAAACACAGCATTTCATTAAGCCAAAAAAAAAGTTTAGGCAAATGCAAATGTGAGAAATATCTTAAATTCTGAGACTGAGAAAAAAAGATAAGGTAGAACTTTTCATTTTGGAAATGTTAGGAGAGTAAGATTGATGCCAATCACTTGTCAGTGATTTAAGTAATGGTGAAGAGCTAGAGATGCACTGCCCCACTTCATCCTGCTGTTCTGTTCTGTGCTGTGATTGGACAGCCAATCACAGATGAACTAAGAACACTCATTTGTGTAATTTTAAAAGTGGGGTGTTTTACCATTCTTGCTTAATGTAGGATTTCAGCTTTTCAACAGTTCAGGTTTACCTTTGTCAGATTTTACGTTTCATATTGGGGCAGCTGTGGCCCAGTTGGTAGAGTTGGTCGTCTCTCAACTGGTTGGTGGTTCGATCCCCAGCTCCATTAGTGTGTGAATGTGTAGGTGTGTCATGCGGTGTAAAAGGGCTTTGAGTAGTCAGAAGACTAGAATGCACTATAATAGCTCAAGTCCATTTACCATACTGCTCCAAACATTTTCCATATAGGTGACAAGTTAGGGAAGTGCAGGAAGGCCATTTCATCACCTGCACTCTTTTATTAACAGAGCCAGGCTGTTGTAATACATGACTGTGGTTAATGAAAATTAGCAAGGCCTCCACTGATAACGAAGCAGCTGTTTAATGGTTAACCGTAATAACTGTGAGATCTTCTATCAGGTGTTTTTTTTAAGCATTTCACTTTTCAAGTCTTTTGATGCCACTTTCCTCACTCATTTTTTATGAAAATATAATGGAATCAAATTCGAATTTTACACATTTAAGTATATATACTGTATGTATGTTTGTTTATCTGTTTCAACATTTGATATGTTGTCTGTGTGCACATTTTTTTTGCAAAAAACAGTGCTAGAACCTTTTCTGGAAATGGTGTTGTACATGATTAATGTGTTAAATATTTACAGTTTGGTTCAGTTTAGGCACCAACTCTAAACGCATGTTAACTTTGGGTGAAAAAGCTTTCTGTCAAAAAGACCTGAAGGCAAATGCCGACCAGTACCAGCGAATAACTGTGAAATAAAGAAGAACTCTATTAAGGGAACAGATAATCTACCTGGCCTTTTCTTTAATCTATAGCTCAGCAATAAGGACTGGAGAGAGGGAGGAGCATCCCAGCCTGTTACAATTGCACATACCGATTAAACACTGCACAGTTTTCTTTTCAGCAAAGTCCATTAGTAACAATTTCTATTGTTACAGGGGTTTTTTGCATGCTGGACACCGGGCTAAATTAACTCCAGCTGCATCCTCTCCCAGAGTTCATTTCAACCCCCTTATACTGTTTCTTTGACTATAAAGTTGAAAGTAGAAACTACCATACGCCTTAGAACTGGAGGTATCAGAAAATTCTGTCGACAACGATATGCCTACTTGGGTAGAAGAACGTCAGCAGTATCAACAGTGTGCCGAGGTAATGAATCCACCACTGCTGCCTGTTACATCTAAATAAAGCCCATCATTAAATGTAAGAGAGCCATAAAGGAAGCTATATGTTGTTTGTTCCAGGTTCCACTCGCTAACATGCATTAGTAGAGTGGGTAACTGTATTGGAATAATGTTGGAAATGACAGGAGCATTTCCTTTCTTCCTCCTCTGTATCTCCTACTGCACAGCAGTCGTTCAATTCAACGAGAAGGAAAGGGATTTTTGACATTTGTCAGAAAAATGCATTCCTCCAAATGTCTAAACTATTCCTTTAACATTTAACATAACATTTATTATGGTCCTTTCCTTTTTAAAAGGATTAAAGTCAATCCATCAATCTTTATTTGTATAACTGTGCAATATTTGAAAATGTTTTTTGATGCACTTTTGACCTGGAAAACTTAGTTTGACAAAACAATCACAACTCAAGGTTTTTCAGACACATCACAATATTTCAGTTTGAGTGAAAACTGTGTGAAAATGTTCAGAGAAATGACATTTACATTGTGGACTTGTTCTATGATGGATCCAGGCGTTGGATCCCTTTGACTTGAAGCATTACTTTGTAATACACATCTACACAAGGTCAGAAACATAAAGGAATAGTTTTTTCTTTTAAAAGCAAAGGCTGAAGAACCATTTCTCCCCCTTTTTTTATTAACACAGACCTCTCGTCTCTTCTTTTCCCTGCTCTCCAACTGTTTGATAAAAGGCCTCAAGAAATCTTTAGGGTAGAAACTTGCTTTAGCCGGTGGATGTATGAATGCAAATCAGCAAAAAAAAGTTTATTTGTTTCCGCAACTGCATGCCAAGATGTATATCTGTGCATGCATGTGGGTGTCTAGCATGCCCAATGCTACATTATACTTTATACTGAATGTCTTTGAACTTTGAACCCTTATGTTAATCACTTGAATAATTCAAAAGGTCTAAGCGGGCTTTTTGCCTATATGGCACTTCATTTATCAATTCTTCTATGTACACAATCGCAAGGCAGAGCCGACCCATGACCTGTCCTTCTGTTTTGTTTAGATTCTGTGCCTCCTCAGATACTGTAGGCTTCAATCTGTACACAAAAGTAGAGTCAACCAAGATTTCTGAATTCTTTTTCATGATGGAGAGAAAAGAAGGGGGTGGGAGAGACAAGGAGACAGACTCATTTCTTCTTAGTTGAGCGGTCAAATCTTTAGCAAACACCGGTCAATTTTTGCATTCATCTCCATAAAGAAGTCAAGAAGCTGTGTAATAAGAAATGTTCACACATTGTGAATTTGGCAATTATTGTAATGAGAGAAATGTTGGCATGGAGAGGAGAAAACTTTTTAAAGTGGAGAGGGAGAATCACGGTTGCTCAGCTGGCTCGGCTAATAGAAGAGGGTATTAAAGGAGGGCCAGGAGGGCGTGTCAAGACGGCTCTTCTGTCGAGCTCTTACAAAAGGTGGAGATGTGGCGTTATTGTGAGGAGAAGAGAAAAAAAACCCTCCGGCCATGGGAACCAGTAAAAGAACTCACAACACCCACACATGCACAAGCAGACACACATACACACACACACGCACACACACACACATACACAGCATCAATCTGGCCTCTCAAACACAAGCCGTACGCACACTCACAGGAGGCCACAAGCAATGAGGATTGTACTGCATGAACACACACAATATATCTCTGGAGGTAAGACAGAAATCCAAAGACCTGACAAGACAAGTCAAAGGGATCCAACGCCTGCAGGCAGCAGGGAACGATTGAGGAGGAAGAGGAAAGGAAGCAGAGGATGAAGTATGAAGGGAGGAGAAACATTCATTTGGGATAGAGAGAGTGACATTGGACAGGATGGGAAGAGAAGGAGTGTGGAGGAAGAGGAGGAAGTGTGGGAGGAAAGATGCAGAAAAAAAACGGGCGAGAAGAGGAGTGAAAGCGTGCGGGGAGTTAGAGGTATGAGGAATATGCAAGTGTGGGAGGAGTGGGAAAGACAAGAACATAAAGTATAAAAAAGGAGAGGAAAGAGTGAAAGCGGAGCTGCATTTGGAGGTACTAAGTGAGTCCGCAGACAGGACTCTGGAGGAGAAAGAGAGACGTGTACTGTGTGCGAGCTGGATGAGAGCAAAAGAGACAAGGAGATAAAGTGTCAAGTGAAACCAGTGGATCCAGAGCGACAGAAAGGAGAGCATGTATGCATTTAGATGTTAGTCCTGCATGTCCGGGGGAAAAAAAGGCCCGAGCGAGGCCAAAATACCCGGCGAGAGATGCCCGAGCGAGGCAAAGAGGGACAAAGTGAGCGAGAGAGAGATGGTGGCGGTGATTCGTTGATGCTATCTGAGCGCAGGGAGATGTGTGTGACACAATCTCAAATTGGAAATCGCTGTTTCAATCTCGCCTCACTCCATGGCTACCCGCTCCACTGATAACAAGAGCAGCCTAATTCTATTAAAAATATCCCGTGAGTGCAGTGGTGGCTGAGACGAAGACAGCAAAGGGGGAAAGTAAGTAGGGAGAGAAAGGAGGAGGAGGAGGAGGAGGGTGAGTAATGGTAGACGACAGAGGCCAAACGAGGGACAGAGAAAGAGAGAGGGATGAGTGACTAGCGAAACAAACCTGAGAGACAACAGTGAGCCTGGAAGCGATTTCACAGAGAGAAAGTTTGCCCGTCTTCTACCATATCTCTTCACCCCATCTGCCCATCATCCCTCCATCTCAGAAAGTCAGCCCCCTTCGTCTATCTAACTACCCATCTGTCTATTTATCGCTCCATCCATCTGCCAGCTCTTATCGCTCCCCACAGGTGACTGTTCTCATTTAGGACGCCTCTCTCCGCTCCGCCGCTTCATTTTTTGACTCTTCAAATCCATTTGCTCTACTCGTTTTACGCGCACCAACTTAGCTAACCTCGAGATGGAGAGCCTGTCTGACAGCCGGTTGCTCTTTCATCTCGCTCTACAAACTCCACGGCCAACTGGAGAGCCCTGAAAAAGTACTCTGTTTCCAGGTTTGACTAAAGATAGAATTAAGTGGCCAGCTAATCACTAATCAGCCAGCGGATCAATCTGAATTCACAGTGGACTGCAAGGGACGAAGTCCTGGTTTCACTCGTCCCCAGCCAAGTAAGACTTTGCCTCAGTAACAGTTGGCCGGCTGAGGGAAGAGCTTGTCAGTAAGACAGAGGATTTGATGGAGATGAGAAAAAAGCAGAGCATGAAGGCCAGCCAAAGAGCACTCTGCCACAGTATCATCCTGCTTTGGCCGGCTCAAAACATAATTGTTTCTGCTATTATTTCATAGGCTGTGAAGACAAAGTGAAAAAGAAAGCCAGAGAGAGAAAGCCAGTGTCAGGAGCAGAGTGTGTACATGGGTAGAGTCTATAAAAAGGCTGTACTTGACTCAGAATATTGTCAGTCTGATCAGATTCCTTCTTCAATATGAAGCTTAGACTATTCATCCCCTTATTTCTGTTAAAGCTCCTGCGAGGAATTTTTAGCTGGTTGTACAAAGACGTCTGTGTTCGACCTACAATCGCAAATCAGGCCATCAATGAGAACATGGATTTTTTTTATATAGTTGTTTGATAGGCCTGTAACCCATGCCACAGGGTAGGTGTCAGATGAGGCAATTAACACAACGCTTCAGAAACAGGCTTTTCCATGCCAAGGATTCATTGTGACTTACATGTGAGTAAAGTTGTACAGGACAGAATAAGAAAAAGAGACACATTTTCCTGCTTTGTCCACAGGGGTCGCCAAAATCGACGAAACCCTCAAAGTTTCTCACAGGAGCTTTAAATGTCACACTTGACTCTGACATCAGCTGTCGGGACTCAAAACGAAACAAACAAAAAAAGAGTGCCAGGGTAAAAAAAAAGGTTTTCAAAACCCCAGACTACTTGACTCTGTTTTTTCCCCCCAGTTTTTATCACTGGGGCCCATATTCACAAAAATTCAGAGAATCCTCTCGTAGAGCTCCTAACTTAAAAAGCCCTAGCAAGGAGTCATATCAACTGTAATCGAGGAAGGGACCGCTGTTGCTAGGTATGACACATTTTCTCACATGCTGTGATTGGTTGATAACAAAAAAAGCTCTCTTAGTGATAATGGGCATAGAAGGACAGTGGAACTGATTAGGCCTTGTCATAGAATCATGTAATGTAATTATGAACACTTTGAAATTAACATCTCTTTTGAATAAACTGTAAGCCCTACATTATAAGTGTATAGCCTACAAAATGTTTGAAAACACATGCCCACTTGGGCAGCAGTGTCTTCACATGCTGACAGTAACATCAGCATGTGAAGGGCCTTTGATCAGTGATCAGATACACCTGTGGAGGTAAACACATGTAGAGAAACTCAACATGCATGTCTCACTTTGCACTGAAAAAAGTAGGAGATGGATTAAAATGGCTGCATAAATATGTTTTGTCTGTTGATCCCAAATATGACTTAATAATAATCTTCTTCATTCAGTGTTTGGTGAACATTTCTTCATTTTCTCCTCTGCTTGAGATAAAAGTCCTGCTCACTTCTCCTTTCTCACCTGAGGAGCTCACCTAAGGGCTAAGATGTTTTAGTGAATCACTTGTATCTTTACCAGGATCTACTCTTAACTTTAAGGGGAAATTCTTAGGAAATGTCAGGATTCAAATGATGTTCTTAGAGTTTTGTCACAACTCTTAGTACATAGGAAGCTTTGTGAATATGGCCCCTTCTCTTTTTGTTTTGGAGGAATGGTGCTTTCACACCAGCACAAAAATTCCAAGAAACGTACTGAAATCATCAGCATGTCTGAATGCAAATAACCACATTTTGTTTGTCTTTACCTATAATTTTTCCTGCCAGTCCCCTCGTAAATTTCCCACAGAAAATTGATAGGGGGCTATTCGTGTATTTAAACATGCTTCCTCCAAAATCTTAAATAAGAGTCTAGTTTCCATTAACGCCCTTTTTTCGCTGGCCGCGCCCACAACCCCAGGCTGAGGAGACATTTGTGGTTTTGTTTGCTTTAGAAAACAACCTTTTTGAACAATGAACAGCTTAAATAAATGAAATGCAAATTGAGCTCAGGCATTTCTGATTCAATTGTTGACTTGAAGCAGGCAGCCCTATATTCTGTAATAAAAAAGTAAACAGCTTTGATTTCAGCAGGGAGGCGGTAAAGTGTCGGACTAATGAATTAATCAGACAGTCATTAGTTTCTATCTGTGAAGGTCCGAGCCGAACACTTCTTCCCCTCCTCGCTGTCTTTGCAGACAGAGAACGGAGCACGCACAGAGTGAATGCTCATTCAGCTGTGAAAGAGACTATGTGTGTGAGTGTTTGCGTGTGTGTTCATCCACTGTCTGCGTGCCTCTATGCTGAACGGATTCCAGCGTGCGTGTGCCCATTAAATTTTGTAGCTTCTGTTGATGATCACCTGTCAAAGCAATAAACTCAATCTGAAGGCCTGAATGTGAAATAAAGGAGGGAAGACGGGGAGTTGCAGAGAGTGCAAAGTCAAGGAGGATGGAGAGAGGAGAGAGGAGGAAAGGGGGAGATAGGGACAGAGGGGGGAGAATTAGGTGGACAGTTGGGAGACAGTCCGAGCTGAGAGATAAGATGCTCGGATTAGCGAATAGAGGTCTAGAGAGATGAGGAGTCAGAGATACGGAGAAGGGCAGTTGTGTAATCTAGGGGTTTAAAATGAGTTGGCTGCTGCTGTGTCGGAGGAGGAGCTCTAAATTGAGATTATAACTGGGGGATTGTGGGAGAAATAGCGATACGGAAACACTAATCATGACAAAGATAAAGGAGTCCGAGAGTCGAGGATCAAGACGATAAGTTGTTTATGAATCCGCACACCGGCTGATACTTAATCCCCCTTCAAATATCACTTCATTAAGCTCAAGCAGAACAAACTGTACTCCAGACACAAATCCACAGAAAGGCATAAATAAATACAAAAACTGTATTTGTCTCAGATAAAAGTCCCTCTCTCTGAAGCTGCCTTTATACAAAATCAGTCTCACAGTTGTAACCTGTAATGTTTACCTCAGTAAACAACAAACACAACACAGACTGTTTCAATGATGTATGCAAATTGAATAGAAATGAGGAAAATAGGCTACAGATCCCAAAATAGCAAAACAAATAAGACAGAATAATGAATTTAAATTGCTATGGGTCCTCGGCCATAGAAACTGTTATTAAACAAGAGAGCAGCCACTTAACACAAGGTCTTACCAATAAATGTTGTTCCAGCCCGGGCTCTTACGATCAATAAACGGACTAATAACCAGGGAAAGGAGTCGGCTAAAACTATGAGTGACTTAGATAACAGAGTATTAGGAGGAGAGAGGTTAGCAACCTTTTAAACTGACTCATACCAGACTATTTTTGTCTTAAAGGGGGCTTTCACACTTCTATTAGTCGGGTTCATTTAGACCAGTGTGAAGGCTGTCAGTCACACTCTGCTGGGGGCTGAATAACTACGATAAGGTCACATTCACACCTGCAGTTCTGTTGTTTTTATCCTGCAGAGAGGGAAAACAAGGTCAAATGGTTGATATATCTGGGTGTCTGGAGAAGCCAGGATCTCAAACTAATGTATTCCCTCTCATATGCGTGGATCATATACAGTTCGACAACCAACTTGTGACGCATCATAAAGGTGGAGTTTAGGGGCAACTTCCAGGACCCAATTGACTTTGAAACCTGCAAGTAGATATCTTGTTTACAGATTTGAAAACTTGGTCATTAGATCAAGGCCTCTTGGTTATGGGTTTGCATCTCGGCCAATGCAACCGTCTCTTTTGCTTGGATGTTTTCTTGCACCAGAGCCTGTTCAAACTCAATTTACCAATTTTTTTCTGCCTACTATTGTGGTGGCAACAGGCCAAGGAAGTTGACCCAGACATCCCTGTCCTCAGCAACATTATCCAGCTCCTCCTGGGGGATTCTGAGGCATTCCCTGGCTGAATGGGATATATAATCCCTCCAGCAAGCTCTGGGTCTACCCAGGGGTCTTCTCTTGGTTAGATCTGGCCACAAAAACCTCCAAAGGAAGGCATCCGGGAGCTATCCCAATCAGATGCCCAAACCTCAACTGGCTTCTTTGGATGTGAAGAAGTAGGGACTCTACTCCAGATGTCTGACCAGCCAGCCTTTGAAGGAACCTCATTTCAATTTCATTCTCTTGGTCACTACACAAAGGTCATGGCCATTGGTGAGGGTTGGAACACAGACTAACTGATACGCAGTCATAAGTCAAAAGTACTTGGACAATAAATAAACTATAATTGGAAACCAGAATTCTTCCAATTGACAAAATCTTGCCCCGTCCCAAGTGCAGCTTTTGCAGCTTACTCATTCCACCACCATTACTAATATCAGAATTAAAAAGGCTTTCTTTATGTTATATTATGGTGAAATGTTACTGTGTTGTCACCACGCTTATCTCTCTTCTTGTTAAGCAACTGTTTAAATATGCTAAGTAGGTAACAAGCTAGACACACCTTTGGTTCCACTGACAGGGGGACACTCCTAACCCACATTCTGTCATGTATACCTCATTCATGGTAACAAAATGGATCCCCTGCTTTTGCAGTCCACATGACCTTGGCTGAAACATTGAACCCCAAATTTCTCCTAAAGAATGTAGCATTTTGGCCCACAGATAGCCTAGCAGTTAGAGCACGCACCCCATGTACAGAGGCTTAAGTCCTTGAGAGCAGTGGTTCTCAACTGGCCTTCTAGACACAACTTTGCAACCCACTGAAAACACCTTCGCGATCCACTTTGGGGTCCCGACCCACCAGTTGAGAACCACTGCTTTAGAGCAGGCAGCCCGGGTTCAAATCAGACCTGAAGCTGCTTTCCTGCATGTCATTGCACACTCACTCTCTCCCCAGTTTTTGACACTATCCACTGTCCTATCTCTAGAATATAGGTATAAAAAGCCCCCCCCAAAAAATAAAAATTGTGTGTATGAGTGTGAATGAGTAAGATTAGATCCACGTGGTCAGGTCAGCATGTTGCGTGGGGGCCTCCATCATCACCGTATGAATAAGTGTATAAAAGGGTGAATGTGGCATGTAGTATGAAGCCCTTCGAGTGGTTGTAAGTGTAAAAAAGTGCTATATAAATGCAGCCCATTTAACATTTAACCTTATTATACATTAATACATGGGTGAGTGAAATGCAGCTTTTCCTGTGATCTTGAAGTACAAGATGCTTCTTTTCCAATCCTGTTTCTCATTTTCCACACATGTTCATGTGGCAGTCACAACTAATACTGCTCTTAATGAGTTATTTACTGTGCTATTTGTTCCCTCAGAGAACATTAATTTAGATACATAAAGCAGTTTAGTAACTCACATTTAAGTCAAGTAGTTAATCGTGTATGCAAATGATATAAAGTTAGATTCACTGGAAAAGGCTCAGATAAGCAACGCACTAATTCCCCTTCATAAAAACCGATGAACTTTAAATCTTTGCTAAATTTAGGATATAAAATACAGCACAAACAGTAAGGAGGAGGAGGAGGAGTGAACTGTAACAGCAGATGTTTGCAGGGCAGTATCAGCACAGTGAGAAGAGTCAAGTTATAATTACTGTGTGGTACACCTGGATGATTATGATTGGATGCTGCTCTCCAAACAGCTGTTGAATGGGCTACTGATTGTGAAGCATGAAAGAAACAGCTGATGCCAAGCGTAACATTCAAGCAGGAGTTAAACATTTACTTTAAACAGCTAGCAGAATGCTATTTAATGCTACGTATCAATATGTTTCCTGTTGAACACGTAACAGAAGGGACTTACCATTTACAACACTCAATAGTACTGAAGTGCATTACGCTTGCCCTAATACAAACAAAAGAAAAACATCATCACAATCGAGTTGTACCAAATAAAGTCTGTTTTCTGTTCTGAAGGATGAGGGGTAGACAACTTTAAAAATGCCTTAACAGTTGGAAGGATGTTGGATCTTTTTTTAAATGCTTCTAGAAAGTCAGGAAATCTAAACACTGACTGGCTTTAGCGCACAGCGTCAAGCAGATTTGTGGGTCATGATGAATTTTTTGATCTAAAACGGAATAATAGCTGCACTTGTATGCTGATATGTATCGCTAGAGATAAATAAATCGACATCGTCAGATTCACGCTGATGGGAGCCACGATGTCTTTACAGAGAATTCATTCCACCTGCTTTTGCTCTCAATACGGACAGTTTTTCCTGCATACTCAAAAGCATGCTGATATGTGATTGGTTAATATCATTCTGACTTCAAAACATATTACAAACAACCAGAACACTTCTCTCATACGCAGATTCTACATTAATTATGCAGAATTTTCAAATTCAGATTGGGAGGTTAGTGAAACTTGAGAAAGAATTTCATTGGTCATGAATCAGTCCCCTGGTGTTGGATGATTCCATGGGAACTTTAAAGTTGTGCTTTAACTTGTACTTATTTATTCAAGAGCTCTCGGCCAACTTTATTTTTTAACATATTATGAAAAATACACTTTGACAGGGTTTTTGAACATATATTTGGGTAACCTGAGTGTCTATCGACCCACAAAATGTGAAATAAATCCATCCAGTCCTTTGTTTGTGGTCTGCATAGGTCTTACAGCACAGAGAAAATGGCTCCGTTTCAAATGTTCTCAACTTGTGACATCAAAAATTGGATTGTGCTAAAAAAATACCCTCCCCTCCCCATGGTTTCTCCACCTATGGACTCCACCCCAAACCACAGGCTCATTGCATTTAAAGAGACACACACACCAAAATGGAGCCTTCTGAGAGAGCTGTTTTATCACAAACCTCCTCTGGTGCTTGATTCATGTTATATTTTGACCAAAGCACAGCACAGATGTTTCATTTAGACCACAGGGGACTGTTTGAAAAGATGAAAAAGGGGGATAATATGTCCTCTTTAAAGCTTTTGGTTTGTTTGCATGCCCAGTGTGGACACATAATCAACTTTGACCACACAATCTGAACCAACATCTAAAAGCCAAGCTTGAGTAAATGTTGACTATGACAGGGCACACTTCCTCTTTCTGATCAATAGCAGGACCTAAAAGGGAAGGATGATTGACATTGTCATGGATCAGATCTATCTGGTCATCTCCACACCTGTCCCCCTTGTCTCTGTGTTAAGAAAGAGAAAAAGTGATCAATGCATTCGATCGATGGCTTCAAAGATTTTTCCTAAGCTCTGCTCCATTCTCAACAGGCTGTCATTCACTGTTGGCTGCCCAGACGCATCTTATGCCAACAGGAGACAGCTTTTCACTTTCAAGCTTTCACATGTCTGTGGAAAGGAAAGAGCTCGCTGTCGTCCATTCTGAAAGATTCTGACAAGAGACGATGGCGAATTTTCAGGGGGCTGAGCGCTGAAGCTCTCGATCTGAATGGCAGGAAAGGCGGGGGGTGACGGGGGTGCAAAACAGACGCTTGCAGAGGCTGCGTTCAGGAAATCATCAAACAGCAGTTGGTTAAGGGTCTCTCTTGTTCCACAGCAGTAAAGGGAGCCTGATGATGTGACACCAGGCTGAGCAGATGAATGTGACTTTTGGCTCTAGTTACAGATAGTCCCATTTTGTTTCGACACGGGCCCCCTTTCTTCCCCTGGCAGCTCGCTGAATGGAGGCTTGGCATTTGAAAGGAAGCCGAGAGATTTGCTGGTGGATTAATCCTTTCATTAGGGAAAGTGAGAAGTTAATTGCGGCAACAGCTGCATCTCTCATGTTTACACGACTGACGGTTTAAACGCCATCCCTTTAAACGGAAAAAAGCAATTATCGATAAATGCAGGGCAATCTTGCCATGATGAATTGAGCTCAAATTAGGCTTTCTTCTTCTCTGCAGCGAATATTCAGGGCGCAAACAGCCATGTTGGCTGGCAGCACGTGTCTCTTCCAGAGTAGAATTGTCACACAACAAAGATTAAACACTTGACTTTGTGCGATGAAGAGTTCCCAGAGCGGGTGATCAAAGGTGAGCTGTGATGAAGAGAGAGGGGAGATGAGGAGAGAACACAAGGGAGGCAAGACAGGGGGGGTGAAAAGGGCTCAGACTCGCTTGTGCAAGCGGAGGGGGAAGAGGAGTTGGGTGTGTTGATATACTGTGGAACAACAACTTCAACAGCACAAGAGCTTGCCAGAAAACAAGAAGGCAAATTGTGCTGCCAATTGAGAAACTGAGACAGCGTGGTTGTCTACATCCTAAAGTTTTACTTACAAAATTAGAGTAGGAGGACGAAAGAAGATTTACAATTCAGAAAAAGAAGGAGCTGTGACGGAAGTGGGACAGGCTTGGAGTTTGTGAAAGCAGAAACACGAGACCAAAAGTAAAAGAAGGAGTGAAAACAAGGACAGCCGGTAGTCGAAGGGATGGATGGAGGACAAATAAGGCAGCAGCACAGAGAGGAGAAAAAGGGAACTCAGGCCGGGTAACATTCACCGTTAGGGCCGATCAATTCCTCGTCCCCTCAATAATAGATGTGACGAGCACGGTGGGCTGTTATCTGTCAGGGTTGATGGACCGAAATACAATCCCCACTGGGAGCCTGCAAACACCCACACACACACACACACATACGGCAAGCTAACACACAGTCCCAAAATGTCAGATTTAAACACACACGTACTCTAAGTGTAGCTTGTTAGCTAACCTTGAAGCACGTAGTGGGAAAGAAAATGGAATTTAAGTCAAAATTGAAATTGTCTTCGCCAAGGCCTTCATTGTCAACCGCCATGGTCACACACTGCTGCACCCGTGGCCTCATTCATCAACTGAACCCACAGCCCATTTCACAAGCAAAGATATAAAGCCCCTCCTCTTCTCACGCCCTTGTGTCGCGTCCTTTTAATCTCTCACCCTCCATCTTTCATGGGACCCAATGTCAAGTCACACACACACACACACACACACACACACACACACGTCCAAGGCCACGCTGCAACGACACGGGCACTTTTAACCGTGCAAGACTGTGGTGGTATCAGCACACACACATGCACACACTAGCATCAGGTTACCTAACGGCTAGCGGGAACGTGGAGCAGACGGTGGGAGGCAAGCATGTGGAAGAACCTCAATGTGACAGAGCACAACAGGAACAGGATCCCGCTCAGCCCGTATCTGTCAGGACCCCCTTGTGGTGTGTTACCCAGATGTGCCACACCACAATACACACACACACACTCCCCACACGTGTGCCCTATCTCCAGCTGTTTCCCACACACACACACACACACACACACACACACACACACACACATTGAGGAAGAGAGCTGCACGATAGGTTTGTGTGACTATGAATGCATGCGCACCCACAGATTGTAGTATCGGTTAATGTGTGTTCTTCAGTCTTAGCTGACATTTGCCATATTGCACATGTCACTGCATGTCTGTGTGGATGTATACAAAGAGAACGTGACACAAGTAGAGCAGTGGAATATGTTAGAGCGAGTGGTACACAGGAACGAATCAACAATTGAAAACATGTCAGTCTGACAGTGAAAACACCTCGAACAGAGAGGAAGTGAAAGCAGCTGGTGCGTGTGACATATTGAGACCAGTTTAAGGGATCAGGGCAGCAAGACAAGAATAGACATTAGAGACGTTAAACAATATAGATTTTTTTAAGGAGACATCACTTCATAATGTTCTCCAGAAACAAAAATATTTAGTTTAGCTTAAGCATATTACAAAACAGCTGTCCATCATACATTTTAAGGCTTTGTTTTGTTTTAATAAGTAATGGTTGGGGCGCTGGTAGCGCAGTGGTTAGTGCGCGCATCCCGTATATGAAGGCTGTAGTCCTCAACGCGGGCGGCCCAGGCTCGAATCCAACCTGTGGCTTCTTTCCCGCATGTCAATCCCCACTCTCTATCTATGATTTACATCTCTATCCACTGTCCTATCTCTCCGATAAAGGCACAGAAAGCCCAAAAATAAATCTTAAAAAAAAAAAAAAAAAAAGGTATATGGACTTGAGCTTGTATGGCACTTTTCTAGTCTTCTGACTACTCAAAGCGCTTTTTACACTTCAGATCACACCTACACTACTGCATTGTAAAGTATCCATCAGTATTAACTAATCACATTCTTACGCCGCTAACGAAGCAGCGGGAGTAACTTGGGCAACTTGGGCACATCGGATATGTGGCTGCAGGAGCTAGGGATCGAAACCCCCAATCTTCTGATTGCTAGACAACCGATTTTACCAACTGAGCCACAGCTGCCGCCAATGTATAATGTGATTAATACTTGTTACAAAAAGAATTATCCATTAAGGTCTTCTCTTTTCCCAACAAACAGATTAGACTACCAGTAAGACCATCTCAGTAAAGAGTTCCTCACATGAAAATCAATTTTACTCTAATACATTCAACAACAACAGGACGAGCTACTGCTAACATTAAAACAAGTTGTCTCTGGGAACGTGGCTTGTAAGTAATAAAAATAAAATAAAATAAAATAAAAAAATTTACACCAAAAGCCTAAAAAAGTATGCCGTTGCTTCCAGGAGCATATTGTCGTCAGAGGATTAACAGTTGGTTCTGAGATTGGTGGAAAAATGATCACTTTCACAGAAGACATCAAGTTCCTCAGCCACACCTAAAACAATGCCTTCCAGCGAGGAAGTTATCACAGGGCATGTGTAAAAGATGTAAGCAACAAAAAACTAATTGGCAGACTAAATGGAGCCTCGCGTTAGTTCAGGCAGGCCACGGAGTCACGCTCTATTATTGTGCCAGAGTTCGCGTCAGCTGAGCTCACACAAGCCTCATCAGCTGATGGCCAGCTGATCTGCTGAAAGCATCCTATTGGCCAAATAGTTCTTATGCCGCCTTATTTAAACTGCTCTAGCCTGCCTATGCTTCTCTGCTCCCTCTGCATGCCACATTTACATCCCTCCTCCTCCCCTGCTCCTCCTTTAATGCTATTCTGACTAGATCAATGTCATGCTTGTCATTGATGCTTGCTCTGGGGGGGTTTGCTGCTTATCTTCCTGCCTTATAGCTTTCCTTGTATGCACGGGAAGGGCAGGAATGTGTGCTGTCCCTTCCTAATGCTTTCCACGTAAGCACGTGGAAGGGCAGGGAGATCCCTCACAGAACCATACTGCCAAATATAAATAATTGCGTCAAAGTATCCATTTTGACAAAGTGGTACTGACTGAACTGGCTGTTGTCACTATTTCTGCAATGGATGGATGGTCCCATCCATCCATCTTGAATGAAAATGTCCATCACTGTAAATCATATTTCAATCCCCTATTAATATTTCTTTACTATCAACCCCCATAAGGGACGGAACAGGCCACAATTCTCTGACAGAGAAAGTTACTATAAAGAGTGTATCGGTATTTAAACTGCCATGTCGAGGACAAACGTTTTTTGAAGTGCCTTCAGACATAAAGGGGCCATAAAATTTATGAGTGTATTTGTGGGAGTAAACTGAACATCGCTGTCACAGTCGGCGATCATTGATAAGACACTTGGACATAAGGCAGAGTGGAGGCTCCCACTATTAAAACCATCTCAAGCAAAACTGCTGCTGGCAACAGGTGAGCCAACCCCTCAGTCATCAAGCACACAATAACATGTAATTACTGTGTCTGGATACTCCTCTGATTTATTTACGTGTGGATAAGGAGGGATGTCAAGCCGCTATAGGAGCAATCTGCTCCTGCTGTGCTATAGTGGAAGTGATGCGTGCTGCAGGCTTTGGTGTGAAGTGTTATTCATGTTTTTAAACAGAGGGGAGCTGCAGGGGAGCTGAGATCTACGAACTAACACCTGAACTAGCAGAAACAACTCCATTAATAAAAATAAATAAAAATATACAGACATACTGTATATTATGGGGGTTTTCTACAATTATGATCCAAAGTCCAATTCCTTAAAGACCAAATCCACGCTGTTTGCAGAACAAGATTGTTGTTGATGACTGAAGGCTTGTTTTCTCCCTCTTTGTGATTTTGACAACATTACACATTGACTTTAAAAGAAGCTTAATCATCAAGTCATTACCTTAGTGCATATGTAATGGGGTTACGTAGCTTCATCTTTTGCTGTCCTGTTGATCTAATTACACATAATGTGTCTTATTTGATCTAATTGGGAGCACCTTCAAAGTACTAACTGAATAGTGTTGTAGTTCAAAGCCCCTTAGTCCTTCATTTCTTCTTCTGTGGTAGTTTAATGAGTTACTCGTGCCCCCTTGATTTCCCCTGGGGCTGTGGAAAATGTTCTTGTATATCATCTTTTATCTCAAACCATCCCATTAGTCATCATATTCTGTTTTGTATATGACTACTTTAAAATAACTGTGGTTAAATAACTGTGCCGTCCTGTCAGGAAATTGATTTCAATGAACTGACATTGAAAAGTAATTGTTCTAGGAGCGATTGGTGCTTACTCTAAGTTGTTGTCAACTTCACTTACTTACATTTTGTATATTTATGTTATTTGTGTTATAGTAAGATTTGTTTTGCATCGTGTTAATCATGATGGCAATCATAAAGAGATCCCGGTTTCACAACAACTTTCCTCTCTAACCAACAAAAAGGCAGAAGTTGTGTTTACTCCTTCAAGGTCAGCAGCAGCCTCAGGTGCAGGAAACCTGGACTGAGCCAGAGTTACAAACTGCTAAAGCTTTTGACCTCCATTAACTTGTCTCATAATTGTTCCCTATGGTGCATTTTCTGAATATTCAGAAAAGGAAGAGACTGGGTTCTACCCTTTAAAAGCAATTTGCATTTTTTGACCTTTTGCAACAAGATTAAACTTATTATTGGCATGATAGTAACAGTCAACCCCTGTGCTGACAGAAATAGATCTGTCAGAGTGTGTTATGTTTTAATTCAGCTGATGGTGGCATTGAGTAATAACGATGATATTTTGCAGAGCAACATTAGCCTGTGTGACCCTGAACATCCGCAGGTGTTTTCACTTACTGTGGATGATTAGATCAGAGGAAGGCTGAGATATGCTCCGAGATTGCTGAGGTCCCTCAACTTTGTGTACTTCCTGAAGGTCTTAAAGGTGTGAAATAAAACTGCTGTGACAAAACTAACAGGAGATCTCAATCAGTGATGGATCGACCAATAAGAAGCTGATGATGGGAGATGTTATGTTTTAAATAAGATCAAATCAGCCGTTTGTTCGTATCGGCTGATTTTATCTGAAGAGTGACTGTTATTCTGTTTTGTTTTGTTTTGTTCAAACTAATCAACAGAGTTCATTGTGGTGTCATTTAAATTTTAAGTTGTCAGCTTTTGTATCTAGCAACAGCTAACAAGTTTTTTATAAGAGGAAGCTTGCCATAGACAGAAGTCATCCCAGTTTTTACAAAACTGATTGGTTGACTGTTTCTCCAACTGCCACAAAGAAACGTTTATGGGCAAACAGCAGACCTGTGTGGCTGAACAAGTGCAGGGTGTAAAATGCAAGAATAAAGTTGATTTTGGCCAATGTATACCCAATTTTCCTCTCCCAACATTCAGAGAAGATGGTTCAGGACCTTAAAGGAAGAATGTGTGACTTTTTGATCCAGTAGATGTCGCCCTTGAGCGCCAGCATGAAACCGACACAAACTGCTGTTTGGCGACACCTCTGCTATTCTGAAGCCTCCGCTCTCCTCCAGCGCCACACCTCCAACCCCTCCTCCTTGCGTTCACACAAAGGGGTTATAAATTGGATCGCACCATGATTAAAAACCATTAAGCGCAAGTGGTGGACTAAATTTTCCTTGGCTCGAGCTGCAATTGCCTGTGGCCTGCATTGTTGTGTTAGCAGGCTAATGTTAGCACGCTTTAGTTAGCCCGTAGCTTCCCATCGCATGTATATTGACACAGAATGATCATGATCTAAAAACGCTTACTTGACATTCAAATAAGCAGTGAGTAGGCTAGGTTATTATTCTTTTCTCTAGTCCTTGACTTCAACAGCTTTTACACCAAAGGGGATGAGCAGGCCGGCCGTCCCAAACATGTTGTAAATACGGCTCAGACAACAACACAGCCAGCAGGACTCGTGAGTCACACTCATTGTAGACAGTCATGACGCAGAGAAATATTCACAGAGGATATACTTGCTTTCTGCTTATTTATGTGTAAAATGTTGCACATTCTTCCTTTAATCATAACAGATGTCACCTAAAGATGATCCAGAAATGTGAGGGTCTTAAACCTCCTGATCCCCTCCAGACTCATCAGATTGTTCTTGATAATATAAAACACATTTGATATTTGGGATGTTAATAGTTATTTAATGGAGGGCAACAAAAGCCAACAAGAGGGAAGTCTAGATGGAAATGCTATTGTTATTGTTATTGCACGTCAATTTAAAAAAGGTGGTAGACCCTCAAGCAGCTGAGTGATATACTTTTAAATGTAAGGATATGTTTTCAACTCAATAAAATAGCTACCAAAACTTAATGTTCCTTTAGTGTTGAGGAACCTTGAAGTTATTTTTAAAATGTTAGTATAGTTGTGTCGGCTAGTGGCGATACCACTGAGGAGATTGCTGAGCGACAGGGGTGGTTCTTCATAAGGGCGGGAACAGCTGGTACAAACAGGAAATCCTGTGGAGACAAGACCATCTCATTTCAGATCGGCCTCAGCAGTCTATGCAGGCAATAAGGCTGGGTCTTTTGTAGGATGCTACCCCTGGACTGGGACAAGCCTGGTGTCTCCAAGATCCAGTTAACATGTTAGCAAGCATGCTACTGCTAAAAAAACAAACAGTTAGAAATCTCAGCTCCACTTCTGTCTGATTAATACAAAACCGCTGCAAGTAGTGGTTGCACCCCATCATCCTCTTTTTTGTTTACATCTTCTTCCCAATGGAGATCATGTGTGGTGTTATGTGACTACACGTTTGAGATCAGAGAGAGAACATGTCTCTTAGCTAACCTCATTAAAATTGGTTAGTTAAACTCTACATTGGAGATGTTACGTGATGTAATACACGGTCTTTCTCCTTCAGTGTTTAGATATGAAGTCAACCACAATGCCTTCTTCCATACTTTGTGCCCTGTATGTGTAAACCAGTGACGCATGAAACCAAAACTGGGTTTTTAGAGACACAGTTGAAAGCACCATAGTGTAAACTCTGTCTCAATCATCAGTGGATTGATGTATTTAAGTGCTTGTCTCCCTGTTGTCACCCCTGCGTTAGACTGGCAAGCTGCCCAGGATTGTTTCTGCCTTCTGCCCAGTGCATGCTGGGAAAGGCTCTGGAGAATGTGCGACCCTTGACAGGAGAAAGTTGGCATGTTAAATGAATAGTTAAAGCTTCAGTAGATCAGTAAATTGCCTTATGTTTAAAAAAAAAAAAAGAAATATTGTGAATTTGCTTTATGTTTTGCAATACAAACGACTGTATTGTAAACCTTTGCACACAACGTAATTAGAACATAAAAAAATAGGTATAAAGGAAAATTAATTTTACATCACTTACTAGAAGATCCTTTAAATTGTTCAACTCTTCTTTCATGTTGCATTTCCATTTCCAGACAACATTTCTCTGGCTTTTATTAATAGTCTTGCAGTATGTGTAAAAATAGCTGGAATCAGTGTGTGAATACAATATGCTGGGGGGGAAAGTTTTATGATAATAAAAGTATTAAGGCATTTCTAGGCCAGGACCAACAGAGAAAACTGCTTCCCAGGAATGAAGCCTGGCTCCCCAGTGTGCGGCTCACATGGTGCAGCAGCTCTGCACGTACGAAAAGAGTCAAAGAAAACAGTGCACTGAAAGAGGGACAAGTGACACGACTGTAAAGAACAAACAACCTTCCTGCCTGACACAGTGTACAACACAACATGAACAGATTCTCCATCCAAACGCAGCTCTGTCAAGCTCAAAGCACGGATCCAGCATCGTAGCGCTGTGAAGTTCCTGCCATGTAGGCCAAGCCAAAACAAATGTGATGTCAATGCAATAATAAACGAGCTTTGTGTTTGAGTGCGACCATGATAATTAGTCTCAAGACGGTATGTTAGTGGAGAGAAGGCTCATAAAATATAGAGGCCATTTGGCGTGCACTCAAGAACAAATCTGTATTCAGAGAGCGTGGGCTGTTACACTAATGTTCAACATAGTTTAAATCTGGCAGAGGCACACTCGGAGAACTTTGTTTGGAGGAAAAGATGCTGACGATTCCAGGCAGCAGGGTGGAGAGATTACTGAGTCAGCGCACGTTTCCTTAGCCACACATAACACACATGCCGACATGCATACACACACATCTTACTAAAGAAAATTCCTTGTTGTTGCCTCGATTGCCCGAGAGACCGCGTGCATTGCCATTCAAGGTTCCTGACAAAATTGGGGTCGCAGCTGAACAGCGCAGCAACTCAAGGTCGGGGAGATGATAATGATGTTTATGAAGTCTAAATCCACAAAATAAGATTCCCTCTGTATCTCCCTGAGTGCCTACCTGCCAAGCAAGCCTCCATTGTGACTGAGAGCGAAAGGTCTGCTTCGCAATTTCAGGTAGCAGACGCGTCACAATGTGCGGCCGAGCTGGGAAGGGAAGAAGGTACCCATAAATATAAGAAGCACGGGCCTGGAAGAGTGTGTGCTGTATGCATGCAGGTTGGTACAGTTTCATGCAGCGAGTTAGAAGATTATTGTCCCGGCCCTTCAAATCAGCAGGGGGATGCGTTGACATTTTGACAACACTAATCACCTCATTCTGAACCTGTTCTGTTTGCTCAGCCAAGCGAGGAACCTCAAGTGGCTGAGTGCCGTGTAAAAACACTGCAGCACAAATAAACGGCGTAGAAAAGATCTTTACAGCCCGTTGGGTGGTCCATGAGCTCCTGGTGGGTTCTTTGGTTTTGAGATGCTCGATGCATGCTCAGATTGTTACACGGTGTGTTTTCACAGCTTCTCTTCAAACAACCCCCTCCCCCGCCATGACACCCCCTCCTGAGGAACCACAAATACATCTCGGCCATCGTCTGAGAAAACTGGCAAATAAAGAAGAAAAGAAAGTTTGTATTTCTTTGAACGTTTAAGCCTCTCTGCTTTTTATCTCAGTTATATTAATTATGCATTTAAAATTTGATTTTTTTTTATTAAAGCATTAAAAACTCAGCGGTGTAGTTTAAGCATGGGTTTTTTTGGAAGGGAAAACTTGCTAGTCCTAATTGAAGTGTGCTTTAATAGCAATCAATCTGAAAAATCAGAGACAATGAGACTGGAAGCGCACACAGCTGGGCTGCCATAGTCGTACACTGAGGATGAATGTACATTAGGCAGATCAATGTAGATAATGTAGACAGAGGAATAAAGATGAACACACATAAGCACTGAATTATATATCATACATCTAGAAAGCATGCAGCCATGTGCATCAGAGTACGACCAGGACTGACCACCATACCCACAGAAGTACTCTCTTAAACACACACAGGCCTACCCCCTCGACCCCAAACTGCTGCTACACACCAAATTACAATCAAATTTAGTGCTCGCTGCTCCTCAGGACTGGGGTATCGATGATTCATTTTGCGTTTTATCAAAGAAACAGGAGCGCCATTAAAAAGAGATCAGTCAGCCACCAGGCTTGAGGAGTCTGCCTCTAATTGGCCATTCATCAAAAAGCCTTCTCGAGTAGATCTATGCGCTGAAATATCCCGCGTGACAACTGAACCGCGCAACATTAATTACACTACTGATGAACCTCACGCTCCGCAGCTCGCCCCGTGTGATTGTGGAGAGGCTGGGAGACGCACAGATGCACACACACCTGGATACATGTTGGTAGGCAACCAGAAGGGAGTCAGAAAAGGCAGCTAGGTAAAAATCATAGAATTCATCATGTATTTTGACACTGAGATAAGCAGGACAAAGATTCCTTTTCCTCTTGTCTTTTTAGCTTCAAAAATCATCCTCCATGTGCTGCCATTTCATCTGCTCAATATTATCAGTCAACCTTTAAAAAGAAGCTTTCAACCGTTTCACTTCACAATATGTCCAGCATGTTTTCACGCAGACAGAGCACTGATTATTTTATTTTTTTAAAGGTATCCCAGTCAATGTGTTTGCTGTCTTTGTTCAACTTAGCAGCCATCAGGACTCACACAGACAAGCTCCATCTCTCTCCTGCCACCACGTGCGGGGAATTCTCCCTTTCATCCATTTACTGATGCACTCTAACTAGACAGTTTTCGGTCATGTCCCAGAATTATCCATTCTAGCGATCTAGCTTCCCTCACACACACACGTACAGACACACACAGACAGGAACAGCTGCACATCCGCTGACAATTCATCCATCTCTGAATCTCTCATTTTCTGGTTTGAGCATTTCGGTGCTTTTTTTCACCCCGTCTGAGCTGCTGGATCAGCTGGGGCCGGGTTCATCACTGAGCAGATGCCCAGAGGCCGAGACAGAGAGAGAGGCAACCGCTGTTAGTGCGGTTACTGAGCAACTACGGGGTTAAAACAGGCATGAAAAAGAGCCACATGCACACTCACACACACTTATCTGCAATGTTTCATTTGGGCAAAAAACTGATGAGGAAGGAATCTTCAAAGTGACGCCGAGACACCCAGATGCTGTGTGATGTGTGGATAATGATTTAGGTAAGGCTAAGCAACAATTTCTCCACATCCAAGCTCAAAAGAAGCCCGAAACTGTCGTGTAGACTCAAGTATGAAAACCAGAAATGGAGAGCTTAACGGGGCACAGGGAAATGTAGATATGAAGTCTGAGTGTGGAGAATGTTCCCTAAAGCAGACTGTTGGTTATACTTTTCATATATTTTAAGAAACAAGAGCCATTTATGAAGGGAAGAGATGGCAGTAGAACTCGTAATTGACTGGAGCAGAAATAGGGGGGTAAGGGAAGAAGCACTAATTGGACTCAAGTCAAAATGTACAGGCTATTAAATCGTTCTATCAGTATTAAAGTCTTTGGTACCTGCCTGTCAAGACCTTTTTTGACTGGGTGGCCATATAGGGCACTGGCTTATGCAGGGTGGTATGAAAAATACACACACACAGGAATGAATTGCACTTATTTACCTTTCCTTTCAGCTCAATCATACTTTAACTAGTGATTTCCAAAGTTGGTGGCACGGCCCCTTGGGGGGCACCAGAGTTATGACTCAGGCGGCACAGCAAGGCTAAATGAAAATGCTGACGGTTCTGCACACCTAGCAAGGAATGCCCAATATTGTTTAAGACAGCCAGCTAAACATAAGGCTGACAATGAATCTACACAAAACGTCACAGCTACGAAAAAAATCAAATATGACGAGTCATTTCTCACCCTCAGCTTCACCTGTACCACGATGGGTATTGAAAAAAGGCCCATGGTGTGTGGTGTGCCTTTAAGTATTAGCGTCTGATAGCATGAAGACTCATTAGTAAGGACGCCACTTGGAGACGTCACATCCCACACATAAAGAGAACCTTGTTGAGCTCTTCAGAAAGGAATCTCATACATGTGTGAGATAGCTTTTTCTGTAGTTGCCTAAATAAAGACAAAAATACAGATTAAAGTTAGACACTGAAGTGTTGCAGAACCAAAAGTGTGTATGTCACTTTTTTCATATTTTTTATTGTGCTGTTTTGAATAAAATGAGCAACAATTCAAGTTCTGATTCCGTAAAAATGTGTTTCCATAGCCCCCACTTGTTGAGGTAAATTAATAAAGTGTCAGAAAAAATAAACTATCGAGACAATTTGGATACCTAATAAACTCCACTTAACTACAGTAATGACGTATTTCTACTTTGTTGCATGCCTTCTTCAGAAAGGGGTAACCTGAAGGTAATCTGACTTGTGCCCTGACAGCCTGTTCTCGTGCATGTCTGTCTCTGCTCAGGAGCTCTGAGCTGCACTCTGCAGCTATCAGTTCATCATTGTCATACAATAATTCAGTATGTAATGTGGCTCTGAGTCCCTAAGCAGCAGAGGAACAGACACACTGTCTACACAGAGCATGCTAAGCCCAGTCCATGTCCTGCAGGAGCAGCTATTTAACACAGGAATAAGCCAATTATCTTCATGGAGTAGGCAAATTTACAATAGGATTTACTCAATTCCTGCAGGACTCCTATGTCAGGGGTGGCAGCTTATAATGTAGGTTTCTTTCTGTCATGGCCACACATACACACAGACACACAAACATGTTTTGTAGCAAGCCGTGCAGATGCACATTACCACCAGCAAAAGCAGACACCTACACAGTCACTCCTACCTCAGGGACTCAGCGTTTCTCAGCCTTAAATAAGACGAGCCAAAAAACACAGCAGTGATAAATAAGACACACAAAAATGAGCTACCCTCTGTACAAGCAATTGTTCAGAATTATTGTTAACTTCCCGAGAATGATGGGCTAAATTTAATTCTCGTTACAGTCATTGGCACCTTTTTTTTCCACAAAGCTTATTAAAGTCCTTCTAAATTGTGTTAAACAACCATGGTGAAATTATATAAGTGGCTACAGTTAGTGCTTTCAATTTCCCGTGTGCTCATGAGCTGAGAAATAGGCACGAGAACAAGACAAGGGAGTGAAAGCTGTAAAATTGGAAACTGCCATTCCATCACCTGTTTTAAGGATTTGTACCCAAACGAAACACTTCAACGTGCAGCCTGAAGAGAGAAAGTCATATTTCTCGTTGAATGTTGTGATTTCAAAGTCCATATGTTAAAGAGCCAATCGTACCATCCTCTATTTCAGCTAATCTTAGCGAGATTTCAACTCTATTATAGATTCCACCTTCATATCGTTGCACATGTAAGTAATACAAGCTGGGCAGTGTGACTGATATGCTTGTTCCTCACTTTTACACGTCAGTCCTCACACCCACATGACTCAGGATTTAAAGCCACACTAGAGTGTCATCTTTCCCCTTTTTCAGGACTTCCATATATAGAACTGTTTGACAAAAAACAAATTTTATGCTCACAGTTAAAACATTTTGAGATGTTCAGTTCCATAGTGTCCACTTAAGGCTGGCTCCATTTAAATACCCATTAAGAAGAAAGAATTGAACATGTTAATGGTGATAAAATGGTTTTGATCTCTGAAGCTCATTTCTTTTTACATGACAACTATACCGAGTGAACTTAAAAAAAGCCAATGCGTTTGAATTATTTCAAACCTTCAAATCATGGGGCGGGGTTGATTTGAGTGACAGATGGATCCTGCTGGCTTTCTGCGAGACATCAAAACATCCCATTCAGTCACTGAATTGAGTCTGAACCTCTCGGCCATGTTTGTGTTGTTGGGTGTTATGTGGTTGTTGTTTTTTCTTGTAATTTTGCACTAAGTAGCATGCATACTGTGCTTACCAAACCTGGCTTTAAAGCTATTATACATTTATTTTCTGGCACCAGTGCATAGGAGTCGGAATCGTTGAGAAGAAGACAGCTTATTGTAAGGTAAGAGATGGGAGTCAGTCACCTGCCTCTGTCCAACCTGAGATTCTGGCAGGGAAGCTGCGTTCAACATGCTCTCTTCATTCCTTTAGTTTAACCAACACCATAAAAAGATTCTCATTCTGTAGAAAACATGATGGTTTACTAGCTAATTTACCAACTAATGAAATAGCCATGTTGACTGTTTGGCTTTGATAACTCTGCATTTGAAAACTTCTCACCTCTCTCCAGCTTCATCCAAATACCCAAACTGCACAGTCAAGAAATGGTTTATTATTTATACAGTCTACGGTGCAGACAACTGGTCAAGACTAGACGTGACAAGGTCCAAGTTAGCATAGGGAGGGTTTTTTGGGGGGGAGGTTAAGGATTTCTGGTCTGTTTGCTCTGCCAGACAATTCCCTGATGGACACTGGGAGCACTTGTTTTAAGACATGTTAATGGTCGTGAAGAGGTGTGCTGAACAAGCAACAGATCAAGAGCCAGGGAAGTGGACATGAAACTGCACTCATCAGTCCTCAAGTGAACCCAACACTTCAATCTCTGAGTTCGATAAAGGCAAGTTAGACAGGAGGGACAAGTACCAAGGTGATTTACCTCGGACCCTATACCAGTACACTGACCCCAGGGAAGATGAAGACATGGCAGGTTTAAGCAGGGCCTGAAGCGGCAGAAGAGCTAGAGGGAGGTCAGGAATCAGTCAGCTCAGGACGCCTGAGACGGGGTTATAGTGAGGTTAGGCACACGTAGACAAGAGCAAAACTGAAAAGAAATCCTCAAGTTGTATTTTCGTAGGGTAAGTGTAAGATCTCATTAACAATACCCCCATTCTCTGTTTTAGAAGGAACCAAAAAATAAGAAGCAACTCTGGCTGTGAAGAAACTTAGAAGGAAAGTTATAGGCATGCTCAAATCCTGGCAAGATCTCCAAGCAAAATATCACAGTAAATTAATGAAAATAACTTAAATTGTATGAAAATTATTGAATCTGTTGTCCTAATGTAGAGGAGTGAAAGTCAATAAGTCATCCACTATGTATTTGAGTACTATCATGTAATGTTTTAAGGTAAAATTCATGCACCAGATGTTAATCTGAGAGACAAACAATATCTGAATAATGTCAAAACGTAGCAGTGTTGGACATGTTGCTCTAAAATGTTATAAATTATTTATCCTTCAAATAGCATTTCATTAGAACAACTTCACATTTCAGAAAGGAAACAAAGTTCTTGCATCATCTTCACACATCCAATTTTCTGGATTTAACCCTTTAAGAAAGAAAACTTACAATGAAGTTTAAAAGTCAGTTTATGGATATTGGACATTCACTGACCGTCAAAAGCTAATGTTAGCTTAGCCTCGGTGACGGACCTCATGAAGAACTGAGGCTAAGCCAACATAAACAAGCTAAAGGCTTTCCAGATAAGGCAAAGCTTGTAATAGCTATCTGGTGTCTACAACATCAAGGAGCTTTAAATACCAGAGGCATAATTAGCCCCCAATGATAGATCCACCATTTCCGCGTCATACTTTTTACATTATGCCCCGCCTCCTTTTAATCATTTTGAAAAGGTTATGCATGCTTTATCACAACCTGTCTATTGTAATGCACTTTACGTCATGTTTAAGCCAAACGTCCAGTCTCACCTGCAGCTAGTTCAGAACGCTGCAGCTCTTCTTTAACTGGTAAACTTTAACGTGAGAGCATCTCCTCTATCCTGGCTTCACCTCACTGACTGCCTTTGCATTTTAGGATTGATTTTAAGGTTAACTTATTAATCGTTAAATGGACTAGCTCCAACTTATCTCTCAGACCTTTCAAAAGCACAGCTTTTATCAAGGACACCCAAATCCACAGAGAAGTTTCTTCTGGCTGTGCCAAGGTCAAAGCTCTGCCTCCACATGTTGGGCTGTCCCCCACACTGCCTGTTTTTTAATCTTTGGATTATGGCTCCAAAAAAGAGATGCCTTTTTTTCTATTTCTGTTGGTCTTAACGCTTTTTGATCTTTTATTGTCCTGTTGTCTTAAATCGGCCTTTGTGTTTTGTTGGGTTGTTTTTATGAGGTTTAAGGTTTTGAAGCACTGGTCACCTTTTTTTCTTTGAAAATGTGCTTGATAAAAATCTGCATTTGGATTCTCTAAGTAATGTGTCACTGAATTTCATTCTTTGCTGCATGTTTTTTTGAATTCTGTGACCCTGTCAATCTAAACATTTCTATACTGTTCTCTTTTCCTACACTTAATATTATTGCACCTGATGTGTTCAAACATTGAAACAGTTTCAATAAGATATGACACAAGTGCTCAGCATTGTGTTCCAGCACTCGATTCCTGGCTCAAACTCAACTTTTCTTCAGAAATAACTGGCGCGGAGATTCATTTTAGCTCGCTGCTTCAATACTTCAGCCAGTGGCAGCAAGTCTATAACCAACTCACACACAGAGGCCTACAACCATCAGTCATAAAAGCTTTCTCGCTCTGTCAATGTCAGACTCTCTTGCCCTCACTCTCTCTCATTTCTGCACAGTGGGGTATAAATGTAAATACACAAAAGACACACACATGGACACACACATTCAGCCCGGAGCAGCCTCCCGTCTCTGTGTATAATAATGTCTCCAGTGAAGCGAGATGCTGTGCTACTTTTTCATCCCACCCCTCCAAAGAGTCATCTACCAACGAGCTGGGATCCAACGTCCCACTCTGAAATTCAGTCCACCCCGGCAGGAATACAGACCCCCTGCTGAGTGCACAAAGAGAAATGCGCCTTCATACTTTAGATCCCTGAAGAAGGGAGTAAACTGAAGAAAATCAGAGTAACAGGTCTATGCATTTTTGCATGTGCAATTTCTGTTTGAAGACAATGATTATGTATGACGCTTCTATGTCGCTGACAAGTGTGTGCGTCATCTCTTGAATACTTCTGTGCACGTGGGTCCCTCAACCTGCCTGCATCACCTCGTGCACGCGGGTAAACAGCAGCGTTGGTCTGAGAGCAATCAGACCATGACAGACTCTGCAGCTCCATCCCACAGGCCTCCACAGAGGAAAAACACTGCACCGCTAGACATCGCCATTTTCTCTAAATGACCCCTCTCCTCCCCTCCCATCCTCACCTGGGAGAGAGTGGCTCCATGTCCCGACGAGGTAGGAAGGAAAAAATGGATCCAATTTAGATCCTGGATATTCTGCATGGCAAGATTGTATCTATGGATGCCAAGATTGTCAAAATTCAGTTTTGTGGAATACCACTTTAAAAAGGCCTGCTGTTTCTTCATATCTGTTTGACTCCCTGATGAAGGCTTTATGCCAAACATGTAGGAGTTTGTTTTAGGTCTGCCATGAAAAATAAATGCTTTAAAGTGTTTAAAGGAGAATGAAGTGGAGTTTTTCGTGTGCTTTGTCTGGATGTATCCCAAGCCAAAGAGCACCTCTGGCTAACTTTTTGAGTCCAGAAAGAAACATTTTTGAAATAAGTTAGCTTTTTAATATAACAAGTCATATTACAAATACAACAAATGGAGACATTGTTTTGAATTCAATTCCGGGTTCATGTACTTTCCCAGAGTCGCCAGGGATTCTGCATACGTTTTTTCATACATTTTAAAATGTTCAAATATCTGTAATATTACACACACTTGCATTCTGTTGAGTGTTACTGTTTTTTTACAGCTTCTGTGAGGAACTTTAAGTGTGTGTTGACTTTGACGTCCATTGTGGACAAAGATGTGCCTCTTATGTCTTTGCTGATCTTGGCCTGTACATGTTTGTTCTGTCGTCGTTTGACAGGCAAACATATCACTGTCCATAAATCTTTGCAAAGGAAAGCAAATGTCAAAAAAAAAAAAAAAAAAAAAAAAAAGCTGCTTTGGCATGGTGCTGTTAATCGACCTGTCTGACACCTATATCCCACAGCGGCAGGCGTTAAAAATAACTTCACAGAATAATCAATGTCATGGTATCTTTATGTTTTAAAGTCATATTGAGGCAGCAGTTTTATAAGCATCTTAAAAGCCCCTCACAGGAGCTTTAATATAAGATCAGTTTTTCAGATGCATGCAACATTTATGGCCAGTTTTCATAACAGTGCTGGTCAATTTATTTGCCTGACAATCCTATGTTGCTTAGAAACAAATAGCAGAAGAGAAATGAACAGACTCAAAACTTTGTTTTAGTAAAAGTCAAGGATTTTTACAAAGTTTCCCTTTTTGGGACTCATTGTGAAGTTAAATGAAGGTAGTGGACTGCAGAATGTTGCAAAATATGTAAGGGCTATATTTGATGTATAGCAATAATGACGTGTCATGACTGGATAATATTCTGTTTTCAGGTCTCTGATAGTTCCCGTCCATTGTCTGGGCATGGCACTGCTCTGGCTTGGGTCAGCATTAACCTCAATTTTGGCAAGCTGGGGACATGGTGCTGGGAGAACGCTGGGTGTAAAAGCGTGAAGGAATTTTCAAGCTCAATCCCACTCTGTTTTCCTGGGAGATGCTTCTTGAGAAACCCTCGTAGCATTCCTCGTCTCAAAATCTCAGCATCAGCAATCATGTGTCTTCACCTCCTTTGATGCATGATCACCATCAAAGGGCACCGAGGGAAGCTATAGCACATCATCCTTCACATCTATCCGGAGTTTAAAGGGAGCATTACGTATGGATGAAAAATCACTCGTCAGACACTTGCCTTGGGTCGGTAATTGGAGATGATGTAGTTTAGATTCAGTTCGGCGCAAAGTCACAGCAGAGTCACCGGCGTTTTACTCCCTCTTCAAGAGACTGACACCAGAGGACGAGCTCTCTGCAGAAGGTTTTATACAGCTCATTCCTTTCGCCTGGAAAGCAAGAGTACAGGCATGATCTCTGCTGACGTTAGATCCTGGAAGCTCCTTGTTTCCTTTCCCGTCTGAAACATCGGAAAGGGAATTCTGCCGTTGCAGTATGTTAGTGAGCGCGGCCTCAAGGGAATGTTCATGTCTTGAGCACTAAGCATTTATTTCCTTGTTCTCTGGGAGGATCCCTGGGAGGCCATGTTGTCTGATTCATTTCACTGAATTGTCATCTAATGAATGGTACGCGTCCGTCGGCTGCCACACACTGACAGAAGAGAAAAGCCCCTATGGGTGCGCATCTTGGGGGTTCTCCCATTCTCATTAGGAGGGAATCAAAAGGAAAAAGAGGCCTGCTGATGGTTTATAATGTTTCCTGTGTACTTCTCAAAGGGAGAGGGACATGTGAAGCCATTTATTCTCCACATGAAAGGGTGATCAGTATGTTTAGAAGAGCCTCTATCATCTTTGAGACATGTTCCTGACAGAGTTTCATGGAGTCTTTAAAGAAAGACAAGGCAATGGAGCCTGGAACATAATTAGTTAAAAATATTTCTTCCGAGACCAAACTTTACAAGGCATTCAAGGCAGAAGAAGTTATGAAAGATTGGTGGAGGGGATGATGACTAGAGTCCCAATGAAATGGATTGTATTGATTGAGTATTGCAACATATTTTTGAAAATCCTGTTCAAAATAATTGAACTCCAGGAAGAAACTTGGTGCGGCAGATGGCAGTTCATCGATATGTCTGGTTCTGCTCATTGTTTCAGCCTGTTAAAGGAAGTTTTTCATGGCCACAGATTCCAAATGTTACCAAGTGGTTGCTGGTGGCGGATGAATGTTGTGTCTATTCTAAATAAATTATGTTAATTGCAATTTCAGCAGCCAATTAGCCCTGGATATGCATTCTCTTGTCGACTTCCAAACAAAAACCCTTCGACAACCTTCTGTCGGACAGTGGACATCCTGCATCACCAGGCTACAGTATTGCTGGCTTGTTAAATCACGGAGTAATATTTGTAGGATCTACTCTGGAAGGTAGACAATTATCGTTTCACTGCTTCAAGATTTGTGAGAAACAGAGTAGTCAATTTACGGTAAATTGTTGGAACATCAGGCCATGTGTTAACACAAATCAACAAATTTGATAGCCTGTAAAACAAATGCCAACGTTAGCATTAAACCACTTGCTAGCTAGGCTTAGCTATAAGTGAGTTCCCAGTTAGCTCAGAGTTTATGCCTTTCCTATTCAGTGGTAACACTACTAAAGGGTGATACTCGTCTTCAGCCTCTTTAAATTTAACTCAAATGTTGTCCAATAAATTGCAAAATGCCAACGTTTATTTCGGAATCGAACCCAGGCTGTCCACATGGAAGACTATAGCCTCTGTACATGGGATGCACGCACCAACCATTAGGCCACCGGCACCCCTCCTCTGACCAGTTCTGAAATGCAATCCAATATGTTGTTTTATCTTGAAATCTGGTTGAATGTCCCTCCATATGTCCACTGTTTAGTCTCTCTTCAACTTTTACTTGATACCAATGAATTACAAACTTGAACACAGAAGTAAAACATTAAAACATAATTTCAATGTCCTGCCCTGAGCCTGACATCAGAGGAAAATGGCCCCACTGAAAATAAAATCACTGGGAAAGGGAAACAGAAATTCACGAGAGCGTTTCACTGGCTTCCAAATAATTCAGGAAGGCGTTCAATTTGAGCCAACTGGTTGCATTCAAACATTTTTTTAATGTTTCCCAGGAAATTACAACCTCTAGAATTGAGAGCACCTTCACACAACATTTATTTCAGTCAGATATTGACATTATGTGACCATAAATGCAAGAACCTACACACTTATTATGATTCATGGGAATTTTAAACTTGAATTTTATACTTGAATTAAAATATTGTTCCTATGTGTGTCCTACATTTTCTAGTTTGTTTTTGGAATAAACTAAACGTTCTTCGTGGGATTTATTGCATCCTTCTGGTTCTCTCTGTATCTCACCATCCATCCCGACCCTCTTCCTCTATTATCAACATTAACACACAGTAATGTCCGCTAATGGGATTCCATGTGTCCCTCTCTTGTCACAATTACAGCACCTCTCTTTCAAGCTTCTATTCTTCAGGCACTTTTATCACCAGCATAAGTCACTGACTCAGTACGACCTGTCGGATTCCAACAGCCTCCCCTTCCTCTCCCATCCTCTTCCTCTCTATCTTCCCTCCACTCCCCACACATTTCCTCTAATCTCTGCTCATGTTCTGCCCCACCTCTACCTCCATCTACCTTTCATCTACTCCATCTTTGTCAATCTAACTACCCCTCCTTTTCGTTCCCTTGATGTCTCCTAACCTTCCCCTCTCCTTCTTCTTCTACTTCCTCTCCCCATCTCAGTCCCAATCTACAAGGTAAATGCAAGAGCTATCTGGTGTTTCACAATTGCTAACAGGATGCTGACACACACATTGCTGTGCTCTCTCTCTCTCTTAACTACATTAGAAGAGGGGAGAGTGTGTGCCCAATCGCTCGTCTCCCTCGTCCTATTTTCTATCTCCCCCAAATAAGAAACCTTGCGATGCCACAGCCGGTCCAGGGAAGATTGCAGAAAAGTGCTCATGCAATCAGAGAATCCAATAACACAGTGAAACACACAGACACAGAGATAAATATATGCAGAGATACACACAGACATATCATAGCAAAGACACATAAACAAATACAGATTCATAGCGTGCACACACATTGCACTGATTGTACCCATAAACCCTGATGCAACAGTGATGTATAATACATGAGCTTTCCACATACATAAACATGTTTCACCCTGATCAGAGCTATTACAGTCGCTTAAGGCCCATCATGTGTGTGTTTGTGTGTGTGTATGACGAGTATGTGGAAGCCCTTCAAGTCTCACATTATTTTTTATGTATATGTGTAACAAGGGGCTATAAGAGCACAGCTTTTCCTCTTGAGAATTGACCCAGCTGCACAGATGACTGTATCACAAGCCCACTGTGCTCTCAGCAACATCTAGAAATTATATATAGACGTGGCATACCCACTTTTCTTGCTCTTACAAAAATATAGTACACAGCAGGCTGTGATAATCGATATAACCTGAGAGGGCAGGTCATAAATCTAAGCAAATGTATTTCCCAGAAGGGCAATGGATGCTTTCACACAAACAAAAGCATTTTAACAGAAAAGGGATCACTTTGCACACGCACAAACGCATCTCCGCCAACTCTAGATAAAAAGGCAAATAGTTATTATTATCAGCGACTTATAAGGTCGCGTAATAAATGGACGCAATTAGGTTGAGTTTTTGAAGCGACTCGGAGCCGATCAACCTCATTAGAGACGCGCTGAACCGCGGAGAAATTGCGCATACGGACCGCGTGCAGGTATAATATTTGCCCCGGGGTGTCTGCGCTCGCTATGTGACTGTCTGTCAGTCGCTGCCCCCCGCCATCCTCCGGTAAGTGCCGCGTGCAGACAGAGTGCGCACACGCACGCACACAAGCCGTCTGTCAGGGATCGTCTCGCACGCGTAAAAATATTGCGCCCGTCCAATTTGCAAAAAAAAGTGACAGCACCTTCTGCTCACCTTGTAGTCGGGAGAAAACATGGGACTACAAATCTCTTAGAATCGATGAATGGATCAATAGAGGAATCGATCAATGTATACAACAGTTATTATGGCTGAAATTCCCTCACATAAAATCCCATCTGAGTGTGCGCCAGCGGACAGGTCCTCAATCTCTTTGACCAAGGGCTTCCAATTAGGACTCTACGTTCAATGTCGTCCATTATGACACTGGATAAGCAGTAATATTTCTTAAAACTACCATTCAAAGAGAGAATTTCACACAAAGCTTTTGAGACTAGAGTTTTTAAATGGCAAAAATCCCGCTAAAGCCTTCGGGGTCTCGCAAATACGCACGGAGTCGGTCCGTTGTCAGAATAAACCACACGCATCTGTTCATCTGTGCAAACATTTAAAGGAGACCGAATATTGACATTTAAGTATTTTAGGTTGCACATACCGTTATTTGAATCAGAATGTGATCTCTGTTGAATGTCAAGCAGCGGTGCCAAAGAGCAGAGCAGGCAGAGAGAAGCGAAATACCCAAATACCAAGCGAGGGAAAACTAGGTCTGATCTTCAATCAGCCTGACCGCCGGAAAAAACACACATTCACAATGACAGGATCATCTTATTATAGACTCATTTAGTCTGAATTTACCTTTAAATGTCGGATCTCTGCGTGATGTCTCAAGTTTGTTCGTCCGTTGCTCGTTCAGCCCGTCAGCCGGTCAGAAAACTGAGTCCAAGAAGGACAAACGCTGTTATCGCGCCCTCTCTCTCTCTCTCTCTCTCTCTCTCTCTCTCTCTCTTTTTCACTCTCCCCCTCGTGCTCGCCTTCTCTCCCTTCAATAATAACGTGACTCCAGAAAATATCTCGGCACGTTCTTACTATCCTCTAATTTCTCGCTTTTGTCTCTTTTCCTCTCTTGATCTCTTCATCACTGGTTTCTCCCTCTCTCTAACTCTCTAACTCTCGCTCTCTCTCGGAAGTGATTATTATTAGTATGATGTCCATCATCACTCATAATCACCACTGCCTCTTCAAACACCACCATCATCATCTCCATCATCATCGTGGCATTCAGAAATCTATACAGCATGCTGATTAGTATTCATGTGCTAAGCTATCCTGTGTACCGAGCATGTGTCTGTGTAATTTTTCAAATGATCTAATAAGAACTTGTGATCTGACTGCAGTGACTTTGTCAAAGTTCAGCACTTTATAAAGGTTGTATATGTTGTAATTAACACTTTCCCTTAATGAATGGTTATTAAATAATATACTTTATAAACATCAATGAGATAAATACATGACATCGCTTTGGTTGGCCGCTTGATATGATATGAGGATATATTTACTCTGGTTAAAAAGAGGTAACTCTATGATAACGTGTTCCTCTTGCTGCTACAGGAAAATGCCATAAGAAATTTAAAAGACAAATTCAGAGACTTTTCAGCCTTACATCTATCTGAATAGTTAAATAGTGTGGAAAGGTGTTTGTAATGTTTTAAGCTGCGGGATTCCTTCTAAAAACATATAGAAATAAAAAATAACTTAAAGGAAGAATGTGTAACTTTTTGATCCAGTAGATGTCGCCCTTGAGCACCAGCATTAAATCAAAACAAACTGCTCCTCCGCTATTCTGAAGCCTCCGCTCTCCTCCAACGACACACCTCCAACCCCTCTCCACTCGCGTTCGCGCAAAGGAGTTATCAATTAGAAAGCTCCATGATTAATCACCAATCAAAATTGTCCTTTGCTCGAGCTGCAATCGCCTGTGACCTGCATTATTGTGTTAGCAGGCTAATGTTAGCACACTTTGGTTAACTCATAGCTTCATATTGCACATAAATTGACACGGAATGACCGTGATCTTAACACACTTATGTGACATCCACATGATGTAAACACGGCCCGACAACAATAAAGCTGGTGGGACTCACGCTTCTTACTCATTGTAGACAGTCATGACTCAGAGAGACATTTACAGAGGATATACTTGATATCTGCTGTATTTATGTGTCAAATGTCGCACATTCTTCCTTTAAAATTGTATATTTTACCAATTATTGTGAAAATAAAACAATATCTCAAGAGATTACTAGTTGTAGATCAGTATGTTGATTCACACTTGTCTATATTAAGCCACCAGAGAAATTGGCAAATGCTCCCTTTGAAAAGGATTTTAGTATTTTCCCTAATGCTTTGTTTTATGGTTAGTGTGTCAAATATTAAAACATGTGTTGCGTTACGGAGCTCTTCTTTTTTATACTGCAGCAGAACTTTGTGTCTTCTTGTTTCTTTAATGTCATTACAAGTTATAATGAAATGACAACTGGAGCTTTTTTATCTCTTATGTTGTGTTGAGACCAAATGCTGAGCATTTTATTCCACCGTACTGTCACATGCAAAGTCATTGCAAAGTCAAAAAGTATTTCACCGTTATTATTGTAATGTTTGTCATTGACAGTTTTTGACTCTAAATTTTGTGTCACATGCCCACATATGCAAGACTACAGTACCTTACTTTACTGTAAACATAGTTAGTATTAATGTTTCTTGATAAGGGGTTGTTAAAATCATACCACATAGGTGTAGGGAAGTCAAAATAAAAGCTTTTTTTTGAAAAGTGTAGAAGTTTTGTATTAAATAATAATGTTTTAAAATATTGACCCAGTTTTTGCCAGTGGATAGATTTTTTTATGTGGTCTGTCTTTATGTAATTCTCTATATATTGTGATAAAATTGTTTTAATGTTTATCACTCTGACTGTTTGGATAGTTATCCACACCTTCCATGTTGGGCTTATTTAAAGGTCCCATATTATGTTTTTTCTGGTTTTATATGCTCTTTAGTGTGTTTTCCAGGTGTCTTGTGCATGTTTAGGCACATCAATGTGCAAAAATTCAAAGTCCGCGAAAACGCGGCTTCTCCTACCTCCTCCTGTTAGCAGTAGCAGTAGCTGCATGTAACGCTCGGTTCTAGCCCCCCTCGTTAAAAAGTGCAGTGTGATATCACACTGCGATGATGTCACTGATCCAAGCCCATTGGCTCGTTGTGGCAAGCACAAGCTCATGCTGCACATTAGCTACATTCCCAATATGGTAAAAGGGGCGTAACATTTCCGAGAATTGTCCGAACGACTGACCAATTACAACAGAGCAGATTGGCCAACCAATCAGGTCAGACTTGGCACACGTGGGGACTCTGATGTGGGCACTTCTGAGCGTAACAAACACAGGCAGATGAGACGGGCTGCATCGATCAGCAGTACATGAAAACAGACACTTTTTTCGAACATTAGCGATTGTGAACGTACTTTAGTAGGCACATAAATTAGATATATGAACCCTAAAAAGGGCATAATATGGGATCTTTAAAAAAAAGGGGGCACTGAGTTAGTGTTGAAGAGTTATCATTCGTTCTATTGTCGGTTAACTGTCACATGTTATCCTCCTTTTCAACAAGTTTCAATAAATCTCAGCGCTCCCTAAATCATGTCCGTGAAGTTTCTTTTTATAAATCCACTCTGATCCTGTATTTGATCATGCCTATAAACCCCTCTATTTCAGCCCTGCTCAGAACAGGCTGTTTCTGTGTCTGTAGCTTTAAATGCAAATGAGCTGTGTCTGACCACGCCCCTCTGGAAGGCTTATGGTTGATTGGTCTTTCTTGCACCATGACCAATTGTTTAGAGAGAAGGCAGACTCAGAGGGCAAAACAAACACCTAGCTGTGGGAGTGTCACCCACCTTGGGGAGGGGTTACTGCCCTTTGTGATGTCATGAAGGGAAAATCTCCAAACAGCCTGTTTGATCACACATTTTCTGAAAAGTGGAGCAGGCAAAAGACGGAGAGGATGGACTTTTCTCATTATTGGGGGCAGAGCCGGCCCTAACCATTTTGGTGCCCTAGGCAAGATTTCAGCGGTCGCCCCTTATATTGCAGCGAATTTGACCACCAAAGACAATATTCATACACTTAAAGAAAACTGGCATTCAGCTTTATATTTAACAGAATTTCTTTATTTTAAAATAATAAATACTTCAAAACAAACATGAACAAAATGGTAATAATTCTTATAGATATATACAAAATAAATAAATTCAAATCCGTAGTGTAACAGAAACAATATCAAACAAGCCAGTGCAGGGAGAAGTGTTCACAGATGGCCCAGGGACAGCAGGGGATGGTTTTAAATGTTTTAAAATTTCATCTGGAGAGAGAAGATGAACATTTGTTAAACAATGGGCATTTTATAATATTGTGTGAACACAAAATATTATTTTCTCTTCAGAGCAGTACAGAAACCTCAGTGTAGTTTTTCAGGTGAGCCCAAACTTTTTCATTACAACCAGACCTGCAGCATGCACACATATCTATCAGTGAGGACATATCTATCAGTGTACAAAATACATTCATGCTCTTAGACATCAATACTCTAAAGGCAAGAGCTTAAAACTATTAATGACAACAGGAGGGGGAAAATAAACATTTTAGGGTGTAAGCTAACTAAGTACACAAAGATGTCAAAAAATATAGAAGTAGGTTTTGTGTCCCAAACAACAAAGCCTACTTCACTAAAGAAAACGTGAATTTCTTACACTGGTTATTTTCTTAACCTGAATAATGAAAGTACAGTGGAAATAACTGATGTTAACTCGAGCTATTGATAAGGAATAAGGATCTACTAAGGTTACTATCATCCATGCATTACAAGCTAGCTTAACTACAACAGATAATTCATTGATCCGTTCAGCTCGTTACCTCTGTGTCTTTTTCCTCCTCTTCTTCCTCTTCGTCCCTGGGCTCCCGGTCACTTTGTTGTTGTTTTTTACATTACGGTCGTTTATAAACGTGATATTAATCGGTCATGGCTTCTTTTGTAACATTACTAAATAATAGCATGAAAATGATCATAGATCAATCATATTTTGTCATATTAAAGTGCATCTTTCCTTCTATTTCTTCCTCACTCATATGGAGGCTGGCGCCCCTAGCATTTGCCTATACTGCCTATGTCACGGGCCAACCCTGATTGGGGGGTTTGTAGACAGACTAGGGACACATATAAGTGTTAGGAAAATATGGTGAAGTGTATTTTGCATAACATGTGGCCTTTAATGTTGAATATTTCTTTGCAATTTATTCCAAAAAACACGAGTAACGAGGCAAGCCCTGTCTTCTGTTTGGTCAACACACCAATACAGCCTTTTCCAGTCAATAATACAATATTTAAAGGTACTCTCAGATTTGTGAGCAGGTAATAGACTATGAGGGCAATGTTCTTCAAGTTCACTGCTTTGTTTGTATTGAGCACAAACTCATGGCCACAAGGGGGGGTTCAGGTGTAGCTACAAACAGTGATTCTTATTGGCAGCTGTTGGTGGTGATATGCAAAGAAACACAGTATCGACGGTAAAGAAGTTGGAATTTACCCGACAGACCAATTATGTCTTGAAATACTGAGACATCTCAACAGAGCACCTTTAACACACACAGACCCCCTTCACGGACTGAAAACACACTTCTTCTGCAGCCTATAGTTACCGCAAAAGCCATCTTTAAAAATGTCCCCTTTGAATCATTACAGATCATCTTCAACAGGGCCGCAATCATCTTCATTAACATTATCATTATCAACACTAAGCCATCACCTGATTACAGCTCAGCGATAACGTTATTATACTCGTGTTAATCGCACCATCTTCATCATAGTACTGTTCCTATTTCAAAAAGCTATTACCTCCATCCTTATCACTTAAGAACAAATTATACCTCACATCTTCACACACATACTGATACACATGCCATGCACACACACACACACACACACACACACACACACACACACACACATTTCATTAGCCTGATGTATCCTCCTCGGTCATTACACAGGCTGTAAGTCCCCTATCTTCAGTCGACAGTGTACTTGTAGATTGACTCGAGCGGGAACCCTTTGAAGAACAGAGAGAGGGGGAAGAAGAGGAAGATGTATGTGTGACCATTGGAATAGTAAAAAGAGAGAGACTGCTCCTTCTCTATTATAGTAACACAGAAGAACAGGGCCAGGCAGACGACAGAGCATGAAAGGACTGATTTATCCACCAGGGAGAGACTCTGAATGAGTGTGTGTGCGTGTGTGTGTGTGTGTGTGTGTCCGAGTAAGTAGAAAGAGCGGCCTGTTTTGCTCTCGTTATTATGGAGCCGGTGTGTACATTATTAAATTGAACAGAAATACCGTGTGTGTTTGTGTGTCATACTTTGTCTGGGCTTTGAGTGCGTCTTCTTCGTCTTCTCCTCTTATCCAGGCCAGGGAGCACGCCTGCCTGGATGTGCTGCTCTTTACCAAAGCCCAGAGAGTCCGTTTTGCCGTAAATGTGTTTGGCAGGAAAAATTAGTTGGCGAGGAAGAGGAACCGGGCAGCGGATAGACGTAGTTTACAAAGTAGCAGAAAATGCGCTTTAAGGCGTTTAGACATTGAGTAAAGAGAAAGCTTGTACCACATTTGTCTCGCTGTGTGAATTGAACTGTTTATGTTCTTATAAGCCATGTGGTGTTCAAGTCAAAATAATGAAATTATCGGAAAACTAAACTTCTGTTGACCTTCTTGTATTTATGTCCATAATTTGAAGTAATTTTGATCATACTTTCAGATAATCATGCCTGTAATTTCTGCTACCATTCTGATATAATGTCAGGGAAAGGATTTCAGTTTTATCCAATTACAGAGGGCCTACTCTGGAAAATCCACAGACTTCGCTGTGAACACTTTTATTCCCCACTCTAGCTGTGAGGGCCTTAGGGATGTCAATGTCGTCCCACAGGTCCAACACTCTCGTCCAGACTGAAATACTTCAACAACTACTGGATTGATTGCCGTGAAATTTTGTACAGACATTTGTAATCCCAGAGGATGAATTCTAATGATTTTTGTGACCCCCTGACTTTTTCTTACAAGCCAACAGCAAGCCGGAGTTCAACTTTCCATGGATGACAGGAGCTTACAGTTTCCCCCATTTTATACACACAAAAAAAGGAACTATGCACTTCTGAAAATGTGAAGCTCATATATCAACAACATGACACAAAACTACTAAACTCTAAGCACAATCCCATTGGTGTCACTCAAATATCATTCTAAATCACTGTTTTGCAAATCTCCAAACACAAACTGCATCAAGTTGTTCCTCGAGAAACACTGGCCTTCAAAATGCAACACCCTGATCTCCAATAGGTCTCCCTCATGTTGCTTCTGTGCAAGCTCAACTGGAAGCACACTTCAGCCATGTGTCAGAGTATAAAAGAGCCCTCAAGGGACTTAAATGGTTCAGTAATGAATCAATATTTATTTTGTTATCTTTTTATTTCTGTGCTCTGATTTTCTCTGTAGTGTTTCTGATTGTACTCACATTATTGAGTTCTGCTACATACTACGTAAAATGTAAATACTATTTTGGGATGAAAAAACCCTAAACTTCACCAAAACGATCAAAAGAAATCTTATTTCCACACACTTATATGCCAAAACAAACTTGAACACTTTTGATGGTGATGTTTTAGATTCATCATATCTGTTTTTATTTGATCATCTGAGATATAAGCATATGATAGCTCTGTGTATTGTTTTGGTGAAAGGGATCAGTTTTGAGAAGGGAGAACATGGTTTTGACTGCTGTGTTTAATTTTGAAAAATATTTGTGGAGTTTTTTGAGAATTTGAGCCACAGTTTCTGGAAATGTGTTTAACTGTCACATCCTGTAAAAAGTGCTGGCTCTGGCACACATGTTTCCATGACAATGTTTTAAGTGACTTCAGAGATCACTATTTTCATCTAGTGATGTTATCGGACTTAAATCAAAATATGTCCACCACTATCCTCTTAATAAACCTGATTCTTACGGTGGAAAATCCCTAAGTTAAATCAGAACTGAAGACAGAACATATTGCTGCTAATGTTGGATAAACAATACATTATAGTGACATAAAATGGGATTAAATTGCATTTTCATCAGTCTTAGTTGTTGGATAGTTAAAAGCTTTGAACTCGATACCTGCTGACTTGAAACTTAATGCAGACTTCACCACTTTTAAGAGAGACAACAAGTCCTGGTTAGTTCAGCAACTGACTTGTACTCATGTTTAGTTCTTTGTAGCTCTATAACAGCTACATGTGTTTCTTATTGTATCTTGCTTACCTAGTTTACTCTCTCTTTTTCCTTTTTAACTGTTGAAATCTTTTATTTACACAAAAGCCCTTCTAGGGACGAGTGTTGCAAACTAGCATTCGCTATAAACACTGTAAAAATGTACAAAATCACGTAGCATTGATATACAGGGGGGAATAAACATCTTCACGTCATCATAGCGTCGGACTCGGCCGCTCATCCCCCTTCTTGGCCCGTCATGTCTACATTATGTCTGGCCCCTGGAGACCCAGCTGTGAGGGACATGCGTGAAAAAGCATCTCAGGAAGATTTCAGGGACAGGCTGCTGAAGTTTTCTCGACATTTTCAGGAGTGTGAAAATGGCCATGCAAATATTACCTGGACCACTAACTGTAATAACAGATGAACATCAAAGACCCGAAATTCTCATTATGGACCTTAAAGCTGATTTTCTGTAAAATAATTTAACCACATTGATGCACCCTGACCACAGATGGTAGGTTTCACCAACTCTGTCGTGTTGCTGAAGAAATAGTTCCTGCCAAAATACTTAACTGGGTGTGTATCCTGTAGATTCAAAACTACACCCTTCTTAAACTTTACAAGTTCCAATGTTGTAAATAAGGTTTTCCTCCGTCTCTCATCGGGGGTGCTACCTCTGATAACCATAATATTAGGCGCCCCTTGTTTTTATCAAAAACACACCTTAAACGCATCACTACCTGTGTGCCAAGCAAACATAAAAGCTTTTTATGAAGTCGGGTGAACCATTTTTGTGCCATTTGAATCAGTGTCAGAGCAACAATACTGATATTTAAATAACAGTATCAGAGATAATTACTGGGTGAGATATTTTAACACAAACGCTGGTGTACAACCTCAAATGCTACATCTTCTGTGTTTTCTGCCTTCAGTTAAATGCTAAGCGACTCTTTAAACCATATATCAAACAAACTGTCACACACACACACGGACATGCACGCTTGATTTATGTACTGCCCTCTCGATCCCATCCCTGCTCCCAGACGCTTCTTTTTTGTGCTTACCAGCAAGTGTGTATGTGTGGTGTGTATGCGTGCAGGCTGACACCATGTGTGTGTTTTGAAGGCCACTGTCATGTGCTGGGAAGTGGGGAGGAGGGGGGCCCTCCCTGCAGCTACTACAGTGCTTTGATCCCAGTATATCTTCCAGTCATCTGTGAGTATATAGGATCTACAGGGAACACAGAGACAGTGCTGGCATAAGCCAACTAAACATACGAAGCAAGGGATGGTATGCAGAGTGACTGGAAAGCAGCACGGCTATAGATTCATCAGATCGACAAGCAGGTGGGCAAACAGACAGAAAAGTGTGCAAGAAAAAGCAACTCGGCTACATAGATATATGGACACGAGGACAGGCAGGAGGAGTGACAGATAGCATGAGGATAACAGACGGCCGGACAGATGCATGATGCTAGTGCAGATCCACGATAAGACACTGGCCAGGTATAACGTTTAAGAGCACGACACTCAGACAGCTGCTGCACGCTACACTCCAAGTCGGGGAAAGATGGACAGATGCCCTTCTCTCCGGGCAGGAAAGATGCCGCACCTCAGCTCACACACACACAAACACGCACACGTCTGCACTCGTCTTCCTCCCGTCTCCACCTGTCTGCTCCTTGCTGTCAGGGAGCCAGACAGGAGGTGATGTTTGTTCCCTCAGGCACTGTCATTTTCTCTTTTTCTCCTTCTCTTCGCTCATGTCTCCTTCCCTTTTCTTTCCCTTTTTCCTTTCCTTTCCTTCTCCTTTCCATTTTTTGTGTGCATGGCATTTACCATTTGAAGAGCTGCTGTTGCTGCCTTCAAAATAAAACCCCAGACAGACAGCACCAGGAGGATTGTATATTTGTGTGTCTGTTTGGTGGCGGGAGTCCAGGTATGAATGTGACAGGGGGCTTCATGCCAGAGCAATTGTGTGAATGCAAATGACCATATATGGAGGCATTGTTATTTAGCTTTTCTTCATGCCTCCTTGTTTTCTCTGTCACTCATCCAACTGGCAAAGAGTGTCTTAGTAAATGATATCTGGCTTTGAACGGCTGTCGACAATCAGGGAAAGAGAGAAAGATATGGATTGAGAGAAGAAAGGGAGATGGAGTGTAGGTGAAAAAGCATTTCTGCTTAACTAAATCTGAACATCGTCTTTCAAACAGGCCTGTTGAAAAACAGTGTGTCTGATATAGCAGCTTTTGGCATCCCAGCTGGTCCCAGCTTGGACATTTCAGTGAGAGAGTCTGAGTCCTGGGTTGATGTAAATGTACTATGAGCAGTTCAGCAGCACAATTCTTACTTTATAAATCTGGTTACTGAATCTTTGCTGCCATTTCGTCACACTGTGCACTGCACAGCATGTCCTATCTTATGAGAATCTGACAATGCACTTCAACCTTTAGCTAAATTAATGTAAATGAACATCCTCCATCAAGTGTTGATTGAGACGAGAGAAAAACATCACGTAAGCAAAAGTCAAACCAATCTAAAGTGCTCCACATCTTAACTCCACAGTCTATCGGTCCCATCCGTGCCAGACCAAGGAAGTGTAACTCTAGTCAAACAGGCTGGACTTCGGAGCCAAAGTCCGGTTCATTTGATCAGTGCGAACACAAACGTACTGTACTCGTACTGTACTCGAGTCCCGTGCCAGAGTCCGCTTATAGAGGTGGTCTCGGGCAGGATTCATGTGTACTGGAGTACGGTCTGAGAAAGATGTGAATGCAACCATGCTCAAACAAGGAAGTGGACCACTTTGTGACGTAATTCTAAATGACTCCTGTCGCTTCAAAAACTTGGTATCCGCGCAGCACGGGCCCTGTTTCGTCCTCTGAGCTGCACAGTAGAGGGAAGTAGGAAGAGGGTCATTGTTGGCGTCTCAAAAATAACAACAAAAAAACCACAGTAAGCAGGATGGATGAGTGGTTGCCATTGTTGCTTCTTCTTCTTTCTGCTTTTTGGTGGATATGCCAACCAAGTGTGTGCATCCTGCCACCTGCTGTATCAGAATGTGTACATACGCAAGTGTACTCGGGTACAAAACGATGTTACTAATGTGAACGCAGACCAGAGGGGGAGAGGGGAAGGGGAGCAATCTTGCTCGGGCACGGTAAGAAAACAATCGTGCCTGATGCGAAAACGCCCTAAAACAAGCTGCTCATAACCAAAACATATCTATACTCTGTGCTTCACCAAACAGTGCTTTTCTTGTGTTGCATTGAGGGACTCTACATCTTGTATTTCTATGTGCACACAAGCCTAAGAAATATGAAACCATGAAAACTGAATCTGAAACAGCAGAGAACATCAATATTGTAACACTCAGGTATTTTGATGTATTCTGTAAATCACGTTTTAAAGTAAACAAATTAAAGTACAACTTATTGAATTATTTAGAACATTTGATATTGTGTTTTGCTCGTAGTTTTCCAGTTTTATCTAGATTCTCATCGGCTGCAGCTAGAAAGGTGTTTCTTCCTTCTCTATTTAAGAAAACAAAATACAGTTATCATTAGTTTCTAAATTTTAGTCATTTTAACTTTTGTTTCATAATAAAATGTAAAGCTTGACTTTAAAGGTCTTTGAATTCCAAAAACGCAGATTCAATAAGCAGATGACTATGTTCTAGATTTTAATTTGATTAAAATGCTAATCAAAGCTGATCCTTCCATCTTACACTTCGTGTCATCATGCAGCTTGCTAATAGCTGCAGTATTAAGTGAAGTTTGGCTCCTTTTTTAACAGTTTCTGAATCATAGATATCTAATGAATGCCAAGTGCCTTCAGTCAGCGTGTTCAGGGTCATCTCAGAAATATTCACATCCAACATTAGCTTCTTGAGAGCCAAACTACATAAAGATGGGTCGGATTTGCATACTAATTTGTTGTGCGTAGGCTGTAAATTTGATTATCTTATTTGAGTTTCATTATACTGTTGGATAATTTACTTCTGACTTAATTAACATCTAATCCTGGGAATTAAAAAACATCTAAATACTGATTCTGTACTGTCTGCCGAACCTTCACAGGCTGTACAAACAGTGGGGATCTTTTTATTCCAGATGGTTCTTCTTTTGGTATTGCATTATATTTCAGAAGTAATTCTTACACCTACACAACGTTTAAAGAAAAGACATTTCTAAAGCGTCGTACACTTACAAATCAGGATGTGCTGGTGAAATGTGCTGGGTCTTAATTAAACAAGACCTTGATCCGATTTATTCTCCACCACAACCCAGACTTGAAGGCCCCTTAAACTTCAAGAACACGCATATTTATAAGCAGTCGAGGAACGCTTGCTCATGAACATTTAAGCCTGATAGTGAACATCTGTTTAGACATCCCCCATTTAATCCCATCGGTCACAATAGTGACCGAATAAAATATTTTCAGTAAAAGGGTCCTAAAAATGTTACTAAATGATGTATTAATGCATTTCAATGAAAAACTGACAAAACAAAAGCTCCCAATGACACATGTGCAGTTTCACATGTTTAGTGTGAATTTTCACATGACCATAGCTGTTTACGTTCTCGTTGCACCTTCGGAGAAGAATGGCTGTATCAAATCTCAGACAAAATATTTTAAAAAAGTATGTTAATATTAAGATAATAAAAAGATTTTTGGTACACATTATATTTAACTTGTCCAGTATTGATATATGTATTCATATACATTTATCTTTGTTTAGTGTAGTCACATGATGAGTGAACATGTTGACGGCAACAATAGTGACCGGTGGGATAAAACAGAACTTCTAGATATACACAAAATTATACATATAAAGAGTTCTTGGTCTACATAACTTTCTACTCTGTTCTGTCTTTATATTGAACTTAGAAAATAATTCTCTGTTGAAACTTGTGAACCATCCAGGCAATACATTCAACATTGTGGGTATCTGTCCAAATTAGGGAGGTTCTTTCTTCAGATACTGTGATAGAGATGGGTCAGATACAGATCATTCGGGGAAAGAGGCCATTCAGCCGGCCTGTTGCATGTATACATGTGTTGAACATATGAAAAGAGATAATGAAACAAACAAGTTTATCAGTGATAATAACTTTCCCCCCACCACTACCCCATCCCCTCCCCTGTTGATGTGGAGAGTCAAGGGCCTCAGGGGTCCAGACAGAAGAGTAAAAGGCTCTAAGCAATTTATAAAATACGAACCAATCTGTTTGTATAATAAGCCTTCCAGCCTTGCAAATGGTGGTTACATGCATCACATGAAGCCATATTTTGGTTCCCAAACTCTCCTCACTGTGACTGGGTCAGGGACCCAATGTGTTTTGGTCTTGCAGAGCAAGCTCAGGTGCCTCAAGGTATAACTTCTTCTATTACAACCTCTTGACTTCGCTTGCACTATTCGATGAATGATAAAAATAGGATGTGGGAGCTCTGTTTGATGTCCCATGCAAGCCATAGAAGTACTTCATGAATCCATCCAAGGGAACGTCTAAGGTTCTGACCTGAGCAGAAGTGTTGCTGGTCCTTTGGACAGACAATAACATTGTCACAGTGGCAAAAAAACATGGAAGAGACATACAGCGTGACCTCTGTCAAGAGAGAGAAGATGAGCAACCTCAAGGTGTTAAAAATGAAGGGTTTCATTTTTTATAACTCACCTGTTTTGATATATTATGAAGGATACGAGTTATGCATAGTTAGGGGTTCGACCGATCTAACAGCAAGTGGCTGCGTTGTCACTGTATGTCAGGAGGCTTAAGGCCTCCCTCGGCTCCACCTCTTTGCCCTTTGCCCTCTGACTGAATGTTTGATCGAGTCAACATTTCCAATAAGGCAACTGCCATGGATGGGCTTGCAAAACAGCAGTTCAGTGAACAATGGGTGATGTCAGTCAGACTTCGTCCATGTTTATATACAGCCTATGGTGAGCGAAGTGCCTTTGACAAAGTCAAACAACCAAAATGCATCAACAAATACAATGGAGCAGATGGGTGGTGCTGGGCCTGTCAAGACACTTGTCCTCTGAGGTTGTGCTGTAGTATCTGGCACCAAGACAACAGCATCAGAGACCTATTCCTGTATCCTGTAACCAGGTTGATGGGACTTCCATAGATCAGAGTTGGTTGTCTGGTACATCCCACAGATGTTCCATTGGATTGAGATCTCGGGAATTTGAAGGCCAAGTCAACACCTTGAACTCTTTGTTGAGTTCCTCCAGGCCACTTCTTTCATTGGTCCATCGTTTAGATCCAATGTTCCAACGCCCATTGGTGGCATGGTCCCCCTGATCGGCTTGCAGCTACACGGCCAATGACTCAATACACAGAACACACTGTGCATCACTGTTTTCAGTGATGCACAGTGTGTTCTGAAAAATGTACATTAGAACCAGCATTCATCCAACAATCTTCTGTTGAAACAGACCACACAGACCAGACTTAGCTTCCATGCCCATCAATGGGCCTTGGCTAGAGATGCTCCAACCCAGTCATGTAATGGTTGGGGATGTCAAGACCAATGCTATTCACCTCACCTGGTTAGCACAATCACACACACATATATGTACTGTATGTGTGTAAATTTAAACATGTATGTGTGTATATTTAAACATGTATTTATATATATATATATATATATATTGTATATATATATATATATATATATATATATACACTGTACATATATATATATATACAAATGTATATATATATATATATATACAAATGTATATATATACAGTATATATGTATATATGTGTATATATACATATATTCACATATTCATATATATGTACAATATATACATACATACAATATATATAGTATATACAGTATTTATATACTGAGTACAGTATGTATGTATGTATTTATAATGTATATATACATACAATAGGCTATACATATATATATATTATATATATACAGTATATATAATATATACAGTATATATATTATATACTGTATATATATAAATATAGGTAGATAGAGAGAGAGAGATCTCTTTGTGTGTGAAAACTAATTATGAAATAATCTGAATGACTGCAAAGGAGAAATATGTAAATTTAGTATACACATTATCCCACCGGTCACTATTGTGACCGATCATAAAACACACTTTTTCACCTATTTTTCCATACAAATTAATAAAAATAATAATTGTTTATTTCAAAGGGCTACTAATGACATATGATTTCAGTATTTTCATGTCTGGGAAAAATTTGGGATTAATTGCCCCTTCTTTCTGTCTGACCAGCAAGAAGCACAGATCCAATTTCAAGTCTTTTTTTGGTTATGGATCCACAAACTATGGGTGTAATTTTTTATGAAAATGATATAAAAGACTAATATTTACTTTCAGAAGTGGTCTGTGCCGCCTGTTTGCACAATAGTTTGGCAGTGTGTACCAGAGACAGGGACTTGAGTTTCCGACTTAAGTGACTCCACTCAGACTCAGGATTTGGGACTTGTGCACCATCTTGGTAGTTCTATTTTGTACTTTTGGCCCATTACCTTTACGAGCTGAATGTCATTCCCTCCCATCATGCAGAACCTCTCTGTTAGCAACCACAGTCCACAGATAGCGCCTTGGCGAGCACATCACCTGTAGCTGACACAGCGCCATCACCATCTCAATGCATCCTTAATGTGTCTACATCTGTACGCATATAAAAGTGGGTTTTCCCTATATAGACAATTTATGTTTTGGGTGAAATAACATTACCCAAAGTCAAGACAAAGCCCAGCCAAATGTGTCTCAGTGTGTATCTGTTGTAAGAAAATAAAAGATGCTCATAAGCAAGGGTTGAGGGGGTTTACTGCACCCCCTGGTGGACATCATAATAAAAAAAACAAGAATGGATTTTTAATATATTTTCGTCTGTTATTGCTGGTTCGGTAACGGGTGAAGAAGCATTTCCAACTTTTCAACTCCCCACCACTGCTCTACTAAACCTTGTTTTTGTTTTTCATGAGAGAGAGCAGGTGGAGAGCAGCAGACGGATCCTGTATACGTTGGTGGACATGACTCTCTGTTGAGCCCGACGGGGCCTTTTCGTGGCCAAAGGGAATACACCGGACTGGGAGCCCCAGACTCAAAAGAGACTGATACAAACAAACTACACTAAGCTACTGCTGACTGAGCAGGGTCACTTGGTGAGTTCAATCAATAATCATGGTTAATCTAACTTTTGGTGAACAATAAACCAGTCACATTATCTGTTATCTAGCCTACTTGATGTTTACTGCATCACGGCACTTGACTGTGACACCGTTTGTGGTGTAGACTGCATCTTCATGTTTCAAAGGGCTTTGCAGTGAAGCGGACTGCTGTTTCTGTTTTATGTTTCGCTGTCCATTAGTGTTGGTGCTGAAATACTTTCTCAACGATACACATGAAGGAACAGACGCTGTCCTTGGTGCTGAAATTCTTTAACATGATCTGTAAACTATTTCCTTTGAGTGTTTGTTTTAGATGTATTTTAATGACAGGATAAAGGTGTAAAACATTTTAACCACTGTGAACTTTAAAACTAGTTTTTAGCAGCTGGGCCTTTCGAGAATGCCCCCCCCCCCCCCCCCCATCCCCCTGAATGGTGCTCTGGTTTTTATTACACGTGTCGGCGTTGTTCCTTTAACAAGCCTGCAGAAACACTCGTAGTAGTTGGCACCTGTATTTGGTTTACTGTTGGATTTTTGGGTTGTGTTTTGACAGGCTATAAGTTAGAATATGAATCTTTGTCAACTCTACCAACAAGCCTCCTGAGTACAGATTATATCCTCTACATGTGATCTTTTGTGAACCCCCAACATCAAAGTTCAAACTGCACCTATGTGCTGGATCGACCACTTCAAACTTTATCAGGCACCTGAAAACACACCCAGATAGGTGAGTCAAGTTGGCAAATATGTTTACAACAGATGATTAGATATCTAAAGTTATCTTGTTACTAACTATTATCTATTTTAGAAAAGCCAAGTGTTTGCTTGTCAGTGCTGGATTGACTTCTCAAGGCATGTATAGTTAGAAGGATTGATTTTTGACCATAACGTTTATTTAACTTTATTAGGACACCATAACTCCGCGTTTGGGAGGTTAGAGGGATTCTTTCATTTACAGAAGATTATAAACTGTCATTAGCTAGCAGCACTGTAATTATACATTATGGTTGTACTCCTACAGTTGTTATTGCATGCCTGAGTGTCAGAGTGTCTCCTCCTCTTTTCTATGAATATTATTACTACCGTCATTACTAACTGAAACAACAAAAGACTTGACTTGGACTTGCTGCTGCCCTCAAAGACTTGAGACTGGACTTGAACTCTCTCGTCAGAGATTGGAGATCGACTTACAATTCCAAAAAAGTGACTTGTTACCATCTCTGGTGATAAGCCCGTTCAAGGCCTGATATGTACGCCCCTGTGATGCCTCGCCTTCCATATGAATGTCACAGAGGTGTAATGGGATATGAATTGATCACACCTCTGTACCGCAATCAGGGGTATAGTAACAGAGGGGCAAGATGGGATCTTCGGAGCCAGCGGGAAGAACAGCGCTGTGTGTATGTGGAGCTCACACTGTTTCTCTAAACATTGTGCTTCCACAACACCGTAACACAATGTGAATACACAGACTGGGACACCAATATTACACCGTTGCAGAATCATTATGAATGTACAAAGAAGGAATGCTTAACTCTTAGGGGCTGACATTTGGACTGCTGTGGCTTTTACAGCCAGCCTCAAGTGGACACTTGAGGAACGCACACGTCTCCTGATCCACACAACAGGACCGCCTATACTCTCCTTATCCAGGGAAACAATCAAGTTACACATCATTTTTTCAAAGTGGAGTGTCAGACCACATGCCCTTTGACTTTTTTTCTGATTTTATACTTTTCACCGGTCTTTCATGGAAAAACAAATATTTTCTCCCTTTTATCTTTAATGCTCTTCTCAGCATTCAAAAACTTTAATGAGGCATTTAATTAGAGATGCAGTGATTGTGAAATCAGGGCCGATCGGATACTGATGTATTTATTCAGGAAGGGAAAAACCTCTTTTTTTGCCATACGAAATGAGCCATACAGAGACAGGGGGGGACTGGTTCATCAAAGTATATAATAATGCAGCACAGAGAGGATATAAACATTTCATAGATAAGATAAGCACACATCATAGATCTCTTTGTCACTGCTAACAGAGGCTCCAGTCTTTAGTGGAGTTCATACAGTTAACTGATTAGACACAGAACTGTAGAGTGAGATTAGGCTTTAAAGAAACGTTTTATTCCATATCGTCACACTCCCACCCTCTTGCTCGTCCGTATGCCCCCTTTCTCTCCCTCTCTTTGTGCTTTGAGTCTGCAACAAAGTTTTCTATCCTTGCATTTTTAAAAGCTAATGGAGGTGATTGAGGCGACATGTTTATTTGCATAAAGAGCAGGGAACTAAGATTTGATCACAAGTGGTCACTGGAGACGCATTATGAAGTCAGTTGTACATCAAGCTGCTTACTTGTTATCAGATCGTCCAGAAAGCATGTTAATCTCATAGGCTCTTATATACAGTCTATGGTTAATACCAGATGTAAGCAGCATCTGTGTTTGTGTCAAGGCAGGACAACAACGTGGTAGATAAATTATAGAGATAATTACCTTGTACTTATAAGCAGAGTAAGGGTGCTTATTAAAGTGCAATGTTCATTCTGTAAGAGCAAATACACCCCTGCACCCAGAGGCTAGCTGTCTAACATCTGGATATTAAATGCAAAATAACCAACCAGAAGTCAAACACAGAATCTACAAGCACAAGATGGTGCAAGCAGCTGCAGCAGCAGCTCCAACCGAGCACGAAAACCAGGTAGAACACCCCGGCTGCTGGCTAAATCAGCCTCATTTTAACTTCTGCAGCAAGCAGAACATTTTCTAACACCTTCAGGGCCACAGAGAGCTTTCTTAACTCGCCATGTAAGTTCATTTTATGGCAGGTTAAATTCTCCCTTTTATCAATCATGCATGGGATGAATGTAATCCATCAAAATTCTTCTTTAAACGTAATCTCACGGCTTCAATCTGGCAACAGTTAAATGTGTGTGTGGCTGAAATCAAGTGAGAAAGGGTGCACATTCTGGACTGATTTATAAAGATACCCCGCTGGTTTAGATCATGCTTGTTTTGTTTTCTTTCTATTTATCTGTAATTATTGCATCTGATCAAATTTCAAATGAATCAGTTCCAGATCACAGGTCAGATAAGTCCAGGTAAGCACAGTTTGCAGCTTGCTTTTCTCACTTTTCCACTGAAACACACCGAGTTAATGCTTTTTTTTTACGTGTCAAGAAGTGCGATATACAGCTGGCATCAAGTACGCAGTGTTCCTTCCTGATTCTTGTTGCTAGGCAAAATTTCTTCGAGCAAAATTTGGTGGGATAATTTCTGATAATTTCTGTCAAACTGATTTAAAGATGTCAAACAATTTTCATCCTCTTAATAAGAATAAAGACTTTCATTAAAACCTCGAGCTAGTCCATGAAGAACACATATACTCAAGGACTTGCTCGGTCTAAAAGAAAGCTCACTCTTCTTTCCTCCAAGGATCCTCAGTAAGTCAATTTATCCACTCGAGCAGTTATTGGCGTTGTTGTTTTGTAAAGCAGCAGGTCTGACGAGGTTTTTGCAAAAAAAGCAAGATTGTTCTCAAAACTTACAGACCTCAAGGCTACAGAAAAATCAGGGATATTATCACTGATAACTGAAGTGCATTCCAGGAAGATACGATTTTAACGGACCTTGTGCATTATCATGTCAAGATTAATTTGCACAGAAATTACAACTGAATTTCCACTGTCAAATATCTGCTAAAAACTGGCATAACCTTCACTCTGCTGCGATACCTTTCAAGCCCACCTGTCAGGACTCTTCCAGCAGCTCCAGGCCAGTAGCTGTGCAGGAGCAGTGCCAGGTTTTGTGGTTTCTGTTGCCTCTCCGCTGGCAAACTCGCAACCGGCTCCCGCAGAGAGGGAAGCTTCACAGCCTGGCCTCCAGGACCGCTGCCCAGACAACACGAGAGGCTCCCTGTCAAATGAGCCTCAGCCTGTGGAAGTTGGAGCAGCAGCATTTACGCGCAGGTGGAGCTGAGAAAGTGAAGATACTCAACTTTTACATTATTTCGCTTAATTCAAAGTTGTAATCTAGAAGATTTTCAGTTAAAATATGTCTTTTAATTCGCTATCTCTCGCCTTAAAAGTCCCCATATTTGGCATTAATACTGTATATATATATTACCTGGAAAAATCTACAGCGAGTCCATGACCCAGCAAGGTTTAATCAGGCAGCAAGACTAGACAGAACTGGTGAACTGTTTTTGTAAAGGTTTATTTTGGTGCTTTTTCTTCCTTTATTTAGAGACCGGACAGTGATAGAGTCAGATATCGGGGAGGGAGAGAGAGAGAGAGAGAGAGAGAGAGAGAGAGCGAGTGGGGAACAACTTGCGGGAAAGGGGCCACAGATCAGATTAGAACAGGAGCCGCCTACTTGAATGACCACAGCCTCCCCACATGGGCCGCAACTAGGCTACTGGCACTCCGACTGGTGAACTACAAGCTACAATTCACTTAGCAGACGCTTTTATCCAAAGCGACGTACATCAGAGAGTAAGTACAACACTAATCCGCCACACACCGCCACCGAAGCAGCGGGAGCAATGCAGGGTTAAGTGTCTTGCCCAAGGACACATCGGACATGTTGCTCAGCTGGGGATCGAACCCTCGACCTTCTGGTTGAGAGTCGACGACTCTACCAACTGAGCCACAGCCGCCCCTGTTTTATTCAGTCTCTGCTTTGTTGTGATTCATCATTTTCTATGGCTAAAAAACAAAGAAAACTCCACAGAAATCTGAAAGTTCAAAAAATCTGAAAAATTCATATCTACCATAAAACCTAGTTTTAAAAAAAACAGCTAAATGATTGTTAAAACTCTTTTTAAAGACTGTGGGGGTGTGGTCAATTAAATAAAGATGTATGTCTGCCTGTCTGACTCCTAATGGAACAACAGAGTGATGATTAATGAAAAGTATTTTCAAGTCAGACTCAGAGGAAGAAGTAGAAGTCTTTCAATCTGAATTGTATTAATTCGTTACGGAGGTTAGTTACGCCATCATTTGTTAGCTATGTCCTAGTTAGCAGTTAGCATACACGTGCAATGTTAGCTATTTGTTTTCTATAAGCTTTGAACGCGATGCTCCATAGAAACTGTGTTGTGTCAGAGCTGTGAATTCAGAACTGTGTTTGAAAATGAACACTTGCAGTCCATCACCCAGGGCGATGCTTACTTGGGGTGGTTTGCAGAGTTACTACCACATGCCATAAACAGCATTTCTGTGATATGTTTGCAGAATGTATTGTGTAATTTCCGCCCTAGATATCTGAGCTTAAATTTAGAGCCATTACACTTGTAGAAAGTTAAATGATCAAATTTTAAATGTGGACTTTATATGCAAACTGTAATTTACGAAAGACCCTGAATTAGATCTTAAGAAGTCGTTGTGGGTTTTCATTTTTTGTGGTTTTAACGTCTTTAAATGTAAGACTATGTTGTGGATTAATTTGTGTCTTTAGCAGGGGGGGGGAAAAAGCTTCCACTGCGAATATCAAACCAAAGCTTATACAGGGCTTTGGAAAGAACATTAAGAAAAATAACAACCTGTAACCAATTAACAAAACACTAATTTCAATGAATATTCATGAAACCTTCATATTGTGTCCAAAAACTCTCTGCAAAGTTATTTTCCCTTCCAAAACTTTCTAACTATAACTTTTTATATTAAAAAGCTGGGGCACTATTTGCAACATGATAAGAAGTGAAGAAAAGGTTCCTCATTGGTTGATTCATGACACTAAATAAGAGTAGTTTGTGTTGCATCAGTTTAAAGGCTTGGATCAACCTGAAACAGAGTTGTTTATAGGAAGTGTCTTCTGGCTACATCTCAAGGAAAAGAGTTGAGGTTGTTCCAGTTTGGGTCAAAAGTGTGCTGTCATAAAAAGTGTAAGACACAGTCATGTTGAAATGGGTATTTCACACATTCGGAGCTCCGTGGTGTTTTATTTATTTGAAAAGGAGTGAGGTTTGGCATAGTTATGTTAAAAAATCTTAAAGCAGCAATATGTAACTTCTCAGTTGTGGTGCACTTTGGCGCCAACAGCAGGTCTCTGACCGGACTGCACTGTCGTAAAACGGTTACATCTCCCTCTCTGAGCCAGCGTACATTTGTTGACAAGCCGAGAGTGAGGAAGCCGGCAAATACGCTGTGAGAGGTTGAAGAACCATGTCGACTGAAAAGGTACAGTAATATTACCAGATTTTGATCAAACCTAAACGCCTGCAGCCCGTTGTTTATTATGTGTATGTGTATTCAACTGTTACCATGATATCTGTAGCCGTGGCTAAATGGCTACATGTAAACATGCTAGTTGTAGATCGGTTTGTAAGGTTACAAACTTTTATGAAACAACGTAAGATGGATACATTTATTTATTTGTTTGCAAACCGGAGACATAACTTGTGATGACTTTCTGCTCCCGGTAAAGCTGCTAAACGTGAGACAACGATGACACCGGTAATGATGCAGCCTAACGTTACGACTCAGTCTGTTATAAATAATATCTGCAGGGATGTTTATTCTGCCATCGAATAGCTTTCCCGTTAGCAGTGAAACAGATCATAATACTGACTTGTTGGGCAATATTATAACTACTTTGCAACCATGTATATGTCATAAGTTGCGTTATAATGGTCTGTTTATGCGTTGCTAACTGTGTCGGAGGTTTATGTTTTTCAATATCAGTTTTCCTTTTATTCCAGGATTCAACCTCAACTTCATTTCTCCATCCGTGATGAGCAGAAGCCGGGGGGGGGGGAGCATCCCTGAGCGTTGTCATGCAGAATACACCAAAGGTAATAAGAAAACAGGAGAATATAATATGAAGGAAAAGCTACAGAGATCAAGATAAAATAGTTATTTATTAGAAAAACACTGATTTCCATATAAATACAATCAAAAGCACTTTTTGGCACTCATTTACACATTCAGCTGCTTGAGGGGGGGGGGGGGGTCTACACCATCCTGGAGCTTTGTTATGATGGAGCTGCAGCAACTTCAGAACCTTGGACAATAATATAATTTAGTATTAGAGTTGTTTCATATTTTCAAAACTGTATATGTATATATATTATTAGCTAACGTTACCCCATGAAAACACACCTGTCGCGGTCTGACTCTGGACTCTGGCAGGGATGGAAGTTGCATTTGTTGCTGGAGATGATGCTGAGCTCCTCTTTAGAAAGCTGGAATAAAGTTTGAAGTCAGTATGTTAGTTTATACAGCTGTGCAGAGTATAGTAACGTTAGTTTCTATAGCAACATGAGGGCGAAACTTTTGACCAGCGAGAAAGTTTGCACTTAGCGCTGCTCAGATAAGTAGCAACCGGAGCTAACGTAACAATATACTGTTTGTATTATCATGCTACGGGCTGAACTTCTGCTGACATGGACCGACTTGGCATACGAACAACCGCTAACAGGTCGACATCTTTTGTCGCCATGCATCAGTCAAAGTCTGCCCAATTATCTCCGACACATAGGTTAGCATGCTAGCGTAGCTAAATCAGAGGACCCTAACGTTATTCTGCTATTCTGGTCGTTATATGATAATGTCATCTACCTGTCAACATAGACTGAATGTTTTTTGGTGAAACGACTCTATAACTATGATGCAAAGAAACAAGACACAAAGTTTGAAACGAACTACTCACCAGTTACAAGCCCAGCGTCGGACTTGCAGCCCACTGTTTCTTGAAGCTCTCTCCAACATGTAAAAGCCTGTCCAATATTTCCTCTGGTCCGGTCACGCTCACTTTTTCTCTTCATATCTTCATTAGTCACTGTTCTTTTGCTCTTAGCCTCAGCCATTGTTTCAAACAGCACAAACACGGGCTAACTAACTGGCCGCTTCATTGCGTACTCTGTTGACTGCAGTAGTGCCGTAAAGCGATGCGTACTTCTCGCGAGATAACCGCGGGACGCGGTTAAAAAGTTACATACCCCAGTTTTGAGCGAGAGGACCGCTGTGCGGACCTTAGACAGTCAACATTCTCTCTGCTGAGAGCTGTTGAGCTCTTAGATCAATTTTGAAATGACATATACTATAGGTGGAAAAGTTACATATTGTTGCTTTAAGAGAGAGAACAAATCCCTGCTCATTTTCTCACTTCTCATCTTTGCTTGTCAGTTGCAGAAAGCAACAAAAATTGCTGGACACTGTTCATCTAATTCTCAAGTCTGATTGGTGAGGTTTCGGAGGGTGAGGGAGGGATGGGTGGGGGGGTTTAAGATGCTTCTCGATGACCTGATAGGCACTTCCCCTAAAGCACACTGACACTTTAACAGCTATCGTGTACAGGTTGGAAAAAAAGTGGTACATCATTGTAATTCTCTCTCCCAACGGCTGTGTCATAAACAATTCCAGGCTGCTGTTTTGACACTCAGTAACATTCACAAAGGCTACCTTCATCTGTTGGAGGGGGGCGAGTGCTGACCGTGAACAATCCAATCTTCTGTGCTTCAGTGTGAGTAAAACTCTGTTCAATTCCACTATGCCACAGAGGAATGAAATACAAACATCACCCACTGTTGTAGACCAACAAGATGAGATAGGCTCTGCTTCTTTTTCACGCCCAAGTTTACTGTATTTGATGATTCATTCATTCGCAGTACTGACACAGTTGTTCTATTTCATACAGTCATTTTAGACCTACAGCTTTGATGAAAGATTTCCAAACTTATATCTTCTGATTAAGGATACCATAAGGAACAATGTACTGGTAATACCACGGAAAAGAATAGGACTATGGGTTTAAGGTAACATGGCTGTCATAGTTTACTCTTGTAAAGTTAGTTTATTCCTTGTTTTGTTGCTAAGTTCTCATTTCCTGTCTTATTTGGTCATTTTTCTTTGCTAATGTTGCTTTTTTCCCTTGTGTGTATTATTTATTATTTTATTTTCTAGTTCAGTTTTTAGTGTTTCCTGTTTTATTTTGTAATTTCTTATCCTCGTGTTTCTCTATGGGCCTTTTTCAAACCAACCCTTACACCCTCCCCCTCCGTGACTGAATGAAGTCCCCTTCATCAAGGTGTAGGGTAGAAATACAGCGGCAGGCTTTGGGAAAAACTTCACTCTCTCATGCGGAAACAGGAACTGTGTTACCATGGTTTCTCAGCGGCATCTTGCGGGAACGGCTTTTTTTTGTAGCTAACTCTAGCTTCTCTAGTAAATTCTATTAGTGTAGACTTAAAACAAAACGATTAGATGGAGCCTACATTGTTGAACATCAGAGCAGAAAAAGTTTATTTTTTAAAGTTTTTATTGAGATTTCACTAAGTAATCAAAAGTAGAAAACTAAGAAATAAATATGAACAATGAGAAGTTGTCTGCAACATGATTTAATATTCTTTAGTTTTTGCAACAGTCCCTGTAATGTAAAACACTTTACATAAATAAACACCTCAACTGAAGGAAGAAAGAAGGGTAGGCCTATATTTGATCCTCAACACAATATACATTTGAAGGTGTTAACATCTGTATGACGATATTAAATGTCTATCTTAGTTGGAGCAGTGTTTGTAATAGCACTTGCACGGAACTGACATTTGTAGGTTGCTTAATCCATGACGACGACGACTAGACACAATAGGCGTTTCACGTGATCCGTAAGTCGGCATCGGTGGAGACTCGCTGGTGGAGGGTTTTATAACCCACTACCACTCCCCGCTAATTGGTTTGGGACAGACTTAATATGGCAGACCCTCCGCGTGGACGCGCAAACGGAGGGTTAGTGGGTAGGGAGAGGGTGTAGTGGGGGGTTTGAAAAAGACCCTAGGTCTTGTGTGTATTGGTATTGTTCATAGGTATTGTTACATTCTTTGAGCTCTCTGTAGTTTTAATTTTGGCAGCTATTTTTATATTTAGTCTTAGTCCTGTTTCAAATGTCCTTGTTAGTTTTTATCATATTTAGTCTACCTCATCCTGTTTTTATTTAGTCAAGTTTTAGTCGATTAAAAGTCTGAGCATTTTAGTCTTATATTAGTCAAAGAGAACAGTAATATTTTAGTCTAGTTTTAGTCAATCAAAACTGCTGATATATGCATACACACGGAAAATGTTCTGATTTGCAAATTTATTTCTAAACATGGCATGTCAACAACACAGGACACACACACCTATTGCAATCAATAATACCCCCGCTGCGCCATTCCCCCACTGGCCAGCACGGCCCACGGTCACACTGCATCAGGACTAACCGTGCCTGAGCACGATTACCTCTTGTACATAACGTCGTAACACAGCACATGCATGCTTTATGTTGTTATGAAGCGTGCTCAGTTTACAAACAGGCGGACTCAGGAAAAAAAATAAAAAAGGTTGAGTCCGCGTCTGCACATTGGAGATCAACACAGAGAGCATGACAGCTACTTTACTGACTTTGCGGCTTATTTTGAGTCACTTTAATGAGCTACAGCAGTAAATTAATTAAAAAAATAAAAGAGAGGCACGATTCGAGTTCCTAACTGAGTGAAATGACCCGGAAGCATTTAAGTGGCGGCCATGATAAGAGCCGTTCAAATTCTCTGACCCTGCATCTCAGTTCTCTTAATTGCTATCTCCTCGGTCCTCGCTCCTCGGCCGAACCGGATGTAGTTCTAGACCTGCCATGTTAAGGAAGCTCTTATAACTGAAAGGAGGAGAGAGGATCTGAGGAGAGAGGAGGGAGATCTGAGGAGCAATGAACGAGGATACACGAGAGCTGACTTTACGGAAGTCTTTTTACTGACAGACACGCCCCCTTCTCGAATATCACTCATTGATTGGACGTTGCAGCAGATCAGACTTCAATTAAACTTATCAACATCAGCGGAGTTTAATAACGGAGAAAAGACGGACATTAAAAAGATGCTAAACAGACACAGCGGACATTTAAACAGATTATAAACATCTGTCAGTTTGTGAAGAGTCGGTCTGTGATGAGCTGGGAATAAAAAAAGTGTTTGACATGAAGATGAAGAATGAAATATGAAGTATGTTCTATAAAATCAATATAAGAGTGTAGGCCGATCACTCCCGACTTTACATTTGATTTGTTTTCTGATTCACCATCAAACAAATAGTCAGTTAATATGAAGTGTTCAAATCAAAAGATCATAAACGATTCTTTCATAATCGTTTTCTTTTGATCACTCAGACTGTTTGTCCTTTTTAATTTATCATGATGAGAATAACAGTCTGACGCAGAGGGAGTCTGTCAGTCAGAAACACGTTTTACATTCACAGCTATTTACGTTAAATAAGTTTCATATAAGATTGATCATTAATGATCTTCCTGTTTTTTTTCTCTGTAATTTAGAACCTAATAAATCATTTTCAGTATTCCTAGGACATCATAAAGTCTTTGATTTTATAAAGTACAGAGGTTATTCTCCAATTATTACTCAAAACAAATACAAATAATCAAGAGTCAATTCAGTGTTGAAGCTTTTTGCCTGAAATTGCCCTCATGGTTTTAAGCAGACTGCAGGTTGTTCTTCATGTGTTTGTTATCAGGTAACATAAAGAGACTAAACACTGTTACGTGTGTATTTCATTAGAAATAATACAGTGTGTATTTGTGCAAACATAAACAGCTGTTAAAGCCGACTGACAGCTGAACGTGATCAGCTGATGTCATCATCACAAACGGACGTCGCTTCACATGACGCTGTAGAGGAAAGGACGTCTCATGTCTCTTCAAACAGATCTCCTCGTTCCTCTCTCCTCTGCTTCGTTTCCTCCATGCATCTCTGGTGGGAGGGACTAAGACGCAAGTGGAGGAGGCAACTTGGAGGACACTCGATGCAATTAAGGGAAGTGAGAAGTACCCATATTTCCTAATTTCCTCTCTCCTCTGCTTCGTTTCCTTGCATCTCTCCATGCATCTCTGGTGGGAGGGACTTAGAAGTAAACTACCAAAAGGTTCTTATATAAACATTCAATGTGCACAGTTAAAGTGAGCTAAGGTTATAGCTCGATTAGACCATTCAATTGAACTACAGTCCTTGTTCCAGTATACAAGCAGCAAGGGCGAACTGCAGTGTTTCCCACACATAGACGATACCTGGGCGGGCCGCCAAAGTATATTTATGGCCGCCTGTGAGGGCACTCACTCTTTCGGCTCAGGTAGAGTGGTGAGAGAATCAATTCACTGCAATCAGGTGTGCGTGGCACTGGTTGGCTTTGATTAAGCCCAGGTGTTGGGAGCTTTTATTTACTCTGAGTCCCCAGTGCTCTGTGCTGACTCATTATCTCACCTTCAGAGGTAGTGAGGGGTTCTCTCTGCATTATCGCGAGTTGTTTGCGTGTATATATAAACACCAACTAAGAACTTTGTGTATTAGATTTCCATTGCCTGTCTCCCAGAGTATAACTTGGGGTGCTGGATAGTTTCGTTGCAACTCCAGCCTTTTGTGTAAACAAAGGTCTCCCTGGCAGCCTTTGCTTTTTGTTTTATGTTTTCTGGGTCTCCTGGACAATTTTGGTTTTGAGTCAGCTGCTTGGCATTTGTGGTTTAGTTAATCATTTTCACTGCATTATTTAGTTTTGGAAGCTTATTGTGGCTCTATACAGTTTTGTTGTTTTTTTCCCCCCTTTTCAATCTATCGCTTGCGATTTTGTGGTTATCCTTCTGGGATAACTTTGAGACACTCCTGAGTCCGCACCTGCGTCCCCATCCTCCCTGACAGGCGACCAAGTATATTTCCGGGCTGTTTATTTAATTTTGTATTTATTCATAAAATTGCTGCATGCTTGAGAAAGAGTGCAGGCGCGTGCGAGGACCTCACGGCTCCGAGCAACATAAATGAACTCCTGTTTAAAAATGACTCCTTGGGGAGAGAAGAGACACAGCAACACCAAATGAGCAGAATCCCATCAGCTTCAGAGAGAGACAGCAAGGGAGAGAGAGAGAGAGAGGGTCCACTGTCCGTACATTCCTCTTGTAAATGCACCGGTTGAGGTGCCTTGCTCTGAAGCATCTCATGCTTCGTTTTAATAATGTTAATGTACAGCTGCTTGCTGCTGATGCTGAACTCTTATAAATAACGGAATATCGAGCAGTACTTTTCAAAACGCAAGGCGTAGTTGTGTGTGTGTCTGTGCGCGGATAGATTGAGCAGATGAAAGTTGTTTGTTGCAAAACCTAATTAAATTAGAGGGGAAAACACATTTGATATAAATGCAAACATACTATTAAAATATACCCGAAGATAAGAGTAAAACAAACAAAAAATGTTCACCCTTCTTTCTTTCTTTTTTTAAGATTTATCTTTGGGCTCTTTAATGCCGCCACTGTAGAGACAGAATAGTGCACAGAGTCAGAAACCAGGGAGAAAGAGGTTAGTGGGGAACGACTCGCAGAAAGGAGCCACAGGCTGGACCCAAAGCCGGGCTGCCCGTACAGCCCACGCACATGGCACTCGCGCACCAACCCCCACGTCACTGGCGTCCCACTCCAAGCTGTTGTTAAAAAAAAGTCTCCCTTTTTCTCCATGATTCTTTCTTCAAGTCATTTACTATGTAAAACACATGTTAAAGTGACTCATTATAATCAAATCTAAGCCTGTTAACAAGTTTATTATGAACACACTTTACTGTGTCCCTGTTGCTATGACTACTTATTTTAGAGCTGGCTGATATTTAACCATCACATTAATTAAGAACAGTGAACAGACAGATGTACTTGAACACAACTTAGAAGGAATGAGTAAGACCATGGTACAACAATGTGTACTCGTATTTCGTAACATTTAATCATAAAAAGAGATTTATATATGATGAAGGGAATAGTATACATATTATATTTATTTGATTGGTTGAAGGGCTGTTTGGTCTTCAAGTGTATATTTTAATCAATGCATCTATAATGTCTTATTCAAAGTCAGAGCACTGTGTGACACTCTTATAAATATATTATGAAAGAAAACAAGGAGAGAGAATACCTTTTGAAGAAATCTTTCATCTGCAATAAATAAATGAAAACTTCCTCTGAATTTCAAACTGAATTTTGTAGAATTGTCTCACTATGCATTGTTAATGCACGAAATGCCTGGAAAATGTAACCAGTGTGTGTGTGTGTGTGTGTGTGTGTGTGTGTGTGTGTGTGTGTGTGTGTGTGTGTGTGTGTGTGTGTGTGTGTGTGTGTGTGTGTGTCATCTTTCATCTTCAAACATACAGGCTCAATGTCAAGCTGCCAGTTGATAGAAGTGAGTTGTGAGTCCCCCTATTTTTCCGTCTCTTTTCCCCGAAGGTAAAAGATTCATCATCGCTGTGTCCCTAGAGGTAAACGACCACACTGGAATACCAAGACAACAAAGAGTACACACACCTGCATAAATATCATTAGAGTGATAATAATACAAGAGAGGAACAAGCAGGAATAAATCTGCATCACTTGGGACAAGCATGCAAAGAAAGACATGCCCACTAACAACAAACAAAACGCGAGCCCAGTGAGTGATAATGACAGTAATGATGATAATCAGCGACCGTCCAAGCACGGAGAAAATAAAGTTTGTACAAATTATATGCTGCTTAATTTTCCCCACACACAGCTCATGGAGAGAGTAGAGCTGGCAGTGGCTGAGCAGCTAACAATGACAGATTGTCCAAACCTGGGACATTATTAACAATAATTATTGCATTAGTGTAATCCATACACTGATGAGAGTGGACTCTGTGAGCCGAATACAAAGTTATCGAGCTGGAGGTGGAATGTGAAAGTAAAGTCTTTGTCATACCTGCATGTAGGAAGTCGTTTCCCATCATGTTCGCTTTCTCTTTCATCAGGGGCCGCCATTGTTTCGGCTCTGCTCGGACTGACAGAGTGTAATTTACAGGTGGAGCCACACTTTCTGCCATCCACAATAAAATTGGTCTCCATTTTCTGACATCTAGTCTTTGGGATGTGGGATTTCTTTGATCTTTTCAGCCCTACCAGACGTTTTTTTTTTTTCTCCTTTTCCATTTTACATCATCGTCCTGCCTATCTCTTTTTTCTCTGTCTCATCAGACCACCTCCTTTTTTCCCCCAACACTGTCACTTATCTTTTCTTTATCACTTGTCCATCTCACTTTTATCTTCTTTTTACTTTTCTTTTGTTCTGTGCCGCTGTCATTAACTGTAACATACCATGTCGTGCCTTTTGTTGCATCATAGTTGTTTTCAGTTTTATGTCAGTAGTGTACGTGTTTCAGTATTTGTGTTTTTTAATCTAAGAAATATGTATATAAAGCTTTTTTATCCATTTTAAAGCATGAACAACTTTGTGTTTAGTTCCTGACTTGTGTGGGCGTGAATGGGAATATTTTTAAGCTGTATAATTTGCAAATATGTTAAATTGTGAACCTGCATCCTAATCTGCATGAACTAAAAGTGTAACTAGAAGCGTTAAACTGATTCATAAATACATGATTTCTGCACACGTTTGAAAATCTGAGCATGATCCCACTGTGTCCTTGTTTCATCAGTACATCTGAGGGTGCATTTCTGTGACAGTGTGTGTTTTTAAAAGGTTAAATATGGCTTCAAAATGTTCTTTCAGAGACTTGGATTGGACTATTGAAATATATTTTTACATGTGCAGGCGATAAACCTACTTTTGCAAAAGACTAAAGTAGGGGAAATTAGCATGGCTGTCTCCAGGGATTAAAAATAAACCTTCCAATAACTCTAAAGAATTAACATAAACCCAATTTGTTTGACGGACTCTAACGATAGAAGAGAAATGTGAAAATATGTACAATTATAGATCTGTGTCTTCGCTGGTTCACAGCCTTGTTTCTTTTCTGTACAAAACATAAAGTAAAACAAACGTGAATAATGTACTCAATGTAGATATTAAACTTCACTGTTATCTAGAGTGACTTATCCCATTATTCCTGGGGTCATTGTTATGTTCCCAGGGTCCAGTGTTCCCCAGTTCATGATGCAGATTATGAGCAAAAGATGGAAGGGTGGTAGAAGATTCAAGTGCAGTTTGAATGGTGAAGATCTATTTAATCATTGCAGAGATATACAGAAAGGTTTTTTGCCAATAGTTCTGAATAACAAGGTTTCAGGAACTTTGACATCAGTACAGAATGTTTTAGACTCTGGAGGGTGATGGTGAATCATAGACTGTAAATATTAATGGATGAAGCCTGAGTGACGTCATCTGTTACTGCAGGGGGGCTCTAGAGGCTCGGCAGCAGCAGCCTCCATGCTGGAAATCCTGTCTCAACCTAACTTTCAATCAACCTTACTTTCAGTCAACCTAACGACAGGCTGTAGCCAGTAAATATCTGGATAACTTATGGCTTGGACAAATCATTTCAGTTATTAATATTATTGTTTTTGTTTAGAGGATAAAAAAGCAAATTGAGACACTAAAATGGAGGTGAAGTTGAAATGTATGATCGGATTGATATACTCACTCATATGCAGATAATACAAGTTTATAGTTTGAAAAAAATGAAGATACTGCAGACTGGTCGTGACGTGAGGGATCATCTATATAATTTACTGTTTCGCTCATCTCGTTGCCTTACTAATATAGTTACATGAATATGGATCAATTATTTGCATCGCGTTTCTGAAGGCCGACCTTCAAAATTCTGCATCTACATGAAGATTTCTTTTCATAAAGATTAAAAAGCTAAACCTCTCCAGGTTTTATTGTAAGGATGACAGAACTGAATTTCAGCCAGTGCATTGTGTTTCCTTTTTCTTTCCACATGCATGGACAATTTTTTGTGCAAAAACTAAAGCCCACCCAATCGTGGTTGGTCAATTTTACACTTAAAACAATTAAACTACCAACAGAACATGAAATTCTTCAAATGCCGAAAATCTTGTCCCTTACCCACAGATTATGTGTATAAACGCAACCATCTGTCTAAAGACATTAGTATGCTAAAAACTGTAGGTGGGTCAAATCAACATATTCAGTCGGTCACTCTACAATTTGACAGTTAATTCTGAGTCTTACCTGGACTTGGATGGTGAGTTGTTTTGTGCATTCAAAGGACCGAATGGTGGATCTGTAAGCTTGAGGCCCAGGTTGGATTTTTAAAAGAGCTCCTGGAAAAGAGCAGAGAAAGTTCTTTGTTAGCTTTTATTCAGGTAACATTCATGTTTGCCTGCAAGTGAAGATTTCAAATGATAAGCGCTGAGTGCTTTCTGTACCAAGCGCTCAGAAGATGGAAAAAAACATGTCTGAACATGCTTTATAGAAGATATTTGTAAAGTACATAAGCGCTGCTCTCTTTAGTAAAGTTGAATAGCTATAAAATTGGATTCATGTGTATTGTGTATATTTAACCATGACTGTAAAGTACTGTAAGCAGAATTGGTAATTTTACAGTGTTTACTGTATGTTTCAGACACGAGTACTTCCAACAATCGATCAGCCATCTTTGCACATGACTTTTTAGAGCATCCATGCTGTAATTTATTCATGTTCATCCATTCATTCATGTGCAACATCATTAAACAGGAGCCTTCTGACATTTACAAGAATGAGGTGCAATAATATCCATAACATTATGATAATTATTATTCATTTCTATCACACAGAATCTCGGTCAAAGTAAAGCAGGGCTGGTTGTCTTGAGCCAAATAACCAATATGTGTGTGTGATGCCGGGCAGAAGGCCTGAGCTGCTGCTCTGATGTCTTCAATCTGCAGGTCGCCATGTTTCTGAGGACGGGGCGGACTCGATGGCCAGATGGTTAAGCAATTATTTTCACTTCTGTGGGTCAGTTCCACTTCATAGGACCGAAGTTAAAATGTAAATTTTAGCTGTAATTCCCTTGAAAAATACATCTACTGGGGAAGAGATCAAAAATGTGAGTATTGGCATGAAGGGGCCGCACTGAGTGTTATTACATCTGAGCCAGGCTTTGGCCTCTACATCCTTCAACTTTAATCTTTTTCTCCTCCTGTGGGTTGTTGGGCCAAAGCTGGCTGTTTTTAAGCACCAAAACACTGAGCAACATTTAAGTCTTGATCTTTTTGTTTCTACCCCATTTTTCTTTTTCTATCTTTTTCCCTCCGTTTCCCTGTGGGAATGCATGTTAAGAAGAACATTTAAAATCTGTTCAATCATAAAACCTAATCATTGACCCAATTTCAGACTGCCTGTTCAAGGTGCAATATTTACGCCCCTGTGACGTGTCGTCTTTACTGTACTGCCTCTGTACTGCCATCGGAGGTAGTAACAAAAGGCATTTAGAGTTGCGAGAACGGCAAAGACAGCAGGGGAGAACAGCGCTGTGTGTGTGTGTGCGTGTGCACGTCTGAATGTGTGCGTATGCGGAGCGCCCTTTGTTTTTTACATGTCTGACTTCCACAATGCTGTAATGAAATGTGAGCTCACAGACTGAGCCACCAATTTTGAAGGAGATGTTATACTCACTTTCACCATTAATGATGTCAGTCTGGGACACCTATTGAGTAGCGAGATGTGTAGCTCAAAAAACCTCCTTATTTATCTAATTCTGGTATCAGTAAAATCCCTCATTTCAGCCTCTGCCTGAAACGGTTGATTTCAGCTGCTGTCTCTTTAAGGCCCCCCTCCCCACATGCCCGCTTACCTCCGATTGGCCAGCTCTGTTTGCAGTCGCAGGGAAATTTGAGTGCGCTTCTGGGTGGGCGTGTCCTTGAAAGTGCTGCCAGTGTGGGCATGTCCTTTATCTTTGCTCTAATACCTCGTAACGTCTCGTTCAGAGCAGCAGGAAACCACGTCCGGGGATTATGCCAACAACTGTGTATCTTGTGAAAAACGTTGCTGAGGTTTATTATGTACATCCAACATTGTAACATTTTATGTTTTTAAATGTGAATCAGCATAATAGATCTCCTTTAATCTGTTGCTGAATGGATATAAATTGTTCAAAGACGTAATGACAGCGAAGCTTTGTGACGGCATAAAGGTCTATTAATACAGGAACACGAGGTAAAGGATTGAACTGCAGGCCTGAAAGTTATGAAGAGGACAAAAAGCTCCAGTAACGCTTGTAGTATGAAGATCAACTTCATTAACAAATTAGGCTGACGCTTCTCTGCTTGTGGCCTTCATCAGGTCTGAAAGTTAGGTACTTTTTTTTATCCACTAACAAGTTAGCTTGACCATGGCAGCTGTACTTTCCTGAAGAGGATGATCCTCATTGAAGCTAAACTAAAAGAAAAAATTGGAAATCTGGTTCGATGATCTGCCAAGTAAATGTGGAATACAAACAAAAAAACATTAATCCAACACTGAAACAAAAATTTGAATTGGTCTCAAATTTAAGGAAAAAGCAGTTTTTGGATTATTTACATAAATAAATTCCGTTATTGCTTTTCTTTTCTTTCAGACATAAAGTGAGTTCATAACTTGTTTACAATGCTATAGAAAATATAAGTACTAAGGGATGTAATGTGACTATTTACGTATAAGCTTAACTCGCTGTCCGCTCTTTTGTATATGTGTATTAACAAACATGTTGCTTTTTCCTGCAGGACAGTGAGCATTATGTTCATTTCAGCCAGCTGGCTAAGGATTAGGAATTTCTGGAAAAGCTCAATCTTTTGCTTTTTGAGTCTTCATAACCAGCAGTTTGTGATAATGGACTTCAGGACACGACAAGCAATTTGAGAAGCGTAAATGGAGTTTGAGTTTAGAGACAACATCCTACAGCAACATTTTAGTTACTTGATATCTGTGAGTTTCTCTGGTCCGATGCAGACATGGTGTCACAGTCTGTCTACCTGTCCCACCCCTACAGTCCTCTGGCTTTCTCCTTGATTTTCAGATCCAGCAACTCACCTCTGCTCTGCAATCCCTTCATTCCTTATGTTCTGTGTTTTCATCCCGTCTTCAGGCATTTATCACATTTATATACTTGTCTAGATGCTTTGTTTTTCTGCCATTTGCTCAATATTGCAATGTTGTTTTGTATCATAGCTTCGAGTCTGACTTCTGTTTTCTGGATCCCTGTCATCTGTGTTTGCCTGCCTGCCTGCCTTGTTTCCCTGTGAGCAATGAAAACAAATTCTTTGAATTAATCTTGGATTTGCAGCACCTTCTCTGTCTACATGTTGGTTCTACGTCCTTGTGTCCTGGTCACTCCATCGAAACCTTGATGTTTGATGCATTAATAATTAGTAACTGGTCCAGTTGCCTTTGGATCAGGATTTACCATGTTGAGTGTGACCTGGATGACTGAGAACCTTCACAGATGATACGTTAGTGAGTAAACATTATAATCTAAACCTTTTTATAACAATAGGTTTGTCTTCTTTATACTGCCCAGCTTGTTTTCAGTTCCAAAAGTCCTTTTAGCTTAAAGCTTCTTAACAGCAGTCAACAGCTGCGTTAAAGCCGTTATTACTTTTAAAAGACGGAATAACAGTACATTATTATATTCACAGTACATTGTGTTACAATGTGAGCCGCTCACTATAATATCTAGCTTTGTTGCAACCACAATCTTTTATGAATAGAAGTAAATAGTGCGTTTGTGGGGACTATTTTCAGCAATGTATTAATACACATTTTGGTCCTCTATTGAATATTTCTGGCAGCAGGACTGTGTATGTGGGATTGACTGAAAATAAACGTGTGTGTGTGTGTGTGTGTATTCATGCTCGCTCAGAGCCATAGTGTTGCTCATTGATTATTGCTCATGTGTTTTTAATAGTTTTTGGACAAAGATGCAGCTCTTTGGCAGAGAAATAAGCTGTAATCGGTTCTGACTACACAGCCAACAGTTGTTAGGAGGATCAATGGTGGAAAATTGTCGGTAAATTAATGGGATTACTTTTTCAGTGACTCATAATGAGTGTTTGATTACATATTTTAAGTAAGACATATGTAATGGGCATTTATATTTGAAAGAGGGTTTTATGTGTGTGTGTTTGGGCTGGGGGGAAGTCCAACTTACCATCCTTGTGAGTGTGCGCGTGTGTGTGTGTGTGTGTGTGCGTGTGCGTGCGTGCGTGTGTGTGTTTGTATGATATAAGTGTATTCAACAGCATGCCAGAGTAACTCATCTGCACTGTCCGCTGGCACCTGAGTCTCGGCTGACCAACTTCTCTGCACACATAAAAATCAGCCCACGCAAACACAACACACTTACTCCTACTTCACTCACACACTCGCAAACACACACTCGAATATTTCCCATGATAACTCCCCCCCCCCCCCTCCTCACACATCGCTCCAACTCTCTCTCCCCAGCACACCCTCCCTCTTCTTTTCATCTCCCTCGCTTTTCCTCCATCCACCAGATGGCTGACCCATCTGCTCCCCCTCTTTCTCCCCTGCTCTCCACCTCCGTCTCTCCCCCGCTGCTCTGTGCTTCATGTGGTCCAGATCCAAATTCTCCACACACAGGACCCTCGGTTCCCTGCGATGCTGTGCGCTCACTCGCCCCTCGCAATGATTGCGTGTGTTTGTGCACATCAGTTCCGATGCCAGTTTCTATGCCCACATTTTAAAGCCATTTCTGACTCTTCTAGAAACTCGTGTTTTTCTTCTTTGTATGTGTGTGTTTGTGTACACATCTGCTTAGGTAGCCAAATTTGTCTGTGTATGCAGCACACCCACCATCTGTTAGTATATTTCTGCTTTCAGGGGTTGTTTGTCTGATTAAAGACTAAAAAGTGTTTTGCTCGTGTATAAAGTGTCCATGTGATGTATGTGTCAGTGTTGTTTTATCTATAGAAGCAGCCACACCTAAGTTTGCTTGGCCATAACTTAAAGGAATAGTTTGACATTTTTAAAAATGAATGCATTCACTCTGTTGCCAAGAATAAGATGAGATGATTGAGACACCATCATATCTGTCAGTGTCAAAATAAAGCATCCAGCAGCTTCTTAGCTTAGCTTGCCATTTAACCTGAAAGCAAGGAAAACGTAAACGTACTTTCCTAAGGTAACAGGTGAGAGTCAATGTAAGTGCTCCTATTAAAGAAAGATTCTGTAAAATCATAACTTTCTAAAATTACTACAGTAGTTTATATCCTGTTTTTGTGAGTGGATGTTTTAAGCCTGGCTCACACTGTACGATATTCCCCCGATTGTATAAAAGTCGGGGTGGCATGTCAGCTCACACTGTACGACTGAATCTTTTACGACGCACGACCAGACCTTAAGATTTATGTGCTCACACTGTACGACCCGATTGTCGGGCACCTCACACTGTACGAGTGAAAATCGGGACGCAGCGTTGACAATTGTTAATAAAGTTTCATTTAAAACTCCAACGGACTCCAGGGGACGGCGGCTGGTGAAAGAGAAGTGGAAGTTGTTGTAGGATATAGGAAAGTTGATACAAACGTAGATATATGGATAAAATGTTTCAGAAAAGTGCTGCACTGATCATCTGTGCCGCCAACAGAAACCTAAAAAAAAAAAAAGCCGGCGTATATGGACTCGCATGCAGGTGGCTGCGGAGAAGGAGGAGTCCTCGTCTCCGCAACCACTGAGGACTGTAGGTTTGTGCGTTTTGCAGAGATAATTAGAGGTTATATAATATTGTGATAATATTGTATTCATGCGCGACTTCTGCCAGACGCGTTTATGACGTAATTGTCAAGATTTTACATTCTAAATATCAAACATGTTTGAAATAAATCGGGGCGTCCCCGGCGATCGCCGAGCAGATCGGGGACGTTAAGATTGGAACTTTGTACCACTCACACTACAAGATAATCTGGGCAGAGAATCGGTTCCGAGCAGCCTTGAGTCAGGAGCGACCCTGCGATTGTCGGGAAGGAGGAATCGGACCTTAAATCGGCCCGATTATCCTACAGTGTGAGCCCGGCTTTAGTTTTGGCTCATGGAAGCTGTTTCCTCCGTTTCCAGTCTTTATGTAAAGCTAAGCTAACCGTCGCCTGGTTGCAGCTTTGTAGTTACCATGCAGACATGACATCTGTGTTGATATTATTAATAAAAATAATAATACATTTGACTTTTATAGCCCTTTTCTAAGGACTCAACGACACTTAACAAAGAATAACAACTCAACAAAACAGTGAAAACAATCCCAAGAAGAAATAATGTAAGAGAAGGAGGATGAGAATAGAGTTTTTTAGTGGTTGTAGGCAATGTTGAAGAGGTGAGTTTTTAGGGATTTCTTGAAGGTGGAGAGTGAGAGGGAGTCTCTGATGTTCTTTGGGAGGGAGTTCCAGAGAGTCGGAGCGGCAATGGAGAAGGCCCTGTCCCCCCAGGTCCGATGGTTGGTCCTGCAGGGGGGGGGACAGGGGGTTTGCGTCAGCAGACCTGAGAATGTGGGTGGGAGTGTGTCGGTGGAGGAGCTCAGACAGGTAGGGGGAGCTGGGTTATTGAGGGCTTTATAGGTGATAATGAGGAGTTTGAAGTGGATACGCTGGGGGATGGGCACTGTTTCTCAGATGGAAAAAGGCTGTTATGGTGATGTGTTTGATAATTGGTCGAAGGAGAGGGTTTGATCAAAGATGACACCAAGGTTATGGATGTGGGGGGAAGGGAGCACGTTGGAGCCATCAATGGAGAGGGAGAAGTTGGCTGGATTTGATGAGGGATTTGGGACCAACGATGGGAAGACTTCCGCAGTTACGTTTGAGAAAGTTGACTTGAGAGGATTTTATTTCGATGATGCAGTCAGTGAGGATTGAGTGAGTGGCAGGAGTGATGGCTGTGTTGGAGATGTGGAGCTGAATGTTATCGGCAAAGCAGTGAAACTGAAGCATGGCAGCGGATTATGTGACCAAGGGGGAGCATGTACAGGATGAAGAGGAGGGGTCCGAGAACTGAACCTTGGGGAACACCTTGGGAGAGAGGAGCAGTGGGGGATTTGCAGTTTTTAACCCTGATGAACTGATATCTTTCAGAGAGGTATGATTTGAGCCAGCAGAGTGCAGTGATGTTAAAATATTGTCATAATCCTCTCCAAGAAAGCAACTAATTGCATTTTAAAACACAAGAAACTATAACTTTAAAGTGAGTATTTGTGTTGCATCTTGGGTTTAATATGTGTAGTTATGACCATCTTTAAATAAGTTTGCTAACATTGCAGTCATGCTCATTGAGGTATGGGAGAGCAGCGATATTACTTAAAGTTAGTCCAAAAAGAAATCAGGTGATCAGACAAGGGTTGAACATCATTAGCTACCTCTTTTGGTAAAGCCTGACATAAGTGTACACAATAATCCTTCACAGTAAAACCATGCAGGCAAGTACAGTAGATCCATCAGCTTAAATGATTGTGTGCAACAATATGGGCCAATCAGTGGTTTGTTTAAAAAACGTTTTTGATTTTTCATGTTTCTTGCCTAAACTGAACCCTCATTTACAATGGCACTTTAAGAATTTCAAATGAAAGCTAAAAATCGATTTTATACGATTTTTTGTTATATTTGTTACATTCTCGTAACTTCTAGACACCAATCAAAAAAGAGAACCAAAAAAACGTTTTACTGTATTTTCCATGTGTGGATACTTCCTTTAGCTAAAGCAAGTCATCAACTCCCACAAGAATAGCAGAGAAAGGTAGTTATACATGTACTATAAGCACAATAACACCACACTGCTCTCCTCTGCAAAAGCGCTCTCACACAGCCACTTTAAACGTTGTGCCTTTTGTGCTTCTGCAACATCTTAACACAGTTGTGAAATCACACACTGAGACACCAGTATTACACCATTGTAGAGTTCATGTGAAAATACAAAGCCAGAGTGACGGCAGATCTTTATTAAGGCGCTGTTGCAGAATCGCGATCTCAATAGAGCTATGGACTCCTATACATCAGTAGTCAGACTGAACACATATACGTGATTTTAGGGAAGGAAAGCAGTAGGACCTAAATATAAAGTAATATGTAATTGAATAGCTGTGCTGCTTTTGAGGGACACCTGAAGGGTCCTTTCAAAATGTAGCTTACACTCTCTCTTTTGTCGTTCAAAGCTGCCTACTTCAGCTTTAGCTTACATTCAATTTTGGTATTTTGAATAAGAAACCACAAACAATAAGATCCAAGTTGTAATACTGAACACTCAAGGCGTGCACCATCACAGAAAGTAATATAGAGCACAGTGCTGCAGGCTTGAAGCAGAGTTTGCTCTACCTCGGTCTGCCTGTCGGAGTCACCATGACCTTGCCTTTACAGATAGCAAATACCCTGCCGAGAGACGTTTGACTGACAGGCGTGCACGCGGCAGCCTCATACAGACACAGTGATTGACGCGCAAACATGCAGGCACACATACACTAAGCCCACATGCGGATGAACAGGCACAAACACATGTAAGCACACACAGACGAGCCATGAGAGAAATTTAGGCGCCGGGGGAGATAAACAGCACAAGCCCGAGGAGGGGAGTGATTGCTTCAGACACATGTGGCAAGAGTCAAACGGAAGAATAACAGAGAGGGAGACAAATGGCAAAGCAGACAGTGTGACAGGCGTGCTGGACAATCACACAGATGGGCATAGTGACAGACAGACAGATAGACAGGCAGGCAGGAAGACAGGTGTTTTACTATGCAAGCCCCTGCTGCCTTAAATTGACATGCATATCCTAGCAGCAGAGGCAAGGAAATGGCGTAAAAATGAAAAACAAACAGAATTTTGACATTTTCAAAAAACCACATACACCTACATAACCTTCACCAGCACAAAGCATGCCTGTGTGTGTTAGATGTGTAGACGGTGATATTTGGTTTAGAGATAGAAGCACTGTGTCATAAATGTGATCACAGTCTTCTGAGGAAGAGCATTGGGAATAGAGAGTGCAGCTGCAGGACCCTTCAAGGATGTTCTGTTTGTTCAAATAGTCAATAAAGGACTGAAAACAATATGCAATACATGCACAGGATAAGAATCATCCACATCTTCATGTTTACATGGATGATATGCACACATACTGTATGTGTTGTATGTGTTTTGTGTTAAAGACACACCTGGTAGAAGCAGACCTCAGGTGTAGTGTGGCAATGCAGAGGATGGAGGAATTGAAAGAAAGGAGTGAGATGAACAAGGAGGTCACAGGGGTGGGGGGGTTGCTGCAGGCACCAGGCCAACTGTATTCAAGTGGAAGACCATCAGAAACCCCTCGTCCCCCGACGCAGGAAATGAAACCACACGGAAAATAGGGAACGGCGGCCTTGATGCCGTCCACTTGTACTCACGCAGCATGCACAGATGCTACCCTGCACATGCACACACTTGCACAAACCTCCACCAGATACAAACAAATTAGAGAAACCACTACTGGCGAAGACAAGGGAGCGAAATGCATCCCACGTTAACAAGCATCATATCGCTCTGCACAGTGCCACCAACTCCTCCTCGTTTCTCCGGCTAATGCCTGGGGTCTTTGGCAGCAGACGGCAGAGAGAGGAAGGGAGGAGGAAGACGAGGAGGAGCAGTTGGGTTTATGCAGCCTCACACACACAGGTCAGACCTCCTGCCCTCTGCTGTCATATGCTGCTTTAACCCTTCATTAATCCCTCGCAGTGCGTTTAAACCCCTCATAGTCTGTGGCTGGCAAAGAGGCGCAGCATTTCTCTCCAGAAAATTCCCCTGCAGAGACCACCAGAGCCAATTAGACGAGATGAAAGCCTACGCAAGTGCTAGGCCGCCAGATCACAGGCGGAGAGAAGAAATTATCAAGACTCAGGTGAGATGCAGAACAAGAAAAACAAACAAATTTAATTTAGGGCTGCAAATCATTGTAATTTTTATTTGCAGATTGAGGGGAGGGACAGAGAATGAGATTCAGAGTGAGCTAGGAACTTTTTCATCTTTCATTCCTCCTTTTTTCACAAGGCGCTTACATTTATTTATGGGAATGAGACAGGTTACAATAACAAGCAAAAGGTTAAGATAAAGAATGAGAACATAAAAGTGTTTATACCTGTTTTGACAATGGATAATGGGTACGGTCCTGGAGAAATATATTAATAAAAGCATACAAAAGAAGTGTTGGCACACTCAGAGGTGAGAAAAACATTTTAATGTTTTATGTTCTGGGACAGCGGCACCACAGCTTACCGTGGACGAGACACTGTATAAATACACCTGAACAGTTTTACAAGGTTGTGTTGAGGAACAACAGTGTGCAGCAGCAGCAACAGCAAGACGAGGTAGTAAATATCCACAACAAGCAGCAGCAGCAGCAGAGGAAGACCCTCCCTGAGCAATAAGAAGCCCCGCCACTGAATAGTTAGATGAAGGGTATTGTAGTAACAAGCACTGTCGGGATTAGAGGCAAAGGCAAAGCAAAGGCTCACTCTGATATTATTTAACAAGAGAAAAAATGGAGGGAAATAGCAGAGCTGGCATGGAGAAAACAGATGGGAGCAGGAACATCGCACACACAGCGAGAATTTAAACATCTGGTAAAGACCACATTGCTGTCGGAAAAGAAAGTCAACTATAGGATATATGTTCAGACAAAATGTTATAGCAACGTTTAGTTATTTTGTAATAAAGCTTACCCAGGTTGAGAGTTATTGCTTTCCAGAAATATCGGAAGTACGCCCCATGCTCGATGAACAACCTTCATCTTTGCTGTACTGCTGTCTACAGAGGCCTCGGTTGGTGGAGTAATTGGTATCTCTGCGCCTTCTGTGATGGATTTCCAGCTGTATTATAGGTACATGTCAGTGTAAAATGGTGAGTCCAGACAGAAGGCTGTTCTCTCACTCTGAGGGACTGACACTCGGATTTGATGTTTACCTTTGATGTTACAAAGAGCTTGGAAGATTTCCGTCGTGTCTAGGTTTGGCCCCCTCACAACAGAAACAAGACAAAAACACCAGTAGAGCTAATTCTAAATGGATCAAGAGATCAAAGGACATAGAAATCTGTCACAAGTTTGACTTGTCATGGCAGGGGTCCTAGTAGTGACACTAATCACATTAATGACGGCCCCTTTTTAGTTTAAGTGTCCCAGTAAGACACTGGCAGTGAGTGGCATTAAGTGGCAACCTCCAGAGCTGAAAATGAAGCCAACGAGTTCAAGTGCCAAAGGCTGCAGCTCAATGAATGGCCATTTGAGGCTGACTGCAAAAGCTCGTCAACCCCCATCGAGGGGGGGCCCATATTAAAAATTCTAACTTTACAGAAAAATTTAATTTATTTACAGCCCAGTAAATAAAAAGGGTATTTTCTCTGCTGCTAATTTCCTAATTGTAACAACTGTTGAGGTGGAGTATTTTAACTTAAATTAGCATTTTAAGTTGTATCAATGCTTAAAATGATGCATAACTAGAGGTGGCTTTTTATGCACTCATTGCATGTAGCCTATGGCTTGCTCGGGATTTTTGTACAAATCCGTTGTTGTCAAAGATGTCTGTACATGTCTGTACATCCTGGATTAGGAGTTAACACTTAGCCTAACTAGCTTGTTTCTGGACCAAAAACATTCTTGCTGTAAGGCAACGTGCTAATCATTGCGACACCCTGCAGACCTTATTTTAACCACAAGTTACAATTATTAGAAAGGCATCGGCATTTGCATGCCATAAGATATGCCTGTGAGGAGAAAGGTCTTTTAAGTAACTTGGTGTGTTTCACTTAAACTCTGTTGCTCCCCAAGCAGCAACTTTGTTCCACACTACGAGCTCTGTTAGCTTTTTTAACAACTCAATCAGTTATAGACACAAATAAACTATTATTTGCACGGAGTGTTGAAGGCAGGGTTGATCATTTTCTCCAGATAGACTTTTTAAGATTTTGGTTGAAATTGTCTTTAGGTCCTGACAGAAATTAATAATTCAAATGCTCTGAAAAAGGAACAAAGAAAATCTGTCATCTGTAGCAGTTGTAAGAATGTAAAAACTTCGACCAATGTCTGATGAGGTACTAATTTGACGATCCAATCATGCCTCCCTGTCTCCCTGCTCGTTTTCTTCCACTTGCGTGCACTAGCCCCACACTCAAAGCACGTCACTGATGACAGAGTTTAACTGTGAGTTTGTCGTTGGCGTTGTCAGAAGTAAAATAGTCACGTTTTTTTAAACATGTATTATGATAAAGTTTAGTGTTTACCTACCGCTGAATGAGAGATAAGACGATGAGCTGAGGTCCGCTTCTTGAGCTCGAGCTTGTAAGTGAGGGGCGTGGCTTGTGAGGGAGCACAGAGGGGAGGGGGTGGGAGGGAATGCTAGTTTCAAAATCATGCTAGTTTTCGAAAATGACCAACCCTGCCTTTAAGTGTCTTTCTGCTCATTTGTCCCACCTGCAACCTTAATGATTGTTTGACTCTTGTCTCTCTTTCATCATTCAGCAGCGATAGAGACAAATATATTCCTATAGTTAGTGGAGAACATAGCTAAAGAATAAATATTAGACATACATTCATCTGAGTAATGCTCACTTTGTTCCTCATCTCCAATAAAGTGTTAATAATCAGCATGTTTGCTATTTTAACGTAGAGGTGATAAAATCAGTGTTGTGTTTAAAGCATGCTCCTTCTGCTGCAGAGTGGCTAAATCATGTTAAATAAAAAATGATTCACATGCTGATTTGTGTCATCACACTATAATAAATTAATGATGCATACTTTCATTCACTTTCACAGGCATGCATATATTACATTGTATTCATTATTTAGTGTGCTGTTGAAGGACGCTAACATCTTACAGTAAAATGCACAAAGAAGAATTGCGGGAGAAGCTCAAAAGAAATTGTTAATGGTCAGATTTTGCCAATTCTTATAATATTTTAAAACTCTGATATTTTAGGAAGACACTAAATAACTGTGCTAAGATGTTTGTTTTGTTTGTCTCTTAATTGCTATAGTTGAATGGAAATGTATTCTTCTTGTTTAATCTTCTTACTGTATGGCTGTGTCTAAATTTAGTCTATATAGTTGCCACTGTTTGGTGTCTGAATGTGTAGTGAGAGTACTTTTACTGCACTGAAGCGTCACACAATGCATCATGAAGAGTGAACATCAAGGTTTACTTACTAGAACTATCATATATCGCACTGAAAGACAAAAAAAAGCAGCACATGAACAGCACGGAGAAAACACCTCCAGTAGTGTCTGGAGATATACGTACATTTAGCAGATATGCTTATAAATAGAGTCATCGACATTGGAGTCCACGTAAAGTGATCTGTTCTGAGTTTAGGCACCCTACAGTGAAGGGTTAAAAAGGGGGAGGAATTATCAATAAATTACAGATAGATCAAAGATGCTTCATAAACCCCAAACTTTGCTTTGGGTTTGTTAAAGCTCATGTGAAGAATACTTTAAAATACGATCTGTCAAAGCGAACAAGTCGATCAGCGAGAGGACTGTATATTCTTATATAGTATTTATGTGCTGCTGGTGATTAAAAACAAGCAGCTGAATCAGCCTTTGATAACATTTTCTACAGAGAAGTTTCATGGTGAGTAACACGTTTGACTATTAAAAGACAGCCCGAGGACTGAATGTGTTACAGAATGCCACGAACGCATGCACAGGTCAAGTTTGAACAAAGAAATAAGATGTACTGCTTTGTCCACAGGGGGGCGCCAAAATCAACACAAATCAAAAAATGAAAAGAAAAGTGGTGGTGCTAAGATACTGCTGTTAGTCATTTATCCCCCAGAAAATACCAAAACGGTTTAAAAATGGTAAAGATGTACTTTACTACTACATGATCCAAAGTTTCATTTCAACCAAGGACCCCTTAATGAGCACTCTGACAGGTAGAGGAGGAAGAGCTCATCAGCAGCGTCACCTGCTGAGGAGACTTTTTCACTCTCCTTGGCATATGGTTGGCCACCCATGCTCCAGTACACATCACTGTGTGTTACCAGTCTGTAATGGGCTTTGTCCAAGCACTCACCATAACTTCAAAGTCACCTTTGTTGGAAATGGCACTCCATGAAAGTATTAAAGCTAACATTGGTGTCTCCTCAGTTTGTAGGTTTCAAAAGTAAAAATTAAGACATACGTTTAGTTAATGCTTGCTTTTTAAATGGTGGTTGTATTGTTAAAAACAAAGCTGTTTGATCTGTGCTTACTTGTGTCTCAACCAAGTCAAACGGCTGCTCGTTAATTTTATAACATGCAGCTCTCAACGCTTTAAACAACCGTGTGGAACTGCCTTCATTACGCAATCATGTCCCACATTATGTCCATAAAATCAAACAAATGTTCAAAGAAGTGTTGCCACCGTTACACTGCAGAAATGAACAAGGGACTGTTGAAGTAGGTGATGAAATATTCACGTTAGGGCTTAAAACATGATGAAATGTCCCTGTTGTTAACGGCATAAAGAGCTGGATTTGTTGGTTTTGAATTGTAAACATAAAATTCAAAGTTGGCCCCCGTCTCACCAAATGTTGACGGCCAAGAACACTCAAACACAGCATCATAACAACACACAGGCAGAGGGAACAGTCTCTGCAGATATACAGAGACACTTGTAGTGGGTCATAACGGATGATTGAAAGGGATTATTACATTGTTTTTTAGGAAAAATCGAACTTGTTCTGCCTCCAAGCAATATTCATGAGACTGCCGTCATTAATAAGACGACAGAACACAAGATTTCATTTTATCTGTGGCTTTGTTTCAGGGATTTTTTTCTACCCAATAGAGTCACTTCGGTAAACCAAAGAGCCGTTCAAGATTTTGCATGATTTCTTAAGGGACAGCTTGTTCTCTTATCTTCTGTTCATCTGCCAGCAGCATACTCCCAATTGTCTTTAAAACTGTGGATAAAGTCTTGCAATAAGAATCGTGTTTGCATCAGAAAACCCTGTAGTTTAAAAAAAAAGGAGCTTTCATGTTTTAAGAAGAATTCAAAAAGTGTTACTGATTTCCTCACAGCAGCTCTGCAGTGTTGTGTCCATGCTATATCACTGTGCTACGGTCTGTTGGAGGTGCAGAGGAGAGGAGATGCAGTGATGTCCCTTACAATCAATGCTCACTGCTTTGTCCTGTGCACTCCGGGGATTTACTCAGCTGGACATCTGGTGCAGTAGAGCAATTTTGGCTTAGCCCACTCCCTGACCAGTTCATCCACTGACTGAGGAACACTACACTACTTTAACTCATTTATGTTTTATATTTTCACTGGGGCTTTTTTTAGTAGTTCAATTTCTAATGATGTGTGCAGAGAATTCAAAGTAACCTTCAGTGTATACTTTCAAGCTTTCATTAGAACAACCAAAATGTTATAGAACTCTGTTATTGTGGGATTGCGGAGTAAGATTAGGCACGTGACGTCTCAAAATATCCTTATCCTTAGAAGCTGTTTTTTGTGTGTGGCTTGGATGGAGCAAGCTTTCAGAGGGGGGGGATTGCATTTAGCTCAATGCTACACTGCCGAAATCTACACTTTTAGAGGGTCACCATTGAGATTACAAATGTATGCTGTGCAGACATGTCAAATCTTGCAGAGCTCAATCTTTTATTCTCACTGGGCTTGGAAAATTGTTTCAAAAAAATGTGTATGTAGTTGATTATGCACAGGACATTGGGAATATTCCAATTTCCAATGGAGCGGGGATAACAACATGGAGACAGAACATATATGATGAGGTCATATAGTGTATTAAAACCTATTTTTCAATCTCTTAAGGGGAAGTTTAGGTTGCTTATAAATGGCTGTTTACAGGTGTTGGACTACACAACTTAATGCAATAAAATAATAATGATAGCCGTGTACGGTTTCAGGGAGCAAAACTGCCTCAAATTATGTAAATTGAGTCAGACCAAAGTTTTATAATAGCTAGCTCCAGCCATCCCGGGGCTACAGGGACAGAGCTGCCACTAAGCTCTCTCGTCTTGGCGGACTGGCTTCGGACTAGACAACTGAAACTTTAACGTTAAACTCTGGCCATAAAACTAAAGCACTTTCCTGTTTCAACAATAAATCATCTTCCTCTGTCTGTCTCTTCAATAAAATAATGAAGATAAAACATGAAACTAAAAGCTAAATAAATTGTTTTACTGAGCCTTACAGCCGGCTTCACGTAACCGAAAGCTGTCAATCAAAGTTGAATAAGTCTGGTTATGTGGGCGTGATGGTTTTGACAGTGACCAATCATAAGAGGAGCAGAGCCAGCCTTGGTCTCCGTCTCCAAATTGCACAAAACTTTTTGCTCCATGCGAGATACTTTACCTCGGGCGAGCAGAGCCTCACCTCGAGCGAGGAGAGCCTCCTGCGCTAACAAAGCAGACAGTGACATTCTTTGCACCTCATCTGTTTTATTTCACCCTCGCAGCTGCCTGTGCAGTTCTCTGTTGATGAATTTGTGTGTGAGGTTGTTGAATTTGAGAGCTAAGAGTTTTATCGTGAGCTTGGCAGTTAATATCTGCCAGGTGTAACAATATAATTTTCTCATGGGTATGTTTAGTTGCTCTCTCTCTCGAGATTTGAAATAAATCTGATTAGATCAAAACTATATCTGGTTGTGATGCATTTATTACAATTGTCCTTTTGAACCTAAGTATTCTAAAAATGACTAAAGGGTAAAAGTATAACAGGGTGAACTTACGTTGTGATATAAGTACTGTCTTAAAGGAGAGAAGGCGGAGTTCATTCAGATGGGGAAGCATTGAGTGGTAAGGCAAAGGAAAGAAGTGGGACACAGAATGAGATTGAGCTCGGGCTGTTTGCATTTCACCAAGAAGTGCAGAGTTACACTGTAACAGGAGTGACCTGGAGTGGAGGCAAACCAAAGACCACTGCAGTGCAGGTAAAACTGAATGTGTGAAACATGCACCTTAAGGGATGAATAATAGAAAGTGGTAGATGTTTTTTCTGTGTGTATGTGCAGTGCTGCACTGGCACACACTGGCCAGTGCCTAGATCAAAAAGAACATCTCATAACTGAGATCTGAAATAGATTGGTTCAGCTTGAAAGGCAAAGATAAGTTAAACTAAAATCTACATCTCCCCATACACTCCTCCACAACACGTACCTGACTTTTTCCCATGGTATCTTAGTGTTCGCTCTATATCTTCTTACATCTACAGTAGTTACACATGAAGAGTTCTGGTTCACTAAAACACACATCAGTACACAGATCTCTCTGTGACCTGTATGATAATATGGAGAGGTCAAAGGACTGAGTTGCAGGTGCCCCCACCTTGATATTGTACCTTCAGAGAGGGAGCTAAGGCTGCTGTCCCTGCTGAGTGCTGCTGCATGAGTACGCTGCAGAGAAAGGCCTTGGAGAGGCACTAGGGAGAGAGTGCACCATTCAACTGTATCATCAGGGCCATCCAATGTAATGAGAGCAGATCGGTCCTGAGCAAAGAAAGGCGAGGAGCCAGAAGAGGGAGGGGAGGGGGGGTGAGATGGAAGAATGAGGGGGATAATGGGGTAAGTAGAGAGAGAACAAGGAGAGGGTTGAAGCCGGAGAGTGGTGGAGCTGAGAAAAGAAGAAAATAGGAGAGAGGCTGATATAGGTTATAGAATAGGGAGATAGAAAGTTGCCAATAAAAGGATAGACGGTAAACACACAAAGGGTTATGGCAAAATTGAGGAAAATGCTCAATAAGAGATTGTCGACTGGCAAGCAAACATCTATTTTTCCCCAAAAGTGCGAACATGAAAACATCAGAGGCTGAATTACACAAAGGACGCCAACTGCTGGGCACTCAAGACTTTGGCACTCAAACTGTCAGAAAAATATCACACAAAAAGGGCAAAGAGAAGAAATGAGGACAAGATAGTTTGGCACAGGGGGGGGGAAAGGAATATTGCAGAAGAATAATTCTCCTGAAATTCTTCGTAGCACAACGAGGGGCAATATTGATCATCAAGGACGTTTCGAATTTCAAAATGTTGTTCATAGCAGGGTGCTGATATTTAATTAAACTGCCATTTCCATGATTTAGTCCATTAGCTTCTCGTTCTCATAACGCCATCAACTCCGTCATATCCACAGCAGTGACAACCTCGGCGTATTGTTTGCGATCAGAGAAGCTGAACTTCTAAGAGGTCATTACTCATTTCTGGCATTCGTCTCGGCTCCGGAAGAACAAGTCATAAATTATTTCTCTCACACATAATCCTGGTGCCAAAGCAGTGTGTCAATCACTTTCGGAGTCACTCCCGGCCCCCCCTCATGTCAGTTCCGTCACGTCCGGGCCCAGTGGATCATCTATCAGTGGGCGATCGTCCGTTTGGAAGGGTACCCTCTGTTATTACCCTCACGTCTCGGGCTTCCAGCTGAATCACAATTGCAGAGTCAGTGAAGAGTCAGGAAGCTGCGAGGGCTGAGACCGGGTAACGAGCTCTGGGGTGGGTAATTAATGCCTCCATTTCCTCCCGTTTGGATTGTCGAGGGGAAGAGGCAGCATTGATCAGAGTAGGATCAGGCCGGAGGGAAGTGGGCGACAGGCACCTCATGGGGGATTAAGTCCAAATGTGGTGCGAAAAAAAGGGATGGACTGATGGAGAGGTGAAAGAGAAGAAGAAAAAGAAGAGCAGGGGGGTTTGAGGGGGTTCAAGCTTGGCAGAGCTGCTTCTCTTGAGATGGGTCTTCCGCTGGGGCTGGATACTCTGTCAAAAAGCCTGCAGCTTTGACTGACACTCCAAACCACAGAAAACACACTGTCGTTCCATACTTCCTATTAGAATTGTAAAGCAGTTATTCACCTGGAAAAAAAAAAAAGTTGCATTTCATAGAGCTGGTTGTGGCAGATGGTTGTACACCAGAGTTTGATTCTGCCTGTTTGAAGGAAGTGTTTCCTTTCCACTGGTTCAAAGTGCTTGCTCATTGGTGATGTAATGTTGTGTTTCTGTAAATAATACCAGAAGGGTACTGTCTTGACCTGCTCTATATTGGTGTATTTACACATATGCAAAGCACCTGAAAATGTCCAAGACATTTCCTTGGTGAGCTTAATGTGTCATGTGTGGAAAACAGACGGCCTAATTTTTCACCACAACTCTACCTGGAATATTTTCTGCCAGCCCCCTAGTAAAATGTCCACATGAAGTTGGGCTGAGCTGATGTGAGAAGGCATCAGATAATATTCAGGATTATTCACAACAAGCTGGCGGGAAGGGGTGATGATGTTTATAAAACATGACTGGTGTGATCATGATGCACATAGTGAAGCTGCTTCATTCTCTTTGTCTTGTGTTCTTTACCGCTCATTTGTTGTTACTGTGAATTCATCCAATCACATGTAGGATGATATAAAAGGAGCAAACTGTCATCAAAGCATCAGACTTGTTACTTTGTCCACAATTTCCGCATCATTTTTACGCCATGTTCTGCCATTTTAGACCCCCCATTCCCCTCCGACAGAGAAAGTGCCCTTTGAGGTGCTTATGTGAACTGGCAACTCAGGAAGATTTCACAAGCGGGCACTAAATAAAAATGAATTATTCAAATGAAAGAAGATGCCATAGTTTTCAGTGACTTATAAAAATGAAAACAAAGATTTCCACAAATACAACTGCAGAGGTTTACAGGAGAGTATCAGCCACTGTGCAAGGTCAGCCACAAGAAAAACACAACTCCATAGTGGGTCACCCAAACAAATGTAAGCACTCACATAACCAGAACTGAACTGCCACTAAAATAGCAGGAAGTATAAAAAAAGGCCAATTGATACGGGGAAACAACAGAATACGCAATTCACTTTTCACCTCCCTGAGGGACTTAAGTCACTACGTATTAAAGGATGCAGAGCAATATAAAAAAAAGCCAGGAGCCACATGGGAGTAAGTGGAGTGACCGTGGCAGCCACCATCGCTCTTTCTGCCACGTCTTTAGCTGGAGTCTCCCTGACCCTGTCTCTGTTTGCCTGGGAGGCCAAGCCTGGCGCTGTTGACGATAAAACAAACGGACAGACCCCATTTATACAGTCAGGTGTCATGACAAGGGATAAACAGCCGAACGCTTCAGGCCTCTTGAGGCTCAGTCTGCACTAGTAGTCAGGGCTATCATGCTCCTCATCCTCACCATCCCCCTCATGATCATCATCATCAAGAGCAGCAATAGCAATGTTGGCTGAAGCTCGTAGGTGCCTGCTGGGACACTGACGAGTACTGACTCAGATTGGACAGAACTCAAGGGTCGCACTGTTTACTTTGCTGGGCTGTATTCATTCGTGTCGCTGAATTAATCGAGGCAACAAAAAAAGAAATTGCCAAAAACATTGCTGGGGAAGAGGGGGTGTGAAGGAAAAAAGAACAGCCTCGAGTAGAGCGAGGCGGCTGTAGAGAGAGCGCGAAGGGAATGAGAAGAGTGTGGCTGTCATAGTGAGGGATGAAAAACAGCACCTCTCAAACGAGGCGAGGCAGCAGCTGCCTCTTGCGCCAAAAAGGAAAAGGATGCGCAGAGACCACAAACATAATTATCTTCATGCCAGCTTTGTTGTTTGTCAAAACTGGCACGCATTTAAGGACTTGGGTGTACTGATTATATGACACCCGGAGAGCCTTCGGGGTGGACAAGAGGCAGCCGGCGGGGAGTCATTATCTAAGCCAAATAGACTTCTCATTTATTTTTCCGTCGGGATAAAGCTTTCAACGGGAATAAACAGTGGCTGATTGATTCTCAATCAACAAAGGGGCGCACTCTTGCAGTGGGTGTTTTTGAAGATCCAATTACAAATCCCAGGATCAGATCAGGGGAAGTAAGCTCATATGTGACGTGTGTGTGTGTGTGAATAAAAAAAGGTTGTCAGAGAATCCTGAGGACTGAATTCAGATATGATCGGGTGTCTGGAAGTGAAATCACATTTGACCACCTGACAGATGGTAAAATGTGGGCACAGGGGTTATTTTCTGACTGTGAAAATCATCATGCTGGCACCTTTCAATATCACCAGCTGGTCTTTTTCATAACATACAATCTAATTTAGGCAAAATAAGAAAGCTATTTTCTCCATTTTGTCATGCCCCCCCCAGCGTGTTGCCGTCTTACCCTGAGTGTAAAGCTTTTAGAAAATACTCTGAGAGCTGGTGCTTAATAGCAGCTATTGTGAAAATACCTGTTGACAACCTGTAATCTCTGTGCCAGACATAGATGACCGTTTACACTGGCAGCACGCTGCCTACAGTCTGCTGGGCCAATGCCAAGGTCACACACACAGACAGGTGGAGTCCAAACAGATAAAAAAAAAAAACACGGGTGAGAAGTGTTTTCTCTATACATGACTAGACAGGCCAGCAGGTCAGACAGGAGCGTCCATACCTGCTACAGGTTTCTCAAGCTTTGAACAAAAACAAGTAGAGTTCAGTGTGCTTTAAAGATTCTAGTTAATTTAAAGTGTCTTCTGAAGAACCACGCTTAGGGCATGACAAACAGCCTGACGCTGTTGTAGTCAGCACTATTTAAATGGGGATAATAGAAACCTTAACAGTCACTATTCAGAGCATGTTGCGCACACTTTCACATACAAAGACTAAATCTGTACAGCCACATAAGCAGCTTTTTGATTGTTTACTTTGGTACATTGAGGCTTTGAGCTAACTGCTAATGCCTGCTAACATACTCAGTGACTATTCCAGCATATTGATGTTAAACAAGTATAATGTTTACCGAGTCTTGTACAATAGCATGAGATAGCAGCCTGGGATAGCAAGGTTTTAAAAAAAAAAGACGTACATTTAATGGCACTCTAAAACTTGTTGGGTCTTTCCACCAGTGGCGGATCATTAGAATTACACAGCACTTTAAGGCAGCCGGAGTAGCGAGTACATGACCTAAGAAGGCAAACAAAGACTGTTGAAGACTGAACTGCCCAAAAAATCTTACCTTCTCACGCCTGGGTACTGCTGCATGACGTCGACTTGATAATCAGATATCAGAGTTTTGGACAGTTGTAAAAAATGACGGCCCTCCCAAATTCAAAATTCAGCAAAGTGTTTGAAGGCGCTTTCAGATGCTGTTTGATGATCTGACAAGTACTTCATTTGATGCCTTTAACCAGAAAGTTTTGAACAAAAATAATCAATTAGAGCCTTATGTTCAGGTTCACCCTTTGATCTGCAATCCTCAGCTCCTCTTCCACTCATTGTTCCGAGATGTGGACTTTAATACAAAGGTGACGGAGCCTTTTTCTACAAGGATTGATTGATCTTGGAATTACTTCCTGTGCGAGATCAGAGCAGCAGTTTTTCTTCCTTTAATTGGATAATAGAAGGAAAACAGATTTACGTATAGCTTGGGATTGTTTTGGCTTGATTTTATTTGTTGGGTTTTTATGATGTTCTGTGATCTTACGACAAAGCACTTTGTATCTGTGTTTTTGAAAGGTGCAACAAATGCAGCAGATTATTGTTTAGAGGAAATCAAGTCCTCAGCCCTGGAACACACTGAACAAATGAAGCCAATCCCAGGATGTATGATGTGCATAAGAGACACGTGTGCAATGCCATTTTCTCAGTAATACCATCTTTATCTTTTAAGTATCTGTTTTCTACACAATGTTTAAGTAATAGCGACAGTTTTCTTTTTTGAATTGCGGAGAGAATGATGCACTGAATAAAAATATCATTTGCAATTCCTGGTAAGATCTGCTTCATGTCAACATGCCCCCCTTTGCTTTTAATCCAATAGGATGTATCAAGCACTTATGGCCTTAATATGCAGGCTCTAAAAGCTGTATATTTTTATTAAAACAAGGCCTTCTACACTATACTTACCATAAATGACATGGCAGTATATTGGATGCTTAATTGTTATGGAGGGTGTTTATCCACTCTTCTGAGGGTATCATTTAGAGTCATATTCAGTGCGCTTGTGAAAATCATTGCTTTAATCTATTACAGTAACAGGGTCAAAGGAGTATTCCACTAAGTGTTAAACTTTTTTGCATATTTGCTAGATTTCAACATCTCTCTACCAGCCTATGCAGTAAGTGTGTCAGTTCTGTTTCTATTGATGGTGCAATTCCCATCACTTCATTTACCAAGAGCAGCGACACGGACGAGACCCCGCTCATTTCCATTTATCGAAATCCCATTTCTATTCCATCTGCCAGCTAGTCACCTGTGAAACTAGTTTTTAACCATGATTTGGAAGCGCGCTTGCTTTAGATGTCTACCCCATCCCCTCCGCTAGTGTTTATTCCCAACCATAAAAACTGCTGGAGGGGCACACACTGCCAGCACAGGTCGTTACATTGTATAACACAGTGGAAGAGAAGCACACAACATTGGGCATTGAGAAGCTAAGTGTGTCGGGGAGGAATTAAAGAATAAATTTCCCATTCCAATTAAAAGGCGAATTGGTGCAACGTGAACAGAGGCAGGGAACATTATCAATGAGGAAAAGAAAACACACTGGTACAACGCAGAAGGCACAATTACTGAGGCTGGTAGTATGCAATTAAATAGTGCTATTTAGACAGCGCTACTCCTTACTAACAAACACTGAACATATAGAGGAGACAGGCTTCGGATGTACCCCCGAATCTTAACAGCTGGGGAAACAGATGACTGAAAAGTAAACACAAACTCCTGCTAAATGACTAGAAAGGAGCATGAGGCAACAAAACGTTACATTTACATGAAAACAAAATTCCAATAAATGCTATTATCCACAATCTTTAGCCCTTAAGGCAAAATCAGCACTCCTGCAATAAACAAAGACAACACTTCTGAAAAAAAGAACATCATAGGTTTTATTGTGAAAGATGTGGGTTCTCAGGGTAGATCCAAATGAATCGTATGTAGGGCAAGTAACACACTACTCCCACACTGTATTAAAGCGTGTTTGAGTCATCACCCTCCCTCTCTGCAGCCCAAGTCATACTGTGTGTGGGGAGAGTGGAACACACTGGCATTCTCAAAAATGTACACTTAAAAGCTTTAGGCTAGCAACAAGTCAAAATGTGTCAGAGAAGTAATACAAGTGGAAATCAATCGGCGGATGAGTCCTTTTTATTTGTGTCAACCCTTCTTACATTTTCAGAATATCTTTAACATCAGATACTAGCATAAACTCCTAACCCTCCCTGTTCTCTCCCTACCTTCTTGATTTTTATCACTATGCCTGCTCCTTGTACTGGTGGTGTAGCATGAGCACATCTTCCTGGGAGACCCTGGTCCATCCGTCACTGTGCACATGGTACAGGTTGACCTGCCCTCCGCTGTATGCGTCACGGTATGTGGCCTGGTAGATGGCGCGGCGGCCAAGCTCGCAGGCCTCCTCCACAGACAGATCTTGCCTTAGGCCACTGTCCATCACACCGTAGGCGTACATGGAGCCTGAGCCGACAGCGAACAGGTCGCCGCACACCCGGTTTCCCTCTGAGTCGACGTAGTACAACCCTGAGGAAAGAGGACAAAAGGTTGGTCAAGAGGGTGGGAAGACAAAGGGAGGAAATCTTGTAAAGGGAGTTGTGTTTGTAGCAAAAGCACCCTCTTTTCTCCTGACTCAGGTGTAAAGCTTTGTCAGGAAAACAGAGACGGTGTATGTATAAAACTGCCGCCCTCACACAAACAAACACACAAACTTGGAAGCGCACACACTCGACATCCTCCAGAGAGAAAATATGAACAGCTGCAACCTCTCCAAGTGAAGAAAGGCTGGCAGATATGAACAGCTGCATCCTCTTCAAGTAAAACCAACCGGCCACAGAACCTGCTGACAAGGCACGGGCCACGTCGCTGTCTGCCCAGGGTCCCTGCTCCAGGCCTTATTGATCCCTGCAAACACGCCAAAAATTAACTATCGACCCGCAACCTGAGCTGCACAGGTAACTGCACCTCGCACCTCAAGGGGGAGAAAAAAAAAAAAAGTACATCCTGTGGACATCTGACGAGTACAGCACATTCATCTATTTCCACACACACACTTTCTTCTGCACAGACATTTATTTCATCTTCACACATACGCACACTTGAATGACACATGGAGGCTCGAGTTCACTCCACACAAAACCGACCAAAATGTAATTCCACGTGCACTGCAGACCCAAACTGCTCTGATGGACCTGTGAGGGACAGTTTGCGCCACACCACGCTTCGTGGACACATGCGAGACATTTTGTTCCGCGCTGTGACACTCACTATGCCTGATCCCAGAGTGACGTGGAATGGGTGACTAGCACCAGCCTGTGAGCTCGCCCACAGTCTGCCTGCAGATGGTAAAAAGACAGCCAGCAGAAAAGGCATGTTTTTCATCACACTTCACCAAGTGAAACCTGTGAAAATGATACTCACACAGAGACACAGTAACACATGCATATAAAATTGCTTAATATCCACAGCTATCGCTCATATCTCACATTAAAAAACACTTCAAACTGCCCTCAGATTGCACATCCTCGCCTACTGAGTTTCTCAGCTAAACCAGCGACAGTCTATTAGGGGCAGAGAGCCACTTGTTTTTTGAAAAAAAAGGGCCTTACCATCACTTACAACTGGCAAATTGCAGCTTCCTCAGCCTGTCTTTCGCTTGCCACAATAATAATCCAGTGCCTGCCTATGCATGGGGTAATTTGCCATTCTGAGACCTGCCTGTTCCTCTTGAAAACGGCAAGGCACTCGTTAAAACATAATAGTCAGGGGTAGAGAGAGTTGTAAAGGCGGCCTCTTGTGTTGAGTAGTGCGCTTGTCGGAGGTGGATGAGGACTCTTCAGTGGGTCCAAGTTTAGAAGCAGAGCGGCACCAAAAAACACTTTGCCAAATCTATTCCTTTCCATACACACCTGGGGTCTTTGTAGAACCCTATGCCAGATCAATTAACAGTCTCTGCACCTTGAAAACAGACTAAGAAAAACACAAGGAAACACAAGGGCCACTTAAAGCAGAAGCGGGGGGCAATGCTGCCTGGATGGTTAGGTGTTGCAGCAGTGGCAGCCAAGTGAAGCTCCTTCCACTTCATCGATCAACTGACAGGTGCTTAAGGAGCCTTTTCTGAACAGAGGCCTGTGCAGCTGGCTGGACTGACAGCTTTTAGAGGCATGTGAGGAGCACAGAGGAGTGAGATGGGTGGCTGACAGCAAATGGGTGCATTTTTGTCCGTCGTCTGTCCTTCCCACTAGATTTCACCCCTGGTTTAGGAGTACAAAGAGAGCAGCGGTTGTACTGCCAGGCAAAACCCCCCGAAAAAAACGATTACATCACTCTCCTGGGAGTGGCGGTAAAACTGACTGCCACATGGGTCTCATTTCATACACTTTTATTCTTTGTCATCATGGGTGCTACATCCCATTTAATCACATATAAAGGAACCCTTCGTGTCCTTGTGGGGAGAAGAAGGGATGCTGCGCAGGAGGATGCTACGTGGAGTATAGCCACTCTTCTCTGTCAGTTACAAAGCCACTACAGAGTTATCAGGAATTAACTATACACTGATTACAAGTGTCATAACATTTAATGTTATAACAAAGAGACATATTTGACAAGCTCTTCAACACAGCTTTTATTTGATTTATTTAGCATGCTGCTTAAGACACTCCATCAGGGGAATAAGTGCTCTTGACATGATTGTAGCCAGCTAATGAGCTTCCCACCTAATCGGCATTGATTTAATTTAAATGACATTTACCTCTCCATTCAATCATCAGCATTGAGGGCCATGGCAAAGCTCCCACACCTATTGAACTTATAAAGGGATCATTATTTCCACAATTGATTGCTCGAGATTTAACACGTGTCATTTAGGTTTGTTGGCATAACGGGCGAGCTGTTGTTGTTCACACAGCCCTGTGTGTTTTCCAGACAAAGCCAGCATCGATCTCAGCAGGTGCACGGGCATTATGCATGCGACCCAATTGTCCAGGGCTGAGACCCAACGTCCATCATCCAGCCGCGCTCTCTCTGGCCCGCACTCCCAGCCTCATCGATTTCCCATTACTGTGTCACTGTGGCAGCCTCCTTAAGCACACGTTCTGTGATGTACGGCCTCACACTGCGAGGCATCAAAAACTCAAAGCTTTAAGTACAGAGAGGGGCAGAGCAAGAGAAAGGCTGCAGTGCCATCTAGTGGGGATATACGTCAGTGAAACAGCACACATTATAAAAAAGCAACATGTATAGACGGTTCTGGATGAGAGACTTTTAAAAAAAATATAAAGGGAAACAAGACAAAACTTTAAAATTATTCAGTACAGACCGGTAAGTGTAAACGCTCTGTTTTCATATCAAGAGAGATGACTAAAGTTTGGACTTGGGTTGAACAGCTTAGCACTCAGTTTAGGAAGTGATGATTGCCATCCTCTAATCTTCTTGTTTGCAACTGAATTACCAGCTTTATCATCATTAAAATCTTTAAAAATAAAAGCGCTGTTAATGATGCTCTTTGTGTGAGCTTAAACTAAAATTAACATGCACAAACACAAACCACATGCCTAAATTCTGCAGTTAATGCATTCACACTTTTGTCTCAACCTGAATCACACTGCATTTTCAAACAAATTTTACACTTTGGCTTTAGCATGCTAGAGAAAGATACTAAACGCTTATGATGCTGAAAAGAGAAACCTAGAAACGACCAACTGAAGATTCCGATATACTTGAGGTTCAAGTAGAATCCATTTTTACACCAGTGTTAACTTCATAGACTGTATATCAGAGTTAAGGGAAAGAATCGATACAGCATAGTATCGCGATATTTTGCGTGGTGATATTATATAGATTCATGGCCGCCAAGTATTAATATTTTTATTATATTAATGGCAGATGTGCTTTTTTAATTTAAATTGCTGAAGGGGTTGCACAATTCATTTTGATCAAGTTGCATTGTTTAAAATGACTGCAGCTGTTCAGTCGTCCGTACATGTTTGTGTTCAGTTCAGTTCGATCAGACTGAAATACTAACAGTTCAGATGGTGAGCTGCATGCAGCCTTTTACAGGGTTTGACTTTGATCACAGTGTTGGTCAGTCTGTGCATTTGACTCTCATTGTGTAGAAATAAAAAGACTGAAGTGAGATGAACAGACTGAGAATGTTTTCTGATTTGACAAAACAGTTCTTGATTTAGTTTAAATTTGTCAACATAATATGCAGATAAAAAAGTTAAATTGCAATATATTGTATCACAATTCTCATCAAACCGCAAAACGTTTAGAATCGCAATAATTGGGCGGCAGTAGCTCAGTCCGTAGGGACTTGGGTTGGGAACCGGAGGGTCGCCGGTTCAAGTCCCGATGCGGACCAAAATATGGAAGTTGGTCTGGTAGCTGGAGAGGTGCCAGACCACTTCTCGAGCACTGCCGAGGTGCCCTTGAGCAAGGCACCGAACCCCCACCAGCTCAGACATCTCTCCATTAATGCGTGTCCACAGGTCGTGTATGTGCATGTGTGTGATTCAGGCCTGTGTGTGTGAGAAGCATGTCTAAAATAACAGAGTGATTAATAAAGTATATAAAAATGACATCGCATCGTTCGGCCTCTGTATACTGTATATACATATGAACAAAGTCTCAGTGACATGCTTCAGGTCTAATCAAAAATCTTTTTTTTTCAAGAGAATAAAAGTTATCTTTGAAAATTCTAGCCTTTAAGACTCTTCATTGTTTATCAGCATTCTTATATGATTATACATATTTTATTACATTGTCTTTTATCCAATTAAAAGTCACAATATATTCAGTAGTGAAAAATGTTGCCGTATTAAAAATTAAATGCAGCCTCTAAAAATCTGTCTATGTGGACATTATTGTAGTGGATCCTTCACTCAGTACAAAACCCTAAAATGGTCAACCTGTTCGCAGCTGTAGTTGTTTTACTAGTTCAATCATAAACTCACTTAGGCCATGCATTTCATGATTTTCTGTTATTTTTACCTGGACCTCTCTTGTCCCAGCCACACACCATGGTTCCCATGCTGAGTCCCATGCCCTTGTACTGGTACACCATGTTAGCGAGCAGTTTGGAGGCTGCTGCCACAGAGATGCGCTCCTTGTTACGCAGCTCGTAGATGCGACACTGGCGGGCCAGCAGGCGCTCCCAGAAGCTGCAGTCTGCGGCTCCTCCAGCCATGGTTCCCAGCAGGTAGGGATTGATCTCGATCACCTTCTTCACTGTCTGTGAGGCGATGTAGGAGCCAGCTGTCGCCCGAGAGTCCACCGCCACAATGACACCATGCTGGAACTGAGAGAGGCAACAGCAGGTGAAGTATGTGTTAGAGAAGCACAAACACTGATTAATCTGTGATCACTATGTACACATCAATATGTCTCTAACCCCCTCTTATATCCATTTAGACAAAGCAAAAATGTGCTTTTGCTCTTCAGCTGTCAGAAATAAAAAATACATTATTTAAGCTGTCATAAGGATGCTTATTTCCTCAAAAATCTCTGTATCACTAAACTGACAGGCATAACAGTATAGCGCTAAAGTAAAAACAACAGATGTGGCCAGCAAGACAGAGATGTCTTCTGAGGAGGGTTTCATCTAACACTCTCTGGGATTAAGGGATAAAGATGGTGTTATTTTATCTTTTCTTTTTATCAACAAATCCCCTGAAGAGACAAACATCAACTGCAGGGATCTTGTTCAGTATTTACTCTGCTCTGCCAGAGGAAAACGCAACACTGGCTGTTCTCACTGTAATAAAATGTCAACCAAACACATAGTTCTCCTTTATGTGTTTTTAATAGTTTTGGACCCAGTGGGGTTCTTAGGCACAGAAGGAGAGCTTATATCAGGCTTTTACACAATCTTGTTAGTAGCATGAATTTATTGTTGGCTTGCTGAGAATAGCAACATAGCATTATCCATCCTTTATTTAAGTTGAATGTAATGACACTTTATTCAGCTTTAACGTTTATTCTATATCTTTGTGGCACAAATAAGCTGCACTGACCTTTAAAAACTCAATTCACTCTTTCTTGACATGATTAATTAGGCCCCTCCTCTTTGTTTCCAAAAACACCCAAAACCATTGTCACAAAAATGTTGGTGTTTTCTTATGAGGTCAACTTAATCACAGGGAGTTTTATAGTATTTCTTACATGGACAAATAATGAATGTGTAAATGTTATTCATTTAGATACCGGAAATAACTGGTTGTTTCCTCCTTGCAAAAGCACACCATGATATATCAACACTGAATGTATTGACCAACATCAGACCCGTTACATGAACCAAAGGTGTACAATCAAAGATCAACAGTGTGAATAATTACAACAGTTAACTCCAATATTGTTACTAGAGTTAACACCACAGACTGTAAATATTACATAGGTCCAATATGTTGAGCCTTCATATAAAAGATGGTGTTCACAACATCTCACTAATAGTGTTTTTATGCATCACTCCTCTTTACCTTCATAGACATGCAAATACTGACAGCTCTGTACATGAAAGGTTTTATAAACAATACAAAAATAGAGCACCTGTACAATAACAATACATTTATCAAACTAACACCGGATTTAAGCCATGTTTAGATTTAGCACTGTTAAGTTTGACTTGATTACTATTCATTCACTGCTGGGCAAATGAAGTTATAGGGCAGAAAAAAACCTGTCCAAAGATTTCGACCACTGCTGCTAATGACCAGTAGACTAGCTTTTATGTGTTAAATTAATTTTTAAGACAAAACATATCAAACTAAAACCTTTGTTGAATAGCTGTCATGTGTACATTACAATGAGAAAGCGGTTTGTAGCCACGTTAGCATGCTAACGCTAGCATGTTACGTTTGTGCCGTTAGCGCCAAACAACGAAGGTTTACGGTCCAAACGATTTACCATAGACCAACTCTAACAATATTACTCTTTGTTTTGCTTTATGTTGTCAGGTATCTACACAAAAAGACACTCAAATACTTACTTTGAATGCTAAGGTGGTGGTTCCATGCAGGAACTCTATTTTCCTCTCGACACCATCGTCGTCCCCGGCAATCAGCGGGTTTTTAACGGAGAAACTGAGCCCGTCTCCCGGCGTAGCGTCGAAGCCCATCCCGCTCTGCCCGGGCCCACATCCCATACCAAAAGGCTGACATTTATCAAAAGAAAAATCCGCAAAATCACTGTTTAACACACTAGCAAGAGCCATCTTTGAAACTGTCTGACAATGAGCAAGCAACTTCCGCCGTTTAAGGACAAAATGTATTGAGTCATGGTGGCAAAACCCCACAGCGCCCCCTGTGTTAGTGGCGGACTGTATTGCAGTGTTGTGGACATTGATAAAAAGTGATACAAAACTTGACTTAGACAAACTAAAATAACTGTTCAAGACTACAACAATTTGAACATTATGTATGTTAATAAATTATGAACTAAACACTATTCTATAAAGCTGATAGAAGTATAACTCTAACAATGATCTGATTCTACACTATTTCTGTACTACCACCACTTTTCCTCATTATCCTGAAGAATCTTATTTTATCAGTCTTTTCCTTTCCTCTGCTTTCTTTTCTCTCCTTTTCATGTCTCTATAATATTCTTCTTTCAGATCCTCTCTCTCTCTTTGGCTCCATCCCTGGGCTGTGATGTGGAAGAGGTCCACGTTGTTCCCTGAGTATGCATCCCTGTGAGTGGCTCTGAACACTGCTTCTCTTGCCAAAGAGATGGCCTCTTCTTTACTTAGACACCACCTCAGCCCTCCATCCAGGACTCCATAAGCATAAGGAGAGCCTGAACCCACAGAAAACACATCCCCTTGCAGTCGGGCTCCATCACTGCACACATATATTAACTTTGGGCCACTGTTAGTGGATGCAGCAACTTCCTTATCCCATCCACACAGTGTAAGAGCAACACACACTTCAGTTCCTTTAAAGGGATGCAGCATAAATGAGAGGAGCTTAGCAGTGCCACATATTGAAAGGCGACGTCTGTGCCGCAGTTGGTAGAGTCTGATCTCTCTGGCCAGAATTCTCTCCCACAGCATGCAGTCTGCACCGCTCCCAGAAGAGGTGACCACTAAATGGGAATGAATTGGAGTTATCTTATGAACAGCTGGGCATGCAACAAGCCCCCCAGCACTGGCACGTGTGTCTGCAGCTGCGATGACCCCACCTTGGAAGACAAATCCAAGGGTAGTTGTTCCATGAGACAGTGGAAAAGGCCTACGGACCATCGCTGAATATTTTGCTGATGGGGAAGGTAGCAAAGGCCTGTGGTTGAAAGATGCAGAGTTCGGTAAAGTTGGGATAAAGAAATCCATCGGGATCCCACCATTTCCCTTCGATTTCTTTGGTGTCCTCAATCCAAAGGTGTAATTGTCAGTTAAATGAATAGATGAGATTGAATCTTCAAAAAGAGAGGTGGGAAACCATTTGGCATGCACAGGGGTGTCTATGAAACCACAAATATCTTCCAAAGCCATGGCCAAACGAAGTAATATCCAGTAAATCCCTCTGTTGGGTGTATTTATGACTGCTGCATGTATTTCAATGTTGAATTCACTGGCCTGTCTAAAAGACCAACACAACGCTTTTATAGCCATCCCAAATATGACACCTTGCAGAAACATACACACACAGCCAAAGCCATCAAGTTGACTGAAGTGAAAATGTATCCTCTTTCTGAATGCTGTGAAAGTAATACCTAGAGAAGCCACTTTCTGCAAACCTCATTCCTGCTGAGTGTCCAAGTCAGCTTGTAACTGTGTGAAATTGTACACTATATATCTTTCGATTGATTTCAGTTTGGTTTCTGAGGAAAGCTACAAGCAGCAACAACATTAGAGATTTTCTGTAAACCAGTTTTCCAGACTGTAAAATATCTTCAAGAGACAAAAAGATGCATGACAAAAGAGTGTCCAAAGTAAATTGGACTTTAAGTGAACTTAGCTGTAATAACAAATGTTTGAATGTTGTGTTGTCACATTGCAAATAGCCTAAATAGGAAATTACATGAGGATTAAATATTGAGGATTAGTGAAGTAAAGTTTAACTATCTTGAGTGCATTACACTTAGATGTTTTTCAAAATGTTTTTTTATTTTTTATTTTTTACTTTTTGCTATTTTTGCTAATTATACACCTTTTGCACATTTTGAGCTGTTGTAACAACAGCTTTTACCCCAATGGGGGATCAATAAAGTTTATCTTATCTTAAAACAAGTGGACATAAGATTTTTTTGACTATTACTTCAGAATTTTGCAGCATACTTATAAGAGTCTTCTTTAGAAAAAAAAAATGTTACTAACAATTTTAAAAAAAGACAGGTTAATATCAATCAACCTGTTGAGTTAAATATTCATAAACTGGGGACCGTAGATTCTTAGCTATCGCGGTAACTCACGTAATGTGGAACTGAGGTACTCGCAGAGCCATTTTGGCTCTAAAGCGCTTTGTCGCCCAATGAGCTCGTACGTCACTGTGGATCCAATATGGCGTCAGTTTCCTCGGGACCAACGAGACGATCATTTCAGTCGGCAAAAACCATGGCGTCCGCCAGTACGGGGAGCAGAGTGTCCTGCGGGAGAGATTTGAATTGTGTGCCGGAGGTAGCAGATACGTTAGCCGCGGTCGCCAAACTTGGGTGAGGAGACTGCTGCACTATGGAAGTCGTTTTGTTATTAGAAGTGAGCTTGTAAGAGGGTCGCGCTAGTTTTCTGGCATACTGTCAGTGAGTGGGTCTGCTAGCATAATGCCTGCTGATGCTTGCTAAGCTAGCCTGTAAATTACCAGCACGTGCACAATCACAGTGATGCTTGACACTGGTTGTAACACTTTATACAGCCTGCTTGTTCAAACTCGTATCTGGCTAGAGAACAAATACGCATGTTTTCGTTCCACATTAAAAACTAAATCGATACATTTTTTTTGAAATAATGAGTTTTTTTGTCCTCTGTCGTGCAGGTTTGACTTCCTCTGCATGCCCCTGTTCCACTCGAGGTTCAGGAGAGAGTTTGTGTTGGAGCCCGCTAAAACCAGAGCCGGTGCCCAGACCCGATCAGACCTGCTGTTGTGTGGAAGAGGTCAGTGTTTCTCCCCTCCCATCACAAATAAGATACTATTAATTCACTGTACGCTCTCTGTAGATATACCCCAGAATGCTGCATGTATAGGCCCCTGTGACACTATCAAATAAAAGATATTGTATTACTGCTCGAGCAACCATGCAAAATAAAGTAATAGAAATGAGCTACTAATTGATTTGAATACTTCTTTCATTACTGATAATTGTACAGTTTGTAACTGTGCGCAGTCATTGTCAAACATTTTCCATTACTGCGACTTGAAATATAAGTTTAAGGGACTGGGTAATTTTGGGATCAACTTGTTTTTTTGTCCCAAATAAATTGTCTTGGTTTAGTGAAACCATGCTATGATATATATGTTAGACTAAAGAGCACTGAATGTCTAGCTCCCCCAAATCTTTTCCCCTATTTGTTACACAATCCTACTTTATTTTATCTAGGTCATGGCAGGGATTAAATGTCTGAAAATTAGAATACAGAAATGGGAGCTATAAAGCCACAAAGTTCAATCAAAAGATCAAACTATTTATGTAAATTAAGTATACAGGAAACAGGCGAGATACAGTACTATAGATTAGTAAAAAAAAACTACGTAGTAGCTAACAGTTGGTTGACAAATCTTAGAAATCAATGTAGTGAAGGAGTAGTAATTGTGGTTTATTTTTAATGATGTATTTGTGATTTTGCTTCTGTGACACCAGATCTTTAGTGATACCACTGGCTCTAAGCATTTAATCAAAGATTTGTCTCTTCCTTCACCCTTAATATCAAAGTCACACAATATAACAGAAGTATGTTATCATTGAGAGCTTCAGTGACTCCATGGTCTGACATCTTTTAGTTTTTTTCTCTCTATCCATGATGTGTTGAATAGATTGGAATACTCTTATTGTCGGGAAGCTCTCTCCATGGATCGAGGCAGATTCAGAAATCGAGACAGAACGCAGAAACTCAGAGGCGGTATGTACTGCAATTTGGTTTCTTTACACCTTTGTTGATTTTGTTGCTGGCAATGATTATTTGATCCAAAAATCATTTGGTATCCGTGGATTTATCTAGTTCATTCTCTCTCTGACCTCTTAATGCATCTCTTTGTATTATCCACCTAGATCCTGATCATTATTTTCCCCGTCTGTCTCTCCAGGCTCTGGCACAGGAGCTAAACTTCTCAGCATACCTGGGTCTGCCTGTCTTAATGATCCCTATAAGGGGCCCTCATAACGCCAATCTTGCTCGCCTGCTGCTAAACCACATCCACACTGGACACCACACCTCAAATGTAAGACGAACAGAATTAAAGAGTTCAGCATGAACATGTAGATTTGTTATTATAAAGCAGAGAAGCCAGACAAAGAGCTGACTTCTGTTTTCCTCTGTGTGTGATATAGTTCTGGATTCGTGTGCCGCTGATGGCTCCAGAGGACATGCGGGAGGATCTGATTGAGAACGAACCGCACACTTGCATTGATGATACAAGTGTGGATGAGAAGACCTGGAGCTGGTTAGTTTCAGACAGTCCACTTCCCGGGCAGCCGAGTGCTGTCTGCATGCTAAAACAGCTCTTATTGATTTCCTTTTAAATCCTGATGCATCATGTTTACTCGCCTCTGGTCTTTTAGGTGGCACTCATTGAGAACCCTTTGTGATTACAACAAGAGGATCTGTCTCGGTGAGAGGACACGCTGTGTAGGAACAGCCTGTGGCAAAGTCAGTGCATTAAGATATAATTATGGTCTAGTCCTCCTTTGAAAACGAGCTTTCTGTTTGTATTCCTGAAGCTATTGAGGTTGGAGCTGACATGCCGTCAGAAGCTGTGATCGATAAGTGGCTCGGGGAACCTATCAAAGCAGCTGTACTTCCCACCAGCATCTTTCTCACCAATAAGAAGGGCTTCCCTGTGTTGTCAAAAGCACATCAGCGAATCATCTTCTCTCTCTTCAAGGTACAATTCAGTGGTTTCAACCATGATAAATCACCAGCCAAATGGGGAAGTGCTTCAATAAAAATCTCTTTTCTCAGTTGGAGGCCCAGTTCATCTTCACTGGAACCAGTCGCCACACTGAGAAGGACTTCCGATCCTATCTGCAGTACCTGGAATACCTCAACCAGAACCGGCCTGCACCCAACGCCTACGAGCTCTTCGCCAAGGGTTACGAAGACTACCTGCAGTCTCCCCTCCAGGTGAGAAAGTCTCATTTGTGTCTAAGTATCTAAAATATATGAGCACATGGGTATTTTTTTTGTCCTTTTATCAATGGAAGACTGAAGCTATGTTTGTCCTTCCTCCATTCAGCCACTCATGGACAACTTGGAGTCTCAAACTTATGAAGTGTTTGAAAAGGATCCTATAAAATATTCTCAGTACCAACAGGTAAGACCATCGCACCCAGCTGCTGCCACTTCCCATTTAATAACATTTCACAGTATTTGAACACAAAAGAACAACTGTTGAAAATCAAAAGAGAGATTGTCCATCAGGTCGGGTAGGACAAACTAAAGATACAGCAATATATCTATCCTGATAAAAATAGTTATTGTGAGCCACGTATCCTGTACCTTGAGTTACCCTACGACACTGAGGGGACACAAGAATTAATGCCTTGCTGGGGCCATTGACAACCTGCTCTAACTCTTTTACATGTATGAACATATGCTTCAGTTTTAACTCATAGGTCAGGGGTTTATATCGATCTCAAGTCGGTTCATTACAGTTGCAGTTTCCTCTGAGTTGTGAGTCTAAAATAATCATTGAAGACTGAAGATCTGTTTTGATCAAGTACACTTTGAAGTCAATGGATAAGTGTACCTACTGAAGACTGCTTAATCTACAGGAGACCCACTGGTCTGATAGCTGACTCAAGAAAACAAAAGTTTGGTAGTATAGTAGTTCTCCTATCCATTAGAACGTTTAAATGATGTCTTTGTTGTGAAGCAGAGACCTCACCAGTTCATTGAAGTCCCGCAACTGCAAACAGATGAGCTACAGGGTCACTCGTTTTAAAGTGCTTTGTTTGTGTACATGTGGAAAAAACATGAAGTCTACGTTTAATGTAGCCTATTGACAAGAATCAATCACTTAATGTGTTGCTTCTTACCACTTTGCTCTCTGACAGGTGACGACTATTGTATCTATATTGAAATAGACATTTTGTGTAATAATCGACAGAGCTAATAATTAAACAATGCAGGGGACTTTTCTGTGAAAACCAATGTTTTCATTCTCAATCTCTGCTCACCTACATTAAGGTCATTGTTTGAATTTTTTATTCACATATTCATACTCATAACTTTATTTGAAACAACCTGACTTGATGTTGAGGTTTCTGCTTTTAGTGAAATGTTCGCTTGTTTACTATTATACAAATATTCATTCTTTTGTCTTTGTGTCTACAGGCTGTATATAAATGTCTACTTGACAGAGTTCCAGAGGAGCAGAAAGACACTAATGTTCAGTAAGTATCTATGCCCTGTGCCTGAACGTTGACAATGAAAACACCAAGTTTTAACTCGTAAACTGTCAGTAGTATGAACATTCTGATCAGTGTCTTTAACATGTATGTAACATAAGGGAGGACATAGTTTATGGTGTTAGAACTCCAGCCCTAAGATACGTCATGAAGTAGTGATTGCAGCATCCTCAAAATACTGTTGTCTCTTCCTTACAGGGTGTTGATGGTGTTGGGAGCAGGTAGGGGTCCACTGGTCAATGCGTCGCTGCGTGCCGCCAGACAGGCAGACAGGAAGCTGAGGGTGTATGCTGTGGAGAAAAATCCCAATGCTGTAATCACGTAAGTGCACCACTACTCTATATGCTCATGTCTGTGCCCATGTAGGAAATAATCTACTGCTCAGTGCTTACTAATATGTATAACTCTATCATTTGAACATACCAGGATAAATGTTGATTTTGGGAAAGTTTTCAGCCGTTTGATGCGATCAGTAATGAGATAAGAGTTGTGTATCTGTGGAGTGGAGCCTTGAAATAATGACGCTAAATGCTGATGTGATTGTTTCTTTGTTCAGCCTGGAGAACTGGCGCTTCGAGGAGTGGGGCGATCAGGTGACAGTGGTGTCATGTGACATGCGGGAGTGGGCTGCACCTGAAAAAGCCGACATCATCGTCAGCGAGCTGCTGGGATCTTTTGGTGACAATGAACTCTCCCCCGAGTGCTTAGACGGAGCGCAGCACTTCCTCAAAGGTACTTCGGTGTTGGTTTTTTGGTGCTTGTCCTGACTCAAGTATTAGATGTACATACAAACTAATGTTACACTATTAAACCAACCTACTCTGACCAAATTACTCATTTGTAAGGGATTATGCCTCTTGAATGTAGAATATCCCAAATTAGACATGTAGGTATTATTGGGCTTAAGAAGCATTCTTTTGACTTGTATACAGCGCATGAAGAATATTTGTCTCAAAAAGGTTTTTATTGCCACGTGCAGCGCTCTGACTCTTGCATGAAGCAATTTCTGACAGTTTAAAGGTGTGAGTTTATCACTGTTTGTACACCAAACAGGTATATTAAAGCAGCAGTTACTTTCTCTGACAGTAATGGCAAAGTACGGAATAATTTGAGGTGTAAACGTTTGACTGACTGCAGAGCTATCCTCACTCGTCTACCAATTCAAACATGTATAAAGCATCAGTCATCCTCAATTACTCTCCATGCTTCTTTGAATCTCAAAACACTTTCTCTTTCCTCTTTTCTTCGCGTCACTCTCAGATGGCGGAGTGAGCATCCCGTGTTCCTACACGTCCTTCCTGGCTCCCCTCTCCTCCTCCAAGCTTTACAACGAAGTACGGGGGTGTCGGGAACGTGACAAGGACCCAGAGTGCCATTTTGAGACGCCATACGTGGTGCGCCTCCATAACTTCCACCAGCTGGCTGAACCCAAACCGTGCTTCACCTTCACACACCCCACAAAAGGTAGACACAAACACTCTAAACTGTAATAATAGGCCAAGAAAAGAGAACGCTTTACATCTCGACACAGGGTGTTTTCAATGTTTTCACAGTTCTCCCTTTCTTCTTTCAGACATGAACAATAACCGGTATCAATGCCTCAGGTTCTCCGTGGGATGTAACTCAGTGCTCCATGGTTTTGCTGGTTACTTTGAGACCACGCTGTACAAAGATGTCACTCTCAGTAAGTTATCTTCACAAAGAGAACATCACACACTGCTGGCTTTAGATCTAAATATTAATGGTTTTATTGTGTGTTTGTGGCAGGTATAAAACCAGAAACACATTCACCTGGGATGTTCTCCTGGTTCCCCATCCTCTTCCCCCTCAAGGTCAGTCCCATAGGCAGTGTACCTGTGGTATAACAACATAAGCTTTCTTAATTTTGAACTTGCAACCAAAATCCCTGAAAGCCTCCAACTATGTGATTTAAGGCTCATATCAGAATCAGAATCAGAAATACTTTATTAATCCCCGGGGGGAAATTCGGGTGCCAGCGCAGCTCTTCAATACACAGTAGGAAAGAGATAATAATAGCAATAAAATAAGCAGAGGTAAGTACTCAGTAAACACTATAATAACATATGTACAAGGTAGAGATAAAGTATTTACATGATGAATTTACAGGTGTTAACAGGTAGTGCACGGTGTAAGTATAAGTGTGTAGATAATTGCTTGTATATAAAATTATAAATATATTGCACAGTTGACCGGTTAAGAAAAACAGATTGCACATTAAATAAATAGTAAATAGTAAATAAATCCAGTGTACAAGTATACAGTGTGCGCCTCTTAGAGAGATGCATTGTAAAGTTTGATGGCCACAGGCAGGAATGACCTCCTGTGGCGTTCTGTGGTGCATCGTGGAGGGATCAGTCTAGCACTGAATGTGCTCTTGTGTTTGACCAGCACGTCATGGAGTGGGTGTGCGGCATTGTCCAAGATGTTACGCAACTTCGACAGCATCCTTCTCTCTGACACCGCCGTCAGAGAGTCCAGCTCCACCCCGATAATGTCACTGGCCTTGCGGATCAGTTTGTTGAGTCTGTTTGAGTCCGCTACCTTCAGCCTACTGCCCCAACACGCCACAGCAAACAGGATAGCACTGGCCACAACAGACTCATAGAACATCCTCAGCATCGTCCTGCAGATGTTGAAGGACCTCAGCCTCCTCAGGAAGTAGAGGCGGCTCAGGCCTTTCTTGTAGACGGCATCAGAGTTCTTAGTCCAGTCCAGTTTATTGTCAATGTAAACTCCCAGGTATTTGTAATCCTCAACAGAGTCCACATCGACCCCCTGGATGGAAACAGGGGTCACCGGTGCCTTCCTCCTCCTCAGGTCCACCACCAGTTCTTTAGTCTTTGCCACGTTGAGCTGGAGATGGTTCTGCTCACACCATACGACAAAGTCACCCACCACAGTCCTGTACTCGGCCTCATCACCCTTGCTGATACATCCAACTACAGCCGAGTCGTCAGAAAACTTCTGAAGATGGCAGGACTCGGTGTTGTAGTTGAAGTCCGTGGTGTAGAGGGTGAAGAGGAAGGGAGACAGGACCGTCCCCTGTGGGGCCCCCGTGTTGCTGACCACCCTATCTGACACACAGTGTGTAAGGCGTACATACTGCGGTCTGCCAGTCAGGTAGTCAACAATCCAGGACACGAGAGGAGCATCCACCTGCATCGTCGTCATCTTCTCACCCAGTAGAGCCGGTTGGATGGTGTCGAAAGCACTGGAGAAGTCAAAGAACATGACCCTCACAGTGCTGTCCGGCTTGTCCAGGTGAGCGTAGACACGGTTGAGCAGGAACACGATGGCATCCTCCACTCCCAGTTGAGGCTGGTAGGCGAACTGAAGGGGGTCTAATCGGGACCTGGCAATCGGCCGAAGCTGATCCAGGATCAGTCTCTCCAGAGTCTTCATGATGTGAGACGTCAGAGCCACCGGTCTGTAGTCCTTAGCGTCGCAGGGGCGCGGCGTCTTTGGTACAGGAACCATGCAGGACGTCTTCCACAGCACAGGGACTCTTTGTAGATTCAGGCTAATGCTGAAGACGTGATGAAGGACTCCACAGAGCTGGGGGGCACAGGCTTTGAGCACCTTGGGGCTGACCCCATCTGGACCTGCAGCTTTGCCCGCGTGGAGTCTCGTCAGCTGTCTTCTCACATCGTCTACGGTGAAGTACAATGTGGAGGTGGCAGAAGTGAGGGGGGATAAATCATCTGATAAGAGAGGGCTGTTAGACTGGGGGCTCAAGGGGAGGGGGTGGTGAGAAGGACCCTCTCCTGAAGACAGGGGGCCAGGGGAGGGAGGGTGTGAACGACCCCCCCCCCTGACGACCATGGGCTTTGAGGAGGGGGAGGGGGCAGTGGAGTGTCTGGTACCTGCAGACAGGCGGCAGGGGAGGGGGGGGGAGCAGGGGCCATATCAAACCTATTAAAAAACAAGTTTAACTCGTTGGCCCTGTCCACGCAGCCATCAACACCCCTGCTGTTTGTTGTCTTGAAGCCTGTGATGGTCTTCATGCCACTCCACACCTCCCTTGTGTTGTTTTGCTGGAGTTTTCGCTCCAGCTTCCTCCTGTAGCTGTCCTTGGCCTTCCTGATCTTCCCTTTCAAGACCACTTGAGTTTTCCTCACCTCCTCCTGATCTCCATCTCTGAAAGCCCTCTTCTTGGCATTCAGGGTGGCCTTGATGTCCTTCGTTATCCACGGCTTGTTGTTAGAATAACAAAGGACAGTCTTTGCTGGAACAGTGCAGTCCACACAGAAGTTGATATAGTCCGTGATGCACTCTGTGAGCCCGTCGATGTCCTCTCCATGAGGATCACAGAGTGCCTGCCAGTCTGTCACCTCAAAACAACCCTGCAGTGTGCCATAAGCCTCCTCGGACCATCTCCTCACTTCCTTTGTCGTGGCAGGCTTCCTATTCACCAGGGGTACATAGCAGGGGGTGAGGTGAATCAGGTTGTGATCCGACCTTCCCAGTGGGGGGAGGCTAGAAGAGCTGTATGCCTCTTTGACATTAGCATACAGCAGGTCCAGGGTCTTCTCCCCTCTGGTTGTGCAGTTCACATATTGTTTGTAGGTTGGCAATGTTTTGGCCATAGTGACATGGTTGAAGTCACCCGAGATCATGATTAGAGCACCCGGGTGATCAGTCTGTAGTCGGGATGCGACGGCGTGTATGACGTTACACGCCGCCGTTGGGTTAGCAGAGGGGGGGATATATACAGCCAGCAGAATAACATGGGATATTTCTCTGGGTAAATAATATGGCCGGAGTCCCACAGTTAGCAGCTCAATGTCCGGGCAACAAACGCGTTCTTTAATCGTTACGTGACCGGGATGACACCATCGGTTGTTGACGAGGACGGCGAGCCCGCCGCCTTTCTTCTTACCGCACTCGGTGGCATCCCGGTCGGCCCGGACAGTCTGGAAGCCGTCCAGGGAGACGTTGTCATCGGGGATGTCCTGATGTAGCCAGGTCTCAGTAAAGCACATCAGGCTGCACTCCCGGTACTCCCGCTGACTCCTGGCTAACGCCGTTAGCTCGTCCATCTTGTTACCCAGGGACCTCACGTTACCCATGATGAGAGTGGGGAGACACGGCTTAAAACTCCTTTCTCTAAGTCTCAGTTTCCGCGGCCCCACACTCTTCCCTCGCTGCTTCTTTCCTCCTCTACGTCCCCTGTGTGTCTTGACTTTCCAAAAGTCCGCGGGGATATCCAGAGTAGTAGATGTTGTGGCCGGCATCAGCGCGAACAGCTGATCCCGACTGTAAACAATACGGGGTTGCTCCGCAACGATGGGGAGAATGAATGAGCGAGTTTCCATGTTGTAAAGTGTCCAAAAAACTCTCTCCAAAGGCGTAGATAGAGAGGGCACAGTTTAAATAAGGTGCCACCAAAAAAGTAGAACAATAAAAGTAGAAATTAAAGAGTTAAGTATGAAAAAGGTTAGAAACGAGCAGAGCGACGCTAACAGGCAGCCTGCACGGTCCGCGCAGGCGCACATGATATCAACAATAATCCAGATATTAAGACTGTTAGATCCAAACCAGAAATATACTTATTACAGCTTCAATAAAGTTTCCTGATACTGGGTTCTGGTTTGGTTAAGCTTGGACATGTATTATTAAAACTAGGGAAGAACAGTCGCATAGCAGCTATTTGTCATTTTACACAGAACATAAATGTTATTGGACCAGGTATTGATGTCAGGTGTGGAGTACGGACTGCAGTTGTCTCGGCTGCAGGAGTTTAGTTTGTGCAGTTTAATATATCTGCCACCTGTTGAGCTTAGACGAGGAGAGTTTACTAAACTCAGTCACATAGTACATGGTGGCGCTATGTTGGTTTATACACCCTTATGTTACGTCACAATCTGAATAATATCTGCAGGGATGACATTAATGGTCACATTTTCTCTTAGCATCATTCATCACCTCCTCTTAGCCTCAGCTGTTGTATCAAACTGTACTAACTGGTTAGTGCTGTTGCAAAACACCAAATGTTGTGAGGAGTCAGGGGGAGATGTCAATCGTAACAATGGACATGTCAGACAAAATGTGATTGGTTAGCTTCAACAGTCTTGAGAAATGCTCTAAACAGCAGAATGAGTTGCTTTTTATTTCGTATGTCTGCTAGGTTTTTGTGGATTCATATCGAATTCTTGACTATGATATGTACAGGCTTAAACCAAAAAGGTAATTTATGTATTAATCCTCCCTGTGCCTGTTATTCCTCTCAACAGCAACCCATCTCCATATCCCGGGATGATTATGTCACAGTGCGGTTCTGGCGCTGCAACAACGGGAAGAAGGTGTGGTATGAGTGGGCCGTGACCGAGCCCTCCTGCTCGGCCATCCACAACCCAGCAGGACGCTCCTACACCATCGGCCTGTGAAGACGACGCGTCGGCAGGAAACCACACGTTACTGTAAGACCTGGTGGCAGTTAAAGTGAAGGTGGCGGGGCTCTTTTTACATACACAGTTAAAACCTGGACTAGAGTGCAGCCTGGGTTTTAAAATGCCCAGCAGTGGGCACTTTTGAGCTGGCAGTGAAAGGGTTAATGGGATAAACCAGATATCACAGTGTGTGTTTGAGAAGTCTGTTTCAGCAGACGTGGACTTTATCCTGTACACGAAGTGTATCGTTGCTGTGAGAGTTAATGTCAAATGCGCCACTGTTTCTTTCTTTTCTTTTTACAGTCTGTTTTCTCCTTCTGTTCTGGTCGTCTCCGAAAATTCACACTCAACCCTCCTGGACCTTTGCCTTGTCAAACACACATTCCATACGATACACACACACTGATGAAATGCCCCTCTCCTCGACACAAAGTGGATCAGAGGAAAGTTACACAATTCAGGTCACATACCCTACTGTTAACAGGCTATCTAAATCATACCTTTTGTTATTCTGTTCTGTATGTTTGAACCATGTCAATAAAGACAACCCTGTAATGTTATCCAAATGCTTGGAGGGTTTTTGGGAATTAAATGTAAACCTTTTAAAATATATATGACAAACACACTAACTTCAAATTAGTGGTGTGCTTTATGACGATCTTAGATCGTGAAGGATTTGAACGTGTTGACAATCTGCCAAAGCAGAGAGATCGTAGAACCGGGCTGATGTGTTTATTCTATCATGCTGCAGTTTATGCTCTTACACAGACTCGTCTCCCCCTCCCCTTTTGCTCCGCAGTGGAGCGGGATTTATGTCTGAAAGTGAAAACGGAGCTTAAGAGTTAGTCTTCAAAAACAACTCCATCACGGTTATATGCAACTGTTTTGATATTTTTCCAAACTGCATAGTTTGCACAGTTAAGGTTTTTACATCTTGGATAGCGACACAACAAAAACTAAACGAGCTGGTGAGACGTTAACAGTCTGCAGAGAGTCAAACAGAGCGCAGCTCAGACAGGCAGTCAGTGATGGGAGATATAACCCCGGTGTCTAAAATGTTGCTGTTGGTGTTTTCTGCTCTCTCTTCTTCGTTCTCTGCAGGCTAAATAGCACAGAAACACAAGAACTTGAAGTCTACATGTTTTTAAATGAATGAATCACTGCGTGAAAATGTTCCTGATGAACACACAAAGAGGACACATTACTAAATCATCATTTCAAAGTGGTGCAGAAATCCTTAAAATTGTGCATAAATACTGATCAAATCGAGGGAAAAACTTTTCTGGGGGAGACCTCCAGACCCCCCAACAAAGACATTTTTCAAATAGACTAAACTTATTAGCACACTTTCTGTGCATTTAAAAACATTATACAGGGAAATACGTTTCGTTGAACTGGTCAGTAACTTGCAAATTAGTGTTAAGGATCAGTATGAAAAAAACTGTGATAAAATCGTGATATATTTTTTCCATATCTCCCACCACTACTTCAAATTGACAACAGCAGTGTTTAGATTAAATAAAAGTGAGATTGCAACTTTATCTGAAATGATGATGGTTGTCCAGCAGATGTCCCTCCAGATGTCAATGTGTTAGAGCACAAGTAATCAACACTAACTGGCAGTATTCACACCCCACACTGACCTAATATGTGGAGACCAATAGAGGTACAACTGATACTGATGGGTGTCATGTTTAGATTTGTTTTGCTTTGTAAATTTCAAAGCTGTGGGATGAATAAAGGATTATTTTATTTTATTGAAAATATTTTACTTCAAATAGAAATTCTCCATCAAATATTAGAAAGGAGGGCAACCTGGTCTTAGGATAAATGGAGTCTTGAGGTGCTCTTTGGAGTGGGATACAAGGAGGCATAGGAAAAAAAGGTGAGGATAAACTCCAAGGCCAGTTTCTTTTAAACAGTTAAAATGCCTTTATTTTAATGTGGACCTTAAGAAATTATCCCTGACAAACCTGTCGGATGTAAAATAAAAACAAAAATCCCACCACAATATTGTAGTTTACAGGTGAGTCTGCATCAATGAGACAAGATCAACTTTTATTCATCCCACAACAGAGACATTGACAGTGTTACAGCAGCAAAGAGCAAGGATAGCCATCAAAAGAAACAGTGCACAATTAAATTTAAAAAAAAATACCAATACAAATCTTACGAGCTGTCAAAATCAAATCACAGCTGACAGTTATCCTGCTCCGTGTATGGGTTTAGACATCATGAGCCTTTTTGAGGCTGACACACTTAACCTCCTGACACCCGTCTATTCTTTACCCCTCATTCACACAGTCTCTCTTGAAACATCTCCTTGACTAAGTCTGTTGGTGTTGAGCCAGACCCTGTCTGCTCTGATCATGTTGCAGACACTTATTGCACATATCTACCGAGTTGCATTTGCTGAAGACGACACAACTGGGGTCAAAAGATGATTTTGCCTGTATAAACTAAACATGAAATTTTGATAATGTCAAACAATTACTTATAGTGAAATTGACATTGTAGTCATGTTCCTGTTATACTCACTTGAGATGTCCACATGCAGCTTTCAGATAATTCTTGGTTAAGCTTTTGTGACATTTTGAGAAACAGTGGTCGAGGATGACATGATAAAGTCGTCCCTGTGTCGTCCTAGATGTGAAGATGGCAAATATGCAGATGAGTGGGTAACATCATTCTTCAAAACACCAAGTCAATAAATATAATCACCAAAAAAATCGTTATTAAAATATATCAAGAATAATTAACATACTATAATTTAACATGTTAAACTATAATCTGGCATAACCTTTAAAACCCTCAGTAAGCCCTTTCATTCAGTCTACCCTGAATTAAAACAGGCTGTGTTTGGGACAATAGTTATTTGTCAAGTAGTCCAACATTCATTTTGTTGATATTTTATTATTTCATACATTTTTATTTTGTAATAAGATTATCATAATGATCTCATTTTCATATATAAAACCCCATCTCAGTCAGTTTAAGAACAAGCTCCATGGTATTTATTTAAGTTGTACATTTTGTCAATGGGTCTCAGTGGGCGGGGCCTGAGACGTGTTGATAATTTAGGCTGCACTGATTGGCTGAAAATAACCAGCTTTTCTATTTATCGAGGCTGTCAGCTGAAAGTCTTTTGTTACCTCGCTCCTCATCACGACAATCAGGACAAATGATAGACATGAAGTCCGTCACATAACACGAAGCTTTCCGGAGTTTTAGTCACTGCAGCTGCTGAGAAGGTGGGTCAACACGGTATGAGTTGTTCTTTTTAGTTAAACCAAAGAAAAAGATAGCCTACCGGGAGCGTAGTGCTGATAGGTTAATTGGCAATTCCAGCCGTCTTGTTTGATACACGCGGAGAAAAACTCGAGCTGGTCCCGTTAAGAGCTGTTAAGCTGGTGAATTTGAACTTTAATATCCCAACATTTACAAACTTCATTAAGTTTACAGTATCCTTATTTTGCTTAACAAACTGCATCTATTTAAAAGTCTGGTCGTTTTATAGCCGTAGCATAACCCCTTATAGCTGAAGTCTCCGGCTGGACTGCTGTTTGTGTGCACTCTGAATCATTAATGTGGTGTTTCTAATTTTAGCTCCACTGTATTCCAGTAAAGATGGAAACCACTGCCACGGGCATTTTTCCCATCTAATTGACAGGAGGGGAATTAGTCAGCACATGTGTATGGGGGGAAAGAAACGCCGAACTTAAAACATATCCGATTTAATAGCCTACTTAATTTATGCTTTAATGATAGGGTAAGTTGGGCGTCGCTGCCCCACGTTACCCGGACTTTAAAGAGGGGGACACACTGGACAGGTCTGCAGGATGACGAAGGGCCCGAGGAAGAGGAGCAGCAGCACCGGTGGGGGAAGTCAGTCGGAACCCCCAGACCCTCAGTCTGGTGCGGGTAAGGATGCAGGAGACTCCGGGGTGGCTCTGAAGAAACAGATCGGCTTAGTCAGCGCCTGTGGCATTATAATCGGTAAGTGCACCCATGTGGTTTCATCCCATCACTCATATGAAGACATTTTATTATAAAAGTCATAATCAATTGAGTTGACTATTTCATGTGTCAGCATTGCTGTATAATCTGGAGACATGCTACACCCTATAAACTTGTCTTACAGGCTATACTGAAGAAAACCCTCCCACAAATGATGCCCTCGTGCCCTAATGATCAGTCACATAAACTTGTGGTGGCCCCTTGCGGCCACCACAACCAAAAAAGCATTGCCACCTTCGACTGACTCGGACTCGTTTATTGCGTGCATGCCAGGTAGTGACAACCCCAGTACTGCATATTCTACAACATGGCCCCTAATGCCCCCCACCAGATAAATAGATGGGGTATGGAGAGCCAGGACATAAACAGGGTTATCAAGAGGGCACCTCCCCTCGCTGGTGTTGTATTATGTTAGGCCCACGACACCTTGGGGAGGCTGAACATTTTGCTCTGGTGACCTGGAACCACCCACCTCAATACTAGTTCTCTCCACACATCAAGAAGCCTGTCTATGGAAAAGCTCACCCCTTCAGGTCGGTCTTATTCTCTTTCCCTACTCCTCGATTTTTACGAGGGAAGTGAGAGAATAGAAAGAGCCTTATATTGTTGAAGTAGTCCCACAAATGTATCCCCACAAACATCTGTTTCATTTGAAGTCTTGACAGGTATTTTACAGCTTTCATGTCTCACTAATTTGACATAAACATCCAATTTCTTTTAGCCCATCTAACCAATTGTTGCCAGTTTAGCACATTTAAAGGTGTTTTGATGAAGTAATTGAATTGTTTTGCTGAACATGCTTTAAAAACCAACTGAATTGAATTTGCTTCTCCTATGATTTATTGCTCTCTTAAGTGGTTGAGCCTTACTGACTTAAATCTCTCACTCTTTCTCTCTGTAAAGCTAACTGTGCATCCTGAGTGCACTCTCAGAATCATACCCTTGCAAATGCGTTTTCTTTTTCTTTTTTAGATGTATTTTTGGGCTTTTAGTGCCTTTATTGTAAAGATAGGACAGTGGATAGAGTCGAAAATAGGGAAAGAGTGTGGGAAAGGAACCACAGGTCGGATTCGAGCCCGGGCCGCCCGCTTGGAGGACTATAGCCTCCATACATGGGGCGCTCGCACTAACCACTGCCCCACCAGAGCCCCTGCAAATGCTTTTTCATCTTAAAGTTCTTTTTTTCTTTTTTTACATTTGGCTGCCCTCTTTCACATCTACCTCATACATATTGCTGAAAAAAAAAATCAAATAAAAAGGCAATCCTACTAATGGCTGGGTATCCACCATTATCCAGACAAATCTATCTACTGTATTATATCACGATGCCTGGTTCGACCCTAGTCACTGCGCCATTGATAAGAAGCAGCTTTACCATCGTCTCATGTTCAGGCTCAGATATCTGGTCTACATTTTCAAATGAGTATAAAAACTTGTTACAGTGAAAACTACAAATGTCTTACACTTTGCTCAAGTGCTTTTTCTTAGGAACATTTGGTAAATTGTTTATCAAATTTATGATACAAACATTTAAAAGTGAAGATAAAAAAAACAATCGATAAAAAACAGACAAACTGTCCCTCTCTGAACCTGGCCCTGCTGAGCCAGAATTTGCAAGCAGTCTATTCGTCACTGTTGCAAAATAACTCTTATCTCCCCGTACAACCAGTAATTGACAACTGTTGCCATCACAGTTAGTGTTTTTTATTCTACCTTCATACAACAGCAAGTTAAATGAGCCTCTCTGCCCTTTTTCCCACATATTCCCAGCTACTGATCTACGCTGTGGATGTTATTGTACTAGAGAAACGATCTGTATTTCTATTCAGACTTTGTTGCTTTGTGCTGGTCCCTGCAGGCACAACATATCAACTCATTCTGCCATCTCTTCAGGCGTCAGACATCGTTTCTGCTAGAAAAGAAGGCAAAGAAAAATGCTGCAAATGAAATATTTAACTCTCAGCTTTGCACGGCTTTCAAACACTTCAGATGTAAAAGTCCAAACAAAGCTGACGTGCATGTGGAAGTTTAATCTTATCTGCCTTGAACTATGAAAGATTTCAAAGAAGTTCACATTTCCCACAGGGGCTGACCAACAAATCCACAAAGAGCTCAAGTTAATATTGTGAAGGGAAACTGTTACCATGAGCACTCAAGGAAACGGGCAGCTTGTAACAGGAAATTGTTTCCTTTTCCTTTATGCCTGCACTCGTAGTAGACGCTTTGAGCTTGTTTTCAGAATGTTTTGTCTCACTGTGACTGTGCAGAATATCAACAATCATGTGGTTTTTGTGCATTTTAAAAGGATGCCAAAACTTTCTGACTTGTGGCCTAATCTCTTTCTGTTTTTTTTTTATTTCCTCAGGCAACATCATTGGATCTGGAATTTTTGTTAGTCCAAAAGGGGTCCTGGAAAATGCCAGCTCGGTCGGCGTTGCCATAATTGTGTGGGTGACCACAGGAGCCATCACAGCCATCGGTGCTCTCTGCTATGCAGAGTTGGGCGTCACCATCCCAAAGTCAGGAGGAGACTACTCATACGTAAAGGATATCTTTGGAGGACTGGCGGGGTGAGGCGAAATAATATATCTGATCATCAAGAAAAGATTAAGGGAATTGGAGCCACAACTAAAGTTGTCCTTTTATGCTGATCCCCATTTTGAAACTTATAGTGTTACAATTCTGGGTGCCTATAATAAACATAAACGATGTGGGCAAAGTTTCAGTTTATGAGGTACGTGTATGTTGGTATAATCCCAGGATAAATCTGCAGAGTGCGCTAAAAGGCTTCTGCTAATCACGTGATAGATTTGAAACCAGTCTAACAAGAACAAAGAATTTTATGACTGGCTTAAAGCCTCTATGTAGGCCGGTGAAGCCGTTTGTATTGTAAAGCAGCTCTTCCCTGCCATCCCTGAACATCCTGCAGCGTTCTGCTGAGGGCCGCAGCATGTGATGCCTCTTGCAGACCGCTTCCAGGGCATTTCATCCTTTTCCGTTTGAGATAAAAGTGCACGGGTCTTTCATGTAAGCAGTACAGCACATGGGTTCTGGTTATCTTGCTACACAGTTGAACAAAGCTTTTCATGAAACACTGAATAGAAAAAGCTGGTACACTCTGAGTAAAGGTGTTGTTAAATAGTCTAACCAAAGCTCTGTTCACGTCAAAACTTCTCAAAAATGGAGACACTTTTGAGCCTTGGCACATGCATTTTGTTTTGTTTTCTTCACTCGTGGCATTGTCGTTTTGTAGTTAGTTTGTGGAGACATAAATCCAAGCTTTAACTGCCTGAACTTCTCACCAGGCACATTCTACATCTAATGATGGCGCTGGTGGTGGCAAAAAGATCTCGTAGCTGCGCCAAATAGACAAAAGATATCTGCAAAAACTGCAGGCACATAGCATAGATAAAGATCGATGAGGTAGACAACTGTATAATCACCCTGAAAAGGCTGTATGTAAAGCATATTTAGTGTGAAATGTTAAACATGGCTTGGTTGGTAAAATACAGACTGGACCAGTTTTTAACTGAGATTGAAATTGTCCATGAACAAAAACCTCCGTCAGAATCCTTTTGAAACAGTCTAAACATTGCATCATTATCTACACAATGGATTTTACAGACGTTACATGGGTTCCTGTATGACAAAGCTTTGTTCCAGTCCATTGTTCTTGCAGCAGTATTATGTCAAATGATGCATGAAAGCACTCAAAATGTACATAACAATGTTGTATCGAGCCTTTTGTAATTAATGAGAATTTAAGTAAACCTCCACCCCCTCCCTCCGCCTCCAGCACCAGCTCACCATGTAATTAAAGCCTCTTTAATTTACTCCCAGCATCCCACAACGTTGCTGACCCAGTTCCAGTCATTCCTCTTGTCTTTAAAAACAATGCTCCAGTGCATTCCTATAATGCACTGGTAATATGCCTATTAGCCTTTGTTTTTCCATTACATTTAACTGTAATAAGGATGGTATTATTCTCACACACTGTTGTTTTGAAAATGTGTGTGACACAGGTCTGTTCCACGGCTCATTGAACTCCCCTCTGTGTTGTCCCTCAGTTTTCTGCGGCTGTGGATAGCAGTGTTGGTCATCTACCCGACTAACCAGGCTGTAATCGCTCTCACCTTCTCCAACTACGTCCTGCAGCCGCTCTTCCCTTCCTGCCTCCCCCCGGAGAACGGCCTCCGCCTGCTGGCTGCTGTCTGCCTGCGTGAGTCATTTAATAAAACTGAGCATTAAATGGTTGTTGGTTGAATGTTTAAGGTTTGCATTTACAGATACAGATCATTAGGCAGCACAGTTGAGCCATATTTGAAGTTTAACTTCAGACATTGGGAGATATAAGGCCTTTTTTTCAGTCTTACCTTATTCATCGTGTATCCCTCGTAAGGGGTTCTCTTTTGTTGGAGAAAGCCCCGTGTAGGCGGCAGATGTAATGTTTTTGATGAAGCACAGAAGACTTGTGCTGTGTTGAGCTTTTCACACAGCCTGTTAAAAAAACATTTGTATAATGACATTTCTGGATGTGAAGGAGCCTCAATATGTAAACCTGCAGGCAGATAAACATTTACAACCTTATAAGTATGGACTTTAGATGACACCATTTTTTTTCCTTTGCTCTATGCATTTTTAAGGGAAACTTCAATATTTAAGAATAGAGATGCACAGATTGTGAAATTTGGGTCCAAGCCAATGTTTAAAAAAAAAAAAAAAAAGATTCGGCTGATGGCCGATTCTGATACCAGTGTTTTCTTCATCACTTCTACATAATTCTCTGTAATTCCAACACTACCATATATTCTTTCACGTTTTACCATGAAAACACATCAGACTTGTGTCCTACAGGGGACGTCCTCTGCCCAATAAAAAACATCTTCTTGTAATCAGCAGTTGGTACACTCTCTTTCCAGCGTTAGTTTGATGTGAAACAACAGATTCACAATCGGCTTGACATAATTGCATGGCACATTATTTGATGATGGGCAGATGTCCGTCAATCGGGCCGATACTGATGTTCAACCGATACATCGTTGCATCCCCATTTAAGATAAGTCACACAAATGCTTTTGAAATGTTATTTGCAGGGTTTTTTTTAACGTTTTCCTGAGACATATCCCGCTGGGTTGGATTTATCTATTGAGTTGCACTCAGGCAAAGCATCATTTGGACTTCTTAATAAATTAATTCCAAAATACTTTTCCAGAATATACATCCTTGCCTCCCTCCCATCTCTGCCTGAGAAGGTCAGCACAAACCCATAAACAGAAATGTGGAGAATCCTTTATATTGGAGGCTTTTAAATATTATTCACACAACTGTTACTCTCCTGCATTTACCCCTAGTTGGAATTCCTAAAGTTGTAACTTTTCTGGACACTTGCTTATCATGTCACCCTATCGCAAAAAACTTCATCTTTCTCTCTGTGCAGAGTGACGTTTTTTTGGCTTCTGGCTTAGTCCAGAGATATTACCATTGCAGTAATTCATTTTTCTCTCCTTTTAGTGTTTTTGACGTGGGTGAACTGCCACAGTGTGCGCTGGGCGACGTGTGTCCAAGATGTCTTCACTGGGGGCAAGCTTTTGGCTTTGGGCCTCATCATAATCATGGGTTTGGTCCAAATATGCAAAGGTAAGGTTTGCTGCCTCCCTCCATCATATCACGACTCCTCTATTTTAACTGCACCCCAATTTTAAAATGACTTCTTCATAACACCAGAATAGAGGAAACCTGTTTTTAAAGTGGCAGTACTTAGTTACAACACACACACTGTGCCCACAGAGCATACAGTATATCACAGCCTTTTGTGATCTGTTGTGGATTCTGAGAGAGTATGAATTGGGCTAATTTCTTACATTGATAAAACTGGGACTACATCTGTGCTTAGGCATGACTGAATAAAGAGCCTTGATTTCAGCTAATTTAATACTTTCTACAACATCCTTTGTTAAAAATCTCCATATAACAGACAAAACATCACCCGTCATCTGAATGGACAAGGACAGGTTTCTTTGATGATATGCATAGTGAACACATATTAGCATAGTGAACACATATTAGCAACACATGCTCTGTATCTTTAGTGACAAGGCAGCAGGTGACGTTAACATATAATCATCATAACATCGTGTTTAAGGCCTGTAAAAAAAACATTAAAAGCATTGTTGTGTCTGGTGCCCTCTGCTGCACAGCTTGCGGTGTTGAAAAGCAGTTTACATTGGGTTACACTTCATTGCATATCTGAGTTTTTATTTGTTGTTTTTTTGGATCATAGGCCACTACTACTGGTTAGAGCCCATCCACGCCTTCGAGACCTTCAGAGAGTACGATGTTGGTCTGATAGCTTTGTCCTTCCTACAAGGCTCCTTTGCTTATGGAGGCTGGAACTTCCTCAACTACGTCACAGAGGAGTTGGTTGACCCGTACAGGTAACACAAGCACAATTTTAAAAAAACACAACAAATAACATAATGCACTGAGAGAGAGAGTGCATTGTGTTTGTTGAAAATGTCCTGACTTTTCTAATCTTACAAAGACAAAAAACAGAAATAAGCTATCTCAGTTAGAAGTTGTGCGTTGTATGTAGATAGCTAAATTTGTTTTCAACAAAAAAAATGTTTTTATTGGTACCAAAAAATTTGACAATCACACACTTTTACCAGAATTATATATTTATATACTGTACACTACACTATGTCCACTTTACGCTGTGCACTCTAATACATTTCAATTAGTTCTGGCTTTTTTGCAGCCATGTGTGTCTCTAATATTCTGCCCTCAACTTAGCTGTGCTTATCCCAGAAACAGTGTTAAATGTTTGTGTGAAAATAACCACAACATCACAGAAAACAGAACAAAAACATAGATGATGATGCTGCAACCAAGTCATTAAAGTATATGGACAACAAAAAAGGTCCACAAATTGATCCCTGAGGGATACCATAAATGGTTTCTGAGTAGTTATTCAAAGTTTAGTGATGTTTTTGTTTGGGAACATCAAACCTCTGTCAGAAAGAATTTACATACGATGAACTGCAATCTTTTTTTCACCCACACAGAAATCTACCACGTGCAATTTTCATCTCTATCCCTGTGGTGACCTTTGTTTACGTGTTTGCCAACGTGGCCTATGTCACCGCCATGAGCCCGCAGGAGCTGCTGGCATCAAATGCTGTGGCAGTGGTGAGAAAACAAACTCTCAAAAACAAAAAATATGCGTTTGATTATGCATGAAAAGAAAGTGTCTTGTAAGCTTATTAGTCTGTTATCGCCTCTAAAAGTAGTAGCATCTTTGCAGCAGCCATCTAGAGTAACAGCATTGATCTGAGGCATGTTTAGTTTGTTGCCCTTTTACGCTCCTTTTAAAGATGTCCTGATTAGTTGCTGTTATTCAAGTGTTCATGTTTTTCTTCTCTGTCTGTACTCCTAATATTTCTCCCAGACATTTGGAGAGAAATTGCTAGGAGTAATGTCATGGATCATGCCCATCTCTGTGGCGCTCTCCACCTTCGGGGGAGTCAATGGCTCCCTCTTCACGTCATCGCGGTCAGTTTGTCTCCCACGTCTCCACCCACTCTGTCCTTCCTTTCTTCTCCGTCTAGCTTCTGTGACTGCTCTGCTTTTATTGCTTTGAGTGTTGTTTCTTTGCTGCTTTTGAAACATTGCCCTGGACTTACCTGAGATTTACATAGAGAAGCTTGGTAATCGGGGTGAAAATTAAAATCTCAACAGGAATAGAATACATTGGAGAGTTACTGCTCATTTCTTGGGTTACGAACCCCTATGTCAGACTACAGGGAAACTGCCTGAGCCTAAATCTTTATTCTTCTAGAAGCCTTGTCAGCCTACTAAAATGACCCCGCTGAACGAAAAACCCATCCTAAAGCACTATGGGCTCAGTGCTGTTTTTTTGTTCCAGTTTTCACCCTGTATTTCCACCTGTAGACTATTCTCTTCACTGGTGCTTCCATTAGATTTGTTTCCTGAGTGTTTTGCGCGGCTGGTGAGTGCACATGGCAAGCAGGCACCAGCTGGCTCAGCTCTCATGACTTAACCTCTCGTCTCTCAGACTGTTTTTCGCCGGAGCGAGGGAAGGCCATCTCCCGCGTCTGCTGGCCATGATTCACATCAAACGCTGCACTCCCATCCCGGCGTTACTGTTTACTGTAAGTCTAAACAAAATCACATCTGCTCTTCTGCTTTTATGTCACCTCTGTGCTCAGCTTGTGCAGAAATGATACTTCTCTCCCCTTGCAACACATTTAGTTGATCTCCACTCTACTGATGTTGTGCACGAGTGACATTTACACCCTCATAAACTATGTGGGTTTCATCAACTACCTCTTCTACGGCGTCACTGTTGCCGGGCAGATTGTGCTGCGTATCAAAGAGCCCAAGTTATATCGACCCATCAAGGTAAAGAAACGCACAGAACAACTTAAAATTATCTTTTAAAAACCCAACATGCCATCTTGTTATAACATCTGTGTCCGTCCCCAAATCCTCCAGGTGAGCCTGTTTTGGCCAGTGATCTACCTGCTGTTCTGGGCTTTCCTGCTGGTCTTTTCTCTCTACTCTGAGCCGGTCGTCTGCGGTATCGGTCTTGCCATCATGATGACAGGCGTCCCCGTGTATTTCCTGGGAGTCTACTGGGAAAACAAGCCACAGTGTGTTGATATCACTATGGGTAAGGCAACAAACGGGTCCAGGTTCAAGCATACAAGTGTTAAGTTTCCACATTTAAAAAAAAAAAGCAAATGGGTGTAAATGTATCCCTAGAATTTGAAGTTAGAGGTCTCATAGCTCTGGTTGATAAAGGACTCTCTAAAATCACAATACATAGTACAGATGGCTTGGTTTTGTTTTCACCCTAAAGAACACCGTCAAGTGATTTTATATTACAGCCCAAACTCTGATCCTTTGTAACTGTAACGGTAGTTTTTGTGCTTAAAACCCACCCACATAATATTATTTAATTCTGATATGAGGGAAGTGCATCACTGAGTGCTGAAGGTCATCCATGTGCAGCCTTTTTGAAACTCAAGATCAAGAGCCAGGAAATAAAATTGCTTAGTCAGTGATTTGGAGAGTAAGTGCATTGAAATGTTAATATGTCAGGGGATATTTTAATGTATAGATTTGTAAGAATATGCAGTTGGGTAGTATGCATTTAAAAATCAGCAGGGGGCGTTATTCTGGTTGGGAGTGTGTATTTGTAAATCAGTGGTCCAAATGAATGCCATCTCTGTTTTGAAGGTAACATTAGGGGTGAAGTCTTCTGTCGGTTTAATCTTGAGGTTAAGGCAAAGATGATGTTAATAAACAACTTGATTGAGTATAATTTTACTAGCTTTTACAAAAAAAAAGGTGTTTAACCAAATGTGAGCCAATCACAGCAGGCGTAAGTCACAGCACTGTGTCACGACATATGACACTGCCCCTGGTTTAAATGTGTGTTTATAAGAGTTGTCCAAGTTTTTACAAAACATTAAAAGACTGTTAAAGGGTATAATTATCAGGACACATGTCAAGTTAACTGAACCACAAATGACTACATTAATTTTCCTGGTCTCTTCCAACTGTATCCAGGTAAAATTACACATCTGTTCCAAAAGCTCTGCTCAGTGGTCTACCCTGTCATGGACGAGAACCCAGAGCCTTCTGGGCCTCAAACGACGGACGGCACTGATGAAGATGGAAACATTTCTCAGATTGATGATTGAACATTTGCCTAAAGACTCCGTCACATTCACTTACGTGGTTTGGATGGAAAAAAAAAAGTTTGACCCCAAGAAAGATGCACAGATGGAAAACATGCTCACCTGAACTTTCTGCCTCTGTTTTTGACTGGCCTTAATCCTGACTGCCATTTTTACATGTAAGGGTGGGGAAATGTGATTGAAATGAAATAACACTTACTTGAAACATTGAAACTGCAATGATGAACCACATTCTAGGTTGTTTTCACATTACAATTGAAAGCTTTTCCACGTGTTTATCTGCACTAGTTGTTTGTTAGTTTTGGAGCCAGTTGTAAAACATTTTTAATATGCAAAATGTGTATTGTTCAGAGTGTTTGTTTATAATATGACCTCACTAATATAACACTAAAATGACTTTTTCCAAAGGTTAATGGCTTTTATTCACATTGGACTCCTAACATTAAGTGTGTTTTTATTGTCATTGGAAGCACAATATCTTGACGTGCATAATATAATCAATAATTAATTCAGAGAGGGCAGACCTGGCTTTAGAGAGGAAATGTTTGTGAGTTACTAACTTGGTGTTATTCCACATTTTGCCCTGTGAACCATTTTTCCTTGAAAATTGCTTCTTCAAATACACACGGCAGCTTTTCCTAGAAAAAAACGGACAGTCTCACAGAATAGCAGCTATGGTTCTTTGAATGCACAGAAGGCTTATGATGGTGAATTCTGAATGTTTTTGTGGTGCATATGCCAGGTATACAGTATATACACCTATATGTTTAGACTTGATCATATCTTGCAGTAGTCCTAGGTTTTTTTCTTTTGTTCTTATGCCACCTAGGTTATGTTTAGCTCACCTACAGGGGTGCCCAGTTTCTTTCACAATGAACGGTGCTGCAGCAGTGTTGTTGGTATTGTGCTGCCTGCTGCACCTCCTCATAAATGTTTCATCCACCTGCTGGAACCTCGACGTAGGAGGACGTACACTGGGCGATCACATTACGGAAGTCACGGTCGGCTTTGACAAGCCTAGGTGGGTCAATTGTTACTTTCCCCCAAATATGTCAGGATAGTGAATGAACAGGCCTTCAGAATAAAAGCCCGAAGCTCTGCAAACAAAACAAAAAGTTGCCTGACTTGTAGAATTTGCATGTTTCAAAATAGCCTAAACTTCAAACTCATGCAGGGGTGGTAAAAAAAGAAAAAAAGAAGAGGTAATTGTATCTGTCTTTGGCAAAAGATTAGATCTGATTAAAATGTTTGATTGGAAAAGATACTAAATGCACCCTGAATCAGATTAATTTGTCAAAGCATCTAAAAAATGAGCCATTTTCACTGCACAGGTGTCCTGTCAGAATGCAAGGTAGGGATGTAATTAACATTAAGAGCTCTGAACAGGGTTGTATAGATTACATGAAGGTCCTTGTGGGGATTCAATTATTTTGATAATCAGTAGAAGCAACGTTTAAGACATATAAGAAAAATGTTAGATATTTAATTTAATTAAAATAAATTGAACAATTTAGTATTTCTTCCGGAAAGTTTTGACATTTTCAGAGATTACATTTGATACTTCACGGCAGAAGAGCTTAGTTGTAAATCAATGAAATGGTAGAGTTTGATTTAGTTGCTTCAATTTCAGCATCCTGACATTGCACATGCTGACTTGCTGTGACAAAGTAATCCGTGAACCCCTTCAGTTTTCATTTAAAGCTCCTGTGAGGAACTTAAACCAATTCAAGTGACCCCTTCAGACAGAGACTTGCCTCTAATCTCTTTGCTAATTTTGTTCTTTACATGTGACAGTATTGTATTTTCAACAAAAATTCAAATCAGAATTCATTATAATAATCAAATGTTTCAGGCCTCCTACTTAAGAATCTTATAGACAGTGCAAAAAATGCCTGTTTCATTCTCATGCACTCAAACTACTATATAAATTAGGAAGTCTGTCTTTATGCTGATGGACTTGTGTGCTATTGAAGCTCATAAAGGAGGGTTTATATTACTTTCAGTCTGTCTCGTAACCAGTTAAAAACTTCCTAGAGGAGCTTTAATGAGGGCCTGTTTATTTCCCAGCAGCTGTGGGAGTTGGAGTAGCCTAGCGTTTAAATATTAAGTAGGCTAATATGACAAAATATCAAAAACCATGTGGTCTATCAATTAAATGGACAAGAAAACAAATAAAATGTTGCAAATTTTCTTAATTTCTATTCTTTTTAAGACAGTCCAGTGGATCGTTAAACGTACACACAGTGGCGATTCTAAAGTCTGTTAGGGCCCTAGCCAAAAAAAAATAGGGGGGCCCTCCAACCAGCATTCATCACCATCATGTCTGCCAGTGTCTCGTCGCTTACTCCTCTTCCTCTTTTTTCCTGTTTCTTTTTCTCTCCTATAGACGGATAATTCCTCTTCATTTTTATCCGTTGACTTTCATTGACAAACTTTGGTTTTCACAGCAATAATGCATGCAACACTCAGCAGGGCAACGAGAATGAGTGGAGGAAGATGGGGGAGGTTTCCTGCTGTCGTTGCAAAATGTGCACATTTTGGGTCACTGCTTTGGTTTACGTTTGTCAGCTCTCAGGGGCCTCCTACTGGTCTGGGGCCTCAAGCAGTTGCCTGCCTTGCCTGTTGATTAGCAGCGCCTCTGCTTACACAGCTGAAAGAAACGCAAACCAAAAACGGTTTAATAACAACCACGCCTTTGCTGCCATACAATTTCCTAAAGCCAAATATTATGTAAAATATAAAGGCCCTTTAAAACAATGGCCTCCTTAAAAAAAATAGACACGAATTCCCAAATGCTGTGTATCCAAAGAGATTTATTTTGAAAGGTATAACCGGAAGTCGTGTGAGTAGTTTCGTCTACCTTGACACTACATGGATTCACAGTATTTCCAGCCAACTGTGTACTGCCGAGTATTGGAGGGGGGTCGGCTGAATCGGTTCACTTTTTAAATCCCGGGGCGTCCCTGTACAGTGAAAAGGTACGTTGTTATTTGATAGATTTTATCGTAAACGTAAACACACTGTGATGCTAACTTAGCTTAGCTCTTTAGCTCCACAGTCTCACTGAGCAGGCTTGACAGCATCTGCAAGGTTAGCTCTGCTCGGTCAGTTTGCTAGCCCCTCGACTCATTTCACTGACCTGTACTATCGACTGGAGGAGTGTGGAGCTAACTTGTTTGTCAGCTAGTTCACTGAAAGGTTTCTTTACAAATTTATTAAGTATCACAGACGCAGATATTTGACAGCAACTTTCTGTCAAAGCAGCCTAAGGAATGAAAAACGCAGCAGCAATCTGTCACTAGACACAGAGGTCAGTTTACAAGACTTGGGTGGCATTTTGAGTTTTTAATTTTGTATAAGAACAGTAGTTGTTTGTTTTTGTAACAGTACATCTCTTTAATAGATGTATTATTGAGTAGTAGTAACAGCTTTGTCTTTGCATGTGAAGCCTTTTCTGATTGAGGAAGTGAAATCAAACACTGTACAACTACTCAATGAATGGGTTTGTTTTCTTTGAATGCTTTATTTTAAGCGTCTCTCTCTCTCTTTGTCTCTCTCTATCACACACACACACACACACACACACACACACACACACACACACACACACACACACACACACACACACACACGCACACACACACGCACACACACACAGCCATGTCTCCATCAGTCCAGCTGCAGGAGATGATCCGGGCCATCAGGTCAGCCAGGACACAGTGTGAGGAGCGGGGTGTCATCCAGAGGGAGTGTGCAGCCATCCGGGCCCAGTTCAGACAATCGGACAACGGTGGACGATCTCACAACCTGGCCAAGCTTCTCTATGTGCACATGCTGGGCTACCCTGCTCACTTTGGTCAGGTGAGGGGATTTGGCTAATTCCTGTCATGGGTTTGCTTGTGTTGAGAGTTCCCTGTCATTGCAGCTCCAGGATCTGTGGTTGATTCTCTCAAGCAAAGTCTGGAGCATCGCTTACCCATATCATAAAAAAATGGGTCATTGAATCCATCCAACAGGGAGGGAGCTGGAGCACCGGGTCCAGCTAGGGCGGCTGCTCAAGACCCACCATGCCTGACCTCTTCTTTGAGCTCTATGAGGGAGAAATGTCCCTCTCGGCATTAGTAGCGTCAGTGTTTCAAGTGACTTCACATTAAAGGCGTTGTTGTTCTTTCTGTTAGATGGAGTGTGTTCGAATGATAGCCAGCCCTCGCTACAGTGAGAAGCGTGTGGGGTATCTGGGAGCCATGATGCTGCTGGATGAGAAGCAGGACGCTAGTTTGCTCATCACCAACTCCATCAAGAAGTAAGGACTGTCATTTTGACTTTAAATCTGCAAACCCATCCAAACAGAATTAGTTGTGGTTCCTATACCAATTTTTTTATAGCAATTATTTGTCAGTTAAAAGGAACTTCATCAATTTAACACATGAATGTCTGTTAATGGGTCACTGAGGGGCAGATTCAGAACTGAAAATAAAGTTGTGTAAATCTTTTCGTGGCTTCAGAGGTTGCTGAGTAAAGTCTCTTGCGTTTCTTTAAATAAGATCACTGGAGACGTTTTTAAGTATTGGGTAAGAAAGAAGGGAGCAATTTGAAGCAAGACTAAATTACCTGATGGGAGCTAAAAACACCAAAAAATCCAACTTCACTGTCGACGTTTATTTGATGAAGTTGACAGATTTAGACAAAGATGAATATTTGCATTGGGAAAAACGAATACCGTAAAACTTCTGATGAATGCCCATCAAATTTTAAGGCCCCCTCCCCTTTTCTAGCCTGGCGTTACCGCACGTTTTGAAATAAAGGCAGCTCTCAACTAGAGGCCCCGAGGTGTTCAGTGATCAAATATATAAAGAGAAAGAGCAGCAAGACACCAAAAATAAAGATGCACTTGTGCTGGCTTTGAAGATTATACGAAATAAATATTTAAATTATGGAACCAAATGTATTTTCATCCTTTATGCTCAATTTTAAAGCGATAAAATAAGCTTCAAACTGCATGAGACACTCCAGCACAGCGCTCATTAGTCGTCATAGTAACAGGGGGTGTCTCCCTCTCCCCCCCCCAACAGAGCAGCAGGTTGGTCTGGATGCATGGGCTGTCTTACAAAGCAAGGTCAAATTAGTGATTCTTAATTGAACTTGTTTATCGATATCCTTATTTTGTACACACACATTCTGTCTGCTGTGGATTTACAATTTTAAAGTCTATCCTATCTTAATAAAGATTTTAAGTCTCAAATGAAGGCAGGGTCGTATTATAGGCTAAAGTAAGTAGAAGCCCAGGCTACTATTAGAAGATTTACGGTATATCATCCTCTTTATAGATATATATATATATATATATATACAAACAATAATAGCTTCTATTCCCTTGAAGGAACGCTGGATATCAATATGAAATCTTCAAACACACGACACAGTCTGTGTGGCTGTGATGCATTCATCACCTTATTTGGAAAGGTTAAAAGCTGTTAAATATCCCTGAATGTAATAATGTGTATGATTACAGCTATATAACATTCTGTCATTACAATATGTCCTGATACATTGAGCCTCTCTTTATACACAGGTAGCAGGTTCTTTATATTAGGAGTTACAATCGCAGACAAACTCTCACTCAAAGTGTCCAAACGTCTTTTTTTACAATTATATCATTGTGTGTAGAAGCATATTATAAAGCTTTACATGCAGTGTGTTAAACTAAAGAAGGTAGTTTAACATAACATGATGACACAGAGCGTTCTGTGTTACATGTTTGGGATTGTTTGATCTGTGATTGTGTTTTTTTCCCCTCAGACTACAACACACTGGATTAGTGTAGAACATTCAAATCAAGTATTAATCGATCCGTACTTCATTAAAGTAATGAACAGCAGTACACTGTCATGCATTTCAGTTTGTGCAAAAGAAAAAATGAGGAGCAAACATGAGCATGTCTGATAGTTCACAACAAGACTTCTACAGTCGTATGATGGATGTGAAACTGTAAACATGTTGAGAAGAATACGGGCTGCTAAGCACTGTCCTTGTCTGTTCTACAGTGACCTCTCTCACAGTAACCAGTATGTGCAGTCTCTGGCTCTGTGCACTCTGGCCTGTATGGGTTCAGCCGAGATGTGCAGAGATCTGGCGCCAGAGATCGACCGTCTGCTCCGAGCCTCCAACTCCTACATCAAGAAAAAGGTGGGAGCAGCCAGCTAGCGGGGTTATTGTGGTTTCTCTTGCTGTCAGCAGCAGTTAACAACATGAATACAACTAGCTCTGCAATCACCATTGACTGTTTCTACACTCACTGCTCATAAATAGGCTTCATACTTAAGTCTACTACACTAATTGCTCTTACAATTTCATTACTACAACTATCCCTTCGTCAAGCCCCGCCCTCCTTGGTTACTGTTACTAGTTTTTTTTCCATTTGAAACAATTGAAACTACCTTGAGATTTGACAGACTTTTATATGTCCTTAATTGATTTGATTCTTTAAGAAACATGGCCTCAGTAAAAGAACAAGTACAGAGATACAGCGGGATAATGAGGATAACTCCAAATCTCTAAAAACGTGTAAAAATCATTTGGCTGCTAGCCGTCTCGCCTCTACTGACTTTCCTCTGGACTCCATCAGTGACCGTTTCTGGAGCCAGGGGTCTGAAATATCAGGGCCGTCAATATGTAGTTGAGAGTTATGAGCACAATTTATAAATCACAGCGACATCAACTAAAGCTAAATGCTGTAGATCCATTCTTAAAGGACAGAAGCCTCATTTACTGTCTGTGGAAGTGTTTGCCAATGAAACTGTCACAGGGCAGAACTGCTCATGTACTGCTGGGTGGGTCACTTCATAAAGCAAAAAAAAAGATAAATTATTACAGATTGTAGCTAGACCTATATGGAGTCAGATCAGTCTCAATATTCATGAATGCAAACAGAAGGATTCACAAATGTATTTCAATGCACACACAAATAGGTATCATTCTATATAAATGTAAAAAAAATCCACAAATATATGATACATGTGGATCTTGTTACATTTATATACAAACTGTTCTGTCTGCATTTACAGACTGTTTGTCTTGTGTGAACCTCACTGCATTTGTGTGTGGGATTTTTGAGACTCCCCTGCCGTGGTTCAATTCACAAATGCATTTTTTTCAACAGGGAAGTGTCTGTAGCCTATCAGATGTCTCCTTCCTGTTCAGCCAATCACAGTAGTGTAGATTCGAGGGTATGTTTTAATGTGATCACTAAGCGTTACATCTGCGCAGACAGCGATTAGCCTAGCTGTCTGATTCAAGTCATCTGTGTGCTATTTTGTAGAGTACAAATAAAGATTTTCCGTCTGACGTTTGTCGGTTTTAACTTACTTTGTGACTCCGCAAACTCTTAGCGAGTGTTATACGAGTATGCCCCTTTGTGTATAGCTCAGTGCGCATGCGTGTGGATGGTGAGGAGAGGCAGAGCGGAGGCGAGTTTGTGTGTTTGATCGGTGTGTGCGCGAGTCACGTTGTTGATGCCGGGGACCGGAGCAGTGTCAGAGCAGAGAAACGAGTGTATGTACAGTTTGATCTCTGTGTGTCATAAACGGACCGACTCCTCAAGAAACAAGCCGGACTCTCCGTGTCTGCTTACTGCCTGCTGCTGTTCAGTAAAAGTGACACTTCAGCCCTGGAGCTGGAGCAGACCAGTCTCCCCAGTGCGCTCTGACCACGGTCGGAACGCAGGAAAAGATAACACTACTAACGTCAGTGTTATCTTTTCAAAATAAATGTTGGCACTGTTCATTCTCATAATGGGGACGTGAACGGTGTTATTTGGATGTTATTTGGTTGTCAACGTGATTACGATAGTAAACAATGAGTCCTAAAGCCCCCAACACATCGGCATAAATATCAGCAGTTTATTCAACACCTGTTAAACCGTCACACCGGTGAGACAGTTCATACATAACCACACACAGTCAATATACCCACCACGATAAACAACTTTCCATCTATAGTACGACAATATCAGAGACTATTTGTAGGCTACTCTTCAAAATAGCACACAGATGACTTGAATCAGACAGCTAGGCTAATCGCTGTCTGCGCAGATGTAACGCTTAGTGATCACATTAAAACATACCCTCGAATCTACACTACTGTGATTGGCTGAAGAGGAAGGAGACATCTGATAGGCTACAGACACTTCCCTGTTGAAAAAAATGCATTTGTGAATCGAACCACGGCAGGGGAGTCTCAAAAATCCACACACAAATGCAGTGAGGTTCACACGTGACAAACAGTTTGTAAATGCAGACAGAACAGTTCGTATATAAATGTAACAAGATCCACATGTATCATTTATTTGTGGATTTTTTTTACATTTATATAGAATGATACCTATTTGTGTGTGAATCGGAAATACGTTTGTGAATCTTGTTTTTTTATTTGTGAATTTTTTTTACATTTATATAGAATGATACCTATTTGTGTGTGCATTGAAATACATTTGTGAATCCTTCTGTGTGCATTCATGAATATTGAGACTGATCTGACTCCATAGACCTACTACATTTAAAAAATATCCGTCACATAACCAAATGACATAAACAACCTTCCTTGGGTTTAGGGAACAGGATGATTTTTTAACTTTGTTTTCATTTAGGTTTTATGGTGATGTTGTCCTCGTGTTTGTTGTCTTCTGTAATTTTCTGCTGCAAAACAAATTTCCCCTTGTGGGACAATAAAGAATCGGAATTGGAATCTGAAAATTCTCCCAGGTTGCGATGTAGATATTTTGAGTCCCTCTTGCAGACCCTCGAGCACCTTTTTAACCATGTTTAGTAACAAAATTAAAGTCCCAATTTCACCGTGACACGCTGAAAAGACTTGGCCCAGGCGAAAGTTTGTCTAACCGGAAGTAGTCCAGCAACGGTTGCTTTGAGAGGGAGCTCTCTGATTGGTGGTCAGCGAGCCAACAAAGGGTCAATTACATAAATGTGAAAGATGGATTGAGTTTTCCTCCTCTGTAAGGCAGCCTTTATGAAATGATGGTGCATTTTTGATGTTGATGTTCTCTGTTCCAGTGTTGGGATGATGGGTTATCGTTTTATTTTCAGTTTATGCAATCATCCAGCTGGATCTAACCACTTGGATGTAAAATGACTTGTTACTTGTTTGCACACAAACTCCTTGTATCACAGGATCCTACAGTCAGCTGCTGAGTGTAGTGTTGATGAGATTTTGTTGACGACTGTTCCTTCCAGGCTGCTCTGTGTGCTGTTCACATTGTAAGAAAAGTCAACGAACTTGGTGAGCTCTTCGCCCCCGCAGCTCGAGCCCTACTCTCTGAGAAAAACCACGGTGAGCTGGTCCGTCTTTATGTTACCACTTCGTGTCATGTTGCTAACTTGACTCACTAATACCCATATATCCCATGATCCCTCATGGATTGGTCTGTGTTTACCGGCAGGCGTGTTACATGGTGCTGTGGTGCTCATCACTGAGCTGTGTGAGAGGAACCCAGAGACTCTGGAGCGCTTCAGAAAGGTGCGAAAAGAACAAACATCATCATTTTTCTTTATTTAAGAAGCTCTGTATCTCTGCTCTCTCTTTCTCAATCTGTAAAAAACCGTAACGTGTTTGTGCTGTGTGTATCTCAGACTGTACCAGAGCTGGTTCAGATCATGAAGGGTTTGGTCATTTCCGGGTACTCACCGGAGCACGACGTGGCAGGAATCAGTGATCCCTTCCTACAGGTCAGTCTGGACTCGACAGCAGCTAAACCCACCTTCATACACCATCACATCCATCCATTCAAATGTCTTAAAAACACATGTCGAAGTTGTTTTATGAGATATGTCTTGTGCTGATTGTCGTCTATATGCCACTATCTTTCTCAGTTAATTAAAAGAAGACAGTTTTCTGTTGAATTAATCTTTTTTTTAAATGTAACACCCCTTCCAAATGATTCACAAAACTTATGAGCCAGCTGGCAGTTATGGGTGACGTCTGTGCTTTAGTTTTTAAACATGTTTGTTGATCTTATACATTCTTTGTGTAGACAAATGTAGAACAGCCTTCACTCATTAGAGCAGATGGCAGTATATGAAAACACAAGAATAAGAATAGTACTCCTTCACTTGATAGTAAAAAAAATCTGTTTGAATACACTTAGAATTCAAACACAATCTGCATCAGTTGAAAAAGGACCGAAGATTCAAATGATGAATACAGAACTTTACGGTCAACATTTAGACTTTCAAATACAGTAAACAAATACAGACACACGTCCAGTTTAGACAAACAGTCCTCACACTAAAGTGTATTTATTTGTGTCCTTTGCCTCAGTCTAACACTTCCAATGCTTCTTAATCGTTATTATTTTTGACAAATTCCAAAGATGTCTCCCAAACATCAACAAACTCTGAATCTTTCTGCCTCACTATTTCAGTTTTTTCAGGAGTCAAACCTTCTGTTAGTTCTTTCAACCATCTGGTCTTTAGTTCTGATGTTCTCACATGAAGCTCTATTGACTGCTGTGAATGTGATTATAGTATAATCCGTATCAAGTATTACTTTCCATATCAGTGTGGCTTGGTACATTCCTGATTTAAAGATCCCATATTATGCCCTTTTTGGGGTTCATATATCTAATTTATGTGCCTACTAAAGTACGTTCACAATCGCTAATGTTCCAAAAAAAGTGTCTGTTTTCATGTACTGCCGATCGATGCAGCCCGTCTCATCTGCCTGTGTTAGTTACGCTCAGAAGTGCCCACATCACGTGTGCCAAGTCTGATCTGATTGGTTGGCCGATCTGCTCTGTTGTAATTGGTCAGTCGTTCGGACAATTCTCGGAAATGTTACGCCACTTTTACCATATTGGGAATGTAGCTAATGTGCAGCATGAGCTTGTGCTTGCCACAACGAGCCAATGGGCTTGGATCAGTGACATCATCGCAGTGTGATATCACACTGCACTTTTCAACGAGGGGGGCTAGAACCGAGTGTTACATGCTGCTACTGCTACTGCTAACAGGAGGAGGTAGGAGAAGCCGCGTTTCTGCGGACTTGGAATTTTTGCACATAGATGTGCCTAAACATGCACAAGACACCTGGAAAACACACTAAAGAGCATATAAAACCAGAAAAAGCATAATATGGGACCTTTAAAACCACAGACTGTAAATATTAGTGGACTAAGCCTGAGTGATGTCAGCCATCTGTTACCGCAGGGGGCTCCGGAGGCTCATCGTCAGCAGCCGCCTCCATGCTGGAAATCCTGGCTCAGTCTAACTTTCAGTCAACCTAACAACAGGCTGAGAGCTGGAGCTGAGGCGGGTTTTACGCCTGATGACAAACCGTTACATCACGCCCACCTGTCAATCATGTCAGCTACGCGCCTAACTATGGATAACACTTATTGTTCATAAAATCAAAACAGAGCCATTTAAAGAAAAATCACCCCCATACAGTGTGTGCCTGTGATGACAATAACTAATCAGAACTATTTAGTTTTTTGTACCAGGCTGTAGACATGTTAACTTGTGCTGTAAAAACGGCTGTTTTGGAGCCAGCCTCAAGCAGACACACGATGAACAGGATTTTATACTTCCACATTGGCTTCACTTGTCAAGACCGGAGGTTGCTGCTTGTTTAAAAAAAAACAATAAATATGTGGAATCAAAAAGAGCTCTGTGAAGTGATTAAACTGCAGCAGATGCTTGACTGTCTTTCTGTTTTGAATGACATTGACTGTAGAGACTCTATAGATTCAGATTCTTTATAGACTTGTTGAATTCATTTCAATGTAAAGCAGCAGCCATTCAGCACTTGACTGGTGCTTTCAAATCCAAATGTCTGTGACCCTTTCTCCCTCCATCGCTCTGACTCTCATATCGCTTGTTAGCGTTTCTTTTTTTCAGTGTCTTTCTTTCTCACTAACACAAGTATTTATCTATCCTCTCAGCCTACCTCCTATTGTCCATCATCAAGTCTACCAAAATAACTCGTGGTCAGCCTGTTTACTGTCTGTGGCCTCCGTCCTCAGGTACGCATCTTAAGGTTGCTGAGGATTCTCGGTCGCAACAACGAAGTAGCCAGCGACGCCATGAACGACCTCCTAGCTCAGGTACAACGGTCACTGTCAAGAGAAAAAGAAATTACATAATGTTTTTGTTATTAGTATGTTACTTGTTCTTTGTTTCTTAATCAAAAGGATAGACTGTTTAATCATTTGACAACTTTTGGTGTCAAGATGTGAAATCAAGAGGCCACTGATTACAAGATGTCCAACTCCATCAAACCGCATAAAAACAGGATTAACTACCTCAGAAACTATTTTTCTCATTTATTTGTTAAGTGTATTTCTTATATACAGTCTTTTTTTTTTAATCAATCTTATCCAGCCCTGTTAGAGAACAAACTCTCCCATGTATGCTGATGAGGTGTATACGCTGCTGTCACTCCTTTCTTGTTTACTTCTCATGCTCACTACCCGCTCAGTCAAAGCATCACCTCTGTGTTTCTCCTGAAAGAATCAGCACAAACTGGGTGTTCAGAACAACAAATGTAAAACAAGTCCTGACTCGTTTTGTCAATTGATGGAAGAGAGCTAATTAATGAGTGCATGTTGTTGTATTAATAATATATTGACTTGTCTGACTTGTCACACAGGTGGCTACCAACACCGACAGCACGAAGACTGTTGGCAACGCTGTTCTCTATGAGACAGTCCTCACTGTGTTGGACATCAAGTCAGAGAGCGGCCTCAGGGTGAGACGTCACAAACACTCCTTAGTGTGGTTTCATTAATACAAAGGGAATAACACTACTCTAATTATTGAATCAACTCAGACATGCTTCTCTTGACTTGTGCCACAGGTTCTGGCTGTGAACATCCTGGGAAGATTTCTCCTGAACAACGACAGGAACATTCGGTTAGTTCCTGGGTTTTTTTCTTTCTTTTTTTCTTCCATCACAAATTCCTGATTGCGATACGTCACGATTATGACACGCCACGCTATGCCAGGATACAATGTGATATGATACGGTTCAATAGGGAAATCTGTTTTTGGCTCCAGTGCTGCACACATAGCTGCCTCTACAGTAGAATAAAAAAATGGAACAATAAAAACAAACAACAATCCACATGTAAACAACATATATTGTACATCATCATTATTGTACAAGATCTGCATAGAAACAAAACAAAACAAAACCACACCATGACACTATTGCACATGCAGCCTAAAGAAACATTCAACATTTTGTTGAAGGTGGGCACACCTTACTTCTTTTCCCCATCCTCCCTTCCTCTCTTATCTCTCTGGGTCACTTTACCTTTTCCGTTCCACAAGGCCAACAGCAAAGTTGCTGCAGCCAGAGAGAGAAACCTCCCCGCAGGCTGTTATTAGTATGAGCTCACTAATCACTTTCCCCTGGAGCCTCAGCGGCCGGTCTCTGTCAGCCTGAGGAGCTGATGTCTTCATTTTTTGGCCCTGTCATTTCTCATCAGGCAGGGTGGAGGCCAAGTTTGTCTCCATAGGGGCTGTGTGGTCATGCAGGCCTGTCTGGTTCTACCTGCAGGGAAGTAATATGACTGGTTCATTCCTCTGAGCAGTGCACCGCTAGATAACATCTCCCCCGTGCTCACATCAATACTTAATAAGTTCATGAGACATTTCAAGTGGAAAGATCAATTATTTATAATGCCAAGTTCAGAAAGTGAAGTTTGTACAGAGCTGTTTAATAATCTAACAAACTATTAATACTGGGGGGAAAAAAATACTTTTTGTTATATCATGATGAAGTATAAAGATTAGAGATCTTTTTTTGTGTCTGCTCTCTATTTACGTCCAGGTACATTGCCATGATCTCTCTTCAGAAGATTGTCGGGACGGACCACAATGCAGTGCAGCGCCACAGGGGGACCATCGTGGACTGCCTGAAGGACCAGGACGCTTCTGTCAAACGGTAACTTTTACCTCTTCAATGCGTGTCAGACACAACTGGTTTACCGCTGATGTTTGCCTGGAAAAATGGAGAGAAGTCAGAGAAACAGTTTAAAAGGCCACTGGAGAAGATCAGAGTCTGATATAAAACACAGTTTATTGTGCCTTTAACAGCAAACGATCAAACTGGAGCAGACCCTGGAACTCTGCTCTTTTATACCCTCTTAAAGGAGATCTATGATCCTCACTTTCACCATAAATGATGTCAGTCTGGGACACCTACTGAGTTGTTTGCGAGATGTGTAGCTAAAAAACCTCCTTATTTTCTTTTACTGTCGTCTTTGAATCCCTCATTTCAGCCTCTGCTTGAAAATGTTCATTTCAGCTGCTGTCTCTTTAAGGCCCCCCCCCCTCCTCAGGTGCCCACTCTCCTCACGTTGCAACCAACATCCAACATTGTAACATTATATGTATGTATATAAATATGGATCAGCATAACAGATCTCCGTTAAGATGAAGAAATACAAAAAAAAACACATACTGTGCGCTTTTCTGGATTTAATTTTACATAAGGCTCACCCTTGTTTTCACACACATAAACATAATGCAGCTGGTGCAATCCACATCAGGCTCTCACATCCCTCTGTGCTTTCACTTCCAGCACATCTGCCCTCCACAGAATTTGCAAATCTAAGCAGATTTATATCTCACAGTTTCCCACGTATGCATCTATCCAATAACTCGCTCATATTCCCGAGACCATTTGTCCCCCTCCTTTTCTGAAGCGTCCTCGCACCTTTAGCTCCTCCTATCCGAGATTCATTATACTCCCTGACGTGCAGTGCCTCTGTAGCTGTGCTCTGAAAGCACTCAGTCTATAGCACTTCTTGTAAAGGCAATAACATCACTTATATAGGTGATCATAAGTGTAACAGAATATGTCACTTTTGACGATAGATGCAGTAAAGCTCGTTTTTATATGAAGTTTTGATGTTTTTCTCATGCTGTCAACAGTCATAATAATTTGAAACTTTAAGGATTTCTGAAGAACTGCATCTCTGCTCCCTAATCGAGGTTCAACAAAGGAACAGAATATAACTGGGTATTCTGCATTTTGATTGGGAAACAGCACAGCGATGGAGGCTATCTCCAATCCTACCAACAATATAAACAGTACGAGCTGACACTTTAAACCTACTTCAAACTTATTAGACAGCCAAACACATACCAGGGAATGAACTCGGAAACAAATGGTGCAGAAGGACACACAGGTTCTCTTTATTGATCTGTTGGTTGTCTTCTGTTTATAATTCTGGATACTCGATCAGGCACTTTCATCCTTGTTGTTGTTAACCATTTTAGCTAGGGGCGCTGGTCTTTTTTATGATGACATGAGTCTGAAATAAAGTAAAGTAGCGTCGTGGTTAGTGCGTGCACCCCATGTACGGAGGCTTTAGTCCTCCAGGAGGACGGCCCGGGTTCAAATCAAACCTGTGGCTCCTATCCCTGCATGTCATTCCCCACTCTCTCTCTCTCCCTGATTTCTGACTCTATCCACCACCCTGTCTCTAAAAAAAGACATAAAAAGCCCCAAAATAAACCTTAAAAAAAACAGTTTAGAAAATTTCCGATGTGTTACAAATTTGAAAAACAAAATGAGGTATTGGCAGGAACATATGCTCTCTAAAAGCACCTTAACATTAATATACACCTTGAAACTCTTAGTGATATGCTTTTGTACGTACTGGTCCTTTAATACCAAATTGATTCAAATGTGTTTTGTCTCAGCTCCCTTAAAAAGTTTGAAATATAAAGCTGCAGGGAGCACAAAGAGTAAGAGTTGAATTCATTGTGCATTAAAAGAAAAAGCTTCCTACAGATATAAATGTAGCGAAGATCATTTTCTTAGTAAATCACACCCTGACATATCTCTTTTATTATCGTCCCTTTAGTGAACAAGATATGGGGAAGTATTATACTGTAAGCTTTCTGTGAGCTTGTGATTTATATCCATACTAATGAGGATAGTCAACATACATGGTCTAAATCTTCAGAAAAGTCAATTACATTAAAGCCCCCAGTGAGCAAGAACAAGTGAGTTTGTAACCCAGGGTCACTCACACAGGGAGCTATCTGTTTACATAGGAGCATCTTCCTCACCAAAAAGGCCTGTGTTGAAATGAAGGATGTGTATGGATGCAGAGAGGGATGGAACATGAGTTTTCTTCACCCACAGTGTAATATATATAACCAACAATAATCCTCTTTTTTAATCCCTCCAGCCGTGCGTTAGATCTCTCCTTAGCGTTGGTGTCAGCCTCCAACATCCGCTCTATGATGAAGGAGCTGCTCATCTTTCTCTCCACCTGCCCGCCTGAGCTCAGGTCTCAGGCTGCCAGCGGTATATTCAATGCTGCAGAGAGGTGAGAGACACACTGCATGCAGACAGATACATATGTATTAGACACACAAGCTTCATGCATGCAAGGCCACTTACATCCATGTGCACGTGAGGATTTTTAATGTGCTCCGCTGTCTCCAGCTGGGATAGTGTACGCATTAATGTGATACAGCTGTTTCAGTGTTAAGGCTGGTACAACACAAGTCTCTGTGCTGGTTAAGATATACACTGTCACTCCACATGTCTCACTCTGTGTCTGTCTCCACTCTCAGTGATGACACCCCCTCTCTTTTTGTTATGATGAATAGCCCTCTCTGTTACTATTTTAAATCACTCTGCTACTTAATGCTTTTTGTTTTTGTGTGTGAATGTAGTGAGAGGATACAGATGCACATGTGTGTGTGTGGGTGTGTGTGTGTAAGACTCCCCCTAAAGCACCACTGAGTGTGTGTGTCTCTGTCTCTGTCAGGTATGCGCCCTCCCAGCGCTGGCACATTGACACCATCCTGCATGTCCTCACCACGGTAAATACAGACTGAGCCGCTCACCCTGCTGCACTCTGCTATAGAGCCTGTTTACACCTGGTGTTAACGTGCGCCCAGGTGATCCAATCACAGACGGACACTTTGGGTGCATCAGTTCTTCCCTGACATTGAAAAGAGCCTCAACATGTGGCGTTCAGTAGAACTACACAGTCTCAAGAAAGATATGCAAAGTGCAAAAAGTGTTAAATGTTGGGCTCTAAAATAAACCTTGTTGAGGGCTGGTTTGATTAAAAAAAAAACACATTTAAAGACAAAAGGTGACCAGCGGAGGTAGACGGCCCAATGTGCGGCAGATTGGTCATAGGCTCTGGGTCCATATTTTACACCTAACAACCTTACTGTAGGCTGAGATCTCAACTACCATACCGGTTGCTCCAGAATTGCAAACTCATATGGCAAAAAACAGATGGTACAGAGCTACACAGCTGCACAGAGACTGCACGTTGTGAACTTTGCTGAAGGCAATGGAAGCCGTCACCCAGGAAGACACTTTAAACCTTTTTTTTCCTCAGGGAGACCCTTAAAAACAGACTGCATCTTACATACTAGTGGGACTCATATCCCTGATTTTACAGTAATTGTTGCTCTACTGAGACTACACTGTTTTGCCCATGACACATCTGTATAATCTTCTAAAGATCTCTGTGTATCCTCAATGTGTCTTTACACCTCTACACCTGCACCCAGAGCTGTCCACCTGGGATTGGATCAGCCACATGTTAATACCAGGTGTAAACAGGGTCTAATTGTCCAAACAAGGAGCCACAAGTATGGAAGCTGTGTACTAAATGTAGGTTTTTATCAACAAGTTTTCCAAATTGTGTGCACCACTTCTGTACAAACTTTCTTACATGTTGCTCGGGTCCTGAACAGGACTTCTATATAAAACTAACGCTCCTCCATCTAGGTGAGGAAATAAAGACCAAGCTGCTTTCAGCTGATATAGGATGCAGAGAAAGAGATATAGCGGAGATGTCTTGTTAATTAAAGCTGAATCCATATCTGTAATTGACCTTTACAATTTCTCTATGAATGAACTGTGATAGAAACGTCCCAAGTGAGTTCATTGTGTCTGGGAGAAGGACGACCCAAATTCTAATGGAGTTTAGTGTGTTTGAGTGTATGTGTGCTAGAGATTGACTCTGGTCTTCACTCTGTCAGGCAGGGGGCGACGTAAGGGATGAGACGGTACCCAACTTGATCCAACTCATCACCAACGCCTCAGAGCTGCACTGTTACACCGTCCACAAGCTGTACAGAGCTCTGCTCACCGACATCTCTCAGGTGTGTGATCGTGTCTTTGTTTTTTATGTTCTGAAAGACGTGCTCAAAAGATTCTGCAGGTTTACTTGTGTGCATTAACTGTTTATGAGAAGTCACTGTAGCCTCTTTGTTTCCTAACTAAAGCCAATATGAAGAGTGCCTTAAACCTGTATTCTTTTTAATGGCCAGCAGGGGGCAACTGATGCACCAACAGAAAACAAGTTGATGGTTTTCATAGCTAGTTTTAGTCTTTGCCTTTGAGACAACATGTTCATTTTGTAAGAATATGGCCTATTCTATACTGAAGTCCTGCATCATGCTGCAACACGGGCTCGTGATTCTTCAGGTTTAAATGATTTGAGCTCAGAAAAGCAAAGCTTATTGTCGCCCCAGGCAAAAAGAAGATGCCAAATACACCATCATTGGTGCATGGTTTGATGTTTAACAAAACCAGATGCTCCAACAAGTTTCATATCAAAGCAGAAAGATTAGAAATCAAGTGTTGTCTAGTTCACTTTATTAACAAGTCTGTTTTGGGCTCTTCATGCTGCAGCCGTATAAAGACAACATTCAACATGATTTAAATTAAACATGAAACGTTATTTAATAAAATAAATGCAGGTTATAAAAATACCAGTGCAACAATGGGGGTGGGGGGAAGGTTTTGAAGATTGATTGATCCCGACGTTTTGCACAAATCCACTTTGTACATGTATGTGTGAGCTCTAGGGGGCTGGGGGGGCAGAAAAGGGAAAAGTGTGTAATGATGTTTTTTCTTTGTACCTTTCTAAATAAAAAAAATACCAGTGCAACAACAGTTGTATCAACTTAATGGCATGTATGAGAGTTTAAGACGTACAGTAAATCCTATAAATGGATGTATTTTTATGTGAATATGAGAGAAAATTCCTGTTATTTCATCTAAAGATCATATATGAACATGCAGACATCAGAAGCAGGGATCTTTTCTGTGCAGAAAAGTCTGCGTCAGTCAGAGCTGCTGTGCTTCATGGCAGTGGGAATTGCGAAGCTTTCAGTTTAAAACTGGCTGATGCAACCAGGTTTATTTTTGGAACCGAGTCGGATGAGCAGCAGACGTGCTCTCATCTGCAGTGTGCTGCAGCTTCCCATTATCCACCACATTAACCTCAAGTGTATTGTGGTAAAAAAAAAAAGTGGCTGCAATGTTTCAGACTGAATGTAAGAAGAAGAAGAACATAAAGAACTCTGCGTACTCTTCTCTATGAATCTGTGGTTATTTTGTGTACAGTGATTTGTGAGTGTTATATTTGTGTCTGCAGCCATCCCTGGTGCAGGTGGCGTGTTGGTGTATAGGAGAGTACGGAGACCTGCTGCTGAGAGGAGAGTGTCAGGAGACTGAGCCCGTTCAGGTACACGGAGCACCTACTGTACACAGAATGAATACAACAAAATAAACTAAAGGAGGGTTATTTATCCAGTGTTTTAGTCTAAACACGTACAGGGCAGATTTATTCTTACCACCTCATCAGATCAGGGTGTCTGTCTTCATTATTCAGTTAATTAATTTAAGCTACTTTAAAACCATAACCAAACATGTGCTGTGTTTTATCCTTCTGAAAATGTTAATTTTTGGACTCTGAATTGACATGTGTTTCAATCAGGTCACCGAGGATGACGTCCTAGATGCCTTGGAAACGGTTCTGCAGTCCCACATGTCGTCACCGGCGACCAGAGGTTTCGCTCTGACCGCCACCATGAAGCTGAGCACACGCATCACTGATAACGTGGAGTAAGAAACACTCACAGCAAACACAGACTGCAGTGAAAACACAGAAGCAAGACACAGTGACAAACTAAAGCAGCAATAAGACAGACGTTTGTGATTTATGATTGTGTTTGTTTAATAACTCAAAGGGAAGAGAAGTGTTCAGTATAAGATCTGCATGTTCTGTTTGTCACAGCCTGTTAGTGTTAATGATTACATTGTTAAAAGCCAACAGGCTGCATGCAGGTGCTACAACACTACAACACTTTTCAGTGAGCGCTGATTTCTTCCTTCTCAATTTAAAAAGGCTCATCACACAAACAAATGAATGTTGAAAATGATTTATTTTCCTTTGTTTCTATAAAACTCCTGGCAAAGATTTGATGCTGAAATGCCACATATAAGGAGTGGGCCTCTTCTTCAACAGAGAAGAAACATTCACCAAAGTTTTCTTATCTTATCAAACAACAAAAGCTTAAAGGTCACATATTATATAAAATATGCCATGTTTTTTTAACTCTAATATTTGTCTTTAGTCTGACAAACCCTTCAATTATGAGAAGAGTCCCTCCTCTCCGTCTTTTGCCTGCTCCACTTTTCAGTAAAAGTGTGCTCAAACAGGCCGTTTGGAGATTTTCCCTTCGTGACATCACGAAGGGCAGTAACCCCTCCACCAGGTGGGTTGGTGACACTCCCACAGCTAGGTTTTTGTTCTGCTCTTCTCACCGTAAACAATTGGGCATGGAGCAAAAAAGCCTGAGCCACCCAAGCCCTTCCAGAGGGGCTTGGGTGGCTAATTAGCAAAATCATACACAAGCTTCTTATTTGAGAGGACATGGCTTTCATTAAGTTAAGAACACAGGTGCGAACAATTCCGCTTTTTAAGACGACGTCATGAAGGTTTTTCTTAGGAACTTTCATAAGAACAAAACTTAAGGAGGTGAATGAGGCCCAGTGATAGTAAAGTTGGCACTGCACCTCCATTCCCTAAAGCAGTCATTCTCAAAGTGGGGGTCGGGACCCCCTGGGGGGTCATTGGACACTGAGAGAGGGTCGCGAGATGCCTTCCATAACCAACAGAAACATTTCAAATGATTTAAAATTGCTTTTTTACACATTGTTGCGAACATACATTAAAATTATATGAATTTAAAATACAACTAGTCATTAAAAAAGATTTATGCTGAAATGAAAGTGATGTATAAAAAATCATCTAAATGAAAGTTTGCACTTAAATGCAACAGTGTAGGTGTCTGTTGCTCCCTACGAATAAAAACACACAGAGACATCAGCTGAGTGTTTGTTTATTACATTTTGTATTTCCACTCAGTCCCACAGTTTATACATGGAGATTACTTGTGTCCTGCTTCTTGCCTTTCTTACAATAAATGACTAAAAAAAGGACAGCGGGGGTCCCTGGTCTTTAGCCCAGTTATCTTGGGGGTCCTGAGCTGAACCCCTGCCCTAACAGACAGGAGTACAAAGAGTGTTGATGATCATGAATCTAAACTAAAAGGGGTTGTTTCGAGAAGACCCCTGATTTATCAAAGTAATTCATCAGTGATCCTCTAACTGCTGCTCTTTCTCTTCCTCTCTGTCCCCGTCAGTCGGATCAGAAGCATTGTCAGCATCTACGGCAGCTGTATAGATGTGGAGCTCCAGCAGAGGGCAGTTGAATACAACGCCCTGTTTAAAAAATATGACCACATGAGGTATGCTTTGAAAAAGTGGTGAACTTTTCCTGCTCTTTGTCATGTGTCTATGTGTCTTTTTAATCTTCTCTGATGTATACACTGTGTTTAAAGCTTTCAGGGTTTTTTATTGGTGCTAGTAGAAACTATTCTTATTCCTGGCCGTGTAAAGCTGAGATGTGTCCTCTCTCTGCAGGGCGGCTGTGCTGGAGAGGATGCCAGTGATTGAGAAGAACTCTCCGGGTCATACCAACGGAGAGTCAATGGGCGAGAGCGTTAAGGAAATCCAACCAGTCAAAGTCAAGCAGGGAGAGCCACTGCTGCCCCCGCAACCTGCTAACCAGGTACATTATAGTCCCCGCTACAAGCTACAGTATGTTGTGACTATAGAAACATGTATGAAGCAGCACAGGATCATATTCTTAGTCCCGTTGTTTCTGTGTGACATTATCATACCCTCTGTTTCTCAGGAAGTCAAGTTTATTTCTACAGCATTTCATTTCAGCAATATGCTAATTGAGATTGTGTTAGACTCACAGTTTGCTCCATCTGTGGAGGCCCTGGAAACCCCCCCCCCCCCCCCCCCCTAAGGGTGCTGCAGTGGTGAAATCAACCCACAGTCGTTACAGTTCAACATTACACCAATTTGTTTTGGAGAAAAGGAAGACCTGGTGGAGGGATGGGACTAGGTGGATGTCAATAGTTGTGTTTCCCACAGTCCAGAGTTTGATTTGCTTGGTTCAGGGTTTCTCTGTAGGTGCTTTCATGCTGATCATATTAGAGTGAAGATTAGATTACTGGTTTAACGACTGTTGTTTCCTGGTGAAATATAATAGGGTGAGGATACAGCAGTGAACTTTTAACTTGGTGGCATCAAATGTAATGATTTTAAGTCGTGTCTTTTGACTTGTTTGTACGGCATGTTTGTCAAAGCACTGAGCAAACTTTTTTTTTAAGTTACACAACAGTATCTTCAACTAACATTTCCAGTAACACAGTGTGTGTTTAATCATGGTAAGTTCAACAGTTGTCTCCTCATGTTGGTTCTTTTCCTCAGGTGTGTGACCTGCTCGACCTGCTGGGCGGCTCTGAAGAGACTCCGCAGCTGAGCCCAGCAGTGAGCGGTTTAGCACCAGGACTGCCCATCAACACACTCAGCACTGCTGGAGGAGACCTGCTGGATCTACTGGGAGGTTTAGAGCCTGCACCTGTCGCACCAGGTCTGACCCTCAGACACACACACACACACACACACACACTATACTGAAAGGGTTTAGGGAAGTGTAAGGAAGCAGAGAGGGAAGTGATGTGGACACGAAACCAGGGAATGTAAAATTAAGGGGACAGATATTGTCTTCACTGCTCAGTTGACATTCTTTGTTTTGTTTTTTGAAATCAGTTCTTTTCTCCACAGCTCCCACCGTGCCGGCATATGAGAAAGACGGTGTGACTCTGACACTAAGTTGTGAGAAACAGTCAGACTCAGGCCTGACAGTCACACTAACAGCCTCCAACTCCGCCGACTATGACATCAGCAGCTTCACCTTGCAGGCTGCCGTACCGAAGGTTTGTCTCACTGCATCGTGTTCATCCTGTTCACCATGTTCAGATAAACTCACTAACAAGTAGCCATCTCTGTCAACAGGGAGGTTTGGCCAAGGTTTACAGAAAAGAGAAAGGCTTGTGGCATAACATACTTTTTTAGGAGTTTTATATTACACACTGCTGTGTCGCATACAGACGTGCATTAGTCATACACATAAAATAACTTTCACAAGGAAACCGAGTAGAAAGACTTGTGAGGTAAGAAACCTGAGGAGGGCTCTCTCTCTGTTACTCTGCTTCAGTCACACACACACACACACACACACACACACACACACACACACACACTTGCTCCTCCTGCTCTCTGCCTGACAGAGCACACACAACTCTCTTCTCTACTGCTGACAGATTGGACGCACAGCAGGATAAATATCATGACTTTAAGTGTCTAGTCCTGTTTCGTCCCGGTGGTGAAAATAAAACTTTGTGTCGTCCGAGTTTTTATTTGCGAAGATCTTTTTTAACTCGTCTTCGTCATTAAAAATGATTGTTCATGTTTTTCATTCACAAAATGAACACTTGGACAGGAGTCACTCTCACTCAATGAAAACAAACATTGAAGACAGCTACTATCATCTCTCATAGATTCCTCTGCACATCAGTGTCGACATGAAATCATAAACCACGCTTACTTCAGTGGCAGCCGTATTTTCTTCCGAAAAAAAATGTGCTGCATGTGACGTCTTTGTTGTTGTTCTTTCCTGATGCTGCTCGGTTCAGGACCATTCACTCGTGAAACTGACTCAGGCCACATGTTAAAAAAGTAATGTTAACAGCCAATCAAAAAAAATGTGATTTGAGCTATAAATCAGAACTGAGGCTTTAAGCTTGCAGTGTGAAAGTAGTCTAATACACATACTGTCTCTCTGCATCTGAAGAGTAGGAGTTGTTTGCAGGGTTGTAAACATGTTTCCGTGCTAAGCCTGTGGTAGGTGCAGTTCATGAAGCGGTACAACATGCAAATGTTTTGTTGCTCAATGCTTCAAAGTTCCCTTTGTTCTCCCCGCAGAGTGTCCAGTTACACATGAAGGCCCCCAGTGGAGACGCTCTTCCTGCAAGAGGTGCAGCGAAGGTGACACAGATAGTCATCCTCAACAACCCCAACAAGGTGGGTTTGATATAAGACATTTTACGATCCTCTTTTTCCCCAATACCGCTTCTCATACCTGGACTGGAGTATTTTCGGATAATAGTCCGCCTGAGGTGGACTCAGTTACTGAACTCTAGTGAAGAGTCCCTGTAAGAAAAAGCTGGGGACCAAGATCTTTCAGGGACACATACACACGTAACCATATTGATGTTAATGATAATGATTATAATAATGCTTTAAGACAGCCTGTGCTTTTCCTCTGTGAATGCTGCCTGTCACCTTGATACCTTGCTCTGATCAGACGTTTTGTTGTGTGTCTGCTCCATGAAACTATTGAAACATTGTAAGATACAGAGGACCTCTCTTGTACTTCTGTGATAGAAAGAAAAGTTTCATATTAATATCATTTAACAGTGTAAGACTTTACTTATCGCCCTGTGTGTGTGATAAGAGTACTTTCATTGTTTTATGGCCTGGTTCAGGACACTGAATGAATCCTAAACAAACATACAAAGTTAGAATTAGTAACAGCACCTCGGGCCTCGTCTGAAGTCTGGTGACCACAGAAGAGTTCTTTGAAAACCTTTTTTTTTTGTTTTTCAGTGTTTTTACTGCTGTAAGCTGTCGTTTCTTTGAAAACACATCATTTAAATGCGTTATTGGAAACTTGCCGACATTTTGCTTTGCACCAATCAGACACTAAAAGATAAGTGTCTGATCGGTGAATTGACAGGCATTCCTGCTGATACCCGATCAGTGTTTAAGGGCAGTGCGTGGACATTTCCAATACTGGTATTTCAATCACAACAACACCAAGTCTCTTGATATAAAGCCTGTTGTGACAGAGAAAAACATCAAATCAAGGTTTTAGTTTGAACATTTAAATGAATCACCTATTTCTCACACCACTCTATTGTCAACAACTTGTCATGTTTATCCCCATCACAGTCGAAACAGAGCTTACTCTAACTGTCTGTACCCTCCTCACAGGTGAACCTGAAGATGAGGGTCCGCATATCTTACACCAGACAAGGCTCGGCCTTTCAGGACACGGTTCAGATCGACTCCTTTCCTTGAGTCAGTGCAGGCGGACACTGACAGCAGTCTGTCAGTCTAACAGGACTCTGACGACCGTCCCTGGTTGAGTCAGCCGACATCATCATTGTGCTGCTTTGACACCCCCGACACTGCAGTCCAAACTGCTGGGACTTTCTATAAATTACTGATTTGATTCTTGTTACCGCAGAACACTCTTCCCTCACATGAACTCATCGTTTCTCCCTCCTCTTGATTCCAGGTGTAAACGGCACTGATGCTGTTGTTTGTTACAGAGCTTTCAAAAAGGCTAAAAGGCTGGTATAAGATGGAAATACTCCAATATGTCTGAGATTTTTCAAATGACATCTGTCGGTGGAAAGTTTGAACCATTCAGGGATATTTAACAGCTGCTTTTCTAAAAATGTTTCACTCCATAAAAGTTGACTTCCTGGGTCTCCTGTCACTCAGACTGAGCCACTTAATCAACTTTCCTCCCACTGACGTATTTTCTTTAATCAAACACTTGCCTCATTGTCACTAAAAAGGTAGCCTAACACTCACAAATGACACACTACTACTATTGAATCATGCTCTAATCCAGTACACGCAGACTTGATTTTGACATGGAAGGATTTTCATCACAACCTTGTGGTGTTGTGTTCACCAGTCTTCAGTTGTTCCTGTTTTCCAAACGTCATTCAGCTAAACCATCTCCTAAGTAATTCCCCTGTGCCTTTCATTCTTTCAAGGACTGCAGGTTTTTATCATGTACGAGAGTATATTTAGTTTTGAAAGCAAAGAAATGGTTTTAAATGTAAGTGGTGTTGCTGTTTAAACATGTGTCACTCCTGTTGATAGGTTTCACCTTGGCTACTGTTTACAGAGGCTTCAGAGTTTATTTTATGGAGACTCTATAAATATAAGAGATGGCCATGACGCCGTCCAAAAGTTGTATATTTTACCTGTTAAGCACATTTAGAAGAGTTTTGAGAATCTCTTATACGACCCTTTTTTGTAGAAGGAAAATGAAATGAGCTGTAAAACACACATCAGCGTTATTTATAATTTAACTCTTAATCATGGAGCTCTGTTTAAAAAAAAAAAAAAAACACTCTGGAGACTGTTATTGTCAGTGATGGTGCTCCGTTGGACTTCAGTGCAATTTCTACCCAACTGTTTCAAATCACATTAACTAAAGTGTAAAGAAAAGACCAGGAGGAGTATTCTGTGCGGTGTGTACACTGTCTTTAAATCTTCAGTTTCATGTCATTTTCTTATTAAAAAAAATCAATTTTCAGGATCCTCAGCTGTGACTGATCTTAGTGTCTGTGTTTGTGGAAGTGTGTGCTGCGTTAGAGGACCACGCTTCAATCAACTTCACCATTTATTCACAAGCAAAAAAAAGACCACAGTGTTGTAAAACTGTCTTTTGTACAGCATGGGTGCCTGCATCAACTGGTCAAACTCAGAAAGCCAATGTGGGTTTACAAAAAAAAAAAAAGAATAACTTCTACATAGGATTCAGAACGTCCTTTTATCTTTGTTGTTGTTGGTGGATTTTTGTATTTGCTGCGGTCCGGGAGCGGGGGATGTCAGATCTCTGTGCTGTAACATGGTTAGACTGTGACAGACACCTAAAGCGTTGGCACTCAGCCGGGCCCAATCACAACAGCCAATCAGGACAAGGAGGAGAGGAGTGTGTGGGGCCTGTGGAGCGTAGAGCCGCCTCTTAGCGCCAACACAAGATGGAGCACCGAACCTCCCTGGATCTTGTAGTCTGCAGCCGTCTTCTCATCATTCCTGAAGGGCAAAAGAACACAGGAGTGAGCATGAGATGGTTCAGGAGAGATCTGCAGCCGCTGCAATACCAAGTGAGTTCATGGTGGAGGAACTCACATCTGTTTTCCACTGTAGATGAGTCTCTGTTGCTGTGGAGGGATCCCTTCCTTCTCTTCCACCCTTTCTTTAATCCGCTCCACCTTCATTCACACGAAAAAACAACATTTACAAGTTGTAAGGCTTCTCTAGAGTCTATTATTTATCTCACAGGGAAAATCATTAGTCACCTTGTCTGTAGGCTCAATGTCGATCTCTATTTCTTTTCCAGTGAGAGTCTGAAACATAATGTTAACATGATCACATTAACAACATTTTTGGATACAGAAAGACTGCAGCAGAATAGTCTCAATAAAAACAGGGCGGCGTTTGCAGAAACGAAACATCCCCCTTCATAGAAGTTCATCTGTGTAGCACTGACGGTTGGCATGGTCGTGGAGTTTTAAACTTTGGTACAATATAAGTAACAAAGCAAACCATAATACCTGCTTCGATAGCACGGCAGGTAATAAGTCCTAGGCACTCATTGTTTGGTAACTTCTTGATTTGGATTAGCAGAAACTGCGTTGAGATAACGTAAATATATTTGTACAATTTACACAGTGTCCTCCCATTTGCTCGCTGACTGTGTAAGAGACATCCACGTAACGTTCACATGTTGATGAGATGCAAAAGGACTTGAGAAATGTCAGTGTTTGCCACCCTTCAAATTCCCTCTCTGTCTCTCAACATGACTGAAGATCTGGAGTCGTTTTAAAGCTTTGGTACTTTTTTTTCGATTCTATTGATCGTTGAAAACTCAGAGATTGTACCTGTTTAACACACGGTATCCAAAAAGTATTGAAAAAATGTTAAAATTGTTGACCACTGCATTACTTAGTTTTTTAAACAATATTGTCACGGTTAATGCTTTTAGCGTGGCCACACATTGTATTTTGACAGCTGTTAGCAGAAAAGGGATGACAATGATTTAAATAGGGCGGCTAGTAATTATTTTATTACCGAGGTATTGTAAATCCATTATACATGAGGAAGTGAGGGCTGAATTCTAGCAGGGCTCAAATAGATGTCTTTAGAAGTGTTGTTCCTCTCATTCCTCTTTAAACAACAGAATACAAATCTGTTACCCAAGGAGGAGTTCATGACTAAATTTTTTGGGGAAATAACCCTGGCTTTTAATTACAGCTGAGCTTTCATGCATCCTGGCTTGCCCTCCACCACTCTCTCACATTGCTGTTGAGTAAGTAATGCTGCTCTTTCATAATGCTCCTCTCTGTGGGACAGAGGCTACTCCATAGCTGGGACTCACCCCTCACACATATTCAGGACTGCACTGACCCATCCACATTCAAATCACAGACAAGACTAGTTTATATAGTGTTGGTTATTTGACCTGTGTGTAAAGTTTGTTCCCATCTTTTTATTTTAAGCTAATGTACAGTGTCTTTGAGTACTTGAAAAGCGCTTTATAAATAAAAAACTATTATAATTTTGTACTCTTGGTGCAGCAACAATAGCAGGGCTTTTTAATACTTTTTGCCGTTGAGTAAGATTTGGTTCACTTAATCATCAAATTGGTCCCTCATAAAGTAGAGTGTGTCCGTGTTGAAATTCAACAGACCCAGGAACAGAAAAGCTTCCATAGATGTAGAGATGCTGACTACACCTGCTCAATATGAGAAAAAGATGCAATGTGCAATAACATTGTTCAACATTGCAATGACTGCGTGAATTGCAATAAATAAACAGAAAACTAAAGAGTGCATATTAGCCAAAAAGCGCAGTTTCAATGTCTATCTAGTGTTTGTTTCTTTTTATCACACAATACATGTGTTTACATGCCCCTCCTATTTCTCAAATACATTGGCACCAATTAATCTAAGGGGACCCTGACAGCTACCATTAGCTTGATTAGACTGCATCAGCATGGTGTGAACCAGTGGTGTAGTGCAGGGTATACAGAGTATACCCACTTTTCTCAGTCTCCATAGGGTATACCCATTTCTAAATCCCCTCTGGTTCACACCATTGATTGATTGACAATATTCAGTGGTACAAGTATGCTCGCTTTTTTCCTCGGATGGTGAAGGGATGACCCTCCCTACTCTGTCTCTAATTGGCTAGTACACACTAACTAAATAAGCAAGAGGAGACTTAAAACATTGATTAACTTCACAGCCCTGATGCTAATTTAAACACAATGTAGAGTGGACTCTTTTCCGCAGCTTTACATTACATTCATCTTCTATCCACCAACAGTTAAATGAATTCACGTATTGTTACAGTAATAATAAAAGCCACAACAGCTGGATAGTTTTTGGGCAGATGCTGAAGCCCATCATTTAATGTTTCCTTCGTCATTAAAGGTTTTGTTCTCGAGGTAAATGGCTAACCTGGTGGTGATGAAGTTAGCAGGCTATCAAATAACAAAAGCTCCTGACTGGCGCCCAAAATAGTAGCATGCCAATAGCTCATTGGTACCCAAACATACCAAGAAATGAAACCAATGTCAGCAAAGTATGAATCACATGTGAACAAGAATTTAATTAGAAATACCCAGAAATAAATTAGCGGACTGGTCAGATGTGTTAGCAAGCTAGCCAACATTAGCATCTAGGAGCCGGCGTAGAAGTAGAGCCGTGAATAAAACAATGGTCTTACCTTAACTTTGATCAGCATGGTGACTTAAGAGTGAATTTATATACTAAAAAATGAAATCTGACCAACACACTTGGTAAACTAGCGAATTACAACCTGCTCGTCTGGATGACTTGAATTTGCTTCCTGTGTACACAGCTAAACGATCCGGACTGATGTGAGGTCAGATCGCACGAACAAAAGGTTCCGCTCTATCAACTAGTCAACTTTTCACTTTTTTAACCCACAGCAGTTTCTCCGTTTTAAAAAGGTTAAATTAAAATACATATTTTGGTAGAAACATGGGAAAAAAAATGAAACTAATCATAGTGCTTTTGTTATTGTCACTATTATGCCGTTAAAAGTAGATTAATGTTAGCTATCTAAGGTTTTTGAAATATTTTGGTGAATGTATTTTATTACAGTAAAACAAACATACACTACACATAAAGCACACATGCTCACATGCTCATTCAAAATAACACAAATAGAGACGGGAGATTTGCAAACTAAAAACTGAGTCAAATTTTACCAGAACTTGTTCTTGAGTGGTTTAATCAGAATAATATTGTTTTACATTTTTGCATGCATTGTTTTGTGTGTAAAAATAAGAATCTGTGAAATAACAATTAAATAGCTGTCAAATAAATGCAAATGAGAAAAAACACAACATCTGCCCTTTAAAATGTAACATATGAGAGGTATGAGTTAATTAATAGGAAAACACTAGTAAAACTGTGAGAATGTTCAAAAGCACCACAGAGGAAGAAGAGTGGGACTAAATGCTGCCCTGATCCCACACAGATGTTGATCATTCAGCTAATTTGTCAGGAAGTCCATAAATTGTGTCAGCTCTAGTGAGCTCAGGATCCTTCAGTCATGGTGACTCATCTCTACCTAGGTGTGATACTCGTGGCTGTTTTTGCAGCAACAGTTGCAAATGCAGGTAGGTATATGTGGTAGTGCCATTTATGTTTTTTAAAGCATTTGATGTGCAGAAACAGGGATCACAGTGAGAATGTGTTTGCAGATATCAATGTAGTCTGTGCAAAAGACTCGGTGAAGATCACATGGAGGATCACCGCAGAGTTGGTGCCACATGCAGCTCGTCTGTTCCTGGGAAACTGTATGGCATCTCGGTTAAACATTCTGCCCAACGGGGAGGGCGAAGCTCAGTTCAACTACAAGTTTGTTGACTGCAAATTTAGAAAACTGGTAATCTTATTCCTTTATTTCACTAAAACAGTTATCAGTTACTCCTGGAGTCCTAATAACTGTTTTTCTACAGATGAAAGGAAAGCGTCTGCTTTTTCAAAATGAACTGACTTTCAGGCCACAAGCAAAGCCTAAACCTGCATCATTTGTGTATCCCATCGAGTGTGTTTATAAAAGGTGAGATTAGCACTGTATTTCTTTTTTAATGCACATGACTGCTGTTTTGTTTACTTAAATACTTGGGTTTTTTTGCACTGTTTTATTTTTTTCACAATTTCTTTCCTGCTTTAAAAAACTGAGACTGTCCCTGTTGTGGGTTCATCACAGATTTATCTTATCTGTTTATTGGACACTCACAGCTGAAATGATGGCTAAGAAAACACTAATTTTATATTTCAGACCTGAGGGCTGGGTCCCCCCTTTCCTGAACCCTGGATCAGGACTTTCTGAAGGTCGAGGCGGACTGGTCTTCCACATGGCACTCCTCGATGGTACATTTTCACACTACCAAACACAGCATAAGGCTTAAATAAGACACGTTTCAAACCTTTTTACTTCCCCCAACAGAGCAATTAACAGGTATAGCAAAGACTAATGTCATCCCGCTGGGCTCCTTCATGCCGATATGGGCGGCAGTGGAGCAGAAGTCCCATCAACCCTTGCTGCTGCTCATAGAGGAATGTTTGGCCACCACCACCCCAGAGCTGCAGCCTAATAGCCAGGTTTACCCAATCATCACCAACAAAGGGTAGGCTTGGATGTGGATGTGTTTTCACTTATTGTCAAAGAATATAAATGTTAAAGCTAATGTAACATTTATATTTAATCATCAGGTGTTTGGTGGAAAGCATGGTGGGGAACTCGGTGTTCCTCCCTCGGTACCACTCGTCTGCTCTCATCCTTTACCTGCAGTCCTTTAAGTTTGGCCTTGGACAGGAGGTGAGGGGGTTAAAAGATCATTGTGACAGAATATTTTGAACATAACTCTTTTGAATAAGTCTTATGTGTTCCTCAGGTTTACATTCACTGTAAACTGGTAGCATGGGATCCACAAGTTCTTGATGAAAGCAAGAAGGCCTGCCAGTATGTGAAGCAAGACATGAGGTAATCATGAAAAGAAACAGACTGGATTGCCATGTCTGGAAACGTGTTAACTTTCTATTTTACTGAGATCTTAAAGAGAAATTCAATGCCACGTCATTCCAACGAAGCTTAATCTTTAAAAAGTATGAAGTTGGTTCATTACATTACTGATAACTGTTCGAGTGAAAATCTTGTTTCTGGGTTTCTAAATCCCTGCAAACAAAAACACAAAGTTTAAGTTACTTAGTAAATTAGCTGTTGAAAATATTTCCTGTTAACTTTGAGAAGGCTAAGCTAATAGCCTCGAAACTTCTCATGCAGATTGGAGTGGTTTTCATTTTTCTTGCTTGCAGTCTTTAAGAAAGAAAATCAATAGTTTCTCCTAAAATATGAAACCAATTATTTGTATCATGTACTGCGCTAATGCAAAACTTGAACTACTTGGGTGCTGGTCGGCCTAGAGGTTAGTTTGCACATCCACTGTCTCGTCCCAATAAAGGCATACAATTCCAAAATGAATCTTGTAAAAAATGTTCTAACTACTTCACTTTGACTGCACAGTTTCTTTTTATTCTGCTTAGTTTACACATTTCTCTCAAGATTAACCTTCAGCAATGAAAAATAACTAGTTTGAATTTAAATCACTACAATGACTTTAACTGTATCCTTTTTATTAAAGTATTTATCAAAGAAAAACATGTTTTTAATTTTAAAAAAACTTGTCAGTATCCTTGCATTACAATGACTCTCTACGTCTGCTCAGATGGGAACTACTTGACGACCCCTCTCAGAGCTCCATCTGTAGCTGCTGTGATTCAACCTGCAGGTCTCGTTCCAGAAGAGGAGTTGATCCAGGTATAATTTTTCTACAAATGTATGGGGGTTTTTCTTTTATTTCATGTTTCCTTGATTTTCTTGTTCCCCCTGTCAGAATCCCAGGGCTTTAGTTACAATTCTGTGTTGGGACCTCTGATCATCGTGGATCCGTCTGACTCAAATGCTGACAGCATGTCAAAGGTCTGTCACTAAACTGACTTTCATATACTTTGTAATGATTTGCCAATAAGGTTTAAGGTCTGTCCTGTTTAACACCAGATGTGATGACTGTTGTTCTTTAACGTTTTCTCGACAGGAGAGTCCGTCGTAAGCTGAAGGATGCTCTCATAATTGTGCAAAACAGAAGATCCGTGTGCAGACAACCTCAGCATCCCGAATAATACTTCATGTTGTTGTGATGTCAGCTTCATATATTAAAACCTCTGTATTGGTAAATGTGGTTGAAACTCCTGAGATTCTGTTTTTGTTTCGCTGTGTAGCTCTGTAGTCTTTGTCCCTCTGATCCTAACACAAACAAAACACTTGATCCTGCTGCTTTTTCACCACTTTACAATTTTTCCATAAAGAATCAAAATTTCAGGATTCATTTGAAATAAAACATGGATGAAGACTTGGAAGTCCTACATTCACATACAGAATGTTTTCACACTCTGTTGCAGGTTCTCCGTATTGTCACATGAACTTGTCCAGTATCATGTCGACTAACTCGACTACAACTTTTGGCTTCACAATGAAAGAGCTGCCGGAAGTATTTGTCCCGTTTATTTAGATAATGTGACCTTGGGGTAAACAGACCTATCTATGTGATTTGATTTAGAGGATGTAGTTTTTGCATATGGAAACTGATATTCAATTTCCCACTTAAGTCCTTCAATTTAAGTCATTAAAATCTGATACAGTACCCCGAGGCAGCATTACATCAGACCATTTACAACTTTGTGTGAGATCTAAAAAGACATGGCGTGTCTTCAACTTGGTTTAAAATGTGAAGCGTGTTCTGTGAAATCAGTCATTCGAAGGAAAACTGAACAATTAAGAATTGGGCTGTAACGGCTTCAGTTGAATTTCTTGCCATAAACATAAAATCAACATGTAACCATTGCAAGACAAAGTGGTTGTGTAGTTCGAAGTTGATAAAACTGCAACTTTTCCAACTAATTACTGGTTCAGCTTGGTCCCAGTTTTTTCAAAAGGTTTACTAAGAATGATCTGATTTGGAAATGCACCTTTTTGCTATCCAGGATAAGGTAATCCAACTTAATTCTGCATACCCCCATTTACTGTATGTTTGAACCCCAACTGTATTGAATCAACTTCCTCCAAATTAAGATTTATAAAGAATTTGGATTACTAGTACACCAACAGGACTTCATGCTTCATAATTTGTCCACAGGGGTTGCCAAAAACACATAACCCGAAAGTCCCTTATGTGTGCTTCTTTTACAACATGTGTAACATTTGCAAATCAGCAAGTCACGAGCAAAATCATTTAAATATGTCTATAGTATCAACGTCATCGTTAAACAGGTTTTGTTTGACCTACTCAAGTTTGAAAGGTGACGTGATACATTTCAAACACACTCCAATAGATACCATGTTTATGGTACATTATATACATTATGATAGTATATAAAAATCACAACAAAATGCACGCTCAAGGTCAAAACAAGGTAACCATACTATCATGATTTAAAAAAAACTACAAAATATTCAAATATCATTGGCCAGCTGTTCAAAGCTATCAGACTGGATCAAATCTGGATTAAATCAGGTAATTCACTCTTGGTTTTTATACGGATAAAAGCTCCAGTTTGTGTTGTTTCAAACTTTTGAGTAGGATGGTGAAAACGTTGGTCCAAAATATCAGGATCATCCTGATCCTTGCAGAGGGCTGGATTCAGGTTGTGATGAAATGTAATAAATGACAATTATATATCAAGTGAAGATATTTCATAATATCCATGTGATGCTGCTGATCAAGCTTTAGCTCAAGTGAAATCCTTCCCAAGCTGTCTTGCATTGGGCTGATCATTGCTGCACCTGAGATTGTTGAAACACGTCAGGTGAAAGAGATTGTCTTAATTAAGGCTTCCCGGTTAGAATGAATAAAACCAAACACAGTGATGGTAACAACTGTTCAGTCAGGATGGCTTCCCTAGGTGCACTGCTGTTGAGCCTGGCAGCTGCCGTGTCAGTATATGCAGGTAGTACTAGAGCGAAAGGCCGGATTTTGATGTTTGTCAGTTAAAAGACATTGCTTTGTGTTTAAACTTAAGGTCTGTGTGTTGGAACCTTTTCAGACATGAACCTGGACTGTAGTCCTGGTTTTGTGACCCTGGTGTGGACAGAGCGCAGCTCTCAGGCTGACACGTCACTCTTTCGTCTTGGAAACTGTTTCCCCACCAGCCTCTCTGCCAGGGAGGCTGTTTTCAGTTTGGACGTCAACGATTGTAACTTCAAGAGACTGGTGAGCAGCGGACTTATCTGCAAACTCAACTATATTTCCTACTGCTGTGTGACATTTTTCTCTGTGGTAGGTTACTGGGGATCAGCTAATTTACACCAATGACCTGACCTACATTTCCTCTCCTGATTCTCACATTGCCCCTTTCACTCACCCGGTCGTCTGTGTATATGAGAGGTGGGTTCAATCTAGCGATGTTAAGTGGTTACCACTTCTGCAGATGTTTGTGTGTAAATGTATTGCTTTATTCTGTGCAGGCCCAAAGACTGGTACCCTCTGATTTATGACCCAGTGTTTAACACATATGGTCAAGGAGATCTGGTATTCCACATTGGACTAATGAACGGTGGGTGTTAAACATGACCTCATGGGAAATGGCAGACTGTGTGCAGTGACTCCTGGAACTTAAAGACTTATCTTTGTATGTACTGCTTCAGATGACTTCTCAGGCCCGGCTCAATCCACCAGCTTCCCTCTGGGCTCCTTCATCCCCATCACGGCCAGTGTGGCGCAGAAAACCCATCAGCCCTTGCTGCTGCTTCTGGAGGAATGTGTTGCTTCAACTACACCAGAGCTGCAACCTGAGAGCAGTATTTACTCAATTATCACCAATAAGGGGTATGTTTGTTACAGTACACTAGCAAAAAGTAAAGGATTTCTTTTATCTGTAAAGATGGCAAATAACACAGACTGTGTCAAACATGCAGATGTTTGGTGGACAGTAAGATATCCAGATCACAATTCGAACCAAGGCAAAAATCTTCAGAGATCCACCTATCCCTTCAAGCCTTCAAGTTTGCGCTAGGAGAGGAGGTAAACTTTACACTGTGAATACTGCATGTGCATTTTCAATAGTTTGGCTTTATTATTGATATAAATGGTGGAAACCAAAATCTGTTGCTAACTATGATCTTGTCGTCACGCACCAGGTGTTTATCCACTGCAAACTAGTGGCTTGGGATCCCAGTCTTCTTGACAACACCAAGAAAGCCTGCCACTATGTCAAGGATTATGGGTAAGAAGTCAATGTTTAAACTGCACCTGAATATTAAAGTGTTTCAACAGCCACAACATGAGGGATTCAATTGGATTACTCCCATCAACTAAAGATGGAGAGCTGGACAATATTTGCTGTTTATCTATTATTCCTCAACCCTTTTTGAATTCAGTTGGGAGCTGCTGGACAATCCTGCATATAACAATCTTTGTGACTGCTGTGAATCCAGCTGCAAATCCAGGAGGACGAGGAGTACAATATCCGGTATTTAGTTGTATTCTTCATCAGATTGGTTTTGGTATATTTTCCACTCTACTGAAAGTTTTAATTGTTCTTGCTCTCAAACAGGGAACCATGGAATAATGCAGAAAGCCGTGCTTGGTCCGCTTACCATCACTGGTGTGACGTCCTGAAGTATCTTTGGGGTATGATTAATTTACCATTGAAGTAATCTATTCAAAGAAATTAAAGGCACATAATATGTTAACCAAAATGGTTAAGCCAAAAATGGCACAAGGAATGGCATTTCAGTTGTTTACATTTAAACTATTTTTTTGCTCTCCCCACAGGACTGGTCCCTTAATCTGAATTGGGTTTTTATTTTTGGTTTCAAGCTTCTTAAAGCTAAATGCCTGCTTACATCTATTTCAGATTGTAATATAAAGATGTCTCAAAACACGCACTCGCTTGACTCCTTGATTCATTTGGAAGAGTATAACGTTATTAAAGATGTGTTGTGTATATTGTATCTGATGGTATAAACATCTTGAAAGGACCTTCATAAAGGTAAATGTTCTGAATGAGACAAATGAAGCCCTGTTTCAAATATATTGGCATAATTCCACTTCAAAACCAAGATCTCTGACCCTACTTGAAAATTTCCTGAACTAATTATTTGTGTAATGATTTTAATCACTGTCAGGGGAGAAGATGGGCTACAATATGTTGTAAGCCATTTGAAAAGAGCCTTTAAACTTATGAAGCCATGTGACAGGTGTCCAACTGTAGGTGATTAAGCGAATATTCAAATGGGTATATCAAATAACTCATTTTCTATGCTAGGAATATCAGGGCCATGATTTAGTTTACTGTGAATTAAATCACACCCACATTTGACATAACATAAAAAATCCTATTAAAAACCATCATGCATGGTGTAGCATATTAGCCACTTTGAGCCATGCAGCTGATGCTTTGTTCCAACAAGAGCTAGCTGACCCCAAAAGCCTTGTCATGGTCTCTCCTTGATACAAAATCCTTTTTATTTGTTATTTTACTAGATAATTAACCCATTAAGATCTCTTTCACATGGTGACCTGGCCAAGAGGGCAGCAGCACACACAAATGTTACATAATTAAGTTAAGAGCAAACAATCAAAATGTGCAAATTTGTTTGAGAATAAAGTGCAGAGGTTATGACAGGATAACTTCAATTCAAAAAACACAGACACTGTCCAGTGGTTTCCTGTTTTGTGCTTTAAGAAAGGGTCAAAGACTTCAAGCAAAATGAGATCTGCCAGTTTCAAGTCATTTTGGAGAAAGTTCCATGCAGAGGGGGCAGCTAAACTTAACGCTCCTTTCCTGAGCTCAGTCTGGACACGAGGAACAGACAGTTGAAAAAACTTAAAAGGAACACAAGGCGTAGTGGCTTCTGTTTCTTTGGCGGTATGTAGGCCTACGTAAATAATATGGAACTAGACCAAGAAAAGTTGTATAAATAAGACTCAGCCAGTGTATATACCAGCGTACCTTCATGGATGGCCAATCAGATTTAGAATACAAGTCAGGGATGAGTAAGGCGTCTACAGCCAATGACAAATCTCGGTGAAACGGTGTCCAACGACTGTAAACATTTGGCCCCCTTACAGCCCATCTCCATAGTCCAACAGTGGCAAAAAGGTTTAAACAAGAAGTTTCCTAGCTCTGAGGGAAATGCAGGAGTTATTTCTAACGTCACCTTTTTTGTAGACCAAATTGGTAATATGTGCTTTGAATGATAAATCACAATAAGAAAACGTAAGTATTCGTAGCTTTTTACTCAATTGTATTTCCTTTTGAAGTCAATATCAATGGGACATTGACTGGCAAAGAGAAAACAACATGAGCTTGGTTTTATCTGTGTTTAAAGCCAACTTTAGTTTCTGCAGTTGAGACTGGACAAAGTTGAAGGCTGACTGCACTCTTGTTTTAATGTGAACTAGGCTAGATAACCAAAACATGTCTCTTTTTAAATGTACCTTTTCTCATAAACTTCACCCTTAAGTGTATAAGGATGACACTACAACCATTTATAAGATTAACAACTTCTGCTTACTAAAAAATCAACACACCCGTAATTCACGGACTGTACGTCACTCCGTCGAGCAACGGAGCGGAACTACCGCGAGACAAAGAGGGAAAAAAGAGATGCGTTGCGCGCGACCGCGATTTGAGCCGACTGACTGAAAAAGTACAGTCCGGTACAGTCATGAAAAAACTCCTACTAGTTTAATACTGAGAGGAGCAAAATGTAAGTAATTATAAACAAGATAAAATGAACACGAGGGGCAGACGATTCTTTTAAAACAACTTATGAAAGTTGTGTTCATTTCCTCGACCTTTGTTGATCAATATTCATCTAAACAAACAATTTTAAGCTAGCTAACAAACACAGACGGCCGATGGTCTAATAGTATGTATTCTGTTAGCATTGTGTGAAGTGGTATCTTTGCTTTACCTTTACTACACACTGCTGTGTGTAACTGGACTGTTGTATCAGTGTGTATATGTTATTTAAGTCTGCTTGGAGTTGGCACTGGTCCTGTCCTCTCTTACCAGTCTGTGCTAAACTGGTTTAGAGTTTGGGTGTAAGCTACTGTTAGCTTTAAATCTGAGGTTTTTCAGTTATAGTTTAAGTTATAATTCATGTAATGAGTTGAGGTAATACACATGTTAAAAACATTTATTAATACTTTGACTGACAGCAGTATAGTGAGTTTAGTTTCACTTACATTTACCTTCAGCGTAGTCATCCCAGTAAGTTCAGTGATGAGCAAAAAACAAGACCTGTGGTTGTGAAGCGAGTGAAAATGTGTCAAACAGTGAAGTGCTGTTAAAGAATTGATCAGTCTCCATTGTGCTGTTTCTCATTAGAAGAGAGACTCAAGTGATCCATCCATTACACATTGATCCACTATGGTACATTATATTGTGTAATTTCTGGATCAAAAATGTCCAGTATTGAGGGGCCATAATGCAAATAAAAATGATATATCAGAGGTTATCTGCACAATGCCATGTAATAAACAGTTTGTGTGTTTGGTATTTATCAGGACAGTGTCTCTTTGAAGCCATGGCTAGACTCTGTAAAAGGGAAACTTTTCGTTTTGGTTTCAATAGAGCAGGCAGTGCAGAAATGCCTTAGGTGTTCATTCTTTCTAAAAATCCAACAGGTAGCGACGCCACTGTTTGTAAAACAAAATCCAATTGTATGGAAACGTATTCTCCCTAATGAGGTTATGGTTTCAATCACTCCATTGGGGACCTGCCAAGCATGATAGAGGCGTACCAAATTTTTCAGTCCTCCCGTCCAAACATGGTCCCTCCTTGCTCAAAAAAATCTAGGATGGCAACAGCAAAAATTCCAACTCAAGGGTCCAGGCTAATAATCCACAATCCAGTGAGGCTATGTCAACATTGTGTACATCATTGAAACATTGCAGGACCTTTCCCAAACTGTTGCGACAAAGTTGGAGATACAATTCTGTTTAAAAGATCATTAAGATTTTCTGTTTCCTCTGAGGCCGAGTCAAAATATGGGAAAACAACCCCTTACTATATATACAAAAATAATGTGATGGTGTTGTTCTACTACTTATTGTCATGTACATGATATTTATTGTTACATAATTACATCTGTGTACTGAAACCTAATGATTACAGAAAAATAAACCCGCAGAACTAGAAATGGACTGGTTCCACTGCAACCAGTGCTTCACAAAGAGGGGATCCAAGTTTGCTGTGTCCAGCTGTGGCCACATCTGCTGTGAAGCATGCATCAAAACTAGTAAGACAATAATCCACTTCCTGCCCTGAATGGTAAGTTCATTTTTCACTTTCAGGCTTCTTATGCCTCTCTCATCTTTTCCCACAGAGCAGTGCAGCGTATGTGGAACGAGCTGCAGTTATTTGCCCATCACAGATGAGGTCGGTGAAGTTACTGTCTGATACCACCAACAGAGAATGACCTTATTTAACATAACCACCTTATTATAATTGCACAACATTTCTGCTTCAGATGAAGCCACAGGAAAAGGTGTTTTTCAAGGACCCTGTGAAGCTCATCCAATCACGGCTGGAGCACATTTCACAGGTCAGTCCCTCTGTGCAGCGCTCGCCCAAAGCTCCCTCGCTGCTGCCCTTTTAATTGCTGCAGTAGTGTGTTAAATGTCAGAGCAGTCAGTCACTTAATGAGTCATTCAACAAGAGACTGCTGGAGTCACAGTGATATTTGAAAAGATTAAAAGCATCATTTAGGATTTATATAAAATCATTTAGGATCCCTGAGTTATGACACCAAAGCCAGTGTTGATTGTTATCATTTTTAACTCTCTGAAAGAATATTTGATGGTGAGGTCTTCGTGTTCCCCAGGTTGCACTTTTTCAGCGATCACAGATGGAGCGAGTTACAGCGTACTACAAGCACAAGTCTGTTGAACTGGACAGGCGTCTGAAGGAGGTCACCGAGCAGAGTTACAGGTGATTTTAGTTGAACTTGTAGTTGTTCTGCTGTGGCTGTTTAAGTATAACCCCCACAGAGTACAACGCAACTCTTCCCACTTCTGCTATCACAAGGCAACTCTCCGAACTGAAGAGAGAGAACGCTAACTTAAAAAAGCGGCTTTCAGAGCTGAAGAAGGAGACCGCTGAATTGAAGAAGCCACTTTCTCAGCGGAGGGTAAGTGTAGGAGCTATTTCATCAATTATTATTTGTTACTTGTTTATCTGTTTGGGTTTGTCTTGTTTTGTTTGTAAACACCAGGGGCAGTAAGCACTAGAGCTGATAGGAGCCAATAAAGGGTTGCAGGTGTGTCACTGTGAGTTTGATGCACCAGCAAGGGACACAGGTTTTTCACCAGGGGCCCGTTTCTGAAAGACGGTTCAACAAACTCTCAGTCTAACTCTGAGCTCTGAGTTGATTTACTCTCAGGTGGGAAACTTTGAGTTTTCGGTTCCAGAACAGCTGATTTGAGTTCATTAAATCAACTCTGAGTAAGTTCACTCGGTGTTCAGCGCGTGCACCATGAGGATAAAAAGCCAACATTAATGGAACCCCGATACTACGATTCACCATGGCAACAGGAGACAAAAAAGAGATCCTCATACTTTAACCATCTCGAAATATAACCTATCTTCATGCGGACATACGGCGAATATGTAAAGGTTTTAATAAGGAAGAAAAGTAACACTGCTGCAGCGCAACGGAGAGAGAAGTGGTGAAGGAGAAAACAGCTGCTCGCGTCAGCGCGTAATGAAGTCTATTCATTTTTATATATATTTAATCAGAATTATAATATCGCAATTCCAAACTTGTGGAATCGTATTAAACCTCAAATTTATTTTCATTAAGATGCAAACCAGCAATGAAGAAAAGCGACTTTAAAACAGCTCAAAATGAAACATAAGAACAAACTCTGATCATGGTGGTATTTTAATCATATTTGACATTTTAAACAAAGTGAACTAAATTCAGTGTCTATTTGAATGTGCATTATCTTTATCCCCAACATAAAGCTGTGTTCACACACACAGGCCTCTCACCTTTATCCTGTTTAGTTTATTAATTAGCCCTAATTAAATTAACATCTCCCGACGTCAATGTAGCCTTGTTCCCTGCGGAGTAATGCAGCCCCTTCATCTCGAGGCTCCTCGACTAAAATACATTCCATGTTCGACAAAATAGTTCATTTATACGCTATAGTATAGCCTACCTAACATATAGTATTAAAACAACCTGGATTTGTACTCAGACAAACGGTGAATATTCACTAACACGGCGTGATACGGACTGAATGAAAGAATGAGGAAATGAAACGGCGTTTCTGGCTCTGAAAGAGGGAGGAGACGCAGGCAGAAACTCGGGGTTCATTGAAGAAAACCTGCTTTCTGAAACGGGCCCCAGGTCAATGAAATGTTTGTTCGTTTATATTATCTAAATTAAATGAAGAAACAGTGATTCCCGACTGGACATTGAAATTATTGCCTGTGTACGATCTAACGAACGGTGCATCAGTGGCCGTTTGTTGAGTTTATGTGGTTTGTTTGTAATTTTATCTTAATTTGTTTATTGACAAATAGCCACTACTCTAACAATAAAATAAAATAAACTGTTCAGGTTAAAGGTGTGTATATAATTAATCAAGCATTATTTCTGATTATAACAGGTTTCTCCAGGACAGTTTCAAATGGAAGGGTAAAAACTAATTTAGATTTGAGGACTTTCTTTCTTTTTTTTTTTACTCTCCAGTAATTTCTTTGAATTCATTTGAACGATGGATTTATAACTTATTGTCTCTTTTTTCAGTTCTCAAAGAATGTCCCTCCCTGTCGCCGTCACCTCTCCAGGTAAACCTGTTGATAAAGTGAATGTTTCAACTGTTGTTTGTCCTTTTATATTTTCTTATTCAAGTTGATGAGTGTTTACATGTTTCTTTGTTACCTAGTTACCCCTCGCTCCAGGCCGATGAGGTATGTATCCCATGTTCCTGCTATTGTAGATTTCTCTCTTAATTTCATCCTACTTAGAAAAATCTGAATGTAAATTACTGGAGAAACAAATAAAAGTAGATGCACATAGGTGCACTAGGGCTGGGCAATTAATCGAATTTCAATTTTGGCTTCCCACGATTATGAAAACAAGATAATTGAGATTAAACAATCGCTCTTCCGCACAATCAAAATAACAATCGTGATTATGATTTTTACCTTAATGGAGCAGCACTAAGGTACAATCACTCAGTTTACATTGAAGCATGCTGTTTGATATGCATCAAAACATTTATTAGGTCCAGTGGATTCGGGTTTTGTATGAAGTCGGCAAGTGGAAAGCCTTGGTTCAATTTTCCCTAAAATACACGGGTCCATGCAAATCACTACAAGGTTTCCCTGAGTCCCTCTATCTTAAATGGATTGGTCTCTTGAAAGCTACAGTATTCCCCACCAAGGGGCAAGAGGGGTCATGGAAGTGTTTGAGAAAATAAGAATAGTGTGAATATAAGCTCTACATCGCTGTCCAAGATATCAACTGACTTGAACACAGATGGAAGATTTTGAATCAATGTGCTAGACAGCTCTCCACCACCATAATCAAACTCCAAATTAAAGAATACCTTTAAGAAGAATGGTGTTAATCCCTCCTGAAGGGTCCAGAGACTTGTATATTGAATGATAAAGAGCACTGAAGCTGTTCTGACAGCACATGATGGCTCCAAATCCTACAAGACATGTTCTGGTCATTTGTGTGTGTCTACACTCTACAGTAGAAATGTGAAAATATGTCATACTCCAACATTTGGTCTCTTTTGGTTTTAGCAGCTTAGGCTCAGGAGAAATGCAGGGGTGGGCCAGAGATAGAGGTCCCAGTCTGTCCTCCCTCACAGTAAGTCTTTCAGTCCTCATGTAGATCTACTCTAAAGTAATAACACAACTGACCTGAACCTTTTTAAATACATTCCTAAACTATGTATCAACACTTTCAAAGACCCTTGTTGACCTTATTAGAGTTTGGCAATAGAAACTCTATCCATGAGGTGTTTTCGTACTGCAGGAACTTCTTCATAGTTCTAGGAACTGTTGGAACCCTCCTTTTATTATTCTTTCTGCACCGCAGGAACTATGAACTATTTTAGTTCCTAGAACCCTGTTTAGAGGAACCTTTTTAGCTCCTGCTTCAGAGTAGGCACCATGGCAGTGCGAATGCAGACAGAAAGAAAAGTTCCCATGGTGTGTAGTTCTCAGGGAACTCCCTAGTGGATAGTTCCACTTCGAAAAGTCCCCAAAAGTGTTAAGTCCGAAAAAAGACTATTGTCAACTTAAAAGCTTTTTTCTCCAGCTTTACAAGAGTTTTTTTTTTCCTGTCTCAGCTCTTTTGTTTATGAGCTCAGTGGATGTAAACTCTGTTACAGTTCCATCCTCTGATAAATAACTTTGAAATGTCGCTGAAACCCGTAGGAGCTTCTAAGTTGACCTTAGGTTAAGATTTTGTCCTGTCAAACTACAATAGGTCAAGAATCAGGTCCTCATTAACATTAAATATTCTACTACAAATTTACTTTACAGCAGAAATTGCTATCGGTCGTACCTTTTGTAACTTATTATTAAAGACAAACTTTGACATCTTGTGTTTTTGTCAGACTCCTGGATCAGCTACCTCTATTTCTAGTCACAGTTCTCTTTATGAACATGTACACAGTAAGTCTGGCCGTCGCTCACACACTGGTTCTGTGATTAAATTAAATGAATTCCCCATGCTTTATTAACTTAGAAATAAGATGCAGTGTATTTTTAATCCAAGTCCTTTCACCTCTCTGCTTTATAAAGGAACACCGACATCCTACAGCACTTCCACGAGGTAAGAAATGATAAGCAGAAAAACGTCAGCAATGAAACCTGCAATCTAATCAAAATGTTCTTGATGTACTTACTGGGTCAATCTGGTTTTGTCCATCCTCAGAACTCAGCGTCAGACTCCTGACGTTTTCCAGTTCCAGTTTATGAGTGGATTATCAATACAGTCACCCAGGCATTAGTGACAAAGGTCTCTAATATGTAAGGAAACACTTTAGTAGTTTTAAGGAGTCATTAGCGGAATATGTTCATCACTGTCACATCTTTGTTTGGTACAGGTGTTTTATAAAATACACAAAAGACGTTTTTCTGATTTTACCAAGTTATCCTTCTGTCAAAGTATAAACCTGCAACATTACAGTACTGATTGACTCGTCATGCATGATTCATGGTAATGCAATCTTTAGCTGAAATTGAATAAAAACAGTTTGTGCAGAGACATTTCACAGCCACTTGTTTTTTCCTAAATACCCAGAGTTATCAACTCGACCTAGTTGGAACGGCCACAGCACGCAGAAAAAAAACCACAGCTTGCACACGTGATTATAAAGGCAAATCCTTTACTGGTTTCCAGTGACACAATTGTGCAAATGAGATCAGGAAAATACATTGAAAACACCTGCAGAGGAAGACATTAAATGTGACCGACATTTTCCTACAGCATGACATTGCATTCACTTTTCATTACTAATAGAATGACAGCTTCCACGATATTGAGGTCATTTGATCTTTGCCAAGACTTTTCTAACAAACTAAACTCAAACGTGACTCCATTCAAAACTCACCTCACCCTCTGGAGGTCAACGAAGAAGGTCCATTAAGAGTTTTTCTGCACTCATAACTTGATGTATATTTTTTGTGCTATAATTTCGAATATGAATTGACAGTTATATTTCTCCTTTGGATTCAAATCCTTTACCTTTGCAGTTTGCAGACCCCATCAGTTATGTTATCTAGTTTACCTACATCATAAATCAACAACCTCACACCCCACACTCAGACATGAAACAGATGTAGCCCAAAATACAGAATAAGTACAAATCAAAATTGAAAATGGCATTATTGACGTCTGTATGTTTCCTGTACTGTGAGCCTTGACTGTTTGAAGGTGCAGGGGAATCCAAATGACAAGCATCATTTTCAGACAGTTCATAAAGAAATGACATCAGTGTTTAACAAATTGGGAATGTGGTTTTCTAAGTATGCTTAACAGTAGAAGATGTACTATACTGTTTCAATAAGCATGATAATAGATGTCAGTTTTAAGGGGTTAAGAATGACACTGTTTAGATAGAAATTAAACGTTGGTGAAAGAATTGGGTTTAATGAAAATAATGGCTGCAGGTTTTACAACCAAGTGCAAGATGTCGATTTAAAGTGTACATGTCCAGTGTGCTTTCTATGACAAGGAATTATTGGCTGTTAAGGAATGATTACACACAGTGAAAAGTCGACAAATTCATCAACACAGACATTTTTCTGGAGGAGTTACACACAGTATCTGCTATAGTCAGGTACCAAAGGTAAAACCAGTTTAAATTATACTGCTACAATAGCATACCAAAAATATCTGTGGCTGTAATATCTAAACAAAATAATGAGCTCAAAAAAATATAGCGAACCAGTGTAGACGTTTCTGTCCTATTTACAGCAACACAGGCAACACACTTATAATTCAAGTCAAAATATATTAGGATAAGCAGGAAATGCAGCATTTACATAAAAAGAAACACAAACCTCTCTGTATTTGGCTTGTACTGGGAAGACTGGGTGTTACAAACCTGCTGAATTAAAGCAATTTAAACCAAACTAATGACTATGCTTGTTGGTGCAAAGAATGTGAGGACAACTTTAATATAAGTTCTCAGGTCTGCTTCCAGTGTGTTAATCAGTCACAATGGGTTCTTGGTCTGTCACGGCAACGTCCTGAGCAGCAAACCAGTCTCGCACTTGCTGGTAGCTCATTCTCGATTTCTTGCATAGAGAGTCAAGATCTTTTTCATGAAGTTGTCCTATTGAAAGATAGTACGTTGCTAATGGCTGGATATCAGGGGAATCAGTACTAATTCCATTTGCTTGAGATTTGCGTTTGCGACCACCCCCCGGCCGAGAGGATGTGCCAGAGCCACTTCCGTTAGGTAAACCACTGCTGCTTTGCTGGACTGCCAGGTCTGCCAGGAACTGGTCGCGGACCCCCTTAACCCAGCGCAGCTGGCCGTTTTTAACCGCATAACGTGTGTCACCAAACCACTGAATAACGTCTGCACGGGGTAAACCTGTAAGCTTTACAAGCTCAGTGTAATCTTCACTTTTGGGCCACTGGCAGCGTAAGAAGTGTTGCTTTAAAACATCCAACTGCTCCTTGGTTTTTCTTGGTCGCCCAGCAGGAGTGAGAGCAGGGGATGTGGATGCGGATGAAGAAGCCCCTGTGAAGCGAACAGGCGTTTCTGAGGGACTGGATTTGGCTGAGTGGGCGGACTTCTTTGATGTGCTGATGCTCTTTGAAAGAGGTTTATTGGGTGACGTAGACAGTGGTGGGCTGCCAGAAGGGGAAGAGCAGGGAGAGGATTCCAAAATGTCGGATGGTTCGTGAGGAACGTCTTGCTCAATCTTGCAGATCTTGATCAGTTGTAAGGGTTGTTCTTCACTTTGTTCCTCATTACCAGAAAGCTCCTCCATAACAACATAACTTTCTGCATCAAGGACCCGTTCTCCAAATGCTTCGATGCTGTTTGACAAAAAAGTCTGAAAGAAATGGGAATTTCTTATCCCATTGCTACGGACTCCTTCCTGGCACTTCACCCCATTTAGTGGACAAATCTTTTGAGTAATAAGTGAAAGAGGTTCACTTTGTTGATCTTGTTTACCTCCAACTACAGTCTGCTGAGAATGATTTTGGGCTGCTGCCAGGCTTCCTCGGCCAACCCTAAGCTGATACCGGCTGTCGCTGAACCATTTACGAATGTCGTTACGGCTCAGTCCAGTTTCTTCCTGCAAGCGCCTAAGCTCTGTCTCTGCAGGCCAGTTCTCTCTCAGAAAGCTTTTTCGAAGGGCAGCAAGCTGAACTTTAGTCTTTTTGTAGCGCCCATGACGATGTTGTTGTGACGATGACAAAGAAAGGTCAAGGGAGACATCAGCAGCTGTACTTGCTGGTTTGTCTGCTGGTGGGCGGTAGAAATAAGAATCCTGAGGAGGAGGGAGGGTAGAACTGAAACACGGGACAGTGGATTTGGCTGGTTTATAGGAATCTGGTGACTCACACTTTGGTTTCTTTTTTTGAGGAGTGAAGCTGGGGAGAACGACCTCTATTTCTTTGCTTTCATCATCCTCAATTACCAATTCTTCACAACTTCTGCTCTTGCTCTTCAACTTTGCTTCCCCGTTTGCTTCAGTAGAGTCATCATGAGGCTCAGGCACTGCCAGCTTTTTCCGCGTCTCCTCGATCTCCTCTGAGGACCAACTTATACCATATTTAATCCTCTGCACCATAAACCACACCTTAACTTTGTCCAGGGGCAAGGCACATTCCCGGGCCAGGGTGTTAATCTCACGGGATGATGGATATGGAAATAAATTGAAGGCCTGAACCAGCTCTGGGATTGCATCTAGTTCACGGGTTTGATCTGACTGTGTCCACACCAATTTCAGTCCCTCAGACACAAGAGGCAGGCACACAACAGAGTTGTGGTTAGTGGTGAAACTGGCCACACCACTTGCGTTGCTTTCATTTGAGCTGGTGGAGTGGTCCAAATCCTTGGGGGAACATTTATCTTCAAGCTTTTCTTCACATTCTGTCTTTGTAGCTTTCACTTTAAACGGCTCCTTCAGGACCACAAGAAGTCCGTTTCTGCCATTATGTTCACTGTAAGTTGCCATCTGGGATACCAAAGAGGCGGCCTCAACTAGAAAGGAAACAAATGCTGATTTTAGTTCCAATGTTTTTACTTATTTCAACTCTTATGCTGTTTGCATTAACAGATGAGGCATACAGTCAAAAGTACAGACTAATTTTTTAAGAACTTTTTGTTCTCATTCAATCTCAAAGTCAATTATCTGACAGCTGTTTCCCCTCCCCCTCTACTTTGCACTCCTAGTTCTGAACTCCTATTGAAACTAGTCGTAGCCCAAACCCTGTCCAGACTGGGTTCCCCTCCCCCAACGTGTGGGGACTAACTTTTGTTTTGTGTGAGTGGGGGGACAGGTCGCAAAAGGGTGGGAGCGTGGGGAATGGGGACCTATGAGAAATCCATCACGGTCTACTTTCTCACCCTTTCCCAGTCAGGCTTTGTTCCAGTCCCAGAAGTGAAGTGTAGCCTCTTCACAAAGACAGATACCACAACAGAAACCTGTGGAAAGAGAAAATGATTCCGTTAGTCATATTCGAGTCACAGTTGACTCACAGTACAGATATAAATCAGGATTACACATCAAATATTCTCTATGAAAAACTTTATATAGTTGTAAATTAGTGTTGGAGCAACAGGTGTTAAACTCTGAGAAATATCACAAATAAAATGTCAGTTTCCTGGTAAGAAGGCTGAAATAACCAACACATTTTGATTCACATCTTGTCTTTTTTGTTGACATTCAGGCCCTTTGCATTAAATACCTAATCATATTAATAGGGTGTTGGTAACAACATATGAAACAGTGTATGACAAGTAACTTCCCCTTCTTAATTAAGTCGGAAGAGATTTTGTGACAGCTGAAGAAATGCGGCGTATTAAGTGCGATTACGCCATGGCAGAGTATTTGGGTCGCCGAACCACGAAAGAAATGGTCAAGTGTACCAGAAACATTGGCAAACAAGTATGAAATCACCGTATTAGTCATACGTGAAACATCTCAAACCACGGGTATGAGATCATGCGGTGGTCCCACCAGTGTCTGGTGTTTTTCTTTCACACACTGTGGTAGTTCAAATGTTGTATCTTTGTTTTAGTGAAATGAAAAGCTGTAGAAGTTGCTCCAGGGGCAAGTAGCAGTCCAGCGACTCCCCCCTTTATGGCGTACTAACTAAAACACTTCACACTGCACAGGCGCACTTCACAGTCAGACACGCTTCAGTGAAACATATAAATAAACTTACCGACTATGCCAGAACAAGCCTTTCTTCCTTTGATCCGTTTGAGCGTAAAGAAGACGAACGAAACCCGGAGTTCCCCTCAGCCACTCCGCTTTCTACGGCCGAAGTTTAGAGGAAGAGCTGGGAAACAATACCGTCTGTCTGCCTGCTTGACCCTTGTCTTATTTATCGAGCACCTCGACGGATTACGGTCAGCATACAAAGATGCGAGGCGACCAAGTTTGTCGCCTTCCGTAGGAGTTAGGTCCCCGAATAAATCCGGCCGAAGAGGGCACAAATATCTCAATCCGTGAGATTTAGGTTTGATGGTGAGTCGCTGTTACTTCTCCCCCCCCTCCGTCCAAGCGTTGTTGCTTTTGTTCTTTAACTGAGAAGTGTTTTCTCTGTCCGGCCAGATCGAGGCGAGGCGGAGCCGAGGACCAGGAAGCCCACAAGGCCCAACTCTCCCACAGTGACGGCGGGGTGGGTGTGCCAGGCTGGGAGAGCTGGCCATGGATTGGAGGGAGGAGGCGCCTGTATAATAAATCCGTGGCAGTAGGCTAAACAGTTTCACGTCAACCACCCTCTGGTCACCCCCCAAAATCAGACAAACAAACACCTCATAGGATTTGCGATGAGATTCTCGGCTACGTCTTCTTTAATGTGGAAATCTTGTAGCTTTGACTGTCTTCACCAAGAGCATTTAATAACACATTTGTTTTAAAAAAGGGTACATATTATTTACAGGACCCCCCACCCCCTGTCTCCCAAAATGCTCCTGGAGGTCCTTCGACCAAATATATAGCTACCAGAGTTTTTGAGTTGTAGATTATATAGGGCACATATCTGGGGACCCTAAAAACATTCAAAACGTAATATGTCCTACATCAACATAAATAACTCCTGGTGTGTTGAAGGTCAGATTCTGATCGTTTTGTACCAAGTAGTCGATGCCTAAAATCTTAAACTTTGGCTGAAAAATAAAACATGTTGGGTGACGGCATTCTCCCATCATTTTTTATACTGGCAGCATAAAGAAGGCTTTAAAACATAATGAAACATTTGGTTTGAGTTGGGAAACAAAACTTACAATAAATACAATAGAATAATCGACTGCACATTTAAGTGAAAAACAACAACATCCACATAAATATCAAACCCAAATCTTACACTTAACATACTCGTGTACCAAAGCTCCATGAATAAACCATTGTATAGCATGTTAGGTTTAATGTAAAGATGTAATATTCTGGGGCACCGATGGCCTATCGGTTATGTTGCGCGCCCCATGTACCGTGGCTGTAGTTCTTGCCGCAGCGACTGTGGGTTCAAATACGACCGTAGCTCTTTGCTGCATGTCGTCCCCTGCTGTCTCCTCTCAACATCTCCTGTCTCTTTTCAGCTATCCTAGCTAATAAAGGCAAAAAAGGCCCCGAAAATAACTTAAAAAAAAGATGCAATATTCTAAATTGAAATATGCTTCATACATGATCTTCTACCTCTAAAAATAAAGCCGCCTTATGAAAGTGATTTCCATCTGTCAGAGGTATCAAATTAAACCCAATGATGAATTTAATCATTATTTAGACAATATGTAAATGTTCATATCCCTGCTGCAACACTTCCTTCATGTTGTTTTCAGTTTGGGGATGTGAGGACTTTTTGAAAAATGAATGAAAAGTGTGAACAGCTGAGAGTTAATATTTCTTTATTTAAAGTGTAATGACTTCATCTTAGTAATACATACAAAACTCCTTCAACTGTACTACTAATCAACGTCAAATTAAATGGTAGTGTTACGAGTTCATGTTCATTTCATAGAAAAATTACAAATAGATGCAAAAATATGTAAACGTACATATGTTTTAAATGTGTATTCTTAATGCTTTAGATCATTGTGATATGTTTGTATACTGCTCAAGACAATATATGACATGTAATAATATAAAGTTCACATTTTCACATTGTGTGGCTTCTCCCACTGCTGACCAGTGTTCATGTTGAATACTGAAAATATTGTGGAGTGTTCTTCATGTTAACCTTTTTTACCCTGAACTTCATCAAATGGCCTTCATAAGAAAACAACAATATATATAGGCTATACAAAGTAAAATGACACATACTATACTCCTTCAAAAGAAATGTGGCAGTCTAAATTGATAATGTCAGCCTTTAGTCGTCCATGTACTTGTAGTGCAGATACTGCCACTGCAGCGCTGAAACAGGAAATGTTTAGAAATGGCTATATGCTATTGAGAGCATGAAGCGTGGGACGCGTATGAATGAAGGCACAACAGCTGATAGCCAGGAGACATATGGGGCCTTGGACAGCATGAACTTCAAGGAAGTGTAATCCACTACAGCCCGCCCTTGAAACAAAAAAGAGTCACCATATAACAGTTAAGTTAAAGTTCAAATTTAAGAATGAAATATCTGGAAAACACCTGTGGAGATCATACAAACTCACCATCAATATCTTGGAGCCCATAGCGCCTTGCCAGGTCACAGGTCATAAGTACTTTCCCAGTCAGTGACATCAGATTTTTGTCTTTCGGAAACACAATCAAACCAAAGTTAGTTAATTTGATAGTGAACAACACTGTCATGGAAGAGTCGGATGGAACGCAGTAAAGTGAAAACATATGCCACTGTTTTTATTATTGTGTGTGTGTGTATAGGTGCGTTTGTAAAGCGACTCGCCATTAAAGGCGGCATGAACTGATTTATTATGAATAAAGTTGCTTATTGACAAATTTATCTTGGGCCTGTGCTGATGCGTTTGTTGCGGGTAGAGGCCGCATTTCTATATTACACTATGTATTCTGGATCACCAACTCTAGTTCTAGATTGAAAGTGGTGTAATCAGTGGTCTAGTGGTAACTATAGGTTAACTTATAAGTTTAGCTTTAAATACAGCCCAGTTTCCCCTGAGACTATACTTTTCTACGGCTTTGTTTGCTGATAGGTCAAGAAGCTGTGATCGTATAACAGTTTGTCAAATGATCTGTTTATACCATTTGCAAACCTGAAACACAGCGGTAAAACATTCATTCAACATATGAGCTTCCCACCCTGAGTATGATGTCCAAAAAAACATGGCAGTTCTTTCAATATAATGATGACAGTGACACCTTACCTTTTGCCAAGTTGACAATGCACTTCCCGCTCATTTCTGTGGTTTCTCCATCAGCAAAAACACTTTTGAACTGAGGAGGGGAAAGAATTAGTAAAGAAAAAGAGTAAGCTTTACTTTTTACCATAGAAATGGACTGGCTGTTAAGAGGCAAGACTACCTTAGAATTGACACCCTCTGGGGATTCTTTCTCCAGTACTAACTGAGACATCAACTCAGTCTGTACTGCTCCCGGCCACAGGCTGACAGACGCCACTCCTCGACTTTTCAGCTCAAAACCCATGTCTGCTGCCAGCCTGTCACACTGGAAACAAATCACAAAATAAAACAGGTTTTTAATTACGCTGACCTAAATACACAGAACATGTACTGAGGTTAAATGAGACTAAGAGAAATGTTACGAGGGAAGAACTTACAGCTGCTTTGCCGACACCATACGGCACACTGAATAGATAACTGAGCCCTCCAAAAGAGGAAATGGTGACTATCAGACCTTGACCTTGGGCCACCATCAGCCGGGATGCATACACTGAGAAGATATAGTGGCCCCTGTCGGACAAATATAATTAGAAGTCAGTCACATTCTTTTCTATCCAGTTTATCTCTAATTCAATGCAAATGTATTCAACTTGTATTTACAGTAAACATATCTCTAAGTTTCTCAATGCTCCTCATTGTGGTATTTCGTTATGTTTCCTTGGAAAGCTATTACTGACGCAGGAAATTCCACCTCACTCATAGCTCAAATTGACAACACACGATGAGTAATAATAAATATCAGGAAATCTGTTACCAGACAACAGAAGATGATTCAGCAGTTTTCCGACTATGACTCATTGGACATATCAGACATGACTTAGTAAAAAGCGTACCTGAGGCCTGTGTTGTTGATTGAATCCCAAACAGACGGGTCCGTTTCCCAGAACTTTTTCCCCATGTTTTCAAAGATGGCCTGGAATAACAAGACGTTTTAAGAGTTGTCGTACTAAGGTCACACAGAGGTACTTTTCCACATAATGACACAAACCAAATGTACAGACTTAGCATGTTTTAACTCCTAACTTTGCGAGAGATTTCTAAGTCTGAGAGGCAAAACCCAAAATTCAACATGTCCTCATCGAGACCAGACAGAAGGGAGGCTTCACTAGACTTTACTCATTTAGTCACCCACATTACTGCAATACAAAGTGAGGTTGCTGTGTTTTAATTGCCCATTTATATACAAAGAGAACTAATGATGAAGGTGTTTACTTGATTATGATGTATTTTGAAACTTGTGAGTCAGAAGATTATTCTACTTTCATTACTGTGGTCCTTAGACCTGTCTATAAGCTGGTGATATAGATATGGTATCACATCCATCATGCGGACTAGGAGCGCATAGATACCGAGTACATCTAAAGTCTGTGAGGGCTCATTCTGGAGGTCAAGGTGATAGACATTTAGATTCAGCCTTACTGTTCCTGTAATCATTTTACTATTTGATGAATGCAGCACACCAAGTCCTGGGTCATGAAAGTGCAGTAAACCTACCTGTACTCCAGCGTAGGCATTGTTAACCAGGATATCCAGCCTGCCATTCTGTTCCTGTTTGACCCGCTCAAACAGATCTTCAATGTCTTTGTCTTTTGTAGAATCACAGATAACCGGCACACATTTTCCGCCCCTATCCTTAACCTGTTTTGACAACAAGCAAATCAAGTGTGAAAAAACAAATTCAAACTGAAACACGAAAACAATACATCCTTTTTTAAGTCATGCTACATGCTCTTGAGAAAGAAGGTGACATTTCTTGTGTTTTTAGGAATTAAATTTTGATGGCACCAACATCAGCAAGACGTAGTCAAAAGTATGTTGGAAATCTGTCTGTTATAGTTCTGATAAGGTACTAAAGCTCAAGATTTCACCTCTGCAGCGGTCTTTTTCAGTGTGTTCTCCTGACGCCCTGTGATGTAGACGGTTGCTCCTGCCTCCGACATCTGGAGAGCTATTCCCTTGCCAATACCTCTGGAGGCACCTGTTACTACACACACCCAGCCGGACAAGGCCATTTTCTCTGGGGGAGAAAAAACACCTACAATAAACAGTAAGATCAAATACACCTTGTGGATTAAACAGATATCAATGTTTGTTAGAAATGATCAGAGGTCAACACAGATATCAGGAAAAATGAAATTGCAACATCGTTACATAAAAGGAAAACGATTAGTCCCCACCCACTGTCCATAGTTCACTTAGAGGCTGAAGGAACTTTTTTTTTGTATTGCACAATAATTTTGATGTGTCATTGACATCTGACATTGATTAAACCCTGACGACGATGAATGATCAGTGATTGAGCATTGATATTAGGTTACTTAAATGACTAAGTTAAAAAATGGAACCTCTATCTTCAATAATAATAATATTAATTATATAATATTTCCCCCCAAAAAATCAATAGCAAACAAGCAATTGTATCTCAAACAGTTATTATACATGCTGGTTTTATTTTTTACAACAAACTTTCATGTCATATGGTCTAATAATATCATTCTTTTGGTCTATCAACTCAATAATTTGCATAACATAATCTTTAAAAAAAAATATGACATACTTTTTCTTCTCCTCGGAACAGTAGTTCTGCTGTTGTTACAATTACATTTTTTTCGTTAAAGATAATTTGTCGTAAATCAATACGCGAGAAGATTTGGTAATAGACGAGAGCTTTTTTCTGGAGAGATGGCGATTCGTTTTACACGGCTTGATTAAATTATAAGGCATGCATATCTTCTGCGACACTCTGCTTTTAACAAGCACAGTAGATAATAAAATAAAAACATGAAAATACAGAATAGGTCAACAGCATAAAAACATCGATACCTTATTCTGCAGAAAGCGTTGGATCTGGTTTGTCTCGTCCCAATTATTGTTTGGAGAACTGCGACGAGGAAGCGTCTCAGTCTAAATGTCACGGCTGTTGTATGAAGCTGCTATTAAGTTTACAGTGAAGCAGATCGAGCTGCAACTATGTGAACTATGTAACAGTTACACGGTCATCCTATCAAGTCAACCCCTCCGACGTAATATCGCGAGAAGAAGGCGCCGACTCAAGTACATAGCGTGGTTTCAGGTGACACTGAGGGTTCACTGTAGCTAACTTCCTCTTTCGCTTAAAGTTTTGCAGGATAGCCCACACTCGCAACAGCTATTTGTTTTTGTTTTTCTTTTTTTTAGCTAACACTGAAAGATCTGCAATTTGTTTTAGACTTTTGTGAGCTGCTAATGTCATGTTGACGACTAATATAACTTAAAATGACTATTTAAACAATACAGATGCTGTGTTTTACATGTTAACTGTTGTGCTTGGTGATTATTAGATCTAAGTAAAATCATTAACGCTTTAACGTTTGTTGTTGACTGTTCCTGACTAGTTATAAAAAAGTTCAAACAACGGATGTTATGGATTATGGATGAACCAAATTCAGTGAACTCTCTTGTCAGTCAGTGTCGAGTGTGGTCTTTGGTTTGGACGCATGATGGCGCTGTAGCCCTCCTTGCTATACATGGAGCCAATCAAGTGGTGAAATGAAACGTGTTCAAGGATTTTATTAAATGTAAGGGACTGCCAGTAATAAGAATTGTACAAAGTACAGTAAACACTGCTTGTAGTTGTGAGTGAGAGTATATGTTTTGATTGGTGGCTGTTAAAATGCTGCCTAATTAAAATGGAATAAAGTATTAACCTCCAACCAATGAAGGGCTACAGCAGCACCTGGATCTTCTGCACAGTTTCTCCTAGACCTGGGCCCTGACAGTCAATCTTACTGTAATTAATAATTACCATGGGATCTGTGTCAACAGCAACCTCGGGAAAATCCTCTGTATGATCATGAACCACAGACTCTTCCTCCCCGAAAAATAACGTCCTCAACAAATCACAAATTGTTTTTTTTACCAAAGTATCGCACAACAGACCACGTCTTCACTCTTAGCACCCTAATCGACAACCAAATAAACAAAAAGAAAAGCAAATTATTCTCCTGCTTCATCGACTTTTAAAAGCATTTGACTCAATTTGGCACGATGGTCTGCTGTACAAACTGTTAGAAAGTGGAATTTGGGGAAAAACCTACGACATCATAAAATCAATGTACACAAACAAAAAAGTGTGCTGTAAAAATTGGCAAAAAGCACACAGACTTCTTCAGCCAAAGCCGGGGGGTTAGACAGGGATGCAGCTTAAGCCCAACCCTCTTTAACATTTACATCAATGAATTGGCAAAGGCATTAGAAGAGTCTGCAGCACCCGGTATCACCCTGTTAGACACTGAAGTCAAATTAGACATCCCAATTCAAATCTGGCTTCATATACTGGACTCTGTTATAGAACCCATTTCTCTGTATGGTTGTGAGATCTGGGCTCCTCTCGCATACCAATATTTTAATAAATGGGACAAACATCAAATTGAGATTGTAAATCCATCCACCGTGTCCAATACAATAAAATATGTGATGTGCGATAACATGGTTCAATATTGTGATAACAAAATGAAGTGATACAAACAACAGAAGTGCATAATTAGCTTTATCTCTGATTTGTTTTTTTTTACCAGTATTGATAAGACAGTGGGTAGAGTAGGAAATCAAGGAGAGAGAGACAGTGGGGAATGACATGCAGGAAAGGAGCCACAGCTCGGACTTGAACCCAGGGCATGCTTGGAGGATAATAGCCCCCATACATGGGGTAAGACCAAGCGGCAAACTCTGGTCTTGAAAAATGAAGCCAATGCGGAAGTGCAAAATCCTGCAGTTCGTCTAGTGTCGGATTTGTGTGTTTGTCATGTATGTTGGCATGTTTGAGATACTACAAGTTGTTTAAGCATAATCATAAGAGTTCAATCTTGGTGCAAAGGGAAAGGCACATGATTCGCTTCAAACACCTCTACTAATCCCTCGAGGGACAAATGGTTTGGAGCAGCTTGTAGGTGCAAGACATAAATAAGACACAGTGACGTACAGACAACAACAAATTATTTATTGTACTGTATTGCAGGCCTTCTACCTGGTCGCTTCACTTGGGCTTCATTTTTGTCAATAATGTTAAAAACTGCACATATCGGGCGCCAGTAGCCAAAACCGGTGTGGACCGAGTCTGGAAATTGGTCTGGTAGCTGGAGAGGTGCTGTTTCACTCTCTGAGTACTGCAGAGGTGCACTTGAGCAAGGCCCCAAAATCCCAACTGCTCGGGCGCTCTTTCATGTGCAGGCCCTCACTTTAGCATCTCTCCCTTAGTGCATGTTTTTTGTGTATTTCAGCCTGTGTGTAGCATGTCTCAACAATAGAGTGTAAAAGTAATTTCCCCCCGTGGGATTAATAAAGGATATCTTCTTCTTCTTACAATGTTTGTCTCTGATAAACATATTATAACTCTCTGCACAGTCAGCCTTATTGTTGTTTAGTTTTGCTCAATAGAGGGCAGCACCTTAGGTTTGGTGCAAGTAGCTGGAAGCTATTAGTTCATTTAAATAATGATTAATGCAATTGTTTAAATTAATTGAAAATGCTGGGTAATATAAAAGTAAGTTATACATTCTGTTGGGAGAGATATTTAGATTTGATGACGTAAAGGAAGAACGGTTTGTATTTTCTTTCATGAGACTTACTGATTAACATGTTGTCTCTTTATTGTTTGAAGGTTTACAACCTGCTGCGTCTAAAGGATTGTTTAAAGAACTGTATAAATAAATCACTGGAACAGAAGTTGTCCAGCGTCCTCTGTAAATCTTCAGGCAGACTTTCACAACACACCATAAGAACTTGATATTTGTTTTCATTAATGTTGCTGCTGCTGTTTTACCCTTGTGTGCCGTTTTTGGTTGTATTCCTTAAAGTACTTTTCTTTCTGGTCCCTTAAACTCATTGATTGTCCCGGTTAGTTTGGTTTGGTGGTTTGCTCATATTTTTTTGTATTCCTATGACTTTGTGTCTATTAGTTTAGTTACTTTGCCCCCTAACCAACTAAAATTAGCTTGTGTTTACTTACTTTACTTACTGTTTTGGTTATTTCATTATTTGTGATTGTCTTTCAGCCGCTGAGTTGGGAGGCTATGCACCCAGGGTGAGGGCCCTCCACTTGTTGCATGTGAGTTAAAGAGCACTGGGGCACAAATAGACTACACCAAAAGTTGTTGAGGATTGCTGTGAGATTTGCTGTGCTGCACTAAGGTGAGTATATGGTAGCACCCCCACACCTTCCTCAGTGTAGTCTGCCTCTTCACAAGTGGCTTAAGCTCAGTTTGGGTTTATTTATGGACTATAGTAGTTTTATCCAATTCGCATTTTAACTTTCCTTGTCGGCCATTTTAGATTCTCTTATAAAATACAATCTGTTTTAATTCCCCTTATTAGTTCTTGTGTTATATCGTTTAACCTTCCTTCCTCATTCTGTGTCAATTTATGAGCAACATGAAGCTACGAGTGTGCTAACATTAGCCTGCTAACACAACAATGCAGACCACGGGCAATTGCAGCTCGAGCAAAGGACAGTGTTGTCCGCCGCTTGCTCTAAACGGTGCTTAATTATGACGCGTTCTAATTGATAACTTTGTGTGACTGCGAGTGGAGAGGGGTTGGAGGTGTGCATGTTTGACAGTGTTTATTTCTTTTGAGGCACTACCTGACCGCCATATGCTCCTTCACTACTGATCTGCTGCACCTGTGGGCGGACTACAAAATGGCAAGTCAAGCTCCTCCCCCTCTCTCTCTCAATCTGCAGCCAGACAGAAGCATGGCCCGAGTTTTCTGTCTAACCTTGTTAGGAATAAAGATTATTGACAATATGTTGTTGACTCCTTTATGTTGCTAACACCTTAGCCAGGTAAGGTATATTTTGTATAACAAATAGAAACGCAACGTGAAACAGTTGCACAAAGTCAAAAGGCCTGTTGGAAACGACTGTTGACTATTTTCTCTCTCTATGTTTGCTTTAAAGGAGTGAGAAGGATGGTGGTGGTGGAAAATCTCCAGTATGTTCCTGACAGTGAGGTGAGTTCTGTGCTCTCACTTGAAGCTGTCATACTCTTATGATGACGTGTGCTGCTGCCCTCTTGGCCAGGTCACCCTTGTGAAAGAGATCTTGATCTCAATGGGTTAATTACCTGGTTAAATAAAGGTTAAATAAATACACATCTGGACAAGTATATGAGCCTTTATTTTGTTGTCTTTTCTTCTGCGTAAGGATACCCTGAGTCTTTGGGACCTTCACTTCCTGGTCATGATTCACCCGATCTGGTTGTTCATGACTCTGAACTTACCACAGAGTGCGGCTCTGCCTCCATGGAGGCGTATGTATCAGTGTTTTAAAACATACTACAGCTGTGATTTATACAGAGAATGGGACTCTAATAATGATGATATATCTGTTTCACAGCCGAGACCAAAGCAGCATGAAGATGATTACACTGACTGTTACGTGGGGCCTGGTCTCTCTCTGCTCCCCCTCCTCCCTCTGCTTGCTGCACACTGCACTCAGGTGGGGAAGGTAATTTAGAGCGGCAAGGTGCAGAGGAGCCAGGTCACGCTCACACACAACTCTGGGCAAAGGTGAGGAGCTCTTTTGCTCTCCTGTGTTTTTGTTCTCTCCCTTTTTCACAATTATTGATAGTATACTCGTGCATGTTTAGATTGCTGGGTTTAGTCTTAGTTTGGGCTGGAGATACCTGGTAGTCCCATTTTTGGGTTTCTTGTTTTCTGTAGGTAGTCTTAGGAGGTTATTTATTGACATGTTTCCATCCCATGATACTTCTTACTCTCTGATCGACCACATTAGTTTATCAGATGACGTTATGTCGTATTTAATGACTTTGAAAGTTGAGAAACATTTTATGAAGTGCTTAACCAGCAACATCACCAAAATACTCATCAGCATGTTTTCAATCATTTAAATGTTCAATAAGATTAAAAAAAAGTATTTAACATGTTTATCCTTCATGAAAGTACATTAACTTTGGGGCGGCAGTAGCTCAGTCCGTAGGGACTTGGATTGGGAACCGGAGGGTCGCCGGTTCAAGTCCCAATGCGGACCAAAATATGGAAGTTGGTCTGGTAGCTGGAGAGGTGCCAGACCACTTCTCGAGCACTGCCGAGGTGCCCTTGAGCAAGGCACCGAACCCCTACCAGCTCAGGGGGCACTGCACTCTGACATCTCTCCATTAATGCATGTCCACAGGTCTCGTTGTGCATGTGTGTGATTCAGGTGTGTGTGAGAAGCATGTCTCTAAATAACAGAGTGCGAACAAGAATTTCCCCCTTGGGGATTAATAAAGTATATAAAATAAAAATAAATAACTTCTGAATAAATGTCTTTTCTGTTTATGAAACTTTGGATATCAGAACCTCATGTGTGGAACAGACTCTTTCACTTCTGTGAAATATATAGAAACTCTTCCAGCCTGCTTCGATGACTCATCATCTTTTTAGATCTTCGTTTTGTTTTCGAGTGCTATAGAAATCATGTTGACCTTTGACCTTCTAGTATATCTGTTGATAATATCAGTGAGCTCCTCCCCTCTTACTCTTCTTTCTTTTCCCCGAGCAGAATAAGAGAACCTGTTTCTGTTTTCATGTTAGAAATAAAGATTTAGAAATACTCAATGAAGCTTCACTCTGACAGTTAAACACGTGGAGCAACAATAACAACTAAAATACTCAACTGTGCAATCAAACTGTTAGTTTTTATTTATTGATTGATTTTGCATCATGCAAATAAGAGCTGTCTCTCTCAGCTGCAGGAGGAGGTGTTGAACGTGTTGTTCTCCTCCTGCTGGATCTTCTCCTGCAGGAGAATCAGTTGGAGGTGTGTCGACAGCTCCAGCTCTCTCTTCTTCTCCTCGTCTCCTCCTGCCGGATCTCCTCTTGCAGGAGGAGGTTCTGGACTCGTGTCTGCAGCTTCAGCTCTCTCTGGTTCTCCTCCACTCCTTCTGGATCTCCTCTTGCAGGTGGGGGTGTTGGACATGCGTCTGCAGCTTCAGCTCTCTCTGGTTCTCCTCCTCTCCTCTTGTTGGAGGACTTAAAGGTGGTGAAGATGAAACCTTTTTAGGCAGTGCTGGGATCAGGAAGCTTTCAGGGATCTGAGGATCAGGAGGCAGGACTTTTTCTACCATCTCAGCAGAAGAACAGCGTCAAACTGTCGGATCACGCCATGGCCATTTTTTATAGATTCAAACGAGGCGCAGGTGAAGCAGAAACATGCTGCTTTGTTTTGGTGCGTTTGCTTGTTCAAACTTTGTTTCTTGCTTAAACCAAATCTGAGTGGATTTGTGTCAATGTGTCAGCAGACGAGAAAGAGCTCAGCTGTTCTGTTCGAACAGATTTTAGGAGGCAACAAACATTTAGACGACTGAGGAGCAGGAGGCAGGCAGACTTTTAAAAGCAGCTCTCAGCAGAGGAGGACTATCAGCAGACATGTTTCAGCAGAGCAGAAGGACTGCAGGTTGGATGTAAAGAACATTTCAGGAGGAGCTAATGTCATCTCAGTTAGGCTTTAGTCAGAGAAAGATGAGGATGAGTTTTTCTCTGTGCAGCGTTAAAGGAGAACTACTGACTGATGAGGAACATTAGAGGGACAAACTAAAGCTGGAGGACTTATGGGAGGACTTGTCCACCTTTGTGTCAGAGCTCACTGTTGTGCTGAATAGAAAACCATCAGGAGTGAGTTGACAGCATGGTGATGGACTGAGGAGCAATGAGGAGTTCTCTTAGCCGGAGGGAGACACAGTGTGAGCTTCTTAAACGATCTCACAAGGAGGCTGAGGACTTTCAATCAAAGCCAGCTAGGCTAGCTGAGGAGGAGTTTTGTTGCAGGTTTTAGCAGACTGCACTCAGGTGGAGAAGGTAATGACGGCAACTTCTGTGTCTGCAGAGGTGGAAGGTTTGGTGCAGGAGGAGTTTGAGGAGTCCATGATCAGCTATTTAAAAACGGTCATATGTTGAAACTGATTTTCATGAACTCTCCGATGAATTAGAGGGCGGTGCAGGGCTTCTTCCAGGTGGAGAAATTCTGACACACATTTTAGGAGGACTGCAACTTCTGTTACAATGTCCGTGTGATGGAGACAGACTTGACTTTATAAGAGGGTTTAGTGTTCAAACAGGAGGGAGGGATTGAGAAATCGATACTGTAGGTTTGATTGGAGGCTTTTCAGGTGCAGAGGAGACATGAAATTAAAGGTGGAGGAGGAACTTACGATGCAGGATGACTTTGAGGAGGACAAAAACAGGTTTTCATAACCTGTCAGGTGATTGAGAATGAAGAGGCGGGGCTCTACTGAGGAGTGAAGCAGGTTTTTGTCCAGGTTTATAAAAGACTGCAGACACAGGAGGGCAATGGAGAAGAACTTTGAATGGTGGAGAGGAGGAGGAGCAGGAGGACTCAGGAGACATTTTGAGGTCATGAGCAGAGGTGAGGCATCATGAGTGACAACTGACAACCAGCCCAATGTAGCAAGCAGCTACCAGAGAAAGCAACCAAAGGCTGCAACAAACTCAGGCAACTCACAGGAAACAGTTGCTTTATCTTTAGTGCCATCGTTTATCGTTTCTGAGAGCAGAGTCATCTGAACTTTACCAGTTTGTTTTTGAGAGAGAGAGGAGCAGCAACCTCCCAGCGTTTGTTTTTAACAAGCAGCATCTTTCTTCTGCTTTCAATCTATACATCTCTGATGCCTTCACTGTGCAGCTCTTTGTTTTCTCTCTGCAGATATTAAAAGTGTGGTGAGCAGAGGCCGTCCTCACCTGAGTCACACTCATTCATTGACAGCTAACCTGCAGTGTGACCACGTTAAAGCAGCTTCTCGCCTCTGGGGGGGGAGTCGAAGGGGGAGGGACGGAGTGAATGAAGTTACATTTCATCTCCGGTCAGCTCAGGCTTCTTTTAACCCTCAACATGACCTTCATTTAACTTTCATTTAACCTTCAATTAACCTTCAGCAGGTGTTGTTTTAGGATCTTTATCGGACCTGTCGCTTAAACTGAACTAAAGCTCGAACAGGAGAAGAGAGAGGAACTCAGCTGTTTGTGTTCAGAGAAGAAAAATACTCTCTGTTTCTTAATCTTATTTTCCTAATCTTTTTCTGTCTCTCTTCTTTCATGTCACATCGATCAGGACTGTACGGAGACTTTAGAGTCAGTTAATGTAGCCAGTCCACAGTTTTTAACCCTTAACATGTCCTTTATCAAACCTGCCCATGTGTTTTTTTATTTCTTCTTCACCTCAGACCAAAACTCAACCAAACCCTAACCCTTAAAGGGAGAGATCGTAAAATGTGTCAGAGCTCATCACCTGCTGCTGCAGTGTGGAGACGTGTGTTCACACACATCACACGTGACAGCTTAAAGTGTCTATATATCACAGCTGAGAGATGATCAGTGTTTCTTTAACTCTTCACACCACAGTTTTAAACTTGTGTGTCATTTTTCTCTTTTTCTTATTGAAGCTTGAGTCTTACTTTGGTCTGTTTTCCAGAACTCTCTTTATATTAACATGTATACTAGCAGCAGCAGTGATGATGTTAATGAAGTTGTGATCAGAGTCGTTTCAGACTGAGCGCGCAGGCCGACCCCGTCACACTGAATCTGCGTGTCAGATGTTCACATTTCAGACTTTTTTCATCCTTTAAATATCCTCTAAGTATTCAATCTGTAACTATAATTCTCACATAAACGTCATGCTGTTCAGTCTCAGGTCATCTCATTATCAGTTTGTTTTAACATCCTACCACCAGGGGGCAGTAGAGCCTGAAGAGAGAGCATCAGGTATCAATAAACCTGCACCACCAGAGGTCACAGCACAAACTACATCCTCCTCTAACGTCATCGTTCCCTCTTTGTAGAGGTTTTTTATCATTATTGACACATCAGCTGTTCTTGCTTCAGAACAAGCCGGATGCTGCTGCTCGCTGTGCCTGCTCACTGTACCTGCTCACAGCGGCGTCCAGGTCGAGTACTCGTGGCTGTGCCTGTCTTAGGTCGTCCCCAGGTTCTGCAGGGGACAGGGGGGATCTTACCCGTCATAGGCTATCCAGTCTGCCATACTCGACTCTTTCTCATGTGTGATATTCATCAAATATCACCAGCAGAGCAGCTTTAAGGAGAGTCTGAACCAGCCCGACCTGATGGGGGCAGGATCGATACTTACAGGACTCTGGATACAGCCCCATTGCCTCACGTTCTCTCCTCAGGCTCCTGAACTGGTTTACGACCAGTTTCTAAACCTCTCCTGTCTACTGTCACACACACGCATTAAGGCCTCTTGTGTCCTCATAGGACTCTATGAGTGATATTAGTGACACCCTGTGTGCTAGATTCAGACCTAGACTGTAACGAGGATGAAGAGCTGAAACGCAAACATGAGACTCACTCAGAGATTCCCCTTGAATAATTAAAGGATATTTAAAGGATGAAGAAAGTCTGAAATGTGAATGTCTGACACGCAGATTCAGTGTGACGGGGTCGGCCTGGGAGCTCAGTCTGAAACGACTCTGATCACAACTTCATTATCATCGTCACTGCTGCTGCTGGTATACATGCTAATATAAAGAGAGTTCTGGAAAACAGACCAAAATAAGACTGCTCTATTCAGCTCTCATGCCGGGCTGAGTCACTTTATCTATAACCCCATCATCTGTGAAATAGTTCCTACGACAACAGACTGCTGCAAGTTTCACTCCCGCCGGTCTGAACAGTCACAGCTCTTTAAAATCTGGAGCCGACAGCAGCTGTGATGTCAGCAGGTTGTTTCATGTGTTTCAACCTCATTTACTTTTATTTACACGCTGAATAATCAAACGTGTTCTGGATCAAACGTTCACCATCAGAGCTCGCATTTTACGTTCCCTGATCTCAGTCAGGTCAGGGTTCGGACTGTGGTCACTTTAGGTTTGAGGTGAAGGCTGGCTGGGTAAGGGGGGTTAGGTAAGACCAGGATAGTTAAGACCAGGTTAGTTAAACCGGGTTAACTAAGACCGGGTTAGCCCGGTTTAAGTTAAGTGAGGTTTAGTTAACTTAGCTTAGGTAAGTTAGGCTGAAGGTGAGGTAACCTTGTAGTTCAGGTCAGGTTTATGTGCTGATTTCATATAATTCCCCCTTTTCATTGAGATTTTTTTCTTTTTTTTGATTTTTCGGTTTTTAGTTTTATATTTTTATATTTTTTTATTTTTATATTTTTTGTATATATATATTTTTTTGATTATTGTTTTGTTTTTTAATTTTTATTATTTTAAAATGCTTTTTTTTTTCTTCGTCTTCATGAAACTTTTAACTGAATCCTGTTAGCTTTCTGATCAATCAAAGTTTTTTATAATTCCCCTTTTTATTGAGATTTTTTTTTTTGATTTTTCGGTTTTTATTGAGATTTTTTTATATTTTTATATTTTTGGTTTATATATATTTTTTGATTATTGTTTTGGGTTTTTATTTTTATTGAGATTTTTCATTCTGAAATGCTTTTTTTTTCTTCGTCTTTATGAAACTTTAAACTGAATCCTGTTAGCGTTCTGATCAATCAACGTTTTTTATAATTTCCCTTTTTATTGAGATTTTTTTCTTTTTTGGATGTTTTGGTTTTTAGTTTTAGTTTTTGGGATTTTTTTATTTTTATATTTTTTGTATATATATTTTTTTTTGATTATTGTTTTGTTTTTTTATTTTTATTATTTTAAAATGCTTTTTTTTTTTCTTTGTCTTCATGAAACTTTTAACTGAATCCTGTTAGCTTTCTGATCAATCAAAGTTTTTTATAATTCCCCTTTTTATTGAGATTTTTTTTTTTGATTTTTCGGTTTTTATTGAGATTTTTTTATATTTTTATATTTTTGGTTTATATATATTTTTTGATTATTGTTTTGGGTTTTTATTTTTATTTTTATTTTTAATTCTGAAATGCTTTTTTTTTCTCTTCGTCTTTATGAAACTTTAAACTGAATCCTGTTAGCTTTCTGATCAATCAACGTTTTTTATAATTTCCTTTTTTATTGAGATTTTTTTCTTTTTTGGATGTTTTGGTTTTTAGTTTTATTTTTTTTGGATTTTTTTATTTTTATATTTTTTGTTTATATATATTTTTTTGATTATTTTTAATTTTTTTAAAATTCTAAAATGTTTTTTTTTCTTCGTCTTCATGAAACTTTAAACTGAATCCTGTTGGCTTTTTTATATTCCCCTTTTTATTGAGATTTTTTTCTTTTTTTTTCCTTCAATATTTTTTTCTTTTTAAATTTTATTTTTTTCTTTTTATATATATTTTTTCTTTTTGTTATGCGTTTTTATTTTTTTTATTTCTAAAATACTTCATGAAACATTTAACCAAATCCTGTTAGCTTTCGGAATCAAAGAGTTTTGTATTCAATTATCTTTTGAAAAGGTTTTTTTTAAATAGGTGGTTGCTGCACTCTCTCTCTCTCTTTAGCTGGCTGCTTGCGTGCATCCCCATCCTTTCCTCCATCTGATGTAGATCCTCTCTGTTATTCTAGTCCAGCCTCCCTCTTTTCTCACCTCCTCCTTGTTGTCTCTCCTCTTTGGACTCACTCCGTTCCTCCGCCTCTCTCTCCACTTGCTGTCCCTCTCCAATAACTCCTTCTTCTTCCTCTCTGTCCGGCTCAGCATGACAAACAGCTTCCTCCTCGCCTCCCACAGACGCAGCGTGGCCATGCAGCGGTCGTTTACCGAGTGATCTGATACTAAGAAGAAACAAACACGTTCAGTCTGGAGTTCATCATAATCACTAACAGGTGTATCTATAGGAATTGATGATGTCATCATAATCACTAACAGGTGTATCTATATGATGAAACAATCACATAAATCGGTGACCTTTGAACTTACATCTATTCCAGATGAGCCACTCCTCATCGTAGTTTATGTAGATGCGTTCGATGGCGTTCTTTCTCACAAGCCTCAGGTCATACAGACACAGTCGGCTGCACAGGCTCAGTTCAGAAGGCGAGGGCTCCTCCTCCTCCTCCTCCTGAGGTCCTCGTAGCACCTCTTTCATCCTCCTAATCTTCTCCTCCAGGCTCTTTCTGACTCTTTCGTTAAACGCCCTCCTTTCCTCTTTCAGTTCTTTTTCTCTCTCCTTCCTCTGTTTTTTTCTCTCCTCCTTTGCTCCTGGCTCCTTCTTCTCCCTTTTCACTCGCTCTTTCTCCTCCTTCTCCTGTCTCTCTCTCTCCTTCTTCTCCCTTTTCACTCGCTCTTTCTCCTCTTTCTCCTGTATCTCTCTCTCCTTCTTCTCCCATTTCACTCGCTCTTTCTCCTCCTTCTCCTGTATCTCTCTCTCCTTCTTCTCCCATTTCACTCGCTCTTTATTCTCCTTCTCCTGTATCTCTCTCTCCGTCTTCTCCCTTTTCACTTGTTCTTTCTCCTCTTTCTCCTTTCTCTCTCGCTCTTTCTTCTCCCTTTTCACTCGCTCTTTCTCCTCCTCCTCCTTCCGGTCTTTCTCCTTCTTCTCCCTTTTTACTCGCTCTTTCTCCTCCTTCTCTCGTCGTTCTTTTGCCTCCTTTTCCTGTCTCTGTCTTTCCTCCGTCTCCCTTTTCACTTGCTCTTTCTCCTCCTTCTCCTGTCTCTCTCGGTCCTTCTTCTCCCTTTTCACCAGCTCTTTCTCCTCCTTCTCCTGTATCTCTCTCTCCTTCTTCTCCCTTTTCACTCGCTCTTTCTCCTCCTGCTCCTTCCGGTCTTTCTCCTTCTTCACCCTTTTCACTCGCTCTTTCTCCTCCTTCTCTCGTTGCTCTTTGTCCTCTTTCTCCTGTCTCTCTCTCTCCTTCTTCTCCCTTTTCACTTGCTCTTTCTCCTCCTTCTCCTGTCTCTCTCGCTCCTTCTTCTCCCTTTTCACTAGCTCTTTCTCCTCCAGCTCCTTCCGGTCTTTCTCCTTCTTCTCCTGTCTCTCTCGCTCCTTCTTCTCCCTTTTCAGTCGCTCTTTCTCCTCCTTCTCCTGCTTACAGAGCTCCTTTTTCTTTTGCTCGAGTGTTGGGACGATGTCGTCTCCAGTGCAGGAGGGTCTCTCACCTCCCCCTGCCCGGTCCTTCCAAAAAGGGACAATGTTGTCTCCAGTGCAGGAGAATCTCTCACCTCCTCCTGCCCGTCCCGTCAAAAAAGGGGCGATGTTGTCTCCAGTGCAGGAGGGTCTCTCACCTCCCCTTGCCCGGTCCTTCAGAAAAGGGACGTTTACTCCGCAGGACAAAGGGCTCTCACCCCTTCGTCCTTTGGGCTCCTTCATGGTGGTAGAAGGGTTTACTCGACGAGACGGAGGGCTCTCACCCCTCCGCTCGGAGTCTTCACCGATCATAAAGGGATGGTGGTGGGTGGTCTGCTCGATGTCTCTTGGAGAAGAAGGTCTCTCACACCTTCCTCTGGACTTCTTCCAGGGCCTGGAAGAGTCCAGATCTCCAGGAGACAGAGTGTGGACTGATGTTGTGCATCCAAATATTTTAAAGAACATGCTTTCCAAAAACTCCAATACTTCCAATGTCGATGAACTGCAGACACACAGAAAAAAAAACACACACACACACACAATGGTTATTTCTCAGAGAATCACCAAAGAACACTTTCACTGACTTTACTCAACTTTTGAACTCATGTAAAACATTCTGATTGTAAATTGATTGATTGTATTTATTTCCGTGTCATGCACACAAAGTGCTCAACCCTCACGGGTTCATAAGACCCCAGACGTTCAGCTGCAGTTGTTCAACATTTCATAACATTACAAAGTGTCATGCTCCTTTCACAGCTCCGTCTTAAACACTGTATTCTGTCTTTTCTCCCAGCATGCTTTGCAGATCAAATCTGCTACAAAAACAGGTTCCTCTCCTAAAGCACAACTCAAGTTTTTCACAATCGTCTAACCAGAAGAAATCAACGTTAATGGAGGACAGTTTCTAAAGAGTACATCCCTTTTGACGACAGAGATCGGACAGTAAAACAGGAAATGAATCTCACTTTCAAATTCACTCAACAAACAAACACTCCTCTGGAGCGGCGTCAAACCTGCCGCTCTCCAAAGCTAGAAGGTAACTGTGCTCAGAGGGATCTTTGTCTTTTGGTTAGATTATCTTCACACTGTAACGATTCTTTATGAGACAATACGTTGGTAGTTTTAGTTTACACCGTAAATCAACCGACTGTTTGTCTAACATATCACTCTTAACCTCCTGAAGATCACAGGGTAACTTATTCAGATAAATACATGACATATTCAAATCAAAGACAGATTTGACATCTGCTCTTTGTACCAGCATTCATCAGAAAGTTATTCTTTAGAAAAGAGAACAGCTCCACCAAAAGAATCACTGCAGGACGCTGCAGAGACCCAAAACTTTAAAGTCGTCTTGAATTTAAACCAGAATTAAAGGTGAAGCGCTGCAGGTGACATGTCATCATCATTTTATTACTCATTTTATGTAGTACTCGAAATAGGTCTTGGTCTCTAGACCACTTTTTGAACGTTTCAATCTCGTCTCAGAATTGAGAGCATTTTTACTCGATCTTAAAACGGTCTTTAAATCAAGACCAAGACCACAACTGATCAGTTATTTTCCCACGTCATTTCTGTGATTAGAAAGAGGCGTTTTCTTTCCAATCACAGAAAACAAATAACGCCCCCTGCACACAAGATGATGATTCTTCAGTGATATTTATGGTCTGGGTCTTGTCCTGCCTTGGTCTTGGTCTTGACTCAGTCTTGATCCCTAAATGTCTTGGTCTTGACTCGGTCACGGAGCACTCTGGTCTCAGGTATGTCTTGGTCTTGGTTAGTGTGGTCTTGACTACAACATCACATGAATCTCTGTGCCACGATGAAAACTCTGTTTCCAACCGATCGTTTTCAAGACGCTTTTTACGAAACGAGACAAAATATATTTCTTCTGATCAGCTGATTTCACACACGACGAAAACGCAACAAACTTCAGTAAACACGAAGTTTAGACAACAAATAATGTGCATTTGACAGATTTCAACCTGCTCACACTAAACTACTTCACATCTTACAGTCGTGATATTTAGAATTTAACCGATGAAAAATTTAGTTTATCTGAAAGAACAACGTTAAGGGAGAATAAATGTGCTCCTCCTCCATCATAACACGGTTTGAGTGAGCAGAAAAGGTGGATTAAAAATTGTCTTTCAGGAGCAGAAAAGGTGACTTACCTCTCCAAAGGTTAGCTGCGGACTGATCAGGTGAAACTTCAATGTCCAACATGTTCTGTTGAGCCATTATGAGCTCACAGAGAACAGACGAGCATTCTACTGATTCTAATTCTACGCTCAGTTCCGTGTTTACATTTGAATCTAAACACTCGCTGACTTTACATGGAATCCAACAATATTGCCAAAGCATCAATACAACAACAAAAACAACAGTAGTCAATGCTGTAGCATGAGTGAAATGTATAATTATATACGACAACGAATAAACAGAAAAACCCAGTCTGTGTGTGTGTTCAGAAAAGAAAATGATAAATAGAGCAACAGTTGTTAACTTGATGTAGAGATAAACCAAAGATTTAAATATTAAACAAACATAAATAAAGCAGTGTGTGCTGTTAGGTGACTATACACCTTTCAGGTGTTGTGATGGTCGTCCCTCAGGCTGTGACAGGATTGGACATATTTGGCTGCTTCTCTGCTGCTGACTCTGTGTTCTCCCAGTATGTGCTGCATTTTACTTTGGTCAAATCAAAGTCTGGGACTTTATGTCTAATGTGGTTGAAGAACCCTTCTCTTATGTGAGCTGACAAACAAGACCAACCCTGCTCTGTTACTTTTTCTGCATGTTTTATATTTGAGATCGTTTATTTCCCAATCAGACACGGAGCGAGGAGGGTGGAGGTACATGAGACGATCCGTAGGCGTCAAAACTACGGGAAATATCATACATTTGGAAAAGATCGCCGATGACGTCAACAGCGCCTTTCTGAAAAGTTGAAAGATTTTCAACTTGAGCGCTCGGAGCGGCCGCACAGAGAATGCAGAGCGCTCGGGAGAAAAGACGCTGGGCGCTGCGCTTTTTCTCCAGACGGCCGCTTTCTTTTGCGAACGCTCTCTACCCGTTTAAAACAATTTAAAAAAAGACGCTGGCGCTCAGAAAAAAAGGCTAGGTGGACACCGGGCTTTACATCTCACTTTTGGTAACAGAGGTCGTTTATGCTCTGCTGGACGGGCCAAAACATTTTGGGGAAAATTTAAGAGCATACCCACTTCTTCAGCCACCACTACACCTTTAACATAACAGTATGATCAACATTTGAGCTTTCAAACCTGAGCGTGACGTCATGGCAAAATGGCCTCCATGGGGATATTGATGGGGATTCATGATTGCAGTTTCTACTATTTTATGTTTAATTATTGTGTAAGTGGCACACTATGGACTCATAGCTCATTATATCATTATCTTATAAAATGAACAACACAGTACAACATATGTCATCCTTCTTCTCACTTACAAAATGTTATCTTAACTTTAAAGTTGAACAAAGTGAAACTGATTCAACTGGTTCCTGTCATTGTGTTCTTGTTTTATTGTTCAGTGTTGGGCTTCAGCATCAAGCACTCTCAACAATCAAAGCAGCTGTTGTTCTCCATGCTAATGTACCACACACACACACACACACACACACACACACCCACACACACACACACACACGCACACGCACACACACACACACACACACACATACACACACACACACACACACACACACACACACATACACATACACACATACACACTTGTTTGTCTGATTGGAGCTTGTTTGTTGCAGTTACAGAAATCTTCACCTGAAAATATTCAATTCACTCCCATCTGAGAGACCCTGAGTGACCCTGAGTGGGCTCAGTGACATCACTAAAGGCATGACAGACACACACACGCACACACACACACACAATGCAGCCTCTCATGACCCTGCAGGCTCCCACTACTCTTACAGGACTAGGTATAGTGCGTAAACGAGAGCCCGAGCTGCTCTGTCCGTTTTCAAGCCCGGCGCAGTCTAGGCCTGCGAAGGCTGTTTCGTCATAAGCCGGGGATCTGGCCGAAGATTTCTGCCTCTTAAAAGGAAGTTTTTTCTTACCAATGTAACTTTTGCTGCTTTGCGAAAGTGCTCATGATGGTTTAAGCCGGGTCTTATAGCAATAAGTAAGGTCTTTTACCTGCTTTTTGTAACATGACAATGAGTAAGGTCTTTTACCTGCTTTTTGTAAAGCGTCTTGAGATAACACTTGTTATGAATTAGCGCTATACAAATCAAGATTGATTGATTGATTGAAATATGTTTTGCATAACCAAGCCATCTAAAAACATGGTGCTCAAACAACTATTCTAGGATCACACTCTGCTACCTGATGGGAGAATGTCAGCGACTATATGCACACACATTGGGCCATAATGATTTCTGTGATGGCCGCCTAGTTCAGAGAATTGAAGTCTGTAGTGTAGCATTTATTTGTGTTGGAACAAAAATGAATGGCTGTGAATCATTGTTTGTGCTGTGTTCTGTGTCTGAGGACTCTGAGCTGGCGGAGAGAGAGAGGGAGGAAATGGTCCTGGGGATCTTTGTCATCAGGAGAGGAGGTCTGGAGCAGGATCTGGAAGACGTGGGAATAGTCAGTGAGGTACTTGTGGTCCTCTGTGATCTTCTGATCGTTGCCTGTTCCTGCACCATGCTACTTGGATTGATTTGTCACTGTTCCTTTGTTGTTGTTTTTTTGACAATGAAATGATTTTGGTTGATTCTTCTTCATACATAATTTCCCTTTGTCCCTTTTTAAAGCATTTTTATCCACATTTAAATGTTGCTGTTCAGCATCTGGCCGGGTTGCAGAGGACTTTTAAACACCAGCATCATAGACGTTGTCTGGATTGTTAGCTTGTAGTTATACACATGACCATTTCCTGTTGTTGTCAAAGTTGTTCTTAAAATAATTGTAAACATTTGTCATCAATATAATGTTTAATATATAAGTGGTTTAGGTTATGTTAATGTGAAAACATTAATGAACGCTACAAACCCTAAAGAAATGCATTCAAGAAACAAGTTTGACAAATCATATTCGATCAACAAAATGTAGAGATAATGGATAAAGAGACAAATCACATTGGGTCATCGTAATATAGATATGTTTGATCAAAGCAATTTAATTAACTCTGATGAAGGTTAAAATACAATTGGATTAATCTAATTATTTAATGTGGAGATTTTGTACAAAATAAGAATACGTTGAAGTAATGAGTCACTTTTATGAGTGTACCTTCTCTGGTCCAAACAAATCCAGACCATTCAGGACCAGAATCTAAACGTAGACATACTGGCTGCTGTGTGTATACGTGTGTGTGTGACTGTGTGCTACGTTAAGGCTACTTCTCAAACATTGTACGCTGCACATGCCCTTATTTCGTTGTTGAATGTATAATGCTGATACACAATTGTAAAGTCAAACTCTGGCGTGGCTACAGAAATGTTCCGCAGGAAATATAACTTCATTCATTATCTCTGCACCGTTGTGTGTAGGCTACATCTAACTGTTCTGTTGTAGGCTACACCTATGTATTAACAAATGTATCTCTTGGACATTACTGCGGATAACGTACACAGTTTGTTGTTCCATATGCCTTTTGTATAGCCTATTGTTGATTTATCAGCAGTTGTGGTTGGTGGGATCTAAAATGAGTTCTTATATTTTAATAAAACAATAATTACTTTAGATTTAACTTTCTTGTCTGCAGTTTCCAGGATGTTTGTTTGTCGAAATCTATATGATTCTGTATGAAGCTATTCACATTAGCATTCAGTTTTGACTTCATCCCCCTTTTTTTTCAGATTTGTTTTGTGGCTTTTTGCCTTTATATGATAGGGCATGGATAGAGTAGGAAATCAGGAGAGAGAGTGGGGAATGACTTGCACCAAAGGATCAGCAGGTCAGACTTGTACCTTGTCTGCCAGCTTGGAGGACTATAGCCTCTGTATATGGGGCGCGACCTTACCGCCCCACTTCATCTTTCTAAAGATAACATACACAAAGACAAAATGTTTTCTGGATTAACTTTATTTTTATTTCAATTTGCTTGGATGTTTTTTTTATGGTATAGTTAAACTTCAAACTTACAGATTCAGTTTTTGTTTTTGAAATGTCCTCATTTCATGTGTCTGAGGGGAGCAAATGTTTGATTGGCAGTGTGCAGTTGTTTCTCTTTTCTATGACGTGTTCCAGAAACCTTGTAACGACTGATCCTGTGTTGTCTATATTATAACATTCCTCAGTTAGTGGAACACCATCAACTTGTATTGGTTGGGGAATGGCAGCTTCACGGTTTGCACTTGACAGGAATAGGGTCCGAACTGACATTAATATCCCGCCTTGAACTGGAAATATATACAGTATGTGTTTCCCCTTACTTTTCTTTTTTCTTCAGCTCAAAGACCTGCTAGTGAGGAGGAGCCAAGGTCTGGCCTGAGTTTGAAAAACATGAACGACACATTAATAATAATAACAATAATATATTTCATTTATAAAGCGCTTTTCAGGAACTCAAAGACAGTGTACATTCATTTAAAAAAAGAAAGATCAAGCTAACTCAGTAAGAACAAACCAAACAACATTGCGACATTAGACACAGGTCATATAGACAACAACATATAAGCCTCACATGAACAGAACACAAATCACAATCACACATTAAAAGCTCTTTTGAAGAGGTGAGTCTTGAGTAATGATTTGGATGTGGATGTGTCAGTGCATGTTGAATATGTGTGGAAAGTGAGTTTCAGAGGGAGGGGGTATGTGTGGAGAAGGCTCTGTCCCCTCAGGTTTGGTGCTTGGTTCTGTGAGGGGGACACAAGAGGTTGGCGTTGGAAGAACGGAGCCTAGGGGAAGGAGTGTGATGGTGAAGGAGAGCAGTGAGGTAGCAAGGGGCCTCGTGGTTGAGGGCTTGAATTGGATACGGTACGGGACAGGGAGCCAGTGGAGATTTTGCAGGACGGGTTAGGTGTTCACGGGATCGGGTGTGGATAAGAAGACGTGCAGCAGAGTTCTGGATGTATTGGAGTTAATTAATGTCAGCATTACATTGTCATTACACACAGATCAAAGTTATTGAGCAAACAACCCTGGTAATAACAATAATAACTTTATTTATATAGCACCTTTCAAAAACAAAAACAGAGAATAGTAGGCCTACTGTGTTTAGTGTGTACTCTTCTTTGGTGATTGTCTGTTGGACAGAAACGGGGCTGTGAAAAGGAATTTCCCCATGGGGACAATAAAGTCTAAAAGTCTAAAGTCTAGGAGAGATTAAACCCAGTCACTTGGAATGCCTTCATCTACTTACAAAACAAGCTCTGAATCGAAAAATTATTGGGCAATCTTTGTCAACAAACCTTTCCAGTAAGCCCACACAGGAATACTGTAAACATTGAAAAGCAAACACGGTCAAAACTGGATCTGAATAGCAGACAAATATTCTCCTCTGTGTTGTCAAAATCCAATTGCTTGTGTTTCCAGAAAGTGGTAGGCCCCATATTCTGCGGTGTATTCATCCTTAATAATAAAGATTATCATGCACAGTAACAGAAAACACATGTCGGAGAAAAGACGGTACTGTGATGCAGGATACATACTGTAAAGGCCTACAATGAATTTTGCGTGGTCAAAAAAGCAGGTGTAAAGCTTTTCGGGTATTTATGAATCATCCACATGAGAGCTACCAAAATGATTTAATCATTAACTCAGTGTAAACATAGGTGCTTTTTTCAAGTCAAATTCTCATCATAAATAGAGGACTTGTTAACAATTTTGAACCAATCACTGAGCATTAATACCAAAATTAAGCTAAAGTTTACATTCACAGAAGATATCGAGTTAATTAAGACAGTATTTGCAATCTAATAAGAATTTAGACTTAAATCTTTATTTTTCTGTCATTGACAAGCAAGTGGTTTGCACAGCCTTTTCCAGGAAGTCCAAAACACCCCCAGAAATCGATAAATCAGTGGTGTATAAATAGCATTTGGACTCTTGATAGAAGAAGATTCTTTAACAGACACAAGAGAAATGGCTGAGGGGTTTCACCTCCTTTGGTTTCCCCTGCTTCTCTGCTGTGTTTCTCAGGCCTCAGACAACATAGGTGGTAAGAACAATTATCCATTTACAATGCACTGAGTAAATAAATACAATTCTAAAAAATTAAAACCATGAATGTTACATCTAGATTATTGTTTATAATGAAGTTTCGTCTTTTTTCTTTTCTCAATCTATCATCAAGTGATTAATCTAACAGGTGCCATAGGACATCCAATGTTGGACAGACTTTTTTCAAAGAGCCGGGTGAGTCCTCAGAGCTGTGACTTGTGAAAAAATGAATCAATGTTGTTTGTATCAACAGCGATATTTAGCTTTTATCACATTATCTTGTTTTTCTCTCCTTTTTGTACTTAATTCAGCTAATAAAATATGTTTGTTCCCTTGCAGATAGTAGCATGTTATGGTGAGTGTAAATGTTAATCTTTATGTATGCATGTCAAACTCATTATAATCGGTGAAATACATTAAAGTTCCTGCAGGGAGTTTTTAGTTGGTTATTATTATACTGACTGAAATTAATTATGATGCTTCTATATCACCTATTTAAGCAAACAAGACCATCAGGGACAACACTGATTTTTTAAACAGTTTTGACTATAAAAGTTTACAGTCATGGGTCAGGTGTCAGACAAGGTGTTAACTGCACACTGACAAAAACGCTTCTTTTTTAAAACTCTTTCACAGCAAAGATTCCCAACAAGTGTTACAATACAAAAGCAGGATGAGATTTTTGTTTAAAAACATTGCTTACAGGCAGGACAAAATCAGCATGGAGATAAGATGCAATACTTTGTCAACAGGGGGCGCCAAAATTGACACCAACAGAAAGATCCTCATAGGAGCTTTAAAGAAGCAATATGTCACTTTGATATGTAGCATTTAAAATGGGTACCGCAGTCCAAATTCAAAACAGAATTGATTTGCATGCAGGTTGCCATGTTGCGGACAAGGAAGCTTGGACATGTGTTTGGCCAGTTCTGGATCGGTCTCGAGACCTTTCTCCCTTCTAACCTCTCTCCATTTTTTCAAAAGCATCTCCAATATTTATCCCAGTTTAACCACGTTTGTGCTTGTGGAGCATTATTAGAAAAATACTGAGGCGTTTTAGGTCGGGTATAGAATCAGTTATATCTGAACCAGTTCACTTGCCTGCTTCCATCGCTGCAACATCTGTTGGTTTGCAGTTTTTCTAGCAAACAGTGGGATGTCCAAAATGGCCGTGTGGGGGTGCCTTCATACTGCCTACTTCTCTGGTCAAAACTAAAACAAACCATTTTGGACTAGGTTGGACTAAGTTGGAGTTAAACTTAGAAGAAGGACATACTGGCTGCTACATTGTTGTCAGAGAAGCCAGCATTTCAACATAGCATGTTTCCTTAATATCTGATGATATAGTAAGGTTGTTTTATGATTTAATTCAGTAGATATGTTATTGGTCTTTTTGCCAAGTGTTTTATCACCAATTAGAGTTGCAGAAGTAAGGGTAGAAATAAAAGTAGTTTTTTGTATATTACTGGTTTAACATCAGTGTAAGGCACTATGTTATTATGTATCATGATATGTGGCAATATTGTTAGAAATTAAACATTTTGCTGATTTTAGAAAAACTGCCATGTCATGAAATGCACACCAGATGCATAAAAAATGGTTTCCTTTTTTATTTTGTTGATTTTTCTTTGCATCTAGCACGGCCCCTTTAAGATCTATCATCATGGAAATACTTTTTGTACTTAATGAACTTTTCCTTTATCAATTTAAAAATCTAATTTTTGCAGTGTATGTAAATGTAAATATTTCCACTGAAAATGTGTAAACAGGGGTCTAGGCTGGAGTAGAGGACTGAATGTAACATTAAAAGAACATACTGAGTTTCTTTTTTATTTGAAACTGAAACCCTTCATAGGTACCAATGAACTGAAATCAGCTCCGAACAACAGCCAACTAGGTGAGTATTACTTCTGTTAGAAGCAGAGGTGTGACACTTGTTAGGGGTGGTGGGCTTACTATTGCTCTCATATAACCTTTCCTTTCTCTGATATAACTTTGACTCTCATTAACTCTTTCAATTATATAACTTTGTATCTATCTCTTGCTGATATAACTTTGACTCTCTCTCTGATATAACTTTGACTCTCTCTCTGATATAACTTTGACTCTCTCTCTGATATAACTTTGACTCTTTCTCTGATATAACTTTGACTCTTTCTTTGATATAACTTTGACTCTCTCTCTGATATAACTTTGACTCTCTCTCTGATATAACTGTGACTCTTTCTCTGATATAACTTTGACTCTTTCTCTGATATAACTTTGACTCTTTCTCTGATATAACTTTGACTCTTTCTCTGATATAACTTTGACTCTCTCTCTGATATAACTTTGACTCTCTCTCTGATATAACTTTGACTCTCTCTCTGATATAACTTTGACTCTCTCTCTGATATAACTTTGACTCTTTCTCTGATATAACTTTGACTCTTTCTTTGATATAACTTTGACTCTCTCTCTGATATAACTTTGACTCTTTCTCTGATATAACTGTGACTCTTTCTCTGATATAACTTTGACTCTTTCTCTGATATAACTTTGACTCTTTCTTTGATATAACTTTGACTCTTTCTCTGATATAACTTTGACTCTTTCTCTGATATAACTTTGACTCTTTCTCTGATATAACTTTGACTCTTTCTTTGATATAACTTTGACTCTCTCTCTGATATAACTTTGACTCTTTCTCTGATATAACTTTGACTCTTTCTCTGATATAACTTTGACTCTTTCTCTGATATAACTTTGACTCTTTCTCTGATATAACTTTGACTCTTTCTCTGATATAACTTTGACTCTCTCTGATATAACTTTGACTCTTTCTTTGATATAACTTTGACTCTTTCTCTGATATAACTTTGACTCTTTCTTTGATATAACTTTGACTCTCTCTCTGATATAACTTTGACTCTTTCTCTGATATAACTTTGACTCTTTCTCTGATATAACTTTGACTCTTTCTCTGATATAACTTTGACTCTTTCTCTGATATAACTTTGACTCTTTCTCTGATATAACTTTGACTCTTTCTCTGATATAACTTTGACTCTTTCTTTGATATAACTTTGACTCTTTCTCTGATATAACTTTGACTCTTTCTCTGATATAACTGTGACTCTTTCTCTGATATAACTTTGACTCTTTCTCTGATATAACTTTGACTCTTTCTCTGATATAACTTTGACTCTTTCTTTGACTCTCTCTCTGATATAACTTTGACTCTTTCTTTGACTCTCTCTCTGATATAACTTTGACTCTTTCTCTGATATAACTTTGACTCTCTCTCTGATATAACTTTGACTCTTTCTCTGATATAACTTTGACTCTTTCTCTGATATAACTTTGACTCTTTCTTTGACTCTCTCTCTGATATAACTTTGACTCTTTCTCTGATATAACTTTGACTCTCTCTCTGATATAACTTTGACTCTTTCTCTGATATAACTTTGACTCTTTCTCTGATATAACTTTGACTCTTTCTTTGACTCTCTCTCTGATATAACTTTGACTCTTTCTCTGATATAACTTTGACTCTTTCTTTGATATAACTTTGACTCTTTCTCTGATATAACTTTGACTCTTTCTCTGATATAACTTTGACTCTCTCTCTGATATAACTTTGACTCTTTCTCTGATATAACTTTGACTCTTTCTCTGATATAACTGTGACTCTTTCTCTGATATAACTTTGACTCTCTCTCTGATATAACTGTGACTCTTTCTCTGATATAACTTTGACTCTTTCTCTGATATAACTTTGACTCTTTCTTTGATATAACTTTGACTCTCTCTCTGATATAACTTTGACTCTTTCTCTGATATAACTGTGACTCTTTCTCTGATATAACTTTGACTCTTTCTCTGATATAACTTTGACTCTTTCTCTGATATAACTTTGACTCTTTCTCTGATATAACTTTGACTCTTTCTCTGATATAACTTTGACTCTTTCTTTGATATAACTTTGACTCTTTCTCTGATATAACTTTGACTCTTTCTCTGATATAACTTTGACTCTTTCTTTGATATAACTTTGACTCTTTCTCTGATATAACTTTGACTCTTTCTCTGATATAACTTTGACTCTCTCTCTGATATAACTTTGACTCTTTCTCTGATATAACTTTGACTCTTTCTCTGATATAACTTTGACTCTTTCTCTGATATAACTTTGACTCTTTCTTTGACTCTCTCTCTGATATAACTTTGACTCTTTCTCTGATATAACTTTGACTCTTTCTTTGATATAACTTTGACTCTTTCTCTGATATAACTTTGACTCTTTCTCTGATATAACTTTGACTCTCTCTCTGATATAACTTTGACTCTTTCTCTGATATAACTTTGACTCTTTCTCTGATATAACTGTGACTCTTTCTCTGATATAACTTTGACTCTCTCTCTGATATAACTTTGACTCTTTCTCTGATATAACTTTGACTCTTTCTCTGATATAACTTTGACTCTTTCTCTGATATAACTTTGACTCTTTCTCTGATATAACTTTGACTCTTTCTTTGATATAACTTTGACTCTCTCTCTGATATAACTTTGACTCTTTCTCTGATATAACTGTGACTCTCTCTCTGATATAACTTTGACTCTCTCTCTGATATAACTTTGACTCTCTCTCTGATATAACGTTGATTCTCTCTCTGATATAACTTTGACTCTTTCTCTGATATAACTTTGACTCTTTCTCTGATATAACTTTGACTCTTTCTGATATAACTTTGACTCTTTCTCTGATATAACTTTGACTCTTTCTCTGATATAACTTTGACTCTTTCTCTGATATAACTTTGACTCTGATATACAGTAACTTTGACTTTCTCTGATATACCTTTGACTTACTCTTTGATATGACTTTGATTCTTTCTTACAGATAATGAAGCCTTTGAGTTGAGGAGTGAATTAAGACTCCTCAAACTGCAGTTTGCAACATGCAGTTCTACAGTCTCAGCTATAACCACCTGTAAGCTTGTGATTGTGAGCTGTATTCTGTGTGATATATAATTAGATGATTGATAATTAATTATACCAATGTTTAACTATATTTTCATTTAACTGACAGCTCATCAAATCCATCTTGAAATTAAAATGAAACAGCTTCTGGACACTTATGAGGATGATACTTTTCTGGGTAAGTTCACCTCACCTGCACTTAACCCAGTTTTTTTTTTTTTTTTCAGCAGATATCTGCACTGCAGAGCTTCTGTTTAACATGATATAACATCTTTTCCCTAGTTCTGAAAGTGATCGCTCTCACCAGTGAGGTGAATACATTACAGAATAAGATCAAACATGCCGCTAATTTAACCACAACTACTGAAATTGATGGTGAGTGTTGTATTGCTCTACATCTACTGGCAAAGTCAAACTACTAAGCACTCTTCTCCTATGTGATAGCCATTGTGAGACTGGCTTTGTTATCATAGGCTGAACATCTTTGAATGAAAATGCTTCATATCTCAACTTTTGTCTCACAGCGCTGCAGAGCAAGTTACGACTGAAAACTGATGAACTGAATGAGAAGATGACGCACATGAAAATACACCGCACAAATGCACCACTGAGTAAGAGCATTTTATTTTATTTACAGAACATTTGAGAAAAGCTTTTAAGCAGAGTTGATGTAAAAAAAAAAAAAACGCCTGGTGAAGGAAAGCTGTACACAGTAAAAATTTGAGTTTAAATAGTATTAAAAGTTCAGATTATAATTGCTTTCATATGTTGTTACAGTTGCTGATTTCATCTCACAGCAAAATCAAATCTGGGATCTGGAACAGGCTGAAAAAAGAAGAGACCAAAATAGTCTTCGGGGCAGAGTTTTGGGTAAGTGTTTGCCTACTTGACTGAAATATTTGCATTTGTTTAAGCTATGAAAAATCCCCCTTAAATTAAATTCATATATAATATGCATCATTGGATTGTGCTGCTACAGCCTTACTTTGTCTGGTATAACCAATAGCTCACGAGGCTAATGTTAGCTGGTTTTGGCTCACTGTATGTAGATAAGGCTGTATGATTCATATTACTGCCTCAGTTTTCTCTTCTTGATATGCCAGTAAGGCAGATGTTGAAGTTTCATAGTCTCACCATCACATTATTTCACACTGTATCTCCTTTCTGTTTAGCTGTTTATTTGCCACATTTTTTTTTAGCAATTAATTACTTGGTTTATTTCATTTTTCTCATTATCAGTTCTACGCGGACAAATGGAAAATACAACCTTTCTGCTGGGACACATAAAAGATAAAGACACAAATAGTCAGTTCAAATCTCCAGCTTTAATATTTAACTTTAAAAATGATGTTGTTCACTGAAGATTTCCTGACAGCCATGTTCTGATCCTCATCCAGCACTGACCCTGATGTTAACAGAAAGTATTATCGCTGAACTCCAGAGGCACATCAATGCTATCATTGAGCAATCCAGAGCTGAAGCTGCCGGTGAGACTATGTGTTATGAGACAGCACAGTGTTGAAGCTCCTGTCTGATCTTGTATGTAACATTACTATAAAATACTTTTACTACTGAGGCTTCATTTGGTTTCTTTTTCAGACCACCAGAGGCAATGGAAGCAAAAAGTCGATCTCCTTAGAAAGAAGATTATACAGTTGAACAGTGACGAGAATAACATTCAACTTAGTAAGTGAGAAACTTATCAAAATGCTCACTACTTACTTCTTTTACTGCGGCAATAAACTCGCATTATCTGTCTTTTTTTCTGCAGCCAAAGACATTTTGGCTTTGCAGAAGGAGTTGGACGATTTAAGTCAATTAAAGCTTGACACCAAAAAGACAACTGATTCCAAACTTGCAGGTGAAACCTGATTTACTTGTTTTTATGTACAAAAACATTATTGTGTTGACAGTGAGTAAAATGAGAACATTAAAAACCAACATTTGCTTCCACAACAAATTCAGAAAGTAATAGTAAATAGTTTGTGTTTTTATCGCAGAGCTTAAAGCAACTTTGGAGAAGTATAAGAAAACTCATGACTTTTACCAGAAAGGACTGGAGGAAGAAGATTATGCCAAAGCACAACTGAGTAAGTAAAAAAAGAGGACACTAAGTGCATCTATGCTTTACATTTTTAAACCTTAAATGAAATTCAAACTTATTTTCTATTATTTATGGTTAACAGATCTTCAAAAAAAATAAGTTTTTTTCTGAAAACCTTCCGTAACTCATTTTCAATTTAAATGTAATTTTCACAAGGATAAAACAACAAAGTACCTGTAAACGGTGCACAGTATTCCTTCAAAGTCTGAACATTGGGATTTTTTTTTTATTTAACCAGTCTTCAGAATCCTAAGCATAATGAAACAGCTGAGAGAGCTGCAGGCTGTTGATCAAGACCAGGTCACAACAGACACAAGTCCAGCCACCAGTGAGTCCCATTATATTATTTATTTTTATCTATTTCATATTTTCAGATTTCTGTTCAGGTTGGGCTGAAGAGCAGCTGATAAATGCTCAAACCTGATGCCTTATATATTGATGACCTTAGTCTCTTACATAAATGCTTTAAATCAGCTCTTCAGACTCTCATGCAAACCAGAGAAAAGGAATATGCGAACGCTCATGCTGAGATAAGTGGTGAGTTTATTTAAACTACTCTAAAAAATTAAACCTTTTTTAGTGCTTTTACACTTACATCAAACCCTGCACGGTTGAGCTGCATGGCAAAATGTTTTAACCCGGCTTTACCAGGATTTGTTTCCTGCCAGTCTGCTATCAAAATGTCTGTGTTATATTAAGGTGTTCTGATTTGAGAATAGTGCAGGAAATTTCATCTTGAACAACAGGGCATTGATCATGACATTTACAGTATATCCTGCAACCTGTGCACATTATGAAGCTGCTTCACTAAGTTTTTTTCTTCACCAATATGTTTTTCTCTGCTCTGCTTAAACTACACGTAGCTTTGATATAAAAGGAAAATTTATCAACAAAGCGTCGTCCTCTGTTGTTTCATCCTCCATTTCCACGTCGTTCCTTGACGTCATGTCGTGGCTCCTGAGGCCAAAACTCCTGTCAGACAGGGATAGTCTCCTGCTGTGAGGTGCATATGTGGACAATTAAAGTTTTCTAGACATTTTCAGGAGTGCATGTGTGAAAACATCTTATCCCACATACTGTACACTCCTGAAAATTTCCAGAGTATTTCAGGCATGCCGCCCCTGAAACCTTCTTGCCTTGCCTGTTTGCATCACATACAGCAGCAGTGGAAAAGAACATACTTGCAAAAAGTAATATGAAGCAGCTTCACTGCGTGCACAATGATGGCACTGATTGCTCCTTATCTATCTTGAGATATACATGCCATCATCCCTGCCCCCTCGCTCGAGGGGATATTTCTTGAATGTTACCTGCTGCGTTCCCACATTGGCTTACCCGACTTCACACAGAAATGTACCTTGGGGCTGGCAGGAAATATTCTATGTAAAGTCAGCGTGAAAATTGAGTCCATCAGCATTCACATAAACATCTCCCCCAGAAAAGTTTTGTGAGTTTTCGAAAGTTTTGTGTATGTGTGAAAACACCATTAGTGTGATTTATAGGTAAGCATTTTGATGATCTGACTTAAAGTTTCTGTTCAACAGAGCTGCACAAGAAACTGCAGTTAAAGAGTGAAGAATGCTCTGGACCTCAAGAGAAACATGAAGGTACATTTGACAGATTTTAGTTTCAGCACTGATTTGGTAAATGTGTGTGTGTGTGTGTGTGTGTGTGTGTGTGTGTGTGTGTGTGTGTGTGTGTGTGTGTGTGTGTGTGTGTGTGTGTGTGTGTGTGTGTGTGTGTGTATGCGTGTGTGTATGTGTGAGTGTGTGTGTGTGTGTGTGTGTGTCTACCTGTGGGTGTGTAGGTATGTGTGCATATGTTTCAGAGATGACTGAATTTGATCAAATTAATAAACAGGAAGTTTTACATATCTGTAAGTAATTTCGAATCTAAAGAAATGTTTCTCTGGGGTCCCACAAGGATCAGTTCTTGGGCCATTGCTCTTTAATCTATGCATGCTTCGCCTTGGTACATTTCTCAAGAAACATAACGTATCATACCAATTATACGCTGATGACACACAGTTGTGTATCTATCTTTCATCTGGAGGGCTTAGCTAATTAAAAAACAGACTACATAAAAGACATCAACTCTGGGTGTACAGCAACTTATAACTAAACACAGACAAGACTGAAATACTCACCGTTGGTCCAAAAAAATCAGATACAGCACATCCATCTTAACCTCAAATCCATGTGAATTGTATGCCGGGTTATCCAAACAATCTGTAGGCAGACTTCAAATTATTCAAAATTCAGCAGCTAGGAGCAGAGTCCTGACACAAACAAGACAATTTGAACATATCACTCCGGTCCTCAAAACACTGGCTCTCAATACAATACAGAATCACTTTTACAATCCTAGTCCATAATGCTCTCCGTGGTTCAGCTCCTGAGTACATTTCTGACCTGCTCACAAACTACAACCCAACCCGGCCTCTCAGGTCATCAGCTGGTGACTTTTTAGCCGTATGCAGAATTAGATCAAAGAGGGGGCCTTTAGTTACTGTGGTCCTTCTCTCTGGAACAAACTACCTGTTGAGGTCTATCTGAGGTTTGTTTGTTTTATTGTACTGTGTCTAAGTGCGTATGACTGTATGTGTGTTGGACCCCAGGAAGAATAGCCAATGCGTATGCTGGTGCTAATGGGGATCCTAATAAAGAAAAGAAAAAAAGGTCCATCACAAATGTATCTACTTTTAAACACTGTACTGTTTTGTTTTTTGTACTGGACCCCCTCGAAAACGAGATGAATCATCTCAAGGGGCTATCCATGAAATAAACAGAATTTGTATGAAGCTTAACTGAAAACCTATATTCTCCCAAGCATACAAATAGTCGCTCTTACTGTGTTTACGTACTGTATGTGATCCCTTGTGTGGTTATTAATGTTTGCTTTGTGGTGTGTATGATTCTGTTGATTTGATTTCTGTATCTTTTTCATGACTGTGGACATTTTATTATTATTATGGTATTCCAGTGTTTTTAACCTCAATGTGAAGCACATTGAGCTAACCTGTAATGAATGTGCTTTATAAACAAACATGCTATTGCTAATATTTCAGAACTGGACAAATGCGAAGGATCAAAGGCAGAACTTGGTAAGAAAAGTTACATTACAGCACTGCGGTCATCACCTCAGTACAGTGCAATAATAACTCATGTATCAGCAGTGGCTCCGTATGAAGCTAAATCATTTCATCATTTATTTCTAGAGCTAAAAAAACAACTGAAGGACAAAGAGGAGAAGCACTCACGTGATCAAGCTGAGATACAGTGTAAGAACAGTTTCAGCATGTGTAGGTTAAAATATGGTCAAAGAAGGTCAAATAAATGATGAATGTGTTTTTTGTATTATAGCTCTGAAGAATCAGCTCAACCACACAGCGGATCAGTGCAGTAATGAGCAGAATGTTAAAGGTGTGTTGACACGTCACAATGCTGACGGTACTTTCTGTCACTGTCACGTCCTTTTGTGGTCACTGTTGTCAATCAATGAGTATTTTGTCTTTCTTATTGTAAATCATTAAAATAGATGCTTATCTGTTTCTTCTGATTTAGTGCCGTATAAAAAGGAGGAATACAAAGTGCCCAAATATTAACAGATAAATACAGTTAAAGGTTGGAGGGAGAAGACTAATGCCCCGTGTCCACCTAGTGTCTATTTCAGATGTTTTCAATGTGTAGAGAGTGTTTGCAGCAGGAAGCGGCCGTCCGGAGAAAAAGCGCAACGCCCAGCGTCTTTTTTCCGAGCTCTCCGCCTTTATTTGTGGCTGCTCAAAGCGCTCAAGTGGAAAATCTTTCAACTATTCAAAAAGGTGCTGTTGACATCACTGGCGCTCTTTTCAAAATGTAAAACATTCCTCGTATTTTTGCCACCTATGGATCATGTCTTGTACCCACATCCTCTTTTCTCCGGGTCTGATCGGTAAGTAAATTATCTCAAATTAAAAACATGCAGTAAAAAGTAACGGAGCCGTGTCGGTCAACAATCTGTTGTCATAGAGACAGGACGGATGAGCAGCGCTTTTCTTCTCAGCGCACAAACGCTTCATGCAAGCGCTCTTAAGCGCACAGCCAGCGATTTTCTGCCCGGAAAAAAAAACTAGGTGGACACGGGGCCTTATTTTGAAAATGTTGTGGCTTTTACTGTCACATAAAAAAAACTGATTGATAGTAGGTTGACAAAAGCGAATCATTGAGGGTTAATAGGTTGGTACAGCAACAGGGTTTCACTTCCTTCCATTCTTATTAGTGTTGTTAATTTTCCAAATTTAATAGTCTTAATAATGAAAAGCTGGGAATTTATTTACCCTGTAAAAATATCAAAAGAGATAAGAGATACAGTGGTCCTTCAAGCACAAGTATCAGGAAAACAACTATTCGAGTATTTGTAGATACAGGACAGAATCATCTGCATAACATGATAGAAAAGTGGGATTGATATGGTTATTGCTTCTCAAGTAAACCTGCACAAGTGGCTGGAAAAGTGAAATGAATTAGAATTGTGGAAATACAAATATTTCTGCAAAAGCTAAATCTTTTGATTATCAAGAGAAACTTGTGTTTTCATCATTCACCTTCCCCAGAGCACTCATTTCAAGACATTCAGATTTCTGACGATACAAATGTGTCTTTATAGATCTGCAGAATGAGCTGGATTCCAAAATAGAAGACCTGCAGTCAACATCTAACACTGTTACTTCACTTGGTGAGTGCTGAAGCTGTGAGTTTTGTTTTCCAGAAAGAATTTAAATGGTTACTTGATAATGAGAAGGGTCACAAGTTGCAGCTTTGTACTTAATGTTTAGAGGGGGTGTCATCTGAATTTAACTTGACTTTTTAGAGTTTTTGTGTAGTCTGCACATATTTTTAAGAATAAGATTAAAAATGGACAATTTCAAAACTGTTGACTTCTTTTTGATCGCATTTCTTTCAGCTCTTCAAGTTTCCACGTTAACCCTACAGCTCGAGGAGCTGAAGAGACAACTGCAAAAAACTGAACCACAAAGCAAGATGGCAGGTCAGAGTTTCTGTCTTAAATTAAAACTTTTCTCTTTAATATTAACCAAATATTTTACATCATAATTTGGTCCATGTGGATTCTCTGCTCTCTACACTGTTTCTGACATATTCAGTTACCATGTTGTTCAAGTTCAGAACTCAAATGTGTGCATCAGTTGTCATTACGCCTACGAGAGAGATTACGAGAGACATTACGAGACATTAGCCTAATTTAGACTGCAATATTTATGTCCCTGTGACATTTGGCCTTCAATCTGAATGTCTCAGAGGCGTTATGGGGGGATAAAGTGTTCCCCCCTCTGTACCGTCTTCAGAGTAAGTAATAGAGGTGTTACAGAGGCGAGACGGGATCAGCTGAGCCAGCGTGAGGAGCTTAGTGATGATAGACTGCTTCGTGCTGTGTGTGCGTGCATGTCTGACTCTACGTTTATGTGGATCTCCGGCTGTGCCGTGCTTTTGCAAAGTTTAAATGCAATGTGAATTAACAGACTGGGAAACCAATATGATGCCGTTGCGGAATCAATATGAATGTACAAAGAAGTAATGACGACTGAGCCTAGTAACGGTGCTTTTGCGGAAACAAAATCTGAAAAGTGGCTATTCATATTGCTTCTGGAACGGCTTGGGTACGGTAAACATCTTTATAACAATTTAAGGGTGTTTTTTTATGTTTTTCTTTTTTTCGCAGAGCTTCAAAAAGCTATTATTACAAAAACGAATTTGCTGGCCAAAAAAACGGAAGAGTTAAAAGCAAGAAGTGCTCAACCACAAAGACGTGAGTAGAAGCTTAACCCATTGAAAGCATGATAATCGCAAAAATATATCCATATGTAAGGTTTTATAGTTATACCTGTAATGTTTAACCCTTCCCACAGTTCTGCAGATTATTGCATTACAAACGGAGATTGAAAGACTAGCGAATGTTGCTGTCAATGACTCAGACTACTTTAGAATTAATGGTAAGTGACAGAAACATGTTAAAAACTCATTCACAAACTCCACGTGTTTTATCAAGCAGTAAAAAAGAATACATGTGCTCACATTACATGTGGTCTTATATGTCTCTTGTCTGCAGCACTTCAAGATCAGATGATTTTTTTGATTGAGGGAGTTCAAGATGAAAACGATGAAAACACTAAACTGAGTGAGTCATAATGAAACTGAATGAAACAAATTGTAAAATGTGTTCATTTACATTATTGACTGTTCATGTACTTGTGTCAACTTAAAGTATCTAATACATCATGTCTTCTTTTAGTGTTTCAACTCATGGCTCAAAAAGATGAAATAGAAAGACTGAGGAAGCAAGAAGAGAGTCAGGCTCAGGCAGAGCTAAAGAAAATTAAAGGTGGGAAAACAGTCTGTACATGTTAAACATGCATCCCCTAACTTCTAAAATGTGGGTACAATGTGTAAAATGTAAATAATAACAGAATGGTGATTTTGGTGAAAACAAATAGAAAATAGCACAATTTTAAGTCAAATGTTCAAACCTAATAATTTCACAGTTTTTTGGAAAATGATATACTCATTTTAAATTAATGCTGGCAACATGTTTCAAATAAGTTGAGACAGGGTCATGTTAAACATCACATCCTCTTTGAACAACACTTAACTGAGAACTGAACTGAGGGGACCAACAGCCGTAAGGTGTTGCTGGCATCAAATTTAAAAAGGAATACATATTTCCCCAAAACAACGACACTTCTCAGTTGCAACATTTATCATTTAAAATGTTGTCATTGTGCTATATTGAATCAAATATGGTGTTTCAGTGTTTAATCAATCATCACATTCTATTTTTATTGACATTTTAAACAACTTTCCAAACTTTTTTGGAACAGGGGTTGTCTTTTGAAAACTTTTTTGTATCCTTTCTTTCTCATAGATCTGGAGAATGAACTGGAGGACGTCAGAAATCAGATAAAAGAAAAGACACGGTTGCTTGACTCAAGTGGTACAAGGATTGCTAACTTGTGTAAGTTTTCTCTTAGCTTTGAAAAAAAAGGATCAAATGGCATTGAAATACTAAAGGTTGTTCCCGAACATTGCGTGCAAGTAGTGATGATGTCCTTCCTTGCCTGACCCAAACAGATTTACGTATTCTGTACATATAGGACAGTATCATCTGCATAAAGAGATACAAAACTGAGGATGATATGTGGAGCTTTTGATTATTCTTTTGTGCCGCAGCGGCTCAGATCATGGAACTTCACACTAAAATCGGACCACTTGAAGATGAGATATTATACATAAAAGATACAAACGCTGAGAACCTTGAAGGTGAAGAACAAAATATGTCACTTTTTTTTATAACATGTTGTGCCGGAAAACGTAGAGAGACTCACAAATGATCTCTAATGTTTCAGAAATTCAGAAGAGACTGAACAGGACCGAGAGGCAAATGCAAGACAGCGAACGTCAACTCAACGATGCAAATGCAAAAAACTATAAACAGAGTATGAAAATGTTTCTTCTTTTTTTTGCTCATTTGTTATGTTTTTTTTCTTTTAAGTACTAAATAACACTGCACCTGTGTTTGCTTCTCTGCTAGTCATGGAGATTGCAGACCTGAAGGCAAATCTGAAAAAAGCCCAGAAGCAGGCATCAATAGCTGCCAAAAGAGGTATCAACAGTTTGTCTCCTACTCTTTTAATGTCTTTTATTATCTCTTTTGTCATCCAACTTCAGATTTCTGAGTGTGCATGCTATTATACACATTGTAGGTCATCTTTGGGACTTTCTTTTAATGATAAAATCACCTGTCTAGTTGGTAAAAGTGTGTAAGGAGAAATCATTTACTTGGAGTTTTGTTTAATCATCTCTTTTTTTGTGGTTATTGTTTGTGTTGTCGTTTAGAACTGGATCAACAAATACAAAAACAACAAAGAGAGATCCAAAAACTTGAAAGCCAGAATAAAGGTAAGTGCTGTACAATGCTATTTTTGTTGTTGTGATAGTTCAACATTATGTTTATTCGTCCTCTTCAGGGAGTCAGATTGGAATATGGTTAACACTTTCATGTCCGAATCAAAGACTGTAAAAAACATGGAGTCTGACGTCCACAGCCACGGACGTGTGTATGGATAACTCATAGCATTAATATAATAGGAACAGATGAGTTTCAAAACAAACCACATTGGCCTTGTTTTGCAACACTGGAGGTTGCCCCGTGGTCTGAATGGGTTAAAAACATGAAGTAACAACAACTAGCATGAGGCTATCCAAAGGAAAGGTTATGTGCCAAACACTTCACAGTACTGACAATAATCCACAGGCTGAAGATGCATGAAAAATCAAAATATTCATGTGGAGGCAAAATTAAATTAAAGAATTAGACCCAAGAAGTTTGTCTTTGTGAATTCATGACGTATGAGTATTCGGCTAAAGGACAGACAATACAAAGATTCAGTTACACTGTCTAAAGTCTGACAGTGTCTGAAACAGTATAACAAGATAGCAAGATTTATAAACAGAATCTGTGAGCTAATTATAGTGACAGGCTTCTCCAGTTCCTTAGCTGTCATCATTTGATGAGAAATGGATGAGGAGTGTCTGTTATTCTCCCCAAGAACTTCTTCAAGGCTTTGTCATTAATTATTACTCACCTACATGACCAAAAACTGTGAGAAAGCACCTGATTATCAGTATATCTGTATTAAAAACAGTTTTCCGTATTGGAAATGAGGGTCCCTGTAACAACGCATTATGTGTTGTGACAACCCTTGATGTGTATTTGGAGAAATTAAATGAATGACTTGATTACCAACTGCAAGACAGTTGGACAGAGCCAGGTTAGCTCCCTGTTTCTTTTCTTGGAAATGAGGGGGAGAGGGTGTGAAAGCAAACAGACAAAAACATTCACCATGGCTTTGAGACAACTTTTTTCCTGCCAGCCCCTTGATTGAGCTGAAGTGTGAACACAGCAGGTAATAGTCTGCGTTCCAGTTACCTCGGAACTGGGAAGTCGGAGCTGGGAATGACGTCACACCCGAGTTGAGCGTGTTCCAGTTGCAAGTCGGAAAAGCAACATGGACACCTCCAGGAGTACCTTTGTTTTGTTAGCTAATACCAGACGATAACAACACACTACGTGATAGTTTGTGCACAAAAATAACATGACAACATGTCCACAGATAGAACTATTACAAAACTATCAGTGTGATTGATTTTATCACACAAAAAGAGGAACAAGCGGCTAATAAACACTATAGTCTCAGCTTTAACGTACGGTTGATGCACGTAGCAGCCATGTTGGATTTTAACTCGGGCTCCTCCGACTTCTGCGGGTTTCTGACTAGTAATTATGACTTCAGGGGGCGTTCCAGTTGACACTTCCGACTGGGAACTCGGACTTTCCCACTTCCCAGTTCAACTGGAACGCAGCAATAGTCTGGAACATTCATCGGAAGCGAGGGGGGAGAGGTAGAGGATGCCAATCACGTTGATCTGGGTTTGGCTGCGTTGTACTCTTTACTGCTCGCGTCTGTTAGCTCTGTGAGGTTTTCTACTCCTGTGTTTGTATTGTGTAAATGTCCTCAAACATGTTGAAGTGATATAAACAGAGAAACAGTCACCATTACTTAATACTCCTGCTCCTGCATGCTCTGGCCAGGTGCCCCCCCCCCCTCCCCAAACACACACACACACACACCTTAACAGAGTATTTTGACTAGTTGGAATACCACCAACACCGACAGTTTCAGTTTCTCACGGTTAGGTGCACTTTTAAAAATGATATTCTGGAAAATTGCAGGACTGGTCACAGTTCACAGCTTAAAGAGCATTTACTCTCAACAACAAACCAAATGGCAGTTTTTCCCCAAACTATACAACTTTTTCTGATTAAACATGTCTTTGAAACTTGTTTCTATGATACTTGGCATTGTTTCAACCTCCTTCCTCTGTCAGACTTACAGCGGGAGGTCGAGGAACTGAAAACATGCTGCTCTGATGGTACCAGCCTGTGTGATGGTGAGATCCTCAAAATGTCTTAAATATCAAGCAAAAGAAAAAAAAACCTGTTTATTTGATGCAGTGAGTCATTTGATGTAATTTTGTTTATAACTATTTTTTGAGAAAAGTTAAATTATAGGCATATAACTTGTGTTCTGTGTTAACTTGTTTCAGCAATATTGATTGGAATAAAGAAAAACACATCATAATAGAAAGAAAATGAAAGTGAAAACATTAATTTAGCAGAAAATCCTTCTAAAAAAATGTAAGCAACCACACCAAGCCACCTACTCCCTGTGCTAGGTTTGATTTTAAACTTGTATTTAAAACAATACAATCACAAGAAAGTATTAAAAACAGTTTAAAGTTTGTAAGGATAAACAAGATTATGGACAGACTGAGGTAATAATAGGTATTTATTATAGATAGAAGAAAACGTTGATTCTTACCTGCTACAGCAGCTATCTGAGCATTAAACATAAAATAAATATATGCTAACAATGAACTAGTAAGATCAAATATAAAGTATGGAGGTGCTGATCTGCAGTGACTGATTGTACATTTAAAGTTGATGGATTGATTTTTAATCAATATTTCATCACCAGGTGTACAGGGAAAGCTGGAGCAGTGCCAGCAGGATGCAGATCGCCTGCAGCTGCTGAATGGTGAGAAGGATGCAAACATCATACAGCTGGGGAAGGATCTGGAGGAACAAATCAGGAACGATCGGCTCCTGCAGAATGAAACCAGCGGTAAGCTCCTCAGTCCATGCCAGCATAGAGATCATCCATCAAGTAAATATGTAAAAGAGAAAAAGGTAATATGAAAAACAGAGCAGCCAGTTTTATTTGATTTTGATCTTTAAATGTCATCAAACAGAGTTGAGGGAACAGCAGTGGATCCAGGCCCGTGCTGGTGAACTGCAGCAGCAGCAGCTGCATGAAAAGGATGCCAGACTCAACCAGCTGCAGCAGCAGCTTGAGAACCAGACCAGAGAGTATAACGAGCTTCAGGACAAATACAACAGTAAGTGTAAACCTCTGGGGGAGCTCAGTTCAGAAAGTATGGAGATTTCTGCAGACCGTCTTGTGACCCTTAATGAAGGTTTAAATCTTTTCTTTCTTGATTGCAATATGAGAAAAACATACTGGAGGATGACATGTTTAGAAAGAGCAGAGAGTACATGGTGAAACAAACATGATGTTTCTTTTCTCTCTGCAGATTTTCTAAATAAAACGAATGATGAAGAAGATAACACAGTCTATGCAAGTGAGTTCCCTGAAAACTTCTTTTTTGATTTTCATTTAGTGTTGACATTATAAACCCAGCCTCCATATAAAACCCTACACACAACAAACACTACATACAAGGCTTGTTGATTATTGTCTAAATGTACCTGTGTGTATGACTCCTATAGACTGTAAGGAAGAAATGAATGTAGAAGGGCCTTAAACCTGCATTCTTTCTGATGGCCAGCAGGGAGCGACTTCACTATTTGCATAAATAAGCCCAGATTTAACGAAACTGATGAAAAAAGAACCCAACTTCCCTCCTTGATATATTACCACATGACCCCAATGAGATCCTGGTCTCAATCACTAGTTTTAGGTCTTCTTGAATACAGCATCATGTTTTCTTTCTTTTTTTTTCATCAGCTTGTTCCTCTTTATGACCTTTAAAAGCAAACCAAACAACCAGTGATGATATTTTTTTTAATTTCATTATTAATGCCTGAAAACGCAATTGTGGGGTCGATGTCGAGAAAGGTGATTAACTGCACACTGTGAAAACAGCCTCCTTTTTTCTTTTTTCCATGGCAAAGATTTACAGAAGTTGAGATTTTCCCCCAGATACACTAAAGCCGTTTTCACATATGCACTCCTGAAAAATCTAGATCATTTCAGGAGGATCCCTGCCAGACAGGAGGGGGGGCGTGGGTCTCCTGAGGTAAGACGTGATGTAAAAAACAACGCGTTGTATAGCGGACGAAGCAACAAAGTCTTCTATACGACGCTATAATGAGAATATTTGCCTTTATGCTATGTGTAGTCCAACGGAATGACAACATCAACAGAAGTGCGGAGAACAACATACTGACGAACAGAAAACATAATTCAGCCTTTTAATCAAGTGCACAGAGATCGTAGTGGTCGCGTGTAAACATTCTATGCACGTCACTCCCCCTCCTAATGGCTCGAGGTGAATTCTCCGGAGAATATCCTGCTGCGTTCTCACATCAGTCCACTCGGACTTGCTACAAAAAAATACCAGGGGTCTGACAGGAGAAACTCCAGGTGAAGTCCGAACGAAAAATCTGGCTGTTTGCGTTCACATATACAGTTCCTCTTGGAAATATCAGGAGTTTTCTGCAAGTGTGAAAGCCCTATAAGAGATAAGACGTAACACTTTGGCAACAGAGTGCACCAAATTTGACACACATGAAAATTTCCTCACTGGAGCTTTACGGTCAAATTTAGAGTAAAAGAAAAAAGGATTTATGTCAAGGCCTAGCTAAAAATGTGATTTTCAAGTCTCTACCATGGTGACCTAAAGTTGTCATGTTTAGCACTGAGGCGTCAGTTGTTCTTTTCTCATTGGTAAAAGCCTAGTTTTTACAGTCAACAATTAGCATCCAAATGTACTGTATATCAAAGTTAACATTAACTAGGGTTTCTTCTTACTGACAAAGATGGTGCTAGTGTTAGCTGACTTACTAGCATTTCTAATCCCCCCACCTCCCCATTAAGGCAAGGCCAGGCAAGTTTATTTATATAGCACATTTCAACAACAAGGCAATTCAAAGTGCTTCAAACAAGACATCAAAAGCATCATGACTGAGGGAAAAAAAGAAGAAACATTTAAATAGACAATTAAAAAGTCACGAACACAATCACAGATTAAAATTGAAAATATGTTAAAAAAACAGGTGAGTCCTCAACCTCGGTTTAAAGAGCTGAGAGTTTCAGCTGACCTGCAGTTTTCTGGGAGTTTGTTCCAGATATAAGGAGCATAGAAACGGAACGCTGCTTCTCCATGTTTGGTTCTGACTCTGGGTACAGAGAGCAGACCTGTCCCAGACGACCTGAGCGGTCTGGATGGTTCGTAATTAATCAGAAGGTCAAGGTATTTTGTCCCTAAACCATTCAGCACTTTATAAACCAGCAGCAGTATTTTAAAATCTATTCTCTATTCTTAGAACTAGAGTGATTTTCGATTGCCCCCTCCCCATTCCCCAGCTGGCCGGCACGGCCTGCGATCACACTGCTCTAGGACAAACCAGGCCTAATCACGGTTACCTCTTGTACATAACGTCGTAATACAGCACACACATGGCTTTATGTTATTATGAAGCGTGCTCAGTTTACAAACAGGCAGATTCGAAAAAGTCGAGACGCAGTTGTGTCCGCACATTGGAGAACAACACAGAGAACATGACAGCTCCTTTGTGTCTTTATTTTGAGTCATGTTTAGTCTGATACAGCCATAAAACTCTGGATTTCTCCATAATGATGGCTGTCAACGTTGTTTACCCGCGTGCTCGTGCATGAAGTGTACCGTGCCGAAGCACACCTCTCCGAATCGTGCCAGGGACAAGGAAGTGTACCATGCTTGAGCGCGGTACGGAGCGGTCACACTGGTCAAACGAACTGGACTAATGGTGAAGCGTGCTTAGGCACGGTACGGATTGCCAGTGTGACCGCGCCCTAAGTGTGTATGACTGTATGCATGTTGGACCCCAGGAAGAATAGCCAATGCGTATGCTGGTGCTAATGGGGATCCTAATAAAGAAAATAAAAAAAGGTCCATCACAAATGTATCTACTTTTAAAGCTAAACTGCAAACCTATATACTGTATTCTCCCAAGTGCAAATAGTCGCCCTTACTGTGTTTGTGTACTGTATATGATCACTTGTGTGGTTATTAATGTTTGCTTTGTGGTGTGTATGATTCTGTTGATTTGATTTCTGTATCTTTTTCATGACTGTGGACATTTTATTATTATTATGGTATTCCAGTGTTTTTAACCTCAATGTGAAGCACACTGAGCTAACCTGTAATGAATGTGCTTTATAAACAAACATGCTATTGCTAATATTTCAGAACTGGACAAATGCGAAGGATCAAAGGCAGAACTTGGTAAGAAAAGTTACATTACAGCACTGCGGTCATCACCTCAGTACAGTGCAATAATCAGATACTGCTCAGTTTGTCTCAGATGTAAAAGCTGCGTACTGATTTTTTTTCTGTGTTTTCAGTTATGAACGTGATAAGCCTGCATGATGATATCTGGACTCTGAGGACATCTTCAATCCCCGACAGGCCCTTAGGTGAGTAGTTGTGATCACATTCAATCCTTTGCACTAAAATGTATTTTTATTAACTCCTCAGTTTAGCTTCAGGAAATGTGTGTTAATTAAAATGTTGTTTTCAGATCACGCAGTGGAATGAGATTATTTCACTCGAACATTAGATTCATCAGATTAGTCGATTAGTATAGTCAGCTATTGATTATTTTAAACCATTCCCTTCAGAAAAAGGTGAAAATGTCTTATTACATATTGTTTTCCTTTGTATTAAACAAGTTTGCTACATTGTTCGCTGTGGCTCAGTTGGTAGATTTACCAATTTTAATTGTTGTCTGCTGTTAACTTATTGTAAAAGCAAACTGTTTGTTAATCATGTAATATTTTTTATGACATGTTCTGGTCCCCTCTTGGCCAGGAGCCCATTCTAGAGGAGATGTTGATGTCAATGGGTTAACTACCTTGGAAAATAAAGGTATAATATATATATATATATATATATATATTTTTTTTTTTTGGTCGTCTCTCCACCGGAAGGTTGGGGGTTTGTTTCTCAGCTCCTGCAGCCACATGTCTGATGTGCCCTTGGATAAGACATTAACCCCTAGTTGCTCCCGCTGCTTCATCAGTGGTGTATATATGTGTATGAATTAGATTACTTACTTCTGATGGTCACTTTACAAAGCAGCCTCCATCATCAATGTATGAGTGGGTACGTGTGACCTGCGGTGTAAAAGCGCTTTGAGTGGTCAGAAGACTAAAAAAGTGATATACAAGCTGAAGTCCATTTACCATTTTTATTATTTTCAATGAATAAAACTTCTGTTACATATTAATCTATTATTTCTTTATTTTGACCACTGTTATTTCTTTGTACCTTAGAGCTGTTGAGGCAGATTGAGAAGAAGCAAAGCGAACTGAACTCCAAGACTGAAGACATAGAGAGACGCTTTACCGACCCAAAAATAAGTAAGCTCAATGATTCCACCCTGTGTCTCTGTTTACATCCTAGGCAACTATAAAAAACACAGGGCCATAAAGCCTTTGGTTATTTAAGGTGCTAATCTTTCCTTAAAGCTTCCCTCGGGAGTTAGATATTGAGGCCTTTTTTATATTTATTTGCAGAATAGAAAAAAAACATTTACACAGATAACTTACAAATAATACCGTAAGTGACAAGACTGATGATTTCTACAATTTCTTCTCCCCATTAATTTGAATGTAACAGAAGCTTAATGGGGAAACAAAGTGATCCCAACTCTGTACAGCCGTCAGAGGTAGTAACAGAGGCGTTGCAAGGGTGAGGCGGGATCGATGGAGCCAGCGGGGGAGAACAGCACTGTGTGTATGTGTGCATGTCTGAGTGTGTGTGTATGTGAAGCTCCCGCTGTTTGGCTTCGGCAATGCCGTAAGGCACTGTGAATTCACAGACTGGGACACCAGTATCGTGCTGTTGTGGAATCAATATGAATGTACAAAGATGAAAAGACGGCAGAGCTTCGTCACAGTGCCGTCACTTATTAAATCCTTCAAACGGGAGCTTCTTGGTGTGCCGATCTTGTTTTGCTTTCCTTACCTAATGAAAGAAAATAAACCAAACTTTGCTGTAAAATGAATGAATGAAACCTTTATTGCCCCAAGGGGAATGCACCAAGAGCGTTTAAAGACAATACAAGTGACATAAGATGACAAAACCATATACAGGACAGCACATAAAAACTAAATCATTGGAAAAAAACAAACAAATGAAAATACATCATTAAAGCATCACATGATTGCAGGAGAAATTAGTTCAAATCAAGTATTTAGCTGATCATTAAGCAGCTGAATACTACATGGTACAAAGGATGTAATGCCTCTTTTAGTCCTCAGACTTAGACATTATGCCTTTAATCAGATGGAGGACTGATTATAGACATTTCTGTCAAACTCACTGAATGTTTGTATGTTTCAGTTTTAACAGTCATTGAGCTGCAGAATGAAATATGGAACCAACTTCACGCTGCTGCCAATGGATTCGCTATTGGCAGTGTAGATGGTTAGTGTTTGTAAAATGCCAATGTGTGATTTTAGAATGAAAACACAGAGAAATCAATGAAACTATATTGAAGTGTACTTTTTCCTAGAGTTGCAGAGCAGAGTGGGTGACCTCATCAGTAAAATAATTGACGACGAAAGCACACAACTAGGTGAGCTGTTCATTCCTTCTCTCGTCTCTCTGATGAAATCTCTGGTACTTACAGTATCTCTTGGTGTGATCTTCATTTTTGCCCTCTCTGTATTTCAGTTCTTGAAATCATGACACTGCAGACACAACTACAAAACAATAATTTACTCGGTAAGTGTCTCTCAAGCATTCAAAATAAATCCCCAAGCAGGCAGATCATGACCAGCTGATTAGATCAGTTAGAAGTTTTTTGTTGTATCCAAATCTCCTGCAGGTATCTACTAATAATAAAATCATAATATCTTTAAGAGTTTGTGCAATTCACAAATGTTGACCTGACTACTAAGAGGCAAGAGCTGCAGGAACGTCTCGACTATCTGATTATGAGGAACCAGACGGAAAACGAGCTGAGTAAGTGAAAGGTGATCAAAGTGTCGAAATTCAATCAGAAGAAATGTCTTTACAGATTGTTATATCTCTTCATCAGTGCTTAAAGCCACTGATCTGCAGAAGAAACTCAGAAACTCTAAACAAGAAAAAGAAACTCCGGACCAGGCAGATTCCGTCACAATTACTCGTGAGTATCTCATTTTCTACTGACATTACTGAACTCATGTATCAGCAGTGGCTCCGTATGAAGCTAAATCATTTCATAATTTCTTTCTAGAGCTAAAAAAACAACTGAAGGACAAAGAGGAGGAGCACTCACGCGATCAAGCTGAGATACAGTGTAAGAACAGTTTCAGCATGTGTAGGTTAAAATATGGTCAAAGAAGGTCAAATAAATGATGAATGTGTTTTTTGTGTATTATAGCTCTGAAGAATCAGCTCAACCACACAGCGGATCAGTGCAGTAATGAGCAGAATGTTAAAGGTGTGTTGACACGTCACAATGCTGACGGTACTATTGCTGCGTTCCAGTTACCTCGGAACTGGGAAGTCGGAACTGGGAATGACGTCACACCCGAGTTGAGCGTGTTCCAGTTGTAATATTGCTGCGTTCCATTTACCTCGGAACTGGGAAGTCGGAGCTGGGAATGACGTCACACCCGAGTTGAGCGTGTTCCAGTTGTATACGTACAGTCTATTGTTGTAAGTCGGAAAAGCAACATGGACACCTCCAGGAGTACCTTTGTTTTGTTAGCTAATACCAGACGATAACAACACACTGCGTGATAATTTGTGCACAAAAATAACATGACAACATGTCCACAGATAGAACTTACAGGATACTATCAGTGTGATTGATTTAATCACACAAAAAGAGGAACAAGCGGCTAATAAACACTATAGTTACAGCTTTAACGTACGGTTGATGCACGTAGCAGCCATGTTGGATTTTAACTCGGGCTCCTCCGACTTCTCCGAGTTTCCGACTAGTAATTACGACTTCAGGGGGCGTTCCAGTTGACACTTCCGACTGGGAACTCGGAATTTCCCACGTCCCAGTTCAACTGGAACGCAGCATTTCTGTCACTGTCACGTCCTTTTGTGGTCACTGTTGTCAATCAATGAGTATTTTGTCTTGCTTATTGTAAATCATTAAAAATAGATGCTTATCTGTTTTTTCTGATTTAGTGCCATATAAAAAGGAGGAATACAAAGTGCCCAAATATTAACAGATAAATACAGTTAAAGGTTGGAGGGAGAAGACTAATGCCCCGTGTCCACCTAGTGTCTATTTCAGATGTTTTCAATGTGTAGAGAGTGTTTGCAGCAGGAAGCGGCCGTCCGGAGAAAAAGCGTAACGCCCAGCGTCTTTTTTCCGAGCTCTCCGCCTTTATTTGTGGCTGCTCAAAGCGCTCAAGTGGAAAATCTTTCAACTATTCAGAAAGGTGCTGTTGACATCACTGGCGCTCTTTTCAAAATGTAAAACATTCCCCGTATTTTTGCCGCCTATGGATCATGTCTTGTACCCACATCCTCTTTTCTCCGAGTCTGATCGGTAAGTAAATTATCTCAAATGAAAAACATGCAGTAAAAAGTAACGGAGCCGTGTGGGTCAACAATCTGTTGTCATAGAGACAGCACTTTTCTTCTCGGCGCACAACCTGAGAGTGATGCATGAAGCACAAACGCTTCATGCAAGAGCTCCTAAGCGCACAGCCAGCGATTTTCTGCCCGGAAAATACACTAGGTGGACACGGGGCCTTATTTTGAAAATGTTGTGGCTTTTACTGTCACATAAAAAAAACTGATTGATAGTAGGTTGACCAAAGCGAATCATTGAGGGTTAATAGGTTGGTACAGCAACAGGGTTTCACTTCCTTCCATTCTTATTAGTGTTGTTAATTTTCCAAATTTAATAGTCTTAATAATGAAAAGCTGGGAATTTATTTACCCTGTAAAAATATCAAAAGAGATAAGAGATACAGAGGTCCTTCAAGCACAAGTATCAGGAAAACAACTATTCGAGTATTTGTAGATACAGGACAGAATCATCTGCATAACATGATAGAAAAGTGGGATTGATATGGTTATTGCTTCTCAAGTAAACCTGCACAAGTGGCTGGAAAAGTGAAATGAATTAGAATTGTGGAAATATAAATATTTCTGCAAAAGCTAAATCTTTTGATTATCAAGAGAAACTTGTGTTCATTCACCTTCCCCAGAGCACTCATTTCAAGACATTCAGATTTCTGACGATACAAATTTGTCCTTATAGATCTGCAGAATGAGCTGGATTCCAAAATAGAAGACCTGCAGTCAACATCTAACACTGTTACTTCACTTGGTGAGTGCTGAAGCTGTGAGTTTTGTTTTCCAGAAAGAATTTAAATGGTTACTTGATAATGAGAAGGGTCACAAGTTGCAGCTTTGTACTTAATGTTTAGAGGGGGTGTCATCTGAATTTAACTTGACTTTTTAGAGTTTTTGTGTAGTCTGCACATATTTTTAAGAATAAGATTAAAAATGGACAATTTCAAAACTGTTGACTTCTTTTTGATCGCATTTCTTTCAGCTCTTCAAGTTTCCACGTTAACCCTACAGCTCGAGGAGCTGAAGAGACAACTGCAAAAAACTGAACCACAAAGCAAGATGGCAGGTCAGAGTTTCTGTCTTAAATTAAAACTTTTCTCTTTAATATTAACCAAATTGGAGTCTCTGCTCTCTACACTGTTTCTGACATATTCAGTTACCATGTTGTTCAAGTTCAGAACTCAAATGTGTGCATCAGTTGTCATTACGCCTACGAGAGAGATTACGAGAGACATTACGAGACATTAGCCTAATTTAGACTGCAATATTTATGTCCCTGTGACATTTGGCCTTCAATCTGAATGTCTCAGAGGCGTTATGGGGGGATAAAGTGTGCCACCCTCTGTACCGTCTTCAGAGTAAGTAATAGAGGTGTTACAGAGGCGAGACGGGATCAGCTGAGCCAGCGTGAGGAGCTTAGTGATGATAGACTGCTTCGTGCTGTGTGTGCGTGCATGTCTGACTCTACGTGTATGTGGATCTCCGGCTGTGCCGTGCTTTTGCAAAGTTTAAATGCAATGTGAATTCATAGACTGAGAAACCAATATGATGCCGTTGCGGAATCAATATGAATGTACAAAGAAGTAATGACGACTGAGCCTAGTAACGGTGCTTTTGCAGAAACAAAATCTGAAAAGTGGCTATTCATATTGCTTCTGGAACGGCTTGGGTACGGTAAACATCTTTATAACAATTTAAGGGTGTTTTTTTATGTTTTTCTTTTTTTCGCAGAGCTTCAAAAAGCTTTTGTTACAAAAACGAATTTGCTGACCAAAAAAACGGAAGAGTTAAAAGCAAGAAGTGCTCAACCACAAAGACGTGAGTAGGAGCTTAACCCATTGAAAGCATGATAATCGCAAAAATATATCCATATGTAAGGTTTTATAGTTATACCTGTAATGTTTAACCCTTCCCACAGTTCTGCAGATTATTGCATTACAAACGGAGATTGAAAGACTAGCGAATGTTGCTGTCAATGACTCAGACTACTTTAGAATTAATGGTAAGTGACAGAAACATGTTAAAAACTCATTCACAAACTCCACGTGTTTTATCAAGCAGTAAAAAAGAATACATGTGCTCACATTACATGTGGTCTTATATGTCTCTTGTCTGCAGCACTTCAAGATCAGATGAATTCTTTGATTGAGGGAGTTCAAGATGAAAACGATGAAAACACTAAACTGAGTGAGTCATAATGAAACTGAATGAAACAAATTGTAAAATGTGTTCATTTACATTATTGACTGTTCATGTACTTGTGTCAACTTAAAGTATCTAATACATCATGTCTTCTTTTAGTGTTTCAACTCATGGCTCAAAAAGATGAAATAGAAAGACTGAGGAAGCAAGAAGAGAGTCAGGCTCAGGCAGAGCTAAAGAAAATTAAAGGTGGGAAAACAGTCTGTACATGTTAAACATGCATCCCCTAACTTCTAAAATGTGGGTACAATGTGTAAAATGTAAATAATAACAGAATGGTGATTTTGGTGAAAACAAATAGAAAATAGCACAATTTTAAGTCAAATGTTCAAACCTAATAATTTCACAGTTTTTTGGAAAATGATATACTCATTTTAAATTAATGCTGGCAACATGTTTCAAATAAGTTGAGACAGGGTCATGTTAAACATCACATCCTCTTTGAACAACACTTAACTGAGAACTGAACTGAGGGGACCAACAGCCGTAAGGTGTTGCTGGCATCAAATTTAAAAAGGAATACATATTTCCCCAAAACAACGACACTTCTCAGTTGCAACATTTATCATTTAAGATGTTGTCATTGTGCTATATTGAATCAAATATGGTGTTTCAGTGTTTAATCAATCATCACATTCTATTTTTATTGACATTTTAAACAACTTTCCAAACTTTTTTGGAACAGGGGTTGTCTTTTGAAAACTTTTTTGTATCCTTTCTTTCTCATAGATCTGGAGAATGAACTGGAGGACGTCAGAAATCAGATAAAAGAAAAGACACGGTTGCTTGACTCAAGTGGTACAAGGATTGCTAACTTGTGTAAGTTTTCTCTTAGCTTTGAAAAAAAAGGATCAAATGGCATTGAAATACTAAAGGTTGTTCCCGAACATTGCGTGCAAGTAGTGATGATGTCCTTCCTTGCCTGACCCAAACAGATTTACGTATTCTGTACATATAGGACAGTATCATCTGCATAAAGAGATACAAAACTGAGGATGATATGTGGAGCTTTTGATTATTCTTTTGTGCCGCAGCGGCTCAGATCATGGAACTTCACACTAAAATCGGACCACTTGAAGATGAGATATTATACATAAAAGATACAAACGCTGAGAACCTTGAAGGTGAAGAACAAAATATGTCACTTTTTTTTATAACATGTTGTGCCGGAAAACGTAGAGAGACTCACAAATGATCTCTAATGTTTCAGAAATTCAGAAGAGACTGAACAGGACCGAGAAGCAAATGCAAGACAGCGAACGTCAACTCAACGATGCAAATGCAAAAAACTATAAACAGAGTATGAAAATGTTTCGTCTTTTTTTTGCTCATTTGTTATGTTTTTTTCTTTTAAGTACTAAATAACACTGCACCTGTGTTTGCTTCTCTGCTAGTCATGGAGATTGCAGACCTGAAGGCAAATCTGAAAAAAGCCCAGAAGCAGGCATCAATAGCTGCCAAAAGAGGTATCAACAGTTTGTCTCCTACTTTTTTAATGTCTTTTATTATCTCTTTTGTCATCCAACTTCAGATTTCTGAGTGTGCATGCCATTATACACATTGTAGGTCATCTTCTGGACTTTTTTTTAATGATAAAATCACCTGTCTAGTTGGTAAAAGTGTGTAAGGAGAAATCATTTACTTGGAGTTTTGTTTAATCATCTCTTTTTTTGTGGTTATTGTTTGTGTTGTCGTTTAGAACTGGATCAACAAATACAAAAACAACAAAGAGAGATCCAAAAACTTGAAAGCCAGAATAAAGGTAAGTGCTGTACAATGCTGTTTTTGTTGTTGTGATAGTTCAACATTATGTTTAATCGTCCTCTTCAGGGAGTCAGATTGGAATATGGTTAACACTTTCATGTCCGAATCAAAGACTGTAAAAAACATGGAGTCTGACGTTTCTGAAGAGGCGTTTTGAAGCTTAACAGTGGGGATCGCTATATTGGAAATGCTACCTCCACCTAACTTTTGATCAATGTAGAAACAGACAATGAGTTGTACTTAGGTCAGTCTAATCAGCCACACCTCTAATTACAAATGTGTGTATGGATAATTCATAGCATTAATAGAAACAGATGAGTTACAAAACAAACCACATTGGCCTTGTTTTGCAACACTGGAGGTTGCCCCGTGGTCTGAATGGGTTAAAAACATGAAGTAACAACAACTAGCATGAGGCTATCCAAAGGAAAGGTTATGTGCCAAACACTTCACAGTACTGACAATAATCCACAGTCTGAAGATGCATGAAAAATCAAAATATTCATGTTGAGGCAAAATTAAATTAAAGAATTAGACCCAAGAAGTTTGTCTTTGTGAATTCATGACGTATGAGTATTCAGCTAAAGGACAGACAATACAAAGATTCAGTTACACTGTCTAAAGTCTGACAGTGTCTGAAAATCAGAATCAGAATCCTTTTATTGTCATTGCACAGTGTACAATGAAATTGTAGCAGCATCCAGTTATACACAAAATAAAAATAGAAATATAGTAAAAAAAAGTATGAAAAGTACGAGGCAGTAGTGCAATTTTTTTTGTAAGCATAAGAAAATTAAATAGAGAATATGTACAGTGTTTTACAATATTGCACATTGTCCTTGTGTGTGTGTGTGTGTGTGTGTGTGTGCGTGTGTGTGTGTGTGTGTGTGTGTGTGTGTGTGTGTGTGTGTGTGTATCAGTGTCCGTTTGTGTTCAGTGCAGTGATGGCTTGTGGAAAGAAGCTGTTTCTAAGTCTGTTTGTTCTGGTTCTGATGAACCTGTAGCGCCTGCCAGAGGGTAGCAGGTCGAACAGGTGATGTGCAGGATGAGTACTGTCTCTTGTGATTGCCTCATCTCTGCTGAGGCAGCGGGACGAGTAAATGTCTCTGAGGGAAGGGAGGGGGCATCCAATGATCTTTTGTGCTGTCTTGACCACTCTCTGAAGTCTATTCCTATCTGCCTCGGTGCAGTGGGTGAACCACACCGTGATGCAGAAGGTTAAGATGCTCTTGATGGTAGAGCGGTAGAAGGTCACCAGCAGCTTCTCACAGATGTTACTTTTCCTGAGTACTCTCAGGAAGTGCAGACGCTGCTGTGCCTTCTTGAAGACAGCTGAGGTGTTAGCAGCCCAGGAAAGGTTATCGGAGATCACGGTGCCCAGGAAGGTGAAGGTGTGGACCCTCTCCACGCAGTCACCGTGTATGTAGAGGGGAGATGGATCTGTCCTGTGTTTTCTGAAGTCCAGGATGATTTCTTTGGTCTTTGTGGTGTTCAGAGACAGGTTGTTTGCTGAGCACCACTCAGAAAAGTTCAGTTTCAGGACTTCATCCCTGTAGGCCGACTCATCTCCCCCCGTGATCAGTCCCACCACCGTCGTATCGTCTGCGAACTTAATGATGGTGTTACTGGAGTGGGCGGGTCTGCAGTATAACAAGATAGCAAGATTTATATACAGAATCTGTGAGCTAATTATAGTGACAGGCTTCTCCAGTTCCTTAGCTGTCATCATTTGATGAGAAATGGATGAGGAGTGTCTGTTATTGTCCCCAAGAACTTCTTCAAGGCTTTGTCATTAATTATTACTCACCTACATGACCAAAAACTGTGAGAAAGCACCTGATTATCAGTATATCTGTATTAAAACAGTTTTCCGTATTGGAAATGAGGGTCCCTTGTAACAACGCATTATGTGTTGTGACAACCCTTGATGTGTATTTGGAGAAATTAAATGAATGACTTGATTACCAACTGCAAGACAGTTGGACAGAGCCAGGTTAGCTCCCTGTTTCTTGTCTTGGAAATGAGGGGGAGTGGGTGTGAAAGCAAACAGCCAAAAACATTTACCATGGCTTTGAGACAACTTTTTTCCTGCCAGCCCCTTGATTGAGCTGAAGTGTGAACACAGCAGGTAATAGTCTGGAATATTCACCGGAAGCGAGGGGGGAGAGGTAGAGGATGCCAATCACGTTGATCTGAGTTTCGCTGCGTTGTACTCTTTACTGCTCGCCTCTGTTAGCTCTGTGAGGTTTTCTACTCCTGTGTTTGTATTGTGTAAATGTCCTCAAACATACAATAATCCACAGGCTGAAGATGCATGAAAAATCAAAAAAATTCATGTTGAGGCAAAATTAAATGAAAGAATTAGACCCAAGAAGTTTGTCTTTGTGTATTCATGACGTATGAGTATTCGGCTAAAGGACAGACAATACAAAGATTCAGTTACACTGTCTAAAGGACAATCACAGCAAGCCACCTACTCCCTGTGCTAGGTTTGGTTTTAAAGGTCCCATATTATGCTTTTTCTGGTTTTATATGCTCTTTAGTGTGTTTTCCAGGTGTCTTGTGCATGTTTAGGCACATCTATGTGCAAAAATTCAAAGTCCGCGGAAAAGCTACTTCTCCTACCTCCTCCTGTTAGCAGTAGCATTAGCTGCATGTAACGCTCGGTTTAGCCCCCCTCGTTGAAAATCGGTGACGTCAGTGCAGTGTGACATCACACTGCACTGACGTCACTGATCCAAGCCCATTGGCTTGTTGTGGAAAGCCGAAGTTCAAGCTGCACGCCCATGTCCACGCCCATGATTTGTGGTAGCATATTTAGCAATGGCGACTTCGCGACTGCATACAGACATGGCCAACAGACGCTGCTTCTTCAAGTGCGAGCCCAGTTCTACTCTGCATGTAGTGCCTAGCAGTTCCAGTTTAAGGACCCGGTGGCTATCTTTTATTTTTGGGACTCTTTCTCAGCAGGTCAGCCACAGAATTTACTTGTGCTCCAGGCATTTCACGGAGGACTGCTTTGCGAACTGGACACAGTTCCACTCTGGATTTGCACACAAACTGATTCTAAAAGAAGGCTCAGTTCCTACTCTTTTTGGCCACGATGGAAGTTACTTCTGGAAGTTCACAATCACAGCCAGTAAGTACGCTTCATTTATCGTCTTTTTATTTAGTTTGAAAACAGCTGGATGTAGCTCAACTGTATGTCTTGGCTAACATGCTAAGTGATGCTAGCGATTCGAAAATTGAGCACTACTAAGCTATTTACAAACTTTCACCCAAAATGTAACACGTTTACCATTTTTAACAACCCCCAGTGTAGTGTTTTGGTGGTCCAGATCAGTTTTTCACGGACTCTGAGCATTGTTAGACTCGGCAAACATGCCGGTTATTATTGTTGTTAGCGTCTTTCTACTCTGCTTTATCGCCACTTGTATGTGACACTGCTTTGTTACTGTTTATCGGTGTGATAAGCTTGAACAGTGCTAGTGCAGTTCTGATTTATGACCGGGGTTCGAGACGGTCAAAACACTAGTGTTTGTGGTCCAGGTGCGTTTTTTTCACGGACTCTGAACATTGTTAGACTCGGCAAACATGCCGGTTAGCATTGTTGTTAGCGTCTTTCTGCTCTGCTGTAGCTCCACTCCTGCATAAGACGGTTTTGTTACTTGGCGTTTGTCTATCGGTGTGATAAACTTGAACAGTGCTAAAGTTCTGATTTATGACCGTGGTTGGAGACGGTCTAATGAATGTAAAATCTGCTTTGTTACAGACTCTGAGCATTGTAAGACTCTGCTAACTTAGCTGCTAACAGCTGTTGTTGTTAGGCTCTTTCTACAGCTCGACCAGTGCTCAGGTGGTGTTCTCTATCGTATCGAGACTATCTCTCCACTACATATTCCATATGTATGGGGCTGACCACGGGGTCAGGTGACGTTGTGGACAATTAGCTTTAAGACAATCCACCTGTGAGGTGGCTAATGACAGTACAAGAGCACCTGTGCACCACACTGTCACTGATCATTTTGATTCCACGAGAGCAGGTTGGCGTTTGTGTGAATAAAAACTGTGTGTATTTAGGAGGAGACAGTATTTGCCACTTACCAAGTGTAAGAGAGAGGGGGAGTTTTCCTCTCGGGGTTGCTGTTTACTCCACATATCTTATATCAGCTGTTTCTCGAAGCTGATCAGCGTTTCTCACAGTCCGTGCCTGGCGTATTGTTCTGACAAGGGACTGACGCGCCATAGGTACGCAGCCTATCCGCCTATCCCGGTCGCGGGTGAGGCGGTAGTGCGGTTCATTGTGAGTAATCCGGAACAGACGTTCCTGGCGTATTGCTCTGGCAAGGGGTTCACGCGCCAGAGGAATAAACTGTCCATCTACACCGCGAGGAGGCGGCTACAACTTTAGCTAGAGCTAACCGGCTGTTACTTCCTCGTCTTCAATCGGGGGTCGACCTCTCGCGAGATTTGGCGAGATGACGAGCCGCGGCCATAACTGTGAGGGTTGTGGTGTGCGGATGCCCATTGAGGATGGACATGATAAATGTGTATTGTGTCTGGGAGTTAACCACGCCACTTTGGCGAGAGAGAACCCTTCCTCTTGCATGAATTGCTTTATTTTGCCGGTAAGGTCCCTGGAGGCCCGCTACAGGGTGTTTGGAAGGACGGAGCAGGTTGCTCCGCCCACTGAGTCCCGGCAGGCTAAGCGCCTCAGAGGGGCGGAGCCTGGCTGCGGCTCCAGGAACCCCCTTCCTGTCCCCCCTCTTCGGGTGATGTTGCCTGATTTCAATATCGAGGCTGAGGGGGAAGAGGAAGATGAAGAGGTCGATGTAGATGTGCTGGGGCACTTTGTCGACGACCTTCCTCCATGGCAGGAGGAGGCTGCCCCGGCCCCTGAGGAGGTAGAAAGGGGCAGTGAGCTCTGCCTATTCAGAGAGCTGATGGGGCGGGCAGCCCAGGCATTAGGGGTAGATACCACAATAGGCCAGGCACCTGCACCATCACGCTTTGATGAGGGTATGGAGACACGGCCGGTGCCATTTCTGGTGCCTCTCCTCCCAGATGTGGAGGAGCTGATTCAGGCTGGGTTTTCCAAACCAGCAGAACCTTTGAAATTCTCTTCCGCAAGTAGACGGTTGTCTGCTATGCAGGGTCGAGAGAAGGTTGGCTGTGCGGCACTGCCACCATTGGACCAGACCATTGCAGCCCTCATGTTCCCGTCCGGCTCAGTGCTAGGGAAGCCTAGCTGCCCGACGAAGGGGTGCAGTATGTTGGATGCCTCTCTAGTTAAGATACACAGGGCTATGGCAGTGCAGACGCAGCTGGCTAATACAGGGTCCATATTGGCGCTGTATCATCGGCGGCTGGCGAGTGAGCTTGGGGCAGGATTTGATATGCGCATCGTATCAGAACTGCAGCTTGTTTCATCTGTCATGGCACAATTGATGAAGGAGCAGGTGGCAGCTGCTGGGAAGGGCATAGCGTCTCTCTGGGTGACGAGACGCCAGCTTTGGTTGTCACAGTCTGCATTGCAGCCCGAGGACCAAAGCAGCCTTTTGAAACTGGCCGTGGATCCCTCAGCCATGTTTGGACCCGGTGCTACGGCTATGCTACAACAGGCCCAAGAAGCACGTCGCTGTGCCCACGAGGTTTCGTGTGCACTGGTAAGGTGTCGCAGGTGGCGGGGGACTGGCCAGTCCAGCAGGCCCCCGGCCCCAATCCAGGGGCCAAGCTGGGACTCTGGAGACCTGAGAGCTACCTTGGACGCTCGCCGTGGCAGAGGACAAGGTAAAGGCAAGCAGAGTGAGGGGGCCCAGGTCATAAGACGGCCTAAGCCCCCGCCTCGCTCCTAACGCCGGTCCGGGTCCGGCCAGCTGCGGTCTGGCTGGTGCACGTCTCACAGCTTGGAGGACACTGGGTACGAGCCCCTGGGTAATTTCGACCATGACCCAGGGATATCGTATTCACTTTGCCCGCCGTCCTCCGACCTCAAGGGACCCAACTGTATTCACAGAAGTGGGTCCTGGATTCAGGACTGTGCTCCGGGTCGAAATTTCTGCTCTGCTGGTGAAAGAGGCCATCAGAGTGGTTCCACCAGGCAACAAGCAAGCAGGCTTTTTTTCACGGTACTTTCTCATCCCCAAAAAGGATGGGAATCTCCGTCCCATTTTAGATCTGAGGGGGCTAAACAAATATCTCAGACATTTGCCATGCAAGATGTTGACTGTCCCGAGGGTGAAACAGTCCATCTGCAGAGGAGATTGGTTCGTCACCATCGATCTGAAGGATGCCTGTTTCCAGATTCCCATCTGGGAAGGGCATTGGCGGTTCCTCAGATTTGTCTTCAGAAGCAAGACATACGAATTCCAGGTCCTCCCATTCGGGATCTCCCTAGCTCCCCGCACCGTTACCAGGTGCATGGAAGCGGTTCTGTCGCCGCTGCGACTGAAAGGGATCGGGATTTTTAATTAATTGGACGACTGGCTCCTGTGGGCACATTCGGTAGAGCACGGTCGGGCACATTTGTCCTTGCTCCTGGATCACCTACAGCACCTAGGTCTGCGTCTCAACTGGGACAAGAGCAGGCTGGAGCCATCACAAAGGGCACAGTTCTGGGCCTGATAGTGGATTCCCAGACTGCACTGCTGACATTGACTCAGGAGAGACAGGTGGAGCACGGCCCAGCACATCAACATTCTGGAGCTGAAGGCCATCCACCTTGCCCTTCACCATTTTCTCCCGCATCTTCGAGGTCAGAACGTGCTGGTGAGGACAGACAGTGTGACCGCGGCAGCCTACATCAACAGGCAGGGCGGCCTGTGTTGCCCCGACTGTGCAAACTGGCACGCCGGCGGTGGCTTTGGAGCGTACCCCAGGGTTCGGTCCCTGAGGGCGGTTCATATGCCAGGGGTGAACAATCTGGCAGCAGATCGGCTGTCCGGGGGGTGTCTGGGCCCCGGAGGTTGGAGGCCACACCCGCGGGCGTGGCCTCCAACCTCCGGGGTATCTGGCGCCGCTTTGGACGGGCAGCCGTCGATCTGTTTGCATCACAGGAATCCACCCACTGTCCCCTGTTCTTCTCGCTAGGGAGAGACAGCCCTCCCCTGGGAGTGGACGCCCTGGCTCATCCATGGCCAAGGGCCCTGCTTTATGCTTTCCCCCCTTTCATGCTCCTTCCACCTCTCCTGCAGAGAGTGCGAATGACGGAGATGAGGCTGGTCCTAGTGGCCCCATATTGGCCTCACATGACATGGTTCGCGGACATCCCACCACTGCTGGACGGGACTCCGTGGGAACTTCCAGTGCGGCAGGATTTGCTGTCGCAGGAAAAGGGGACTCTGTTCCATCCCTTTCCCCAGGGACTGAGGCTCTGGGCCTGGCCCCTGAGAGGACCGAACTGTTAGCCATGGGGCTGTCACAGTCGGTGGTCCAAACACTGCAGGGGGCTCGTGCGCCATCAACGAGGGCGCTCTATGGTCACCGATGGAGGGTCTTTATGGCATGGTGCAGGCCTACCAGAGGGTGCAGGGGTGGTCCTGCAGCCGAATCCAGCATTTCTCCCCAAGGTTCTTTCAGAATCTCGGACGAGTCAGAGGGTTGAGCTCCGGTCTCTCTACTCCACGCAGAGAGAGAACGGGGAGCACAGACGCTCACTGGTACACTATATTGCCAAAAGTATTGGCTCACCAGCCTTGATTCGCATATCAACTTAGGTTACATCCCATTCTTAACCCATAGGGTTTAATATGACGTCGGTCACCCCTTTGCAGCTATAACAGCTTCAACTTTTCTGGGAAGGGTGTCCACAAGGTTTAGGAGTGTGTTTATGGGAATTTTTGACCATTCTTCCAGAAGCGCATTTGTGAGGTCACACACTGATGTTGGACGAGAAGGCCTGGCTCTCAGTCTCCGCTCTAATTCATCCCAAAGGTGTTCTATCGGGTTGAGGTCAGGACTCTGTGCAGGCCAGTCAAGTCCATCCACACAAAACTCTCTCATCCATGTCTTTATGGACCTTGCTTTGTGCACTGGTGCACAGTCATGTTGGAACAGGAAGGGGCTATCCCCAAACTGTTCCCACAAAGTTGGGGGCATGGAATTGTCCAAAATCTCTTGGTATCCTGAAGCATTCAGAGTTCCTTTCACTGGAACTAAGGGGCCAAGCCCAGCTCCTGAAAAACAACCCCACACCATAATCCCCCCTCCACCAAACTTTACACTTGGCACAATGCAGTCAGACAAGTACCGTTCTCCTGGCAACTGCCAAACCCAGACTCGTCCATCAGATCGCCAGATGGTGAAGCATGATTCGTCACTCCAGAGAACGCATCTCCACTGCTCTAGAGTCCAGTGGGGGCGTGCTTTGGACCACTGCATCTGACGCTTTGCCTTGTACTTGGTGATGTATGGCTTAGATGCAGCTGCTCGGCCATGGAAACCCATTCCATGAAGCTCTCTATGCACTGTTCTTGAACTAATCTGAAGGCCACATGAAGTTTGGAGGTCTGTAGCGATTGACTCTGCAGAAAGATGGCGACCTCTGCGCACTATGCGCCTCAGCATCCGCTGACCCCGCGCCGTCTTTTTACGTGGCTTACCACTTCGTGGCTGAGTTGCTGTCGTTCCCAATCGCTTCCACTTTGTTATAATACCACTGACAGTTGACTGTGGAATATTTAGGAGCGAGGAAATTTCACGACTGGACTTGTTGCACAGGTGGCATCCTATCACAGTACACGCGCTGGAATTCACTGAGCTCCTGAGAGCGACCCTTTCTTTCACAAATGTTTGTAGAAACAGACTGCATGCCTTGGTGCTTGATTTTATACACCTGTGGCCATGGAAGTGATTGGAACAACTGATTTCAATTATTTGGATGGGTGAGTGAATACTTTTGGCAATATAGTGTATGTCCGGTAAGGGCACTACAGGTGTATGTGCACCAGACACGGACGGACAGGCGGACAGATCAGTTGTTTGTCTGTTTTAAGCCCGAGCTTATTGGTGAACCGTTGTCAAAAGCCCGTCTTTCCCACTGGATTGTGGAGGCTATCCAGCAGGCCTATGTGGGCACTGGGGTCCCTTGTCCCTCGGGGGTGCGGGCGCACTCTACCAGGGGCATGGCAGCTTCCTGGGCATTGTGGCGTGGTGCGTCTCTGAGCGAGATCTGCACTGCTGCTACTTGGTCTGGCCCGTCTACATTTGGTCGATTCTACCAGATTAATGTGGCTGCGAGCATGTCGTTCGGCGAACGGGTGCTTGGTGTAGCCCAGCAGTAGCGTCATTTTAAGGTTTCCTTGTCCGTCAGCCTGGCGTGGCTGTTCGGAGTGGCAACTTCACCTCTCTAGTCGTGCCTTAGCGTCTTGCAGGGCAAGCTGGCCTTGGTAGCGTCTGGCACCTTGGCATCAGGCAGCAGTAACTTGCAGTCAGCGGTACTTGCTGGCCTGTGGGGTGTGTATATTTTGTACATTTGTATATAGTTCGTTGACATCCACGTTGGTGATTGTTTTGTTTGGAGCACTCCTGGTGGCGGCAACGTCTCATTCGAAGGACACACAGTTCGGCTCATGTTATGGGCGGGGGCTGCTCTATCCCCTCGCGGTGTGTCTTACAGAGCCCCATACATATGGAATATGTAGTGGAGAGATAGTCTCGATACAATAGAGAACGTAGGTTACAAGGTGTAACCATGGTTCTCTGAGTGAAGAGACTATCTCTCCGGCTCGAGGCCGCTCAGGGATCTGTTCCATCAAAATTTTAATCAGTGACAGTGTGGTGCACAGGTGCTCTTGTACTGTCATTAGCCACCTCACAGGTGGATTGTCTTAAAGCTAATTGTCCACAACGTCACCTGACCCCGTGGTCAGCCCCATACATATGGAATATGTAGTGGAGAGATAGTCTCTTCACTCAGAGAACCATGGTTACACCTTGTAACCTACGTTTTCTGATCATAGCACCGACTGCAAAAGAACGGGTTAACCCATAGATAATACATAAATACAATAACACAAGAAACGTAAAGATGTGTGCAGCAGGCACTTTGTTTTGAAAGATATCTGTGGTCTGCTTATTTTGATATGAACAAGAAGACAGAGCAGTTCTGATTCATGTTAGATTGCCAAGCTAATTTGATATTTTTCTTCTTTGTTTTTCTCAGAGTACGTCACAGCAGATTACACAGAGCAAAAGCTCCAGTGTACCAAAGGATCAATGACGTTGGGTGGCAGACAGACTCCCCACAAGTCTCAGAGGTCACACAGACAGTACCTACCTCCAAAGGGGTCATCAGTCCACACACAGTTGGCCTGGGGTACACTAAGAGACGATCAAGGGACTAGATGACAAGCAAAGGTACGCACACACACCTAATACATTGTCAAACTGCTGAAATATCTCAAAAGAATATCAGAAAACTGTGATGTCATTCTATAATTGCTGATTTGAGCTTTTTGTATTGTAGCTTGTTGCTGTCTGTGATGCATTACAACGAAAATAATGAACCTGATCAAGCAACAACCTTCACAGGACAGCCGATCTATAAGGGTGCATTCCTCAAGTCCAAAAAAAGCCAGACACAACATACAGTAAGTTACAAATTCTTTTATTTTAGATACCTTTTATAAATACCTATTTAAATATACCTTCAACGTCTTTGTAAATGTTTCCAAAAAAACAGATGAGTGTGAAAAATGAGCAACAACCAAACATTATGAAATAGATTGTTTTTTCTTGAATTACTTTTTTTCAGAATATGTCGGGGACTTGATGGCACATGTTGGAGGAGGTGTTTCAGGACCCAGAACCATTTATGGAGGAGCTGCAGAAAATACTCTCAAAAGAAGAAGTGGTGGCTCAACACGTGTCCAGGTGAAGTCAGGGGGCGGGCAGAAGCCAACATACTGTCCAGTCGGGTCAGGAAACTGGAGATGAATCCTCAGGACGACACACGACAGGATAACCACCACTGCAGCTGCGTCTCAAGTATCCCCAGCACCGGCTCACAAAGCTGCCAAGTGTCTGCACCGCCTGTATGGAGACAAGATAGAAAAGTTTGACATAAAAATGTTACTTCTCATTGTATATTTACACATATAGTTCTGCACACATTAACATTTTGAACCTTAGCTGAGAATAAAGAATTTTCAACGAATGATTTTGTCACTTGTTGGTTTTCTTCCTCTGTAAAGTGAAACTGTTTGATTAGAATGAATTGAAGTCGTAAATCATTATTTATAGTGAACATACTCTTCTGCTGTTCTCCGTGATGTTCTCCTCTGAAGATGTGTCGGATGTTTTGAAGTGTATGTTGGTTTAAACAGTTTGGTTCTCACTCTGGATGTTGTTGGTACAATGAACCTGTGATGACCTCATAAAAAGAAGAAGAGACCGATTAAAATGAAATCATGTTCAATAAGAAGGAAAATAAGGACAGAGGAGGAAACAGCATGAGATATTGATCCAAGAAACCTGATGATCACCTGGGCTTTAGTAGTAAAGTAACTAACAGTCTATGATGACCTGATAGATGCATTGAATTTTTCATCACAGCAAGGGGACGATTTACAAAGCAGTACAAGGTGAGGGGCTTCAATAAACTGTTTGTTCGGTACAATACATAAACTGTATTGTACAGAACACATGTGTGAACACTAATTATACTGTAATCAAGCCAAACTTTGTGAAGCCACGAGTAAGATATATATGTTTGGATTAGGGAGCTATGTTGCTAGCTCTAGTCAGTGAAATCGGAAGAGGCTAACGTTTTTTTTCAACACAATAACGGTGAGTGTTTTTCTGATACAAACACGTTGTGTGTTGATGTGTCCCGGTTTAGCATAGCAGCTAGCTGCAGTTTCCACATTTAGCCTACACCTAAACATATAACAATGAAACTACCCGACGAGCACATATTTCATCTGAAAAGTCTGCAAAATAAATACCTCCAACACTGAAACGTCGTGCTCCTGCCTTCGTAGCAAAGGTTGTGGTGTTTGTTTCTCCTCTCTGTTGTCAGTTGGTAAAGTTGATCCTTGTTAGCATGTAGCCGCTAGCCGGTATTTTCTGCTTGGACTGACAACATTCCCGATATGGTAAAAGGGGCGGGACATCTCCGAGAACAATGCCGAGCGACTGACCAATTACGAGAGAGCAAATCGGCCGACCAATCAGGTCAGACTAAGCACACGTGGGGACCGTGCTCGGGGGGGATTCAGAGCGTTGCAAACACAGGCAGATGCGAGAGCCTGCTTGGAGCGTCAGTAAATGTAAACAGACACTTTTTTCGAACATTAGCGATTGTGAACATACTTTAGTAGGCACATAAAATAGATATATGAACCCCAAAAAGGGCATAATATGGGACCTAAACTTGTATTTAAAACAATACAATCACAAGAAAGTATTAAAAACAGTTTAAAGTTTGTAAGGATGAACAAGATTATGGACAGACTGAGGTAATAATAGGTATTTATTATAGATAGAAGAAAACGTTGATTCTTACCTGCTACAGCAGCTATCTGAGCATTAAACATAAAATAAATATATGCTAACAATGAACTAGTAAGATCAAATATAAAGTATGGAGGTGCTGATCTGCAGTGACTGATTGTACATTTAAAGTTGATGGATTGATTTTTAATCAATATTTAATCACCAGGTGTACAGGGAAAGCTGGAGCAGTGCCAGCAGGATGCAGATCGCCTGCAGCTGCTGAATGGTGAGAAGGATGCAAACATCATACAGCTGGGGAAGGATCTGGAGGAACAAATCAGGAACGATCGGCTCCTGCAGAATGAAACCAGCGGTAAGCTCCTCAGTCCATGCCAGCATACAGATCATCCATCAAGTAAATATGTAAAAGAGAAAAAGGTAATATGAAAAACAGAGCAGCCAGTTTTATTTGATTTTGATCTTTAAATGTCAAACAGAGTTGAGGGAACAGCAGTGGATCCAGGCCCGTGCTGGTGAACTGCAGCAGCAGCAGCTGCATGAGAAGGATGCCAGACTCAACCAGCTGCAGCAGCAGCTTGAGAACCAGACCAGAGAGTATAACGAGCTTCAGGACAAATACAACAGTAAGTGTAAACCTCTGGGGGAGCTCAGTTCAGAAAGTATGGAGATTTCTGCAGACCGTCTTGTGACCCTTAATGAAGGTTTAAATCTTTTCTTTCTTGATTGCAATATGAGAAAAACATACTGGAGGATGACATGTTTAGAAAGAGCAGAGAGTACATGGTGAAACAAACATGATGTTTCTTTTCTCTCTGCAGATTTTCTAAATAAAACGAATGATGAAGAAGATAACACAATCTATGCAAGTGAGTTCCCTGAAAACTTCTTTTTTGATTTTCATTTAGTGTTGACATTATAAACCCAGCCTCCATATAAAACCCTACACATAACAAACACTACATACAAGGCTTGTTGAATATTGTCTAAATGTACCTGTGTGTATGACTCCTATAGACTGTAAGGAAGAAATGAATGTAGAAGGGCCTTAAACCTGCATTCTTTCTGGTGGCCAGCAGGGAGCGACTTCACTAAGTCCAGATTTAACGAAACTGATGAAAAAAGAAGCCAACTTCCCTCCTTGATATATTACCACATGACCCCAATGAGATCCTGGTCTCAATAACTAGTTTTAGGCCTTCTTGAATACAGCATCATGTATTTTAGTTTTTTTTTTTAGTTTTTAGCAGCTTGTGTAGCGAACCCCAGCCAGACAATGGTGAAGCTTACTGATGTTTCCAGAAACTTTTATTTATGTTCAGCCTTAATCCTTGTTTTGAGCATAAATGTACTTTTCAAATCCATGAAACACCGTAAGAGCTACGAGACAGATAAATAGCATAACGTTAGCTCTTACAAACATAGACAGTACAAATGAGCCATCAGAAACCAATAATTACACAGAGAATCACAATAAAACAACTCAAAAACACAAGTACCTTGTTCCCGGTTCCAGCTAGGCGCTTAATTTACACAGTGACAAGTCCAAATTTTCTGCTCCCTCCCTCGTTCTCCGCTCCGCTCAACTCACTGTTTTCCCCTTGTCTCTATGACAACTCGCACACCCCCAGACAAGACATCTGCTTCCGCCAAATGATTATCAAAATAAAAGACCGTTGTAATTCAAAATAACACAAACAAAATAACACCTTCCAGTTATTGTAAACAGTCCCTAAGGATCGTTTTAAGTCCTTTACACTCCCACCAATCATGAGTAAATAATGTAACGGTACAGTTTGCATTATGAACGAATGATTTTTTTAAACAAGAAAAGACATACCTTTAAGGAGCACAGTTAACTCATGCCAAAAATGGAAAACCCTTTTAGTAGAAAACCTTTGTAACCATTTTGAGACAACTATCTATAAGAAGGCCTTTCACAAACTATAGAAAGAGAGAGCAGAATTAGTCCGTCTCCAGCAGCAGGACTAGCTTCTGGACAGGACGCTCAACTTCAGACATCTTGTGGAGACGCTCCCCTTTCTTGCCAAGCTCCCTGTCACCGAGGCAGACCTTCACTCTCCTTACTAATCCGTCCTTGTCAGCAGTAGTCTCTGAAACTCTGCCCAATCTCCACTCATTTCTGTGTACATGTTCCCCTTTTATCATCACAATATCTCCGACTTGCAGATTTCTTCTTGGGGCATGCCAACGTTGTCTGAGAGCGATGTTGGCAAGGTACTCCTTACGCCATCGACTCCAAAACTGTTCTGCAAGGTATTGAACATGTCGCCACCTTTTTCTGCCATATACGTCTTCTCTGACAAATTCACCTGGGGGGGGTAAGGCCTTGACGGATTTCATAGTCAGAAGGTGATTAGGGGTGAGTGGTTCAAGGCTATGAGGATCACTGAGGTTGTCAACGGTCAGTGGGCGACTGTTGACGATTGTCATAGCTTCGTAGAGGAAAGCCCGTAGCGATGCATCATTTAGCCTTCCAGAAGAAAGGGTAAGTGTGGACCTCAAGATGCTTCTCACTGTCCTAATCTGTCTCTCCCACACCCCTCCGACGTGACTTGAGTAGGGTGCGTTCATGCTAAAATCGCATTGCTTCTCTGCAAGAAATACAGCCAGTCGGTCAGCATCAACTTCTTTTAGAGCTTCTTTGAGTTCGTTTTTTGCTCCGACGAAGTTGCTCCCCTGATCGGACTTGATCTGACAAACAGCGCCACGTATGGCAATGAAACATCTCAGGCCATTTATAAGAGCGTCCGTTGTCATTTCCTCAAGCATCTCTATATGGACGGCACGGGAACTAAGGCAAGTGAAGAGAAGACCGTACCTCTTGTTCTCCTTTCTTCCTTGCTTTGTAAAGAACGGGCCGAAGCAGTCCATACCGCAGAAGGTAAAGGGGGGCGATGGTTCCACACGTTCAGGGGGGTAGATCAGCCATCCTTTGCTCTTCCGTTGGTTTCCGGTGCCGTCTGCAGGGGACGCATTGACGAATATAGGATGCTACTGCCCGGTTTATTCCTGGTATCCAGTAGCCGTTGGACCTGATCGCATTGATGGTGAGACCTTTACCTTGATGTTTCATCCTTTCGTGGTGATGTGCAATCAACATCTTTGTGATGTGATGATCTTTGGGGATGATTGCAGGGTGCTTGATAGCGTTAGGAAGAGAGGAGTTGCGCAATCTTCCTCCCACCCTGAGGACACCATCTTTGCCAAGGAAAGCATCAAGAGAGTATAATGAATCGTGGGAAGGTAGGGGGATCCCTTTGCTCAACAGCTTCAACTGGTCTTGATACACGTCTTTCTGCAGGTTTTTGATTATGCAGTGTTCTGCCTCTTCTCGTTCCGTTACCATGGTAAGACTGTTGGATCTGTTCTTGCTGATGCGTCTTAGAATGCGCGCAACAGCTCGAGTAGCCAGTGACCAGGATGAGAGTTTAGACAAACGATCAACAAGGCTTACTCGTTCCGTAGCTTTTGTGCTGAGTGCTAGGGCACTTCTGACCTCTGGATCTCCGATCGTTAACTCTGGAATTTCATCTGCTGGCAGCTTCATTTCCTTGTTCCATAAGAACTTGGGTCCAGTGAACCAGGTAGATGACAGAAGCTCGCTGGGAGTCAAGCCTCTAGAAGCGTGGTCAGCAGGATTGTCAGTGGTTGGGACGTATCTCCATTGTTTTGGGGCTGAGCTGAGATGAATCTTCTGAACGCGGTTGGCCACAAAGGTGTGGAATCGTCGTGCTTCGTTTTTCATATATCCCAGGACCACTTTAGAGTCTGTCCAGAAGAACTCCTCAGTGTCAGTAGATCCAAGTTCCTCCTTGAGCATGTTGCTTATCTTAATGGAAACAACTGCGGCCGTTAATTCCAATCTTGGAATAGTTGTGAGTTTTGTTGGTGAGACGCGTGATTTTCCTACCACTAGGGCGCAGTGAACATTTCCTTCTTCATTTTGTAGTCTCAGGTACGAACACTGTCCATAACCCTTCATGCTGGCGTCCGAGAAATGATGCAGCTCAGTCTTCGAAACCCTTCCGAAACCAGCAGGTGAGTAAGTGCGGGATATGGTGACATTATCCAAATGAGCTAAATCACTTCTCCACTGTTCCCATTTAGGACGAAGCTCGTCAGTGAGAGGATCGTCCCAGCCTGTGCCACGTCTACACATCTCCTGAAGGATGATCTTCCCTTTAAGCAGGACAGGTGCTACAAACCCGAGAGGGTCATACAGGGACGCTACTGTAGAGAGAATGCCACGGCGTGTGGCAGGCTGTTCCTTGAGGGTGACGTTAAGCCGAAAGTGGTCGGACTCCACATCCCATTGAATCCCGAGAGCTCTCTCAAGTGGCAGATTGTCAAACACGAGGTCCATATCCTTCACATTGGTTGCTCGTTCAGAGGGTGGTATACTCTCGTACATCTCTGTCGTTTGACACAAACTTATGTAGTCTGAGACCGCCCATGGCACAGAGTTCACGTGCTTCCCTGGCGAGTTGAATAGCATCTCCAGTGCTTTCAACACTTGTTATCCCGTCGTCTACATAGAAGTCGCGCATGATAAACCGTGAGCCTTGAGGATAGATGTCAGCATTTTCCTTAGCTAGATGTTTTAGCCCGTAGTTTGCGCATCCGGGAGAGGAGGCTGCGCCGAACAGATGCACTTTCATGCGAAACTCGCAGGGCTGAGAGTTCAAGTCTCCTTGCTTCCACCAAAGAAAGCGCAGGTAGTTGCGATCAACTTCATCCACGTGGAATTGATGGAACATTTTCTCAATGTCACATATCAATGCGACAGGATGCAGACGAAAGCGGATGAGGACTCCATTCAAATTGTTCAACATGTCAGGTCCAGAGAGGAGGTGGTCATTCAGGCTCGATCCTTTATATCTGGCTGAGCAGTCGAATACTACACGAAGTTTATCAGGCTTCTTCTCATGATAGATGCCATGATGGGGAATGTACCATCTCTCACCTTCACTCCCACCGTCTTCGACCTGCTCTGCATCTCCTCTTTCGATGACCTCTTCCATGAACTTGACGTAATGCTCCTTATAATTTTCATCCCGTTGCAATTTCCTTTTGAGATGATTGAGGCGTATCATGGCTGAGACTCTGTTGTCAGGCAAGCTGGGTCTCTTTTTGAAAGGCAGAGGCATTTCGTAATGGCCCTGTATATTTTTCCGTATGCCATCATCTAGCTTGTTGAGGAATGTGATGTCATCCTGTGACACTGTTTTGTTGTCTTCACTGCCATCTTTAAAGTCTGATTCTAGAATACGGATCACATCTGCGGGAGTAGCTTGAGGTAGCTCTTTGACTGCAATTCTGTGACACAGATGACTTGTGCTCGGCGAGTCATGGCTTTGTGATGAGCGGCCCACAATGCTCCATCCCAAATCTGTCCGTACAGCGTAGGGTTCCTCATCTCCTCCCAGAATGACTTGCTTCGGTGCCATTGCTCTGGAGCAGTTATAGCCTATGAGGAGACCTACTTCACAGTCCTTCAGGGGCTGGATTTCATCCACTATTTCAGCAAGATGACTCCATTGTTTAGCTGTCTCACAAGTAGGGATGTGAGTGCGGTTCAAAGGTATAGAGTCTTTCGTGTAGGCAGCCGGAAGATCGACTTGAATGGTTGAACTGTATCCCCTTACACGAAGGCCGGAAACCCTTTCACTTGAGAGAACTGTGTCTTTTCCGCTCATGGTAGTCAACTTTAGCTTCACTGGATACTTGTCAGCATTAAGACCATTGCTCACTTCTTGTTCGATGAATGTAGTATCGCTTTGAGTATCAAGTAGAGCGTAGACAAGTTTCTCAGCAGTTGGATTATTTTTAGTTGACACCCACACTGGCATCACCATCGATGTGTTTGATGAGCCTTCGCCTGCTACACTGAGTGATGTAGCAGCAGCACCTTGATTTGTCCTTGTTTCTGATGAGGACCCTTCCCTTTTATAGTTGTGGTCATGGAGGGCTGTAGGATGCTTCCTTTTGCAGGTGTCACAGGCGTGACGATGACGACAGTCTTTCGCGCTGTGGCCAGGTTTTAGGCACCCATAGCAGAGTTTCTTCTCCCTAACATAGTTCCGTCTCTCAAACAATGACATCTCTGTAAACTTGGAGCACGCGTGAAGCTGGTGTCTGTTGTCTTGACAAAGAATACATGGAATCTTAACCTTTCTCTGGTCTGACCTTAGGTAGTCGTTGTCTGCAGCTGTTTGAGTGGTGAGAACACTGGCCTTGTTTCGCTTTGGGTCTCTGAGATTTCTCTTCTCAGTGCTAGAGTCTGAAGGACGAAGGGCATGAAAAGACGTAATTGGGTTGCATGCAACCTCAGCTTCAGTAGACGTGAATCTAGCAAAGTCCTTGAAACTTGGGAATTCTTGGTTCTCGTTCAGGCTGCGTGTTACTTGTCGATTCCAGCGTGAAGCTACCCAGTCTGGTAGTTTGTGGATGAGCTTCTGGTTCTCTTCACAGTCATTTAATATGTCGAGACCCTTGACATAAGGCATGGCATCAAGACAGGCATTGAGAAAGTCTGAAAAGTTTCTGAGTCCTTCGGCATCCTTAGGTTGAATCCTTGGCCAATTGGTAAGCTTCTCTCTGAATGCTCTCTGAATGGTGAATGGCTGGCCAAACCGATGATTCAGCTTGTTCCAGGCATCTTGGTAAGCTTCATTGTCATTTCGGTAGAAGGTACCGTCTAAAGCCTGGCGTGCTGGGCCACCAACATATTTTTTCAGATAGAAGAGTTTTTCAGCTGGAGTGATAGCCCGTTGGTCGATGAGCGAGGTAAACAATGACTTCCATTCAATGAATCGTATAGAATCACCGTTGAAGACAAAGGGCTCAGGAACAGGCAGCCGATTTAAGGTTAGGCTATCTTGTAGGACCTGAGCGAGAGAGGAAATGTCTGTATGAGGGGATGCTGTAGCATGTGATAGAGGGACTGCAGTGACAGGCTCGTTTTTTGTTTCTTCGTTCCTTTCATATTTAATGTTGGTAGCAGCTTCGCGTTCCGTTTCCTTTTCATAGACCTTCAGCTTAGCTTGAGCTGCCCGCACTTCTTTCTCTGCCTGCAATCGCTCTAACTCACGCCTTTGTGCTTCCATGGCTTTCCGTTGTTGTTCCTCCAACTCCCGTATTGATTCCCTTTGTCTTTCTTCCTCATGCATCATCCTGTAATTTGCTTCCTTCACTGCTAGATCAGCTGCTGCATCTACACGCTTGGCTGCAATCGACGAAGTCATGGAGTGCTGGTCTGAGGTGCTGTGACTCATCAAGGAAGCTGCAGATCCATAGACAGATGCTGCATAGTCATGGCGGCGTAGTTCATGAAGGCGGCGTCTTTCATTTTCCTCATTGAACTCACCTGCCTCATCTATAGCTCTGTCATAGGCAATGCTGATTATTTCTGTGGTCACTGACTCACACGTATCAACTCGTCTTCTTATGTCGGTCGAAGGTGTGATGACATCTCGAATTTGACTGTACATGTTCATTATGTCTCCCTTACCTTTCTTGAGTTCATCAATGAGAAGCCAGAGCTGCTCTTCTGGCATGTATGTCTTCAATTGATCTCTTGCCTTGCGCATCTGAAGCTTCCATTGTTCATACATGGACAGCAGCCTTTTCTCCCTTTTCTTGGCCTCTTCCTCTTGGAACTCACGCATCTTCTCAGTAGGATTTCGTGTGCGTTCTGAACGTCTGAAACCTTCAATTTGGTCTTCTTCTTTCTGATAAGAAGGAATGATTGTACTCTCAAAGACTGGTCATTATTTCAGTAGTGTTATTCATTAAGCAACTTTCCTTACCATTGATATAGAAGTTTTTCTGTGCTCGTTTAATTTGTACATTTCCCACATCTTTTGTTTCCTCGACACACAGCAGCAACATGTCCATACTCTTGACAACAAAAGCATCTTAAGGGAGATTTCTCGAACGGTCGAACTCGGTAACACACATAATCTAGATATACTCTATCGGGCAATTCTCCCTCAAAAGACAAACATACTGATGTTGTTTCCTCTCTTTTTCCTTCTTGAAACCGTGTCAATCTTCTTGACTCACACACTCCGTCCACTTCAAAAAATGACTCTTGGTCCATGTACAGTGGCACTCCAGTAACAACTCCTTTCTTCCTCACCTCAGTTCCAAGTGGGAAACACCTCACACAACTGTATCCGTCTTGAGATATGCTTATTTTTAAAGCTCTATCTCGTTGCCGTTTGGACGTACATTCAATGACAACCATTCCTCCTCTAGTGATCCGAACAGACTTGAATTTTCCGATTTTTTCTTCCACAAAATTTCCTACAACATGTGGGTCTTTGAAAATCCCGTCCGTTTTGGTTTTAGCAATCATTCCAACAACAAACTTTGTTTCCTTCGTTATTTCTTGACTTCCATCACTCAAATTATCGTTCTTCTTCCTTTTCTTTTTGTTTGTATATCCTCTAGTGTCTCCATTTTCAACTTCGCGCTCCGATTCAAGCTCTGATTCCACATCCGCCATCACCCCTCAACTCACTGTTTTCCCCTTGTCTCTATGACAACTCGCACACCCCCAGACAAGACATCTGCTTCCGCCAAATGATTATCAAAATAAAAGACCGTTGTAATTCAAAATAACACAAACAAAATAACACCTTCCAGTTATTGTAAACAGTCCCTAAGGATCGTTTTAAGTCCTTTACAGCTTGTGCCTCTTTATGACCTTTAAAAGCAAACCAGACAACCAGTGATGATTGATTATTTTTTTATTATCAATGCCTGAAAACGCAATTGTGGGGTAGATGTCGAGCAAGGTGATTAACTGTGCTCTGTGAAGACAGCCTTCTTTTGCTTTTTCCATGGCAAAGATTTACTTAAGTTTAGTCCCCTGTGGTCTAAATGAATCATCTGTGCAGTGCTTTGGTCAAAATATAACTTGAATCAAGCACCAGAGGAGGTTTGTGACCCTGTATAAACCAGCTCTCTCAGAACGCTCCGTTTTGGTGTGTGTCTCTTTAAATGCATTGAGCCCCCCCCCCTGAGTTTTCCCGGAAGACATCACTCCTCTGTAGCAAGAATAAAAATGGTGGGCCTGCGCAAAAGTTTTGCTCTAAGTTGGGAGTGGAGTCAAAGGGTAGAGAAACCAGGGGAGGGGAGGGTATTTTTTTACCACAACCCCACTTGTGATGTCACAAGTTGAGAAAATTTGAAACGGAGCATTTTTCTCTGTGCTGTAAGACTTATGCAGACCACAAACAAAGGACTGGATGGGTTTATTTCAAATTTGGTGGGTTGATAGACACTCAGGTTACCCAAATATATGTTCAAAAACACTGTAAAAGTGGATTTTTTATAACATGTCCCCTTTAAGGAGTTTGGGGTATGTGGAAAAACCGCCCATGGGTACTTCTCAACTTATGAACGTGTTGTGTAATGCATTCTGTGTCTCTGGAGGAGCTCTGTCAAGTCTGGGAAAATGACCACGATACTGTCGTAGGGATTTTAGTAAGGTTAGAAAAGCTTAACCTCTCACAATACATTTTTTCCACCTCTTTCTAAGCTTAACTCACGGAGTGTAGAGCCTAAGATACTGTTGGTTGCCATAAGTGGGGACTCTTATGAAAAATGTTTGTCAGTAGCAGTATGGGAAATGTAGTGTTTAGGTGCAAACCCCAAAATAAGGCCTAAAAGCCAGGATATACTGTATAAGCATCTGCTGCTTTTATTGTGACCACATTTCTTTTATCTGACTCTTGTGCGTTTTGGTTTTTGCTTACAGGGATGATAACCATGGATCCAAACACAACACACAGACGAATCACTCTGTCTGCAGATAACACTGAAATGTCCACTGGGGAAACGCAACCTGTAATTGACAATCCAGGCAGGTTTAATGTCTATCTGGCTGCCCTGGGCTCGACTGGCTTCTCATCTGGCAGACATTACTGGGAGGTTTCTGTGACTGGGAGGCTATGTTACCACCTTGGAATGGCCAGTGAATCTGCTCAGAGAAGGGGGGCAGTGCGATTTATGCCGGCAACTGGTTACTGGACTATAATCCGAGACAAACAGGGTCAGTTCAGAGCTGTGGATGGGATATCTGTGTCTCTTCCAGTTCAGACGCAGGTTCAGACAATAGGCATTCTGCTGGAATACAGCAAGGGACGGATCTCATTCTACGATGTTAGTGCCAGATCTCTGATGTACTCTTTTGTTGACCAAAGGTTTACAGACAAAATCTATCCATTCATCAATTTTTGTGTTGAGGATGATAAGAGTCTGGCTTTAGTACAGTTGCTTACTCCTAAATCAGTTGACTGGATAAAATAGAGAGGAGCACATTATGTTTTTTCACAAGTGTGAAATCTTTGCAATGTATCCCATTTATGTTCCTCTAATTGATTTTAAATTTGTTCGCACATCAAAGTAAATTTGTATGACATAAAACTATCACCTTGAAAAGACCTATAGCTTTATCTACAGGTCCAGTGGGATTGAAATGTTCTTCTTCTTTTTTTTCTAAATGGTGATGCTGAGCAAGAAGTGTGCAAGATTTTCTCTTTTCAATGCTCTAATCAAGTACTCAAAAAATCTCTGACTGAAGAGTAATTTGCACAAATACGGTTATTATCGCTGATGAATGTTTCAGACAATACAACAACATATGTACAACAATGCTTTTTATTTGTTTCAGTCTGCAAAGGGATTTTTTCATCTTCTTCATGTCATTCCAGGGGTTTCTAATCAACAGGTCTAGTGAATGAAATAGCCAAATGTTCAACCATTTTATTTCAATCCCCAGGGCATAGCTTCAGCCATAAGAAACTGTGAAGCAAAATGTTCTCATCCTTGTTTTAAAAAAGTGTAGTAATGACTGATGTAGCCATTGAGAGGCCAAAGAAAACAGAATAAAAACAGCTTATATTGAACAAACGTCTGTCCTTACAATGAAATGGTTAACAATAATTCCCACAGACCATATTCACACGAAGGTCATTTTCCTCTGACGTCACAGCCGGGTCTGAGGGGCTCAGTTGCTGTTTTTAGGATGTCCTATTGTGTGTGCAACTGAAAACAATGACCAGTTAAAACTCAGCTGGACACTATTTATTTTAAGACAAAACAACATATTTCATGATATGCTAGCTACCATCTGACGGGTTATGTTAGCATTTAACCACTTCCAAGCTAACTTTATTGTAAGCTAGAAACTGGCTGAATGCTAATAAAACAGTTTGATGCAATTAGATATGATAGAACTCAACTAAAACATGACACTTGGAAACCCAACACTCCTCCTTTGACAACTAATATTAGCATTCAGTCACTTCCAAGCCAATATTACCATTGGCTACAGTTAAAGTTTAGTGTTAAACAATTTGAGAGAAATCCATTAATACCTAGCTACAGCTTTGGTTAGCTAAGAGGTGGCTGAATGCTAACATTGGCTGTTTTCTAAAGGGGTTTGTGGGTTTTCAAATGTTATTTTATCTTACATACAGCCCATGTCCTTAAAGATTTTGACTAGCTTGTCTTTTCAGTTGCTATTCAGTCGGGAAGCAGTAGAGGATTTTAAATCTATAGCACCTAGCAGGACAGCGTTAAAATGGAGCTTCCAACCTTGACTAGGACATCAGCAAAACATGGCCGCCATGTGAATATGGTCAATCAGTTACACAAACATTTCTCTGAAGAGAACTCTCTCTGATCTAACACACATTACCCACTACTTATAACCTCTATGACACATGTTGTCATATTCACTTGTACTTTCAATGTAAACATTGCTCAGTCTCTTCCTGCTGTGCCAGCCACACATCTATAAAAGTGGGCGACAAAAACTGGGTCCCACTCCTCCAGCATGTGTAGGAAATGGTTCCTCTCTTCTTCTCCCCAAGACTGGAACCATTGGGTCCACAGGCGCAGCTGGCACTCAAAGATGTTTGGTAGTCTGTCTAGTACCTTGTCAGGGTACAAAGAAAGAAACGTTACATTTAACAAATTAAACAACAGCAATGACTGGACCATCTGTTAAGAAACAGAGATGGTACCTGAAGAGTACTGAGGGAATCTAGGAGGGTGCACACTTTCCCAGGCACAGCTTTCCCCAGAAGATCCTGCAGAAACCGCTCCCTCTGAGGGGCGGTCCAGCCCTTGAACCAGCTCAGGACGCACCTCTGCTCCTGGAGGCTCACGTAGGAGATGGGCTCCGGATCTCCAACCTGACCTGTACTGGGAGAAGTGCAGGAGAGCCTCTCAAGGCTTAGGGGGCTGACTACACCCTGGGGGGCTGAAGGAAAGTCTTCCGGGCTGGGGGTGCCGGGGAAGCCGGTCCAGTGTTGTGTTGCCATGGAGGGTGATCCCTCTGTCGGGACTCTAAACCCGGAGTTATGACTGAGTCTGTACCCCTCAGTGGGCGGCTGTTGTTGCTGCTGATTCGAGGCTTGATTGACATGATTGAACCACGACATTGTTTGGAAGGACCGATTTCTTTCAGACTAGTAATCCAGTTATCCCTCTGCTGTGGGTTAATCAGCAAAACCAGCTGCCAACAGAGACTACTCCGGTCGTCGGTAGCCTTAACATGTAGCTTAGCTAATGTTAAGGCCAACGCCGGAGTCTGAATTTAACACCGACGGCACAATTATCTGCTGTTAACATAAATAGATATAATTACCCATCGTGTCTTAACACAAGTCACCTTATTGTCAGCATATCTGAAGAGTAGGCTAACGTTGAACGAGACTCACGCTAATCTTCCAACAAACATATACAGGAAGAGAGGATGATGTGACCGCGAACGAATCGGCTCAAACAACCGACTCTCTTTTCAGGGACGAGTTGAATCTGTCTGAGAGATTGTGGCAGTGGCAACAGCAGAAAAGTCTTCACAAATGACTTTTCATTAAAGTCACAAATTAACACAGTTGAATCAGGATGTTTCTGGGTGGGGAGCTGGTAGGCTATGTTTCCCCCAGCCATTGACAGCAAGCAGGTGAGTTTGGGTATGGACACTATTCAGCTATTTGGACACGATTCAAACCGGCGATGTAGCGGAAAAAAGGGAAAACACAGGCTATTAAATATAGTGAAACTAAATGATCAGCTTTTTTTTTAACACATTTCATATTCTCAGGTAGCTGGCAGTGTATGTACAAGTATTGGTAGTGGTAGCCTACACCATGGGTGTGAGCTTCTGGTGGCGATGACCCCAGGAAGGGCCCAGTTTGAATGCTGTTTACAAGATGCAACAAACATAACACATAAAACAAAATAATCCACTGAGAAGAGGAACTAAATCAAGAGCTGTTTGACTGCCAAAAGAGTCAGTTTTTATTTTTGAGTTGAGCCAAATAATCCCATTCACTGAAAAGAGCTTGAACTCCCCAAGTCGGCTTTGTTGTGAAGGTATAACAGGTTGCGCATAATTTGCGCAGATAATGTTGTTAAAAAAGTATATAATAAATAAAAAAAACACAGCAATTACTAAATGGTAAACGTGTGTTCCAGCCTTTTAATACTGGGAGTCATTTTTTTTTTATTTGGTATTTGACGAGGAGGACTTCGTCAACGATGACGCTGGGTGTTGCTCCTCGCTCTCACCGGGAGTTCACTGGAGGAGAGGAAATGGCGGATCTCGAAGATGTCAAACCGGACGGGAGACCGCTGCAGTCCCTTCGTCTTGCGGAGTGTAGAAGTGTAATTAAGGAGAGAAGACTAACAAAAACCGCGAAGAAGATTGCTCTCGTTCAAAGGCCTAAGAAGGTGAGTGCTGCGGCGAAATAACGGGACCTGTCTGTCGGCCGATGCCTGTTCGTTACTGCCGTAGTTACGAGAAGAGTTATTGATGTTTACGACCAGCTTTCCACTTAAACGCATTTCTCTGTACTTCACTTTTAGCTGAGTTTCCATCGTTGTGAAATATACCAGGCATATTCAGGCATGCAAGACATGTAGGCCTACGTTTATTTATGTTTCCTTTAAATCAGCTGATCCTGCATCACCACTGCGCAATGGATCTAATGTTTACGGTAATAAACCCGGTGGTTGCTACTCTCACGAGAATGAGAAATATATTTCATTAATACGTCCAGGATAATCCCTCTCATTGATGACCTTAAAGAGCATTTCTGATAGTTTGCTAGCTTTGCTGACAGTTCACTACATCGAAGACTAATACCAATCATTACTGCTACGTGTTTGAGTTTTCAAATGTAATACCCCCTTCAGTGAGGTAGAAGTAGCCTTTTTTACCAAACCTTTACTTCTGAAGTTAAAGTTGCCTCAGTTACTGCTGCCTCAGTATTTGGAGGAGTTGTTTGTGATGTGCACCTTCCCCTCATATTCTAGGCTGATTAAAAAATATATATGATTTAGGGTTAAGATGATTAAATACATGTTAGACACTGAATAATACAGTGTGATGTTTATAACCATTGTTTCTCTGGTCTTTTTCTGCAGATACAGCACATTAGCAGGGAATGCAAGCGGGCAAGCTGCTGCGATCAGCTGAGCTGCTCTGTCCCTCTCTCCAAATAGTTTCTTAGATTAATTTGGGCTGGTATGCAGACATAAGGGGGAAGGACATTTATAATGCTAGTTATATTAGATCAACAACACAGAAAGCCAAACTATTAATGTCACAGGTTGCAATGTGTATTGTCTTGCACAGATCTGTCTTTTTATCTGAGCTTGAGAAAACACAGCTTTATTTAAAGAAACCCATCTGTTTTAGCTGCTAAGAGAATGCATTGAGCTTATGCTAGCTAGTTTGCACTTGCATTGACTCAGTCTCTAAACAGCTTGATCTGACAGCTTGTTTTGATTTTGATAGTGGAGTCTGTTTTATTTTCAGGAGGAGGATGGAGCATTGGGGGTGCAATTGAAGCAGCCAACGCAGCCCAGTCTACCTGCATGTGAGGCTAAACCATCAGAGGACGCTGCTGTCATGCTGCTGAAGACTCCTGTAGTCTGGTCACCTCTTACAGTTAAGGTTGGTCTAAAGGTTCATGTGTAAGCTGCACTTGTCACCTATTTCTGAGTAAAAGATAAACAAACGAAGGTCAAAATGATATTCTAGATATTGAGTAATCTCTGAAACCAGAATATTACAACTGCATTGACAAGCTTGTCTCCTATTTTCACTTTCATGCCATTCTTAGTTGCCTAGTCCTGATTTTCCAGCACCAATTCTTTTCCATTATTTTGTCTCTACAGGCTGCTGTGAGTAGATTATCAGGAGTTCAAAATTCACAGTCTTCAAAGACCAGTTCAGCTGTACCTGCGGTTATAAAACAAGAAGATTCTGACTCGTTGCCAAAAGCTACTGTAACATGGTCACCTGTAGCAGTGAAGGTTCGGCATCTTGTTAGATTTGTGGCTTTAAGTAATCTCTCTTTGGCCTTGACCCTCTTCTCCACTGTTTCATCTCTACAGGCTGCTGTGACTAGATTATCAGGGATGCAGCATACCCAGCCTAGTCCACCTGTGTTTGGCAAACATCCAGCACATAATGCTTTCAGGTCAACAATGCCAACCGAACAAAGCAGACTAACATTGAAAGAAAAGAGGAAAAAAGAGATAAAGGTAATTCTATCAGTCCTTTTAGGATCTTGTTTTTGTCTGTGATAGTTGAGGCATAAAATGCCTGATGTTTCTGCATTTTTTTTAAAAATAAAGAAGTTGCACTGAAATGTTTGTGTAAATGATCAGATAAAGCCATGTATAGCCTGAGCAGGCTGTTTGTGTTGTGACATCACTTCCTGTCGATACCTGATAGAAGAGGCCAAATAAAATGGGTAATGAAAAAACACGTTAAATAGCCATGAAATGCTGATTTTGCACATTATAAGGCTATCCATTTGTGTGGAGAGATTTTTCTTGTTATTCATTATCCAATTCACATTATTTACAAATGCTGCAACAGTCTTAGGTGGTAATGAGACATGGAGATTCCTCTCTCACCATATATTGACTTCAGGATCAGTGCAAACCCATACTTGAGTAACAGAGGGTCTGATTGTTTGAAAGTTATGACCACAGCCTCTGATAGTCCAATATATTAAACCAAGATGCAAGTGGATAGCAAACAGTAGACATGAAAGAGAAATTTAAAGAGGAGCCTGGCTAGAGCAGCTCTGCTTTACAACTATAAAAAGTTAGTCTTTAGCATGTAGCATCTCAAAGATCATGTAAACTGGACAGTCTGACTTCATCAAGCTAATGGATTAAAAAAGAAATCAGAAAATCTATGGTGCTTAGACAAAAATGTAAGATGCTGCAGAATGCAATATAGGAATTGTTTGGATTTGCAGTGAATGTTGCAATCACAACATGGCTATTTCCTGGAGGAAATGTTCTATCCAATGCTGTTGTCACGATTGTTTATTATTCATTGTCTCATAATAGTAAGAAATATTAATGTTCATTATTTGACATTTAAGGTTATACAGACTGGACGCTATCACAGGAGCAGAGTACTTAGTGGCCCGTGGAGAAGAGTCGGTGATATCCTTCTGCGAGGAAGATTGCAACGCCTCCCCAAAGCAATGATGAAAGTGCCTGGCTTTAAGGACCATATTGTTGCCGAAGTGCTCAAAGTGCTGGACAAAGAGTGTGAGACTCTGACCAGTGTGACATTCAACTCAGCACTTCGAGAGAATGACCCGGCGGCTCTGAAAGACTTCAGCTGGGACAAAGTGATGAGCGAGTGGAAGACCACAGCACCCACCTTTCTTCAGTTCCTCCGACATGCAAGCAAAGTCTTTGAAAATCAGACACTAACGCCAAAAGACAAGTCATTACCGATGGCGATGGGCGGTGCATTACTATTAAAAGCACGGTCATCCTGCATGTGTGCACCGTTGTACATCAACTCAATGATCCTGAGACAGGGAGGGACAAAGAAAAGGTGTATTGCTCGGCTCAACAGACTTGGTCTCTGTATGTCTAACCGCAGGAGCCTGTTGAGACTTAAGGGCGTTGATGAAACACAGGAACACTCGAAGCAAAGATCAGAAGACACAGACACTGAAATGCCTGAGTCAACCGAAGATAAAGGAGATTCAAACTATGAAGAAGGGGCCAGCGATGTTCCTGAGATAACATACATTGTGTCATAATGTGTAATAAAATAAAAACGCCAAGTCATTCTTGTGCAAAAACATCAACACAACAGCGTGAAGCTACAGGGCGTCACACATTGTATGTCTGCCACATGATGCTAGATGATGACGTGAGATGAGTCTGCTCCAAATAATTTATCTAAAATGGCTCACGAGAGATGTTTTTAATGGTATTATGGATCATAATACATTTGAATTGTGTGCTGATGTTAGTCTTCAGTTCATACCTGACACCCAGCTTACAACACAATGATTCAGAGCAGTCAGAATGACTACCAACACTGGCTAATGTTTGGAAACCAAGAATCAGTTACTCAAAGGCAGAAAGAAATAATTCTACCCTGGAGGCTTGACAACATCTTTAATGAGGATGACAGAAAACAGTGAAGAACAGAATTCAGAGTGTTTAAAGAGTGATAGCCATTACACAAATTCAGACCATTCACAAACAATGTTTATTACATTCAACATGCATGCTCAATTTAGATGGCAAGAACGCACCCAGATAAATTAGTGCTGCTCAAAAATGAAAATAAATCAAAAGAAAGGATTGTGTCTCTGAAAAACACACACAATGAACCACATTATCCTGGAGAAGAAGAGGGCAACACTATAATGAAGCATGAAAAATTAAGACACAAGTATGAACTTATAATGATGAAATGTTTGACGATGTCTCTCAGTTTTCTCAATGTCACTGTGTTTTTCCTCTGGGTGCGTGCTCCGTTTTCCATACACACATTTATTTTAATTTATTTAACCTTAATTTAACCAGGAAAGAAACCTCTGAGTGTGTCCTGGCCAAGACAGGCAGCAGCACAATTTACAGAGTTCTACACATACAAATAAAAAAAAGACACCATTAGACATTTAAAGACACAAATAACACATCTATTGCCAAAACAGTCAGTTGATGTGTGTAGATTTGATTTCAGAATTTGAAATAAAATTTAAAAAACGAATATAATAAATTTACTTTTAATGCTCCTATGAGGAGTCTTAAACACATTTCAAAACAGTCTGAAATGAATACTGATGCCTCTATATGACCTACAAAAGCAAACCAAACCATCGGTTTTAAGATGTATTATCTTTTTTATTAATATTTTTAATAACTGAAACCGCTCCTGGGGGTAGGTATCAGAAAAAGGGACCCTAACCCTGAAATGTATTTTCTGAACTTGCTTCTTGTTGTCGTTTAGACTTTACATGTTTTATGGATGAGCATTGTATCTGAATTTGCAGCCTGTTTGTCCTTGTGGTAATCTTGTAGGCTGTTGCAATGTGTTTGCCCTAGTCAGCCATCATCAGATGTTCTCATTAGTAGGTATAACTTTCATGGATCAAACAACCAAGTATCAATTTATGCATCAAAGTTGTAGAAACTCAGGTCTTAATTCTCTCTTTTCAGACACCAGCCATTTTCCTCTGGCATCTAAAGACCGGGTCAGTTTTGCAAATCATATTAAATAAAGGAAAACAGCGAATATTGTCACCTAACTGCTTCCTGTTTAAACAGCAAATGAACACAAAATTAAAATAAATAATTTGAGGAACTTCAGGCCATCTTTCAAACAAGCGTTGTTATCCTGAGATAACGCGATAAATAAGTCCTCATCCTGAGAAAACAACCAAATATACTCGTTATCTGGGGAGGAAGGAGTAACATAAAATGTATGGACGTATGTCCACTCTGGGCTTCTGTAGTTCTTTACAAATAAATAATATATCCATATATTTATGCTTTTTAAGTAGCCTAAGGAAATAATTGAACGACAAGTGTAAAATAAGATGATGCACATAATAATTCTTTCACATTTAGTTAATATACAATAAAGTAGACTACCCATTTGGGAGATTTGTTTTCATTTGTAGTCTATACTTGTGGAGTTATTTGACGTTTTAATGTACTTATCATTTATATAGTTCCAAATACTTTTTTTTGTCTTTATATTTCCACATGTATTAGCCTACATTTCTTACAAGTATACCAAATCCTGCTCATATTACCAACTTCAGTTTCTTCTTTTACAGAATTTTCCTTTTTTTTAATTGCACTCCTTTGTCTCCATGAGATTTCTTCAAAAGATTTATCCGAGCGTTATTATGCAGTTTAGCCCTTAGCCTGGATACATACTACGTCACGTGTTTTTAACAAAGTTGTTTTAAGTCCTTTTAACGTAAAACACCACAGATCGGCACAAATGGGGAAATGCTAGATAAAGCAGTTGTCTCGCTGGGTTCTTATAATAAACACAAGAAGAGTGTCTGCGGCTCTTTTGTGTCAGAAGTCACGTTTGCGCAGAATTTGCGCAGAGCAATATTAATAGTAATAATATTATTATTAAAAGGATAATAGCGGCGTGATGTATCTAAATTAAAAACAGATCATACTGATTGTGAATTTTGTTCATTGCCGTTTTTTAATATTATGATAGATTTTCTTTATTTGGTATTTGAAGAGGGGGAAGTCGTCGCCGGTGACGCGGAGTGGAGGAAGGCGTCGCTCGCTCGTCGCTCTCGCTGGGATCTGACTAGAGGAACGGAAAATGGCGGATCTCGAAGACGTTACCCTGGACGGGAGACCGCTCCAGTCCCTTCGAGTTGCGGACTTAAAAGCTGCCCTAGAGGAGAGAGGGCTTTCTAAAAGCGGGCAGAAGAATGCGCTCATTAAAAGACTTAAGGGGGTGAGTTTCGCTCTGCGTTACCGGAGTTCGGTTTCTGCGAGCTAGCGTTTACGGTGAGACGGGCTGATGCTCTCTCGAGGGCCGACAACTGAGTATCGTTACTGCCGAGCGGCGGAGTACTAGTTATCGAGGTTAACGAACACCTACCAGCTGAAAATGCGTCTCCTTGCACGACACCGTGTGTGAGCAGTGTTTTAGATGTGCAGAAATACGTAATTTGCAGCTACACCGGGAGTTCCGTAAACTTGGTGGCCATCCTGAAAGTGTGTGTCGGGGTGATGTTGTCCTGTTAGCACGTTAGCTCCCCGGGCTAACACCGCGACTTGAGCGGTGGCCTGGGTTTCTACGGTGTTACCGATAGTGGCGTGTGTGTCCCCTGCACTGTTTGTGTGCATGCGTTTAACCGGGAACTTAATGTTTCGTCGATAATTCGTATTAATTTTTAAAGTACTTAATTTCACACACGCAGGACCACATTAGAATAACAAATAATTTAAATACAGTTCAGGCTGGAGCAACTAAACGGCGGTAAGGTGACTGCAGTCCACCAGTCAACATTCAAACACATTGCTTGTATACTCAAGCTAAATAAATACACTGCGATACTGTGTGTGTGCTGAGTTAGGGCCACTATGATAACATTTTGTGAATTATTTTACCAGAAACTTATTGTATGCAAATATGCCCAAGACACCAAGGGAAATGGAAAAAATATTCCTCACACAATAATGGTTCACACTTGTTGATGATAGGAGCTTAAAAAGAATCCCAATGCATCATTAAATGTCACGTAAAATTACTTTAATAGCTTCATATGTGGAAAAATGTAAGGTTAAAACCTTTGTTTTTTTGCAACCAAAACAATGTTTAACTTGATATCAATTGCAAACAATAAGTGGAGCACATACTGAAAAGTTTCTGTAATCCAACACTACAAGGAGACAAGGCTATTAACTCATCACTATATAAAAAGGTTTTCCAATATGTCCCCAACACCTTCTGCCTTTCTACTGTTAAAGAGCCCATTCATAATTAATTGATGACAATAGGTGATGGTATTTCACACTGTCTGACCCCAATAGTAACTTAAAGGTTGCCATATATACTCTTACTCCATCTAGCTTGCATGTTTTGATGCAATTACCAGATGTGCAATATTCTTATCAAACCTTTTTAGACCCCTAGCTCCTGTTGTCAAATAATTTACCATGATGATTTCTTTCAAGGCTTTGGATGCATTAAGAGAAAACGCAAATAATGAAGTGTTTATGCTCTGTGTTTCCAAACAACTTATATCGGTTCATATTTACAAATATCAGTGGCGTGTTTGTTTTTGTGTAACTTTCAGGGGGATCCAACTTCATTTTTTTCTTAGATTTTGGAAAGCACGTCATATTTAGAAGCTCAACAACTTATACCAGCAAACTCAGTCTGGCTTTTTTATTTAACATGGATGAAATGTATTGAAATGGAGGAAATTTGATATGTACAATGCTTTAGCTCAAAAATGTATCCCAGGACTGTGATTTGTTTACATTACAACTGCTATTCAATTTAATGTGCTTCGTCGTGAAGTCATTAAAGTCAGACCATCCTTTTCATTTTTTATTGGGTAGTCTGGTTGACTATCTTTAGTTGGTCGAAAATACGGTTAAGGCATCAAGTCCATTTTATATTTGCATTTCCATCTTATGCGTCTGTCATCTGTTATGTCATGTTACTGTATGTTACCCTTTAATCACACACGATTTCTGGACGCTACTGTTTTGCTTTATGATGTTACAAAACATGTTGCTACAGTGTCTTTAACCACTTTATGCACTTTTCAAATACCTCTAAAATGATGGATGTTTTATGAGCACATTAACATTTTGTATATATCAGCCTTGAATGATCAAACTTCACTGTAGGTTTGAATAGTCATCACGTGTTTTATGCCTTCCTGCATATCACTGCTTAGTGTGGTGGAGATTAAACCATTAAACATACTCGTGAAGTAATATGTCTTGATACTATGATAGATGCAATGTTCTTCTAACCCTCCACAGGGTTTCAGTTGCTCTTGTCCGTATGCGAGTATACGGCAAAATATACCTGAAATCATTAACTGAGGCCATAATGTCGAATGATGTTTTCACATTTTTGGTGATAACATAAAAAGGCACACAGACAATCAATAAAGCATACTAATGTTGGACGCAAAGTGGAAATCATTACAGAATCAATATCCAAAAACTTAAGTTGTCACCCAGTCATTTCCTTTAAAAAGCATTAGTACCAACCCTTCCAGCTCTGGATGAATGAATTCCTTCCTGTTAATACCTTATACGAACACACTCTCTTATTTCAACAACAGGCTCTCATGCTGGAGAATCTGCAGAGGACCTCCACTGCTCACATTGGGCTGCAGCCAAACTCACAGGTAAGTGGCTCAAAGAGTCAGAAAATTCAAATACGTGTAGCAGATAACAACCTCTAAAAATGACATAATACGCAATAGATCTGAAATCCTCACAAACATTTACAAGGATTATGTGCAAAATGGCCTTGATGGCTTGCACCCTATTTTAAATGGTTTTTGCTTTTAGATTGGTGAGGAAATGAGCCAGAACAGCTTCATCAAGCAGTACCTGGCTAAACAACAGGAGCTCCTGAGGCAGCGTCTTGAGAGAGAGGCTCGTGAAGCGTATGAAACTAATGGTAAGAATTGTCCAATGTAACAAAGTCATTTATGTACACACATTTATTATGCAATACATTCTTGATTTTATTTACTTGTCTTTCGTAAACAGACCAAGAGGACCACACAGACGTTAACAACAGTACGATGTGTCCCCCTCCAGCCCAGGTCAGAAATTACTTTCTGTTCTCGCCTATTGTGATAATTTACATCGTTTACATTACAATGTTTCTTTGTCTGGATAATCTCTGTTCCTAAAGATGTATCACATTTGAAAGGAACTTGCTGGTAGGAATTGATGGCCAAATCAATCAAATGGATGAAAACGTTCTATAAGCCTCACCTCTGTTTCTGTCCTCATTAGGATGTCACACCAACAATGGCAGAGCAGCATAAGCCCCCTGGCCCCTCTGGTGGGGAGGGATTGTTTGGTGCAGCAAATGAGGGAGAAGTTAACAGGAATCAGGATGCTGACATGTCTGGTCCTCCTGCTTCCGGTTCTGTGGCAATGCGTGTTCCTGGTGGTGAGCCACGGACAGAGAGGGGGTCTTCATCCAATGAAGTCGCTGCTGACAGCGAAGATGAGGACAGCGAGGATGGAGATGAGGATGGTGACGATGACGACTGGGACAGTGGTGCTCGTAGGAGAAACATGAGAGAGGCAGCCAGAGTGCCGACGAGCAGAGAGAGGTCTGGAGCTTCCTGTCAGCCACAACAGCAACACATGCCTTCCCTTTTGTCCCCTCAACTCCGCCAGCCAACACCTCCTCCCTCCCCACCTCCAGAGTTATCATTTCCCTTACCTGACACCCCAAAGCAGAGCCCCCCTAGTCCAGATGTAGCCCAAGCTCAACGTTCACCAAGTTCCTCCAGCTCTGGTTCCTCGAGCAGCGGCAGCCGCAGCAGCAGCCCAGAACCACAGAGGAGTGGACATGCCGAGCGTAAGCCCGGCCCGCTGACCCTTTTGGCCAGAAAGATGGCATCAGAAGGGGCTTTTTCAGGAGCAAGTTGGCACGGCGGTGTTGGGGTAGGCGATAGGCAGGACAGTAGTTCACCCATGGCCACATCATTTCCTGGAAGAGGGCCTCCAGAGGCTCTGGTATCAGCCATCACTCACACAGCTAACACTGCAGGCCATGTGCCCCCATTTTCCATGATTCCAGGCGCCAACCAGGGTGTCTTAGGAGCACATCCGGCCCACATTCAAGTACCTGTGAGTGTACTAAAAGCCACTGCAACAGAAGAGAGGGACAGAGAGAGGGACTCTGAGATAGAAAGAGAAAAGGCCCTTGAGCTGGAGAGGCAGAGAAGACTTGAGCAGGAACGAGCAATGGAGGAAGAGCGCCAAAGAGCTCTTGCACAGGAGAGAGAGGAAAGAGAGAGAGCTTTGGAAAAAGAGAGAATAGAACGACAGCAGGCCTTGGAAAGAGAAGAACGGGAAAGGGCTTTGCAGCGGGAGAGGGAGCTCGCTCAAGAACGAGAGAGGCAGGAAAGGGAACTAGCTTTGGCTAAAGAGAGGGAAGAGCGAGAGCGAGCCCTGGAGCTTGAGAAGCAGAAGGAGCTTGAGAGGCAGAAGGAGCTTGAGAGGCAGAGGGCCCTGGAGCTTGAGAGACAGAGAGAGCTTGAAAGGCAGAGGGTCCTGGAGCAAGAGCGTCTGCAGAGAGAAAAAGAGGAGCGGGAGAGAGCAATGGAGCTAGAAAGGGCCAAGGCTTTGGAGCAGGAAAGGAAGGAGAGAGAACAGGCTCTTGAGCAAGAGAGGTTAGAGAAGGAAAAAGCTCTGGTTGCTGAGAGGAAGGAGAGGATTGAGAGGGAAAAGGCTTTGGAGCAGGAAAGGTTGGAAAGGGAAAGGTTAGAGAGGGAGAAAGCTTTAGAGCAAGAGAGACTGAAGAGAGAGAAAGCTTTAGAGCAAGAAAGACTAGAGAGAGAGAAAGCCTTGGAGCAAGAACGACTAGAAAGGGAGAGAGCCCTAGAGCGAGAGAGGATTGAGAAAGAAAAAGCTTTCGAGCTAGAAAGGATCGAGAGGGAGAGAGCCTTAGAGCAAGAAAGGATCAAACGGGAGAAGGCCTTGGAACGAGAGAGAGCAGAAAGAGAAAAAGCTCTGGAGCAAGAAAGGTTGGAGAGGGAGAGAGCGCTAGAACAACAGAGGTTAGAGCTCGAGAGGAAGGAGAAAGAAAGAATCAAAAGAGAGAAAGAAATGGAGCAAGAAAGGATAGAGAGGGAAAAAGCCTTGGAGCAAGAGAGGCTGGCAGCTCTGGAAAAGGAAAGGATGGAGAGACAGGCAGCTCTGGAAAAGGAGAGGATGGAGATGGAAGCAGCTCTGGAAAAGGAGAGGATGGAGAGGCAGGCAGCTTTAGAAAAGGAGAGGATGGAGAGGGAAAGAGCTGAGAAGGAAAGGAAAGAGAAGCTGGAGAGGGAAAAAGCCTTAGAACAGGAGAAACTTGAAAGGGAGAGGGCATTGGAGAAGGAAAGGAAGGAGAAGGAGCAAGAGAAGGAGAGAGCCCTCGAACTTGAAAGGTTAGAGAAGGAGAAAGCCATTCAGAAAGAAAAGGAGGAGCAGGAGAGGGCTCTGGAGCAGGAGAAAGAGCGATCTAGGATGGCTGAAAAGGAGAGGGAGAGTCATCTCCCTCCATTCAAACGTGGTCGTGAGATTGGTCTCACATCCACTGCTCCCCCCCTCTCCACAGGACCGAGTAGAAAGGCGTCAACAGAGGCAGCAGAGCAAGAAGATGTCCATGCTCCTGTGTCCAGGAGCGAAGCAGCAGACTCTGGTGCACCCATGTCAGCAACTCCCTTGTCGCCTCAGTCCTCATTCAAGAAGTTTCGGTTCTTTAGGGACTCTCCAGTTCAGCCCCAACCTTCCTCCACATCCATTTTCATCAAGCGGCCGCGTAACTTCTCTGATACCCCCCAGCTTTGGGCCTCCCCTGCCTCTGCTAATGTTGCAGAGCAACAGCAAGAAGGACACAAGCCCTCCACTGAGCATGAGGATCGACAGATGCAGACAAAATTGGAGGGATCTGTGGAGACCCAGCATGACAAGGAGACCACAGTTGGTACCAAACTTGTCCAGGGTCCTAAAAAAGAAGAGGCAACAAGCCCCGTATTGGAGGACAAAGACAAAGCAGATTTGCGGAACAAGAAACAAGTTGATACAGTATCCACCCAAAAAGAAAAAGGAGTAGATGAAAGGGGGCCTGCAAGCTCAGCGGAAGACTCACATCGCAGAGGTAGAGATGCAAAGAAGGTAGACAAAAAAGCAAGAAGGCGTTCATCGTCAAATGATTCCTCTTCCTCAGAATCAGACTCTGGGTCCTCATCATCTCGATCGTCTAGCTCATCCACATCTTCTCGAGAGAAAACCCCCATCTCAAGAGATAGAAAGGTACGTAGTTTAAAAGAAACCTCTTTTTCTATGACACACAATACTCAAAGGCAAGGTGTGGAAAGATTCATACAACCAGAGTTGTCTAATACAAAGGCATGACTTACATTATAGCTGTTTTTATTCATCCACAATGAGCTAATTTATCTGAGGTCATTAATAGCCATGGACCCATTAAATAACCGAGCGAGACTTTTTAAACAATATTAGTTAAAAGTCAATCACATGGCATTACCGTAGAAGGTTCCTGTCACTGCAGTCTGCTACTTTCATTCATTGGGAAAAAACTGATGTTGGGGCTTAAAAGTGTTTTCAGGATGCCAGTGTTCAAAGGTTATGTTGCCAATGTGTTTGCACAATTAGGAAGTGTAACATCCTCTGCTGTCTATTTGTTAGAGACATCAACGTAACTTCCCCATTTTTATGAGAGGCCAAAAGGACTAGAGGAAAGTCATTATTGAGTATATGTCGACCTGTGAATTTGAGTAGTATTTTTAAAGCCTTGGCACTTTTTGTGACTATCAAACATTAAAAAACTGGTATATTGTATTAGTATAAAACATATGGTATCATCTAAAATGTTGATAACTTTATGGCACAGTAGGTCTGCACCACATTAGGAAAAGTCTGCGACGTGTAACAATATTCAATCCTTCAATGACTAAAGGACTTGCAATGGTTAAACAAATACTGACGATTGGATGTTAGCTAAAACGTATCCTTCTACTGTTCAACATGTTTTACACAGTAAGTGTGTAACGTGGTCTCATGATTTCAAACACCTGTGCATTTTAACCTTAAGGTCTTCCTGAACCATTTTATCCTTCTTCTTCTCTCCTTTCCCAGCCATCATGCTAGCTTACCCTACAATTGTCATATCACATGAGTCTCTTGTTTTACATGGTTTAACTTTCGATGTGTGCATCCTGCACATATCCAGCACAACCCGGAGTATGAGGTTGTGCTCAATATAAAGTATTTTTTCCTGCCATGCTGTTGAAAGTAATGTCAGCCATGTCGTCCCCTCTGTCCAGCTTGTTCATTTCTGTTTTTAGGTTTAATGCTTGCCATTCTGTTGCTACAGCATACATTTGAGTATGTTTTATGTACATTTTTTGACTATAGTATACAGTTTATAAACAAAACCAAAGAGATTATACTGAGAAGTTGACTGATCTTATAATAAAATGAAATGGCAGACGTGTCTCTTTACATGTTGGCGCCATTAAACAAAAATCCCCAATGCAATAGAACCATGCATGTGTGAAGTGGTTAGAGGAAAAGATACACACATAGCAAATATACACATTTAAAATATAAGCCAGTTTTGTGTCTACTTCAGTGCATGTATTATTGCTTCTTTGTTTGTCTTTTTTTTAGGAGGGGAAACCTGAAAGAGAATCCTCACCACAGCACAGGGTGACTGTAGAGGCTGAGAATAAGGATTTAAAGGAGGCTCCAAAAGCATCCCCACAGAAATCTGTCGAGAAGAGTGACACAACTGCTGATGGAGACAGACAAGCCAAGGTCAGTTGCACATAGGATGTTTTTTTTTACAACATCTTTGCCACAGTGTGTTATCCCATCTTACCTACAATTTAAATTTATAAGAAAATATGTTTCTCCTAAAATCAAAAGTCTCAAGATCTCCTGATTCCTTTCTGACTGGTGTTTATTTTCTCTAAACTGGGATTACCTTAACTACTCAAACACTTGTTACATACAGTTCTTTTTCGTCTTCAACTCCCTTGCCTTTTAAATTCCCAGAAGCCGTTCATTGAAGCACTAACAAGCGATGAGACCCAGAGGAAGAGGAAGGACAGCAAAGGAGAGGAGGAAAAGGACAAACACAGGTTTGCACTGATGTCATGAACTTATAAAACATGTCCTTAACATCGTCTGTCTGTTTGTGTCAGAATTTAATAGAGTGTTGAAGAAATCTGTATCCTTACAGAACTTAAGTCTGCAGCCTGCCTGGTTACAGTCGCTCTCTATTTGACATCTGCTGTATAGACAACAGAGTCTACAACCATTCTTTATGGCAGAAGTTGCTAGGGATGCCATAATACAGTCAGCCCACAGTTCAATATGTACCTCGGTTTTTTTGGTCGCTGTTTTTTTTCGATTCGTTTCTGGCAGCCCTTTGGAGTTTTTTTGTTTTTCAGAAAAAGCAAGAGGTACATTTCAGTTGTTTTTTTCCTATTTTTTTTAAGAGCATTTGTGTGCTTGGCTAGCCTGCTTCTGATTGGACAGCGTTTTAGATGATCCCTGCGGGCTGCCATTTTCCTCAATCGACTCGTAGAAAGAGCAAATCTAGCAATACACGTATAAACCTTGTTTCCTTCCTTTAATGAGGGAAATATGTTGTAAGTATGATCATTTGTTTTCAGTATTATATTAAATACAAAAGCTGTTCTTTGTAGTTTGTTCAAGCAAAGGGAGCCTATCTTTTTATTTTCTCTGTGGTGATTTTATTGCTTTGAGTAACATCAATATTTGATTCTGTTAGGAAAGTAAATGTCATACTGGTGTAATTCGATAAATGTTTAGATGTTAAATTGTTTTTAAACAGCAACTTAAACATGAAATATCTTTGAGAGAAAAGCTTTGAACTATGTAAAGACACTTTTTATTTTTAATAGTCAGAAATCAGGGACAGAGAGTGGGCAATGACTTGGGGAAAGGAGCCACAGGTTGGATTCGAACCCAGGACTATAGCCTCCCTACATGAGGCACGCATTCTAGCTATTAGGCTACCGGTGCCCCAAAGAGACACTTATTAATGCTTTCACACATAAACAATACGGTCGAGCTGCATGTGTGAACGCAAACAGCTGAATTTTTCACCTTGTACTTCACTTAGAATTTTTCTGCCAGTTGAATTCCCTAGTTCATTTCTGAATGAAGCTTATATGTGAACGCAGCAGGTCTATTAAAGACAATTCCCCACAAGCTGGCAGGTGTGATGGCATTTAAATCAAGCGACCGGTGATAACTGGTGCGATTTGTTGTGCACATAGTGAAGATGCCTTATCCCTTTTTCTGCTTGAAAGTGTGTTCATTACCACTCATTTGTTAAAACAGTGAAAACACATGTAACATTGATATAAAGGCACAAACTGTCATCATAGCGTCAACTCTGTTGCTTCGTTTGCCATTTCTGCATCCGCCGTGTTCTGGCTCCAGAGAGACCCCGTCAAACAGGGATAGTCTACCACTGTGAGGTCAGGAACATTTCAGTGCAGCCTGTCCTGAACATTTCAAAATGGCTTTAGTTTTCAGAGCTTTTCCATATTTCCTTTCTGTCATTATAGCATACTGTGTTTCTTTGCATGTCTTAAAGAATCAAATATCAGAAAAGCAGGTGCACTATAAGATGGGCAGCAGCAACAAAATTCCTTCACGAGTTAGAGTAATGTGGTCATTTTTGACTTCTTTTTTTTTTTTTTTTTTTTTTCTCCGCACTTTATTTCTCAGCAATAGATAAAACGCCTCTTTCCCCGTTTTCCTTTAGACATTTAGCCAAAAATGTACTTGTTCTAAGTATATATGCGACAAATAGACGTTGACTCTAAAACCTGCATCAAAGCAACTTGTCTTATCGAAACTATTTAAAATTAAAAGAAGTCCTGGCTTCATTGTTTAGCATTGTCACCAGACATCGCACTGAATTGTGTCAAAATCTTAGGCTTGTTTTGTGGCCGTTATTACAAGTCGATATTTGGTCTTACTTGATTATTTCCAACACATGATACACTACCTCTCCAGCCGCGCTATTTTCATGCATTACAAAGCGATTATAAAACGATGTCATCAGAGATGCTGGGTGTTGAATTTCCCATCAGGCAATTGATGAGACTGCCTTGAAGCCGGTGTGGCTGAGAAGATGTGGGTCCTCTCCATACACGATCTTTTTTTTTCTCATTTCTGTACAACATGGCTGAGCTCCGTCGATGGCTTTAGCTGTTGATGCCGGCCTGTGGTTTTCATTCAGCGGCTCAGCTCAACAGCAGGCGGGGGTTTGTTTGACAGCCGGCGCGGACATGAAAGCGTTCAGAGAGGAGCAGTCTCTGGTGAGAGGAAGGTAGGAGGAGGGGAGAGAGCTGGCTCGTTGCGTCGCAGTCATTTTAGCAGCGGCAGCCGCCTGTATGCTGCGTTTTAAGTTAATGGAAGTCGGAATGAGAAGACGTGTTCACGAGCGCACGCATGACATGAGAATGTGAGGCGCGCGCTCATTTGTCAGGTGTGTAGCGGTGGATACGCGACAGTCAATGGTTTGGACGGACTCTGCGGGTCTGAAGGACTGCGGTGGCTCTGCTCTGAACCATCGGTTCAGTTCCTCACCCCCCTTTTGAAAATGTACGAGCGACATATAAATGAATGAAGTTGCTTTTGTCAATATTGTGAGATTCATTACAATGTTGCAGTTATTTTAGCAGCGACTGGTCGTTGTGTATCTTAGTGGAGTAGTATAATCAGCTGATATTTATCAAATCGTTTATGGAATTGTTAAATTAAACATTATTTAATATGGACTTATTTGACATTTAGACATTTAAAGGAATCGAGTAGTGTTTTTGCATTTTCCTCAGACAATGAGGAGGCATTTACATTCTCATATTTTTAATGTATTTCAATTTAGAAATCAAATGTAACTTTTATTTTAAGTGATAATCACATTTTAATCTGTGATCCATAACTCAATGTAATCTATGAATATGTATGCTTAAATCTGTCCCTACACAGGCAGGAGCAGGAGACTGCCATGGCAGAGCCAGAGAAGCTTCCAGAGACCAGCGAGGAGGTAAGTAGTTGGAAGACACCTTGATTCTTCTTGGTCCTCAAAGCTGTTGGTCGCTCACAACTTAGATTATCAGATCCACTTGAGCATTTATAATAGAATCTCTGAGTTGTGTATAGCTTTGTTAACTTTGTTGTGATACAGTATCGGTTATTTCATAATGTCTTTACTCTTGTTGGAGATTTTTTTTTTTTTACTTTAAAAATACTCCAACTTGAAGACTTAATAACCCTTTTCAAAAGTGGAAGAAAATGTATAGGACATCATTTTTTAAGTGTTTTTTGTTAAAACTTTGTTGGCACTGACCAAGGGTGTTTTCTCACTGTGGCTGATGTTTAAACCCCAAATGATTGCTTTGTTGTAAAGGTGCTCATGCCTCTTCCATTGCCCCTTTTGGTACCTGCGTACTACCTCTGCCACTACTACTACTTCTACTACTACTACTACCACTACTGCTACTGCTGCACCTGTTCCACTGTCCCCAAGCATCCAGAGTTGACCACAGATAAGCCCCCAAGGCTGCACTGCAGAGGGACACCCCTGGCAACAATGGCTGCCTCATTTTCATGGACATGGCTTGCAAGAGCTCTTGATTGGACTTGCAGATTCAAAGAGGGGTTTGGCTAGTCAATGTGCCCGACCTTTCCTAGCCTTTTATCCACTAATCTGACCTTGTGCTCTTAAAATCCACGTGGAGAAGAGACAACCAAGGACATGTGCCCACATCAAGTCAAAGTTGTTACAGATTTTTCCCACCCTGTTTCACTTTTGAGACATTTGAACCCTTCACACAGAAATGTGGGGTACTATGGACACGGCACACAATGTGGTTGGTGAACATGCATTACAAAGGACATTTTGGATTTTTCTAATCATTTGGAAATGGACTCCATGTTCTCCAAAAAAATACTATCATTGGATACTGAATGATGAGTCAATTCTTTCATCTGGACTGAATGGACCAGAGATCTGTATTTGAACTGTAGAAGGATTTACCATTCAACAACAGCCATTGCCAGATTTTTGCTACCCAGTGACTCTTGTTTTGAACATATTGCTTCTTAAAGACAACAGAAATCAAAATTCAGGATTTATGTGCACGGGGACTTTTGACAACAATCAACATTTGGCTTCCAGCTCATTGGACTTGTTTTGTTCTGGCACTGTAAGAGCCTCCAACATTTTGAAAGGACTAATGCCAAAACTACTGAGGAGAACGACTATGGCGCAAAGAATTTTAAAAGCCCCTACCCCAATGAACTCTTGAAAAAAACGTCCTGCCAGCCAGCAAGCATTCAGATTTCCATCCAAACTTCTCAGCCACCTTTGATTGGACCCTTGTTGCCTAGATACATACATGCAGTCGTGATTGGGCCATTTCCAAACCAGTAAGGATCAGGTGTCAGTGGTACCAGGGAATAAGTAGACGTTTACTCAATGTTATTTTTCTAATGCAGTAAAATGTTAAGTTTCCAATTAGACACTCATGAATCTTTGTTGGGAGAAGCAGCTTTTCAAAAATGTTTGATCATATTTGTGGCTACTGCAGTTAAATCAAAATAGTTCTGTTTTATAATCCTAGTTGATTTTCACCACCATGAAGCTTATTTGAGTTATGTTACTATTCCAACAGAGTTTTCAAATAACTAAATGTTAGCGTGGAATTTAAACTGCAGTATTTCCAAAAGGGCTTTTATGTGTAACAGAGACTGCTAATACAGTTTCCAAGTTATTATAATGAAACTATAGGGGTGAATATTAAATATTTCTAAATGTTATCTACATCGGTATTAGTACAGTACAGTACACAGCTTGGTGCCATTTATTAGACTAGAATAAAAAAATCATTCAGCCTCTCAGTCCCTACTTACACCCTATTATTGTTCAACCAGCCCTCCAACCTGTCTTTGACCATTTGTGTCCACCCACCGTGTCTGCCTCTCACCTCTCCCATGTCTGTTGGGTTGTTTTTATCTTCTTGTGTTTCAGACGCCAAAGGCCTTCTCAGCTCGTAAGATCTCTCTTAGCTGTAAGTGTACTCTCATTACTCGCTTTCTTCCTCGATCAGCATTTAAAAGTGATCCATTCTGTTAATTCATATTATTGTATTGTTCTAGTTTTATTACTTATGATATTAAACCTTTAAAAACATTACTCCTGCAGGTTGCCATGAGAGTTCTGATATAATAACAATAATGGCAACAGCCCACACTGTTTGCAGCTAAAAACTAATACGTCCCACTTTGATGACATTGTCCATACGTTGAAGACATTACATGAATAACTTGAGATCTGAAAGATGGTGGAAATGTGTGAGCGCTGGAGGGCAGCCACGATCTGGCCGTGGGAAGTCTTTGTTGCATAACAGTTGTATAGATTTTAATAATAGGAAGCACTGGAGGATATCTTTGAGGATATTAAGTTGTTCTGGATCATTATGTTTTGTTAGTTAATTCAGCAAAACCTACTTCATTTTTGTATTTGTTTTACTTATGAACCAATTCAAATTCTTAGACTTGTTAAGGTGTATTGCCTTCCATTAAATAAATAATATTGTTGTATGCACTGCTGAATCCTCTCTGTTGCAGAGTTTAAAGGGTTCATAGCGTTTTTAGTCGGGGAGAATTTACATGAATACATCAAAAGGATATGGATTGTAGGATCATGATCATTTACATTTCATGAATATGTGCCCTGAAAACTTGGTATTTTGCATGGATTTGTGATGCAAATGACACATACAGTATATGCCAAGTGCTTCAGTTTTTGTGTTTTTGTCTAAACAGGCAGTAAATCGTCCCCAGGTGCTGGAGGGGCAGAAGGCGATCAGGAGTCGGGGGCAGCAGCCGGTCGTAAGAGGAGGTGGGGCTCCAGCACAGCAGTCACTGCCAAGAAACCTTCAATCAGCATCACCACAGATTCACTCAAGGTATTTGCAGCATAATATGACTGATGTGACTTTATGGTTATATACTTATGGAGACCTATAGATGAACTGTGTAGCAGGTGCACTGCCTCTGTCTTCTGTGCTGAAAAGAGCAGGCTGCTCATCTTTTGCATCTGTGTTTTCTGCCGCCAGTCTCTGATCCCAGACATTCGGCCGTGTCTCGGCCAGGAGGCAGTAGTGGAACTGCACCCAGAGGAGGCTGTCCTATCTGGGGCTGAGGATGAAGAGAGGGAGCGCTCTGACCAGGACCTTCAGATCCGACGCACTGTCACACAGGTGTGTCTACAGCTCTTAATCTGTTTTATATGAAGGAAAGGTTAGGAACTGTATTTACTGGGAAGTTTTAGGTGAAAGTCTAATTAATCCAGGGTTGCTTGTGTTGTTGACTTCCTTCTGTTGCAGGTGGTCCACTCGGAGAGCCAGGAGAATGGACAGAAAGAGACGAAGAGGAGCAGATGTGAGGAGTTGGAGGAGGATGACATGCAGGGCGATGGAGAGAAGATGAGGGAGCAGGAAGAGAAGATGGACACCTCCTTTTCTGGAGCCTTGGAACCCTCTTCTCCTTCACGTACAAGCCATGATGTAGAAATCAACACTGGTAATGGATCCCTCACAAGATTGTCAGAGTTTAATTCATTCCTCAACCTGAGCTAGGAATTGATAGAACTTAAACTTTGCAATGGTCTTTAAGTTTTAAACAATAATCTACATTCAATACTGAATATGTTAAATTTTAATCCACTTTTATTGACAACTTTAGCACCTGATGTTTGTCACTTGGGGATATAAGTGTTAATAACTTAAAGGGTTCAACACAGTGTAAGTGTTCAGCAGAAATACTTTGTTGACTGTTTCTCCTTTATCTTAGTGACCCCCAGCGACACCCTAATTCGTCGCTCCATCAGCCAGCAGAAAACTGGAGTTTCCATCACAATTGATGACCCTGTCCGCACGGCACGACAGCCCTCGCCCCCCCCGAGGCAAAGTCTCCAGCATTGTTCATATCAGCAACCTGGTGAGAGACCTCTTCTCCATTTTAACCACAAACTCAATTTATCTTTTTTACCGAGTTCCATCAACCCTAGTGTTTTTCTTTCTTCCACCCACCTTTTCACCTCTGATGTTGTTTACAAATGATTATTAAATACATTGTAGTTTTTAGCCAACTCTAATATTGCTCTGAAATATTCTGTGTAGGTGAGGCCGTTCACTCTGGGGCAGCTCAAAGAACTGCTGAGCAGAACTGGCACCCTGGTGGAGGAGGGCTTCTGGATTGACAAAATCAAGTCTCACTGCTACGTCACTGTGAGTCATTTTAAGCAATTTTTCACTCTTAACAGAACATTTTTAAGCTTTGAACCAGACTGCTTTTGGTTTCTCTGTGTCTAAATGGGCTTTGTTCTCTGTGTTCAGTACTGCAGCTCAGAGGAGGCAGTTGCTACACGGGCAGCTCTTCATGGAGTGAAATGGCCTCAAAGCAACCCTAAAGTCCTGAGTGTAGACTTCTGCCAGCAGGATGAGGTAAGACATGATTGTTATCCTTCTGTTGTTCTTTCTTACACCCACAATGCTCAGCCATCTGTAGCCTGAGAATATCTCTGCTTTGTAGCTGGACTTCCACAAAGGCTTGGCCAACAGACCAGGAGCAGAGGATCAAGGGCCTGCTTCTGGCCGTGGTCGAACCTCAGGCCTGCCTTCTCTCCTCCCTGACCGAGACCAGTGGGCCGAGCGCGAGCGTGAGATGGAGCGCCGGGAGAAGGCTCGAGCAGAGCGGGAGTGGGACCGGGACAAGGTCAAAGAGTTCGGAAAACCTGGAGAAGAGAAGGAGGGAGGTGCCAGGAGGTCGCGCTCCAGAGAGAGACGACGCAAGGAGAGGGGAAAGAGCAAGGAGAAGAAGACTGAGAAGAAAGGTTAGATACATTACTAGATTTAGACTCGGACTATTTAAATAAAGGGAACATTACATTTCCCACCTTTTTTAGTCTGAATGAGACAAAAAGGGCAACAAATCCTTAATCATAAATTGAATGTCTTTGTTTTTTGGACTCTGGTTTGACATAACATAGTCAAATAAGTAAACTTAGGCTTTTGGAAAGTACAAAAGGCCTTTTGAAAACTTTGTATCAGAAAATCATTGCAGAATAACATAACAGTAATGGTTAGTGATCACTGCAGCCCTAAAGTTGTTTGTATATATAATTTACAGAGAAAACTGCTGAGGATCCTCCTGCAAAGCTGCTTGACGATCTATTCCGCAAAACTAAAGCAGCTCCTTGCATATACTGGCTTCCACTTACAGAAGAACAGGTAAGACACAAACCACATTCTATTCTTTGTTTATTACCTTGTACTTTTACTTTCAAAGCATTGCTTTTGACCAACTAGATATCTTAATAAAGTCTTTCTCTGTGTATCCTCTTCATTTTAGTTTGTTCAGCGGGAAGCTGCTAGAGCAGAACGGATTAAGGAGCGCCAGAAACGATGGAAGGAGCAAGAGGAGGAGGAGGGAAAAAAGAAGGAGGAGGAGCAACGCAAGGAGAGGATGAAGCCTGCAGCTGGTACAGCAGGAGAGCGCAGTGAGGGTGAGAAAGACAAGGACAAAGACAGAGAGAGGGACAGAGACCGAGGTAGAGACAGGGAGAGGGAAAGGGAGAGGGAAAACAACAAACGCAGGGATGGCTATCGTAGGCCGGGGGGCAGCGGGACTGGTGGCGGCCGACGCTCACGCAGCCGCAGTGACCCGCGAGAAAGGCGGCGTTAACGGCCAATCAGCAGATGGAACTGTCTTAGAGACCAACCTCTTGCATTTGCCTTTCACTACATGTACTTTGTTACAACTAAGACCCAACAGAGGACCAACTGATGTCATCGCCATCTCTCAAATTGTCACCTTTTTTAAAGCACATCTCCACCCACACAGTCTTGCTTAAAGGGGACCATGATTCTTTGCAGTGGTGTTTCCCAGAGTGCTGTATGTTTTGCTTCTGTCGAGGTTTGCTATTTTTTTATGTTTGCCTCTTTTTTTTCTTCTTGGTTTTTGTCTTGATGGCATAGCAGTATGGCACACTGGGTAATTTTTAATAATTTCCCCCAATGTTCCCCATTTTCCCCAAAGTGTAGGTGCCAATTATAATTTGCATCGACTGTCGTGGCCTCAGCATATAACAGCTCTCTGTTTGGATGAGGAGTCCTTTTGTCACTGCTTGTAGTCCAAGGCTCTTCTTGCCAGTTCTGCCTAAAGAGAAAACTCTGGCCTCTGCGCAGAGGGGGGCATCTAAAAATATTGGAAAGGCTTGATTGGCCTTTTGTACAGACATAAAAGATTACTCAAGTCTTTAAACGAGGCAGCTCTGGCGTATTTTTGGACAGGTATGGAATTACTACCAAGGCAATGCAGTGTTCCTCTCGCTCATTTTAATCAAGATATGAGACGATTCTCTGAGGGGGGAGAATCTTTGTCTGTCACACGTGACACAAGTTAGAATTATGTCCTTATCATTGATTCTCTTCTTCCTCGCTCCTCTTCCTTCCGTTCTCTTACCCTGTAGTGTCAGTACAGGCTCAAGAGAGGAGGTTGCTTTGAGAGTTTCTCAACAATTGTTTTAATATTGTTTTTTAATCATTATTTTATCATTTTAGTACCAAGGTTTGTTTCTGTTTTGTTTTTAATTTTTTCTTTGAGTACGCCTATCAGTGGTGAATGTACAAAAAATAAAAATGGAAATTTGAAATTATTGTGGCGTTTTTTGTTGTTGTTTTTCTCGTTTTCCCGGTTATTGAGATTTGGTGTATAGCAGGTTTTGGCTTTGTCAAATTCTTGGGCTGCATCCTGCTGACAGTTCTGGCACCAAGATGGTAGCAGCAGATCTGTGAAGTTCTCGTAATGAGAAGTGGGGCCTCCATGGATCACACTGGTTGTCCAGCACATCCAACAGATGCTCGATTGAATTAAGATCAGAGGAATTTGAAGGCCATGTCATCATATTGAACTCTTTGTCATGTTCCTCCAGGCAACCTTTTCCATTGCCTTTTGATCCAGTGCTGATGCTTAAAGGCATTTTCTGTAGTGGACATGGTCAGCATCCAGACCTGATCTGCGGAGACACAGCACAAAACACAACAAACCTGATGCACTGTGTGTTCTGACATCTTTCTGAACAATTTGAGCAGGTCTTCTGTTGGATCAGACCTCAAGGGCCATCCTCTACCCGCCTCTCGCTTCAGTGAGCATTGGCCCCCAATGACTCTTCTCGCTGGTTCACTGGTTTTCCTTCCTTGTTCCACTTCTGGTAGGTACTGACCACTGCAGACCAGGAACACCCACAGGCCGCAAGAGATGCTCTAACTCAGTGGTCTAGCCTTCACAATTTGGCCATTGAGAAAGTCGCTCACAACCTTACCCTTGCCCCTGCTTCTTCTAACACTTAAACAAATTGTTTACTTGCTGCATAATCTCAATTTACAAATTCTACATCAAAATCACAGTTCACAGGGGTCTGATTTTCTGAATGGTAAGTGTTTGTTTCCATTTGTAGTTAATTTGTAGTTGGCTGTATTGAACAGTGACAATGATTTATTTGTCTCTATAAACATGTTATTGCATAAAATTATGAGAAAATATTTAAATTTGAGGGACCACGCTGCTTGATGCTGTATGACTAAAGCCAATCAGTGTTTAGCTCCCTGACTACCTGACAGGCATCACAAATGATCGATCCGACCTCCATTCAACAAAGAAGTATTTTAAAACGTTATTTTCTTCTTCTCTTGAGAACTGACTTAACAAAGCTTTTTTACTTTTTACAAATGTGCTCCATGATTTTATTGTGGCAAATGTCAGACCCGTTAATTGGCCGTTAGTTCAGTAAATTGTAAGAAAGTTGGCTCTTTTTCAAGCTAATACAACTGAAGTACTACATGTAGCCTCATAACAAGTAAGCCCACTATTAGCCTCTGTTGAGCTGAGATTCATGAATAACAGATGAACAGGCGCTACTCCTGTCGGGGGATGTAAAGGAACAAGAACCTGGCATCCCTTCCAGGAGGCTAATGTTGTCTATCAGATGATGGTTGCCGAAGGGATCTGAGACTTCTTGCTGCCTAACAGCTCCAGCTGGAGCCATTGAAACAAGTTGTATGATAAATGTATTCACGTCACCAGTCAGAGGTCATTATGTTATGGTTTGATCAGTTTATACAGTATATAAATAAGTCCAAGCTAAATCTGTGGTTACACTTATAATCCACAAGGTGTCAGTCACACTACATTTTGGCCTTGGTCAGTCTTAACTTTGACTCAAGTAGAACTGCTTTATTTGACCAAGAAAGGATTTAAAGAAGGAAACCCTGATCTGTCAGCAACTTTAAAGATCTGTATATTTGCAGATATTCAGTCTTTGTCTTTCATTCTGCAGTTAAACTTGTCTTTGGGTTCCTCTAAGTTGTAAGCACTTAACCCTCTGAACCACCCACCTCCTTGTCACCGACTCTTCCCTTTTCTCAGCCTGCTGTAAATCATGAATTTGCGCTCTTCTCTCTCCTGTTCCCTTGTTCCATCCCTCCGGTCTTGACGTTTATCCTGCAGAGCTCAGCAGTGCTTCTATGTAATTACAGCCCTATGGTCGCTGAGCATAACATTTTTGTGCCCTGATGCAACTCGGTGTGTCTGGACTCAGGGAGGACCAGTGAATCCGTCACCCTGGCACCCAAAGAACACATTTCTAACTAAACAGCCTAGTTTGAACGTGAGCTCTTGAGAAAATGTAGTCTTTCATCTCTAATGTGAATCTTTCATAAAGGGAATACTTCTCCAGCCCTAAAGAACAGAACAGTTTGCCTGCTCTAACGTCCACTCTCCTTCCCTTGTTTTCTTGAAGAAATCTTTCCCTTAAAGACCGGAAGTATGTATATTTTAATGTTTACAACTTTTACAAGGCCTTGTATAGCTAAGATTAAACATCTTAGCTATGCCATCAAGACAACTCATAGTTTGTCTGACCACATTACTGAGTGCCAGGATCTCACAGTTTTTGAATAGTTCTTACTGATACTTCAAGTCTTTCTGCTTGTATTCACTGGTGTCTTCTTAAAGACCCTGGGGCCCAATGTATAAAAGACTGCGCAGCTTTCATACTTAAAGCCTGAGTGTGGTGTGTGAGTATACGCATATATACTCACAAATTTGGAATAGTACTTATGCATAGAACTTTCCACATGTATAAAACCGTGCGTACGCCTCTTCCTGCGCCCCTTAACTTTTTAAAGGAAGTGAAACTGAGCGCAGCTGCACCTGCCACCTGGCCCGTCTTGTCTCCTCCCATTAATAACTATGCAAATGACTATAAATTCGACATGCTGTGTCTGCAGGCAAGATAATGATGGCAAATGATGCTGGAAAAGGAACACAAAAGAAGTATTTCGGTGCTTGTTACTCTATGGTGATCAGAAAACACATTTTATTTCGTGGTCTTTCCTCAGGAATTAGAAGACCGATCTGAGGTGTTTCCAAAGCAGCTAACCTTGCGCTCATCGATCCATTGCACCCCGGGTCTCGACTGCTCAGGTGCACTAGTCTGGTGGCGTCCTCACTCGCTGTGCTAGAATCGCAGAGAGCTTGTTGATAAAATGAAAGATATATGCAGCGAATTAAAAAGAATAAATGACATTCCTGGTCAGATAATCACACATGAAAAGATATTGTTAAAAAAATACAGAACTGTTTTGCTCTTTGTTAGGTTCCGGCTGAGAGAACCTAAAGATCAATTATGAAGAACTTCCCACTGCAGCTGTAACCCAGGAAAGGAGGAGTTCTCTGAACTCAGCTTGTGACCAGGAAGGACAAGCTCGGATCTGCTCAGCTCTGTGGAAAGCCTGCTTTGGTAATAAATCCCTCCCAGCAAATGTAAAGTGAAACAGCTGGACAGCTCTGTGCCAACAGATGAAAAGATGAGTCAAAACAAAGTTTCTACAGTTGTCGGTCTTTTACAGATCCACTCGTGACTGCTCGAGGAACCACAACAGACCACCTGTGTCTGATGTAGAGCTTAGGTCACTGGTGAAGGCCTCCATGACCAACCAGTCAGCTGAGCAGGGCCACTTTAAGGCTGATGAGTAGGCAGTAAAAACAATATGTTTTCGCTCTGTAAGCACTCCCCCTCTCCTCCACTTGTCTTCCCTCCTCCAAGCCTCCCCCCCCCCAGAGTGTGACCACATGGGTCTTTGTGTCCAGCAATTTTAGGAGCTCATAGAGGCCCACTAAGCTCCACTTTCAAAGGCAACCTCTGATGTGGCCTTTCTGATCTCGGCATGTCTCACTGACTTTGCTCTTTCACTCCTCTGACTTGGGAGTTTTTCTTTCTCACTATGTCTCATATTCCTCATGGGTTCTCTCTTTCAAACATGCATACTCGCTCCTATAGAATTCATTTTGTTCTTTTGACTGAAGGGAGGATGGCAAAAGTCATGATCACATATGTGAGAGGAGTTTAAGGAGACGATTAGAGGCCGCAATATCTTGACAGTGTGTGCAGCCACTCCTTGAAGTTCAAACCCATCTTGATATACACACCCTTCCCCCTCCTCCTCTTTGTGATGACATGTATGTGCTTATGGAAACCAGATGTGCCTTTTTGCATTGGAAGAGACAGGGACAGAAAAATCAAAACCAGGCTTGAGATTGTATGATACTTAATTATCAGAGGGCAGGAGGTGTGGGGGGGAGAAGGAGGAGGAGGAAGAAGACTAAAGACTTTTGGGGTTTCATTGCATCTCCGCTGGGCTCTGAAGAGTTCAGACAGTTCAGGCTGATATATATATTTAGAAGTTAGATCCAATGTGCCAGCTATCCTGTCCAGGCCCTGAGCAAACTGGGGGGGTTTCCTCACGGATATGGCTGGGTCAGTGCAAGGGTAGATGGGTTTGAGGCTCTGAATCAGCACCTCCTCTGATGGAGATGTTTTTCTGCAGGGCCTTGGAAACCACAGCATATGAGACAGGGGTTGGATAAAAGAAACCCTCAAAATGTTTATTATTCAACTTCCTTGCACCTGTGTCACCCCCCCCCCCCCCCCCCCCATATCTCCCTCCTCAATTTAAAAAAAGCTCCCACTAAACCACTCCCAATTTAAAGAGCAGACATTGAGTAAGCGTAACAAAAGCATGCACCTCGCTTTAAACTGATATCTTTGTGCAGATTCAGCATGGAGGGGGCAGACACGGGGCAAAACTGCAAGGCTAAGAAAACAAAGATCACAAACCATAAAAAATACACTATGGAAGAAAAATCTGGGGCAAACAAAAAAAGATTTGTTTGTCTAATGAGGAAAGTTATTTTCCATGCATAGCTCGACTTGTAGTTTAATGGAATAATAAGATGCAAACAGGACGGAAAAAAGTATTAGATATTGATCCCCCTCTTTCACTGGCAGTGTGCATAGACCACAAATAAAGTGTGTGTGTGTCTCTGTGTATGTGGTCGCAGCAGCTTAAGAACTACACTCTGAAAGAGAGTAAGAATCTATTCATGTACTCATTGGAACATCTCACTGAGCAACTTAGACGGACTGGACCCATAGTAAATGTTATTGGTCACGTCTGTGCCTTTTCTGCTTCATCAAACAGAATAGCTGCTTGAAAACTGAAAATGTTGCTCACTGTCATTACTAGCTGCTCACAGATTCCAGTTCAAGATGGGATATTTACGACCCTGTCACCCCTCGGTGTATAACACATCCCTAATGTGTAACGCACGGAGGCGAGGCGGCATTTGATTCGACATCAAATGTGGTAACAGAGGCGTAACGGGGGAGACAGTGCTAATGTGTAACATTGTAGCTAGCAGGATGTATCAGAGCTGTGTGTTCCCATGCAAGACTGCTCATGTTTCTGCAACACCTTAAGGCAATGTGAAATCTCACACTAGGAAACCTATATTATGTCGTGTTGGATGCAATGTTTATGTACAAAGGCGTAATGATGGCAGGGCTTACGGCGCTGTCAGGCCAGCATATCACAGCTTTGCGCATCGTTTCCTATGGAAAACTATTATATCCAATCAACTTTTCATGGCAGATATGTGTAGTTTCTAATATGTTTCATGTTTAAGCTTAAAAAAAACGTTTTCAAATTAATTGCATAAATGCAGCTGATCTTTGAGATTTTGCTAACAATGACAATGCTAACATGAGGATGTTTTCCAGGTAGACTATTTACCTTTTTCATCATCCCAGTTGAGGGATCAATCACACTTAACATGTGTTAATGATGTGCATTATACAATACGTTTAGATTAGCCCAATAACTCCAGACAGGGGCATGGCTGTTGGTATCAAAGCCAGCACATTTATGCTTGTTCTTCTCATTTGACCTGGAAATGTTTGGGTCTGGAGCAAACCAAAAGCAAGCACATCCCCTCTGCTCCTTTTTGGAGGAGTTGTACACTGCATCAAGCGCAACCTCTTCCTGCTTCACTTCTATGCATGTGTGTTTAGCTGGTTGTGAGAGGTAGATCCAGAGACCCCAGAGAGAAAACCCTCCATTCCTGTTGCTTTTAGTTCTTTGTTGCAGGATATGGTGGAGCTTTAACTGATGCAAATGAAAACCATGTGTAACCTATATAGCCACTCACTATTTCCCTTTAGAAAAACCCCTTTCCATCATCCCACATCCTTGTTACCAGGCAGACTGCAACCATTCTCTGTTAATCACTCACCCTCATTTAATGAGAAAGTTACTCAGTCGAATCTTTGGGGTTGCTGCAGCAATTACAGTATGATGTTCGGGTTGGCTATTATGAGCCACAATAGCCAAGAGCAGGATTTCCCCCACTTGGAAGTTTCTATTCATCAGCCTGAAGGCTACAAGCATGCCAACTAAACAGGCACAGGAAGTGTCCAGCACGAGAAAGACAGAAAGATAAAAGGGGCTTGTTAATGGCTCTAGTTGAGTGGAGTTCAATGTAGACCAAGAGATGAGAGATTAGTGGATTTGTTGTGAGGCACTCAGCAAAGAGGAGTTTAGGATCAGCTTTGTGGAGTGTAAAATCAGGACTGGAAATTACCTTTTCATGTATTTGGGTTAAATGTGACAGCATGAGGAGTAGAGGTGGCTTGAGAAGGCCAGGGCATTGTGGTGTGGTCTTTTGTTGGGCTTGGTGAGAAAAAAAGTGAGTCATTCCGCAGACAGTGAAGAAAAGCTATCCGGTTACACAGAGAGATGAGGAAAAAAAAGAGGACTGTGGGGGGAAATTATGCTGAGACTCTCCTTTTCTTCAGTGTGCAGAATCAGCTGGGAAAGACAGAAAACATTGAGCAGTGACCTGCAGCTAAATGTCTGACTTAAGTGCAAGGTCAAGGAGAGCATTTGTGCAAAGACAAACAATGCATGAATAAAAGCACACACTGAAACCTGCTAAGGAAATGAAGAAAATTCCAAAGCATGTTTTTCTCCTTAAACATTCTTTATTGTGACTTTGCGGTAGTCCAAAAAGCTAATTAAACAGATCCAAATAAATTCCCATCCCCCATCCCCTCATTGCCGTGTCCTGCTGTGTGCCTGGTCTACATGATGGAATTCCAGATGTTGCTCATGGAATTCTGCTCCATCTCTGGCCTCCAAATGTGACTTAACCCCCGTCACTCCTCCTTCATCTCCTCCTTTCTCTCCCCCCCCTAAAAAATCCTCGTGACTTCTCTCCACAGCAAAGTGGAGACAAATGGGCGCCCTAAATCTTTTCGGCACAATAGGAAAATACCTCATCATTTTAATTGCGTAAAGCCCTGTTACTGTAATCATTACATATCATAGAAGTGCTTAACCCGCACCCACTCTCTTTCTCTTGCAGTCACTCATCCTAACAGTGAGTCCGATGGTTACACGGCATTAATGGGATCGTTAAGGCGCGAGGAGACGCCTAAGTTTGCTGTTTGTGCTTTTATTGGCTGATGGCGGATGGGAGTGCACACATACACATTGCAAAATGCACAAATAAAAGCATTTATTGCTTTGCAAAACATGCATAAGCACCTTTGCTTTGCTGTATTTGTGAGGACCTGCCTTGTTTAATTCACTTCTAAGCCCTTCATAAAAAATGAACCTCTACTTTCCAGAAATCCAAACCATTCGCTATGAGAAAACGTACTCTTTGTATGATTTTTCCAAATCTCCTCTTTTTCTAAGAGATCATGGTCCTCATAAGTATCAAAAGACAAGAATACACACACACACACACACACACAAACACACACACACACACACACACTATTTCTTTAACTGTATAGCTGAGATATGTTTTCTTGCTGTGCAGCAACGGCTTCACACACTCATCCTCATCACTGTTTCTGCTTAGGCTTTGGATCAACTGTTTTTTTTCCGACCCAGATTCTTGGTTGCCAGTTTCCAGAGCCCCAGTAACGCAGAGTGGTGCAGTCGGGGAGCAAGAAACCTGGAGCTCCAGGAAGACTGAGGAGGACAGTGGAGTAGACAGTGGAGTTATGTCAGTGATATGAGAGGAAATTGCAGAGTCCAGGTAAGGGTGTGATCATAAAGCTGTTGGGCCTTTGTTCAAATGTTACTGAATAATGGGGGAGGGAGCTAAAAGTAGTTAAAGGAAAGATGGCGTGAAAAGAGAAAGATTAGAAAATGTTTTACTAATTGAAAATCAAAGCACAGAAGCCTTTTGAAATTACTTTATTTTATAGGATAAGCTTTCAAATATAAGTGAAAAAGAAAACACACACAATCTCATTAAGAAAACTAAAATATGATCATTATCATCGTCACTAGAATCATTATGATTGTTGTTTAGCTTCTTTAAACCCCTGACCAGTCAAGTAGCACCATGATTAGAGAACTGTAAACAAGTACAATGACAAAAAAAGAGTCATTTTCAGATCTTCAATTTATTTTCATTTTGAGATGGATTCAAGGTAAAAAATAAAAAACAATCAAGTTTCATTAATACATAACCCCTTTCCCCATTCACTGTCCCCACATATATAAAATTAAGGCCAACCTTCAACTGTATGTCACTGTCCAGCAGGACGTTTTAATGACAATGTACAAAAACACATTCTTTACACAGAGGACAACAAAAATAATAGTTATAGTCATAATAATAATGACAACATCATTTATTATAAAAACAAATCAGCTCTCAAGACATCGATATAAAAAGGGAAAAAAAACAGTTGCATTTATTGCTTTACTCTGATTTGATGACCTCATGCTTCACGAGGACTTGAGCTCATGTTTTGTTTCCCTTTTATGGTCCATATTGGCTCCGACAGTTTGACTTTACTGGAAGTTTAAGAAACACAATGACTATGCCACTGTGGTTTCCAAATGTTTGTGTTAATGTGAGTATGTCTAAGCTAACAAGGGGGAAGAACAAGCGATCAAACACTTTTTTTTTTGCTTACTCGAAAGAACATGCAAGAATGGGCAACATGAAGATGCAGGTCTGAAGCGGAAATTCACAAAGACACAAACACTGACCACTGAAAAAAAACTAAAAATAGAGCATTGAAAAAGGCTAAAACAAACAGCAATGAGCTGGCGTCACAAAACACGAGGAAAGAGGAAGAGACATAAGAGAGAGAGAAAAAGAAAGATTGGAAGGACGGAGTGGTTTAGAGAGAGGGCAAAAGGAATCTGGCAGTGGTACAAATTTAAAAAAATGCTAGTCTTTGGTTTTTCAGCTCTTTCTTGAGTTTCATCTCTTTCTCTCCTGCTCTCATAATCTCTGTTCAACATGTCTTTTCACTAGTTTCTTTTCTCTCCCTGTATTCCCCTCCTCTCTCCCGTACTACCTCGTCTTTCTAAACCTTGTCCAGTAAAGATCGTTGGCAGTAGAGGAGTCGGCGTGGGGTACCGTACCGACGGAAAAACACCAAAGCCGCCAGCGTTGCAATCACACACACTAACAGGAACAGTGGCAGAACCACTGCTGCTGCTCCACTGCCGCCACCTAGCCCTTCCTCCTCATCCACTTCAATAATTATCACCTCTGTATCCTGCTCTGTCTCTGTCTCCCTCTCCCTCTCCCTCTCTCTCTCCCTCTCTCTCTCCCTCTCTCTATCTCTTGTTCTGTCCTTATCCTCGTGCTCCTTGTCCTTCTCCCTCTCCTTGTCCTTGTCGTGTCCACCTCCCCCTCTTCCTCCGTCTGTCTTCGGGTCTTCGTTGGGGCAGCCCATCCAGTCACGAAGGGCAGACTTGGGGTATCCAGGCTCCACACGCATCATTTGGTTGTTGAACTTCCAATACTTGTTGGCTTTGTAGAAGTAGGTGTAAGCTGGAAGAGTAAGAGGTAGAAGAAAGACATATCAGACAAACATGAACCTGAAAGGAAGAGAAACTGCAATGAGCATCACTTTTTGTCACACCCTTACCTTGATCTTTGCTCATGAAGGCTGACTTGATGTTATCAGGCACTCCCTGCCACGTACTAACAGATTTTGGATAGCCAACGTCAACAGATTTTGAGTCCTCGTTGAAACGGTAATATCTACACAAATAATGGAAAGGGAAAAGTTAAGAGAAGAAAAGCTCAGATTAGTTCATTCTCACATTCAGAGCCCTGAAAGCCTTCTTAACTTTCAGTCTGATTATGTAGACATGAGATTTGACTGAGACTTGTCCTGGCAAGAAAACGAGTACTAACTTAAACTGAAGTTTTGAGCAGTGGTTTCTCAACTGGTCTATCCTCATCAACAACTCCTTAAAGAGAAATTGTGACCACATTTCTGATAACTCTCAACCAATCAGATTTATTTAATGAAAAGTTGTGCAGTTTGGACCTCAGATGGTACAAAATATCTTAACAACAACAACAACAAGAGACTTAACAAAACAAACACGTTTAAAGAGTACCTCATAGACCTTTTGACACCACTTTTGGGTCCTGACCCACCATTTCAGAACCACTGCCCTAGAGGACTGCAGACTTGTAAGACAGACTTGAGGTTTGAGGGGGATCGCCACAAAGTGACTTTGACTAAATCTTTTTAAGAGGACTAGACTTGTTCTTACAGACTTAGACGTCGTGGCAGATGGCTGTTTAACATGAGTCTGATTCTACTCAAGGTTTCTGCCTGTTAAAAGAAAGTTTTTCCTCGCCACTGCTACTTTGCTAAACATTACCACGCGCCTCCGTATAGATTTGAATTTGCATTGAGACTTGTCCAACAGACGTAAGATTAATTTGGAATTGCCTTTCATAACATTTCTTAAATTCATCTAGGCTTGATGCAGGCTATTTCAAACAGACGTAAGCCTTGACTTTGTTTTTCCTTCAAAAAATTGGACTTTTCTTGATTGACTTAAAGCTTGGCTTGTATTTTCCCTCAAAGCATTGAGACTTGTTTGGACAGATTTGTTCATTTTTCACTCAGACTTGCCCTTAAGGACTTCAGTGTTGTTTTGTATTGTCACAGATGGCATGAAATTCGACTTTTCCTTGACCTAAAGGACTCTGGATTCTACTTGATATATGTGACAGACATGAGATTTGACCTTGACCTGGCCTACTTTAGTCTTGACTTACACTTGCTGTAAATGACTTGCAATACAACTTCAGATTTGTTTTGATAGATTTGAGACTTGGTTCAAATTCCGAAAAAGGATTAACTTGAGACTTGAATTGGAGTTTAACTGACTTGTCCTGAACTTTAAGGACTTTAGATTTAACTTTTTCTGCAAAACTTGTTGGACTTTCTCAAACAACACGAGACATGACTTGCTCTTGAGCCCAAAAACATATGATTCAGTGTGTCTGTTTTAGTTGGACTTAACCACTAGACAGACCACAAAATTAGCTTTGTTTCTGCAGAAATATGATGGAGGCATATGTGATACCTGTACAAACAGCCTGACCAGGTCTGAAATGACTAAGATAAGCAGTAAACATGTCTGGTCTCTGGGCATGTGCAATCTCGGGTATATTTTGAAAGCACAAGCATACACTTGTCATTTACTTTGTTTATGTAGGTAGGTGGCTGTTTGCACTGTAATCACTGATTACCACATTATACCTAGTGTTTTTTATAACCATGGCGAAGGAGTAAATATAAATAGGGTGAGGCCGAGCAAGCCTGAAGGTTTTTTTGTATAAATGAGAGGAAGGAAGGTTATTTGGGATACGTTACTGACTTTAATCTTTCTGACCTTATAAGGAAAACTTGTAAAAATCGGTTGATGGTTTAAGGTATTTTCTTTGGAATCAGGAGTTTATAAACTTCAGCACAGACGCATACACACACAGAATCACACAGACATGGACACACACAGAGAAGATGACTAACTGGTTTGCTCTGAAGAAAAATGTCTGTCCAGTGGGGGTATAGTAGAGAGCTGCATCTATCCGATCTTTGGGAAGCCCAGTACCCATTTCCTTTAGACTCTTCGGGTAACCAGGCTCCAGAATTGATTCAGTAAACACCCAATACCTGTCACCTGGAGAAAGACAAAATTAAAAAGAGGCAGAGTGGGGTCAGAAAAACATAGAGAGACCGATCCCATTAAATGAAACAAAAAGTTTCCTTTTCGATGATGACTGCTTTTTAAATGGAAATCATGTTGGGTGTATTTACCCATAGACTAAAGCTAGACTCACCTTTAAAAAAGGCAAATTTCCCATCTTCCCTTTCAAAAGCGGAAGTTAAATGAGTAGGCAATCCCCTCCAGAAGTGACCAATCGGCATGGGGTATCCGTCCAAAACATGGCTGTTGCGTACCCTCCAGAACCATTTGTCCTGAAAGACAAGAGATATTTATCACCTGCCTGCCAGACAGACTGTTATATCACAGGGACTACTCTAGGTATCATCAGGGTCTAACAAGTTGGACCTACCTTGAACACAAACATTTCCCCTCTGAGGATGGCAATGGTGTCGAAATGTCCATCACAGATGTTGGGGCCAAAGTGAGGCTTGTATGTGGGCTCGGGGTTGTGGTTTGGTGTACGAGGTGTCACAGGAGGGGGTTGAGGACCCGATCTAGACCCTATGTGACCAAGATGTGAAATTGTGAAATCATCTCATGCTTAATATTTTCCCATGAAGTCAGTAGATTACAGCACGAGTTAGGTCTTTGAGAAAATAGACTTTAGTGCGTCATGGTAAGAGTCCATGTTTACAAGTTCTTTATGCTTCAAACAATGGAAATTGAAATTTGCAACCAGGAAATGAAGTTTGAGCTCTTTGTGACAGTGATTTGGACAATGAAGGGTCAATAACGCACCATAAAGTTGCTGTACGCCTCTGATATCATCATCAGGGAGTTGAAAGTTCTCTGTTTCCATCCACTGGTAAAAAGGAGCCATGATGGCTGAAGGGTCATTGGAGTGCTCCAGACCAAGGGCATGGCCCAGTTCATGCACCGCAACCAGGAAGATATCATTACCTGAAACAAAGAAATCAACATTTATCAAGACTTTATCTTTCAGTTATATGACAACAATGAAAGTTTGATCTTGTTCTGATGAGAAAATGATAACTAAAGAAGAAAGAATAATTGTTGCAGTTTCTCATTTTAAGTGACTGAAACACACACAAACACTTAGACTAAGACTAGTACTTATAAATCACTAATACCCTTGGTCATGTGAAGATGTGTCTGACCCAAACAGCTGACACTTCAAAAGTAAACACTTCCCCATTTTTGCAGTTTTAACATAGCCATGGGAATTTAGTTGCTCAAATGTTTTAACACAACTCTGGACATGTTGCAGCTTGTGTTTTTTTTTCCACAACAGAAAGATCTGGAGTCCTGATTCCCACCACACAAAGTAACTCCCAGCATTTGTGTCATCATCAGGTTTAAGGGAAAAAAGAAAAAAGTCCCTCATTTATCAAAATGTCAGTGTCAACATAGATTTAACGGAGCCTCACCCATCAAATCCTGGTTTCCAACAGTCCATGGCTCAGCTTCATCAAAGTGGGTGTCCCCACCAATTCCATTACCAGGGAAATAGGCGTGTGCCAGGAAGCCCCCCTCGCCATCGAATGGGCTGCTGTCACCGTGGAAACCCTCGGCAAAGAAGAGCATAATGTCCGCAAAGTCCTCCACTTTGTCCCGTATGTAACTGTAGGGGATTTCTCTGAAACGGAGCGGGGTGACGCCCTCCCACACTTTGAAGGCCTTCCTGATGGCTTCATGAGTCTCGTACTCACCGACCTTCGGTGTGTAGTTCTGTATACTGAAGATTGTATGATAGCATTAGAGGATAAAGGAGTGGAGAGGGTGGAAAAGGAAAGACATTAAGTTAACCATTTCAGCTACTCAATAGTTACATTATCATGTTGGTTTTTCACAATGGGTGATTGGGTGCTAACTAGAGAAAAACAAAGCCAATTAGCCTAAAATATCAGCTGGTTTCAGGGAAATATTGTGAAACAATATCAAACAACTACAGTGAGCTGCTAGCAGGATGTAATTGTAAGACATTAAAATATCAGGAATCTGTTTTTTCAAACCAAATGTGTGTATATTTGTAATTACACTAATATCAGAGTGTACTCAGTATAGGCCAGAACTTCAGTCTAGGTATTGGAATAATTATCAGGAAGAAAAAATTGTATCGGAACATCTCTAGTACAAAAATGTAAAATAAAATCATTGAGTCAAAAAACTTTAGATGCTGATCTATTATGCCTCCGCAGTTATTTCACATTCACTTGGAACTTTGCAAACTTACGAGAACGTGATTTCATTCTTTTTCCACTTCAGGCCCTGGATGGCATATCGCTTCCTCCTCAGGTTGGTCTTCAACTCAGCACCAAACTTATCAGGTACGCCACAGCGTGGCCGCTTCATGGCCCTGCAGAAGACAAGACAGTTCACTCAAAACAAATGTAAGAAATACTCTAAATCGGATTATGATTGTCTTTGGAGGCTGTACTTTAAATATTTTCTAAGGTACTTACTCCATGGTGTCAGGGTCAAAGGTACCACTGACAGTGAGGCCGTAGAACCTCTGCATGGCAGCGATGGCTGAGGAGACAGAGTTAGGGGAGCGGAGGGCGTGGGTTCTCAAGTCCCCCGGGGGAAGGTAACCATACTGCTGCAGCCATGACTTTAAAGGAAAACAAAAAGGGCAAAAAAAAGAGTGTGACTCATAAGAAATATGTCAAAATAAAACCAAGGAAACTCCAATCTTGCTAAGCAGAATTAAATAAAGGTAAATTAGAAACAGAAACAAAAGACAACATGAAATCACACCTGTTTATTTTGTTGTTAAACAAAGCTGAATCAGGGTAAAGGAACTTTTTGGTATGGTGTTGATTATAAGTTACAGGCACAACAAGTGCAGGATGTTTTGATTCTACTGCAGCAAAAACACATTCCTCACAGGCTGCGAAAATGAGCTTGTGAATAATATCTTTCCATGTTTTGGTATCTGGATATTCAGGCCATCATTACTTCAAGCACCTGGCGTGTCTCCATTTCATGACTGAACATAAAAGCTATTCAACCATCAACTTTTGGCTCTAAAGTGAGAAACACAGTTGAAAAAAAAGCCTCACACACAGTTCAGGTTTCAACAACAAAAATACAGAGTGAGGAAATACCCCTCTATGGGTTGAAGATTAACTTCAGTTTCTACATTCGGTTCCTACTTGTTTGTGTTCGGTGCAGATTGCGACAGTCATACCTGAGCCTAACTCTGATGTTGAGTTAGATGGAAGAATTAATACATTTCAAGAACATAGTACTACAATGGTCACTGAGTTTTTCAAGCCTCCAGATCCTTTGGTCTTGGCTTAGCTTGACCTTACTTTCCCCTGGAAACACATTTCTCTGCGGTGCTGGTTTGACATCTGGACCTGTGCCAGCGGCTTTGCTCCGCACCTCTCCCACACAGTTTCTCCTGAACTCTTTCCCTCTCAGACTAGAGCTGAAAAATTACACTAAGGCTATTGTAGACGTAGCAAAAAAAAGAGTGCTTTGATTTTCTACCATATACAGTCACTGGGTGAACTTTTTCTGTCCTCTTAGGATGTGTTTGTTGTTTGGACAGTATGAGCTAGACTGTCAGAGGTTAACTGTCATGAAATAACTGACACAGGCTTTCCATCCTCAAATGCAAGGGCTTGATTCCACATATAGTAAAGTTATCTGTACTGCTTTAACATTGTCTTCTTAACAAACCGTGGGCATAGGTGTTGTTTGTGCAGAGACAGCAGTTGAGAGAAAAGAGAGAAAAAGAGAGGGAGTGTCCAGGGGTGAGACTCAGGCCTTGGGCAACCTCAGCCGATGTCTCCAGCCGAGCAGCAGCGTCAGTCAGTAATTTAACTGGGAATTTCTTTCTTGTTGCATCCAAACCTCAAAGTCAAGCTCTTCCCCCACGTCCATGTCTCTGTCTTCGCCTTGTCACTCCACCCCTTCTCTTCTCTTTTCCCTCATCCACCTCTGATGGAAAACCCGAAGACTTCAGGGCAAATACTCATGAACCACCACACCCAGATCTACTCAATTATGGCTGTATATCTGCAGCTTAAATTTGCCAAATGACATGCTTCAGCATTTTTCACCTAATAAGTACAGCACAAAGCAATTGTGTACAAGTAGTGCTGACATAGATTATCTGCTCAGGTTTGTGGGTTTATATTTACGCATGACTATGCATGTGTGAGTTTGGCGAGGAGTTAATGGAAGCATGGCATTTTGGAGACACTTGAAGGTCTAAGCCCTCCCTATGTGTCCGTCCTAAAGAGACATGGAGGTCTCAGTGTTTAGACTTCACAACTGAATGAGCCCTTTCTGGTTCTGACTCACCCATGGAGCTCAAGTGAACACATAAAGACGCAGTGTTCACCACTGTTACAGAACATCAACATGAGTGGGAAACCAAAACTTTAGCATCTCAGAATTGGACTAATTTCAGTGTCAGCGTTGGAAAATAGGGTGTTCATGGCTTGATGACTGTACCTGAAACCTTACTCTTGTATCTTTTCTACTCAGTCTTTACTTAGCTCTCAGCTCAGTCAAACGACTGCTGTTGAGTGACACTGAACAGTTGTTCTTGTCTCTAAGGCTCCCACACCTCTTTCTCAGTTGTCTTGACAAAGTCTTATTCACTGTTGCGCTTTGCTATTTTTGACCACATTTATGGGCTGAGTAACTAAAGCAGTAGCAGGAAGAGGAAATGGTCACTATTTACTGTGGCATAGGAGATGACAGCCTCAGCTCGTTCAGACTTTTGATGTAGCTAAAGCAGTGGTTCTGGTCAACTGTGCCACACAGCTTGAATACCCCTTCATTCAAAATACATAATTTTAGTTAATCCAGTAAACTAACAGTGTACCTATCCCTAAATTCAGGCTAACTTTTTAGCCGTTTATTCATCACTTGAAGCCAAAATGTATCAATAACCTTAAGCTTACTTTTTGAACCAATAATAAATAACCTCAAGCTGCCTATTGTCGCTGTTTATCCAGTTTGATTGAACTATTTCAACCACTTAACCATCACTTTCAGCTGTTTAAACATTTTCAATAACTTACATTTTAATCTAACAGTTTAAGCTAACTATTTTAAGACAGTATCCGTTAGTTTACGCTAACTGTTGAACTGTTTATACACAACAGTTATTTCAACAGTTCATCCATTACTTTAAGCTAGCTATGTAACATTTTATATTTATCAGTTACTTATCCATAACTTTACATGTAAGAATGCATTATTTTATTTTATTGATATATTTTACTGTTTATCCGTCACTGAAAGCGTATTGTTTAACTTCACAATTTAGCTAACTATTTTGCTCATAGATAGCTTGAAGATAACCATTAATAATTTACTAAAACCTTTTTTTACATGATCTATTATTGCTTAGTTATATCTAATCTGTTTATACGTATGTATGTCATTTTTCTAGATTCCAACTCAGAATAGTCTAACTGCTTTCTTGCTGAGTTTTCCTGCACTCTTAAAACTAGCGTTCACATATATCAGCTGTTACTATATGATTACTTTATTTAACTCATATTTCCCTTCTCTCTAACTGTTGTGACTCTTTTTATAACTTCAGATACTTCACAATGCTTCCACATAACCCCTGTCAACTTTTGTAATACCACTTAAAGGACATTTTTCCCGTTAGAAACCACTGATTTAGTATATTTACAACTGCTGCCCTTTATTGCTCGATTTTTAACTGAAGGTACTTTTAGAAAGCAATTTCCAGGATTTTGATGTAAAGGGCGCAGCTGGCTCACATGCTGTGAGTTTATTGTTTCATGGAAGATATACACGAATCAAACAACGGTTGCTATGCATGTGAGGGGGCACAGTGCTCTTTTTACATAGGATGAGAGAGGGAGAGGGAGGGATTGGATTTCAGAGAAGAAAGGGAGTCAGTTGTTCCGTTTGGTGAGGGCCAATGGAAAGAAACTCTGGTCAACAGCGATGGGAGTCCAAGTGAAGCATGCTGGGTATACAGCACACACACGCACACGCACACACACACACACACACACACACACACACACACACACACACACACACATAGCTGCTAATTACACATCCACTCACTCTTCCCAGAGAGCTGCAGAATTATGTCAGAAGTCATAAACATATGAAATTATTGCTCCCACTGTGCTTGCAACAGTTTGTTGTTGGCTGTTAGCACGTGATTGGGTATTTGTGTGTGTGAGAGAGTTTGTGAGTAAGTATAATCATAGTGTAAAGTTAAAATTGAGTTAATTAACTCCTTCTCAGTGCATGACCATTTACCCGAGGCTCATGCTGTTCCTATAGGAAGGCATTTAACGGCTTGCAGACCCCTCTGGTCAGGACAGATGTAGAAAAGTCTTAAAATGTTCAAGTGTGCCTGTGTGTGTGTGTGTGTGTGTGTGTGTGTGTGTGTGTGTGTGTGTGTGTGTGTGTGTGTGTGTGTGTGTGTGTGTGTGTGTGTGTGTGTGTGTGTGTGTGTGTGTGTGTGTGTGTGTGTGTGTGTGTGTGTGTGTGTGTGTGTGTGTGCGTGCGTGTGCGTGCGTGTGCGTGTGTGTGTGTGTGTGTGTCTAATTCCACCAGCTGCTGTCTATTAAAACAAGAATTCTCCAGCCAACACCAATAAGGCTTGGTGACAAAAGAGTGGAAAAACACAACTCTGCCAGTGTCATGTGAGCAATAAGTCATTCTTAAGCAAATCTGGATGGCAGGATAGAAACAGAAAATGATCCCTACGTTTGTTCATTGCTCGCTTCCTGTGCGAACAAGAAATGAGGTAATGACTTTGTGTATAACCTTATTTCCTGTAACACCTCCTATCTTTCCTCTGGGAGGCTGCCTTAAGGCCACCCACTGGTGGTCATCAGGATGTGGCTTTGTCTAAAAACTATGCTTCCTTCTTTTCTTCCTCTAAATGATTAGTAACAAATGCAACTGTAAATCCAAGTGTAAAACCAGCAATTAATTAAATCTGAATCTCTTTAGAAGTATGAAAAGAGAGGCATACAGGATGTGTGGATGACAGCTATGATGTACATCCTGACCTATTCAGATGAATAATTGCGTCATTTTCCAATTTTCCCAGATTGCATCACTCCCATCACCACAATGGCTTCCTTTCAACTAACAACAGTGTCCTCACTGTCTTCTATGCTTTGCTTTTATCATCTCATTTTATGTCAATCTATCTTCCTTAGTAATCAATGACCTCAGCTTAAAGCCGTTCTGTATGTGTGTGTGAGAAAATATCTGTGCACATTTGAGAGAAGATGTGTGTGTATGTTCTGTGCTTGTGTGTGTCCCGGCAGGTGGTTGCTACACCAAGGTGTTTTTATATAGCTGCAAAACTCAACTGACCATTTCCTGTCTCTGCCGAAGACCACAGGATATGACTTCTGCATCCTTACCTCCCACTACTGTTTAGCTCACCAACGCAGGCATGACAAACTCAACCACTCGCTTAATTAGACTTATTTTTAATGTAACTTCCTATTCAGTTAGAGGAGCTGATACTGGTGATCTGTGGGTTTGTGGAGGCAACAATAAAAATCACAAACATTCCCTATTTGAATGAAGACAAAGGAAGCTGTGGTTTTAGAAAACAAAGTCATAGAAACAGAGGAGGCGAATCACTTAATGAAAATAACCTCATTGACCAACACTCTTTCCAGTTCACTTAAGGCCAAGCCTGTGCCTGCACTTTGGTGCAAATTTCAACAAAAACCTGATGGTTCTTTCTTTTCAGACTTGACTCAAGTTCTTCTTGCTGATTTAAAAAACAATGTTTAAATTTTGGATAATTGCTATGAGTATTTAAGTGAAGCTGTTATGGGGGGGCTTCTTCGGGATTTTCTAAGTGTTAACAATAGATTCAGGTAATTAATTATGTTTGTATCAGAACCACAGCCACTAGTTAAATATGTGCATATAATCTGTCACATGCCATTCAATTTTGAAAGTGTATTTTCGTCCATTTCTTAATTAGAACATATATGTGAATCGTAGGGATTTGCCAGTCTCCCCTTTGCCTTTTGGATCGATTTAAATGAATTGGATTGTGTCTTTAGGTTGACAGTCGTATGTAGGTCAATGGTGTAACTTCTGGTTTCTTCCACTAGCACAGCTGGAATTATTATTCCACAATGATTAGAGAGACATTTGGCGCCACTCTGACCCACCAAAATAATCTAGGCCTCCCTGCTCTGATGCATGTATGTACACAAACCCAGTCACTCTGTTTCTCCATATCACACGGAGAGAACTTAGTAATACTGGAGGAGGCAGGTGTGTAGGGATATCACAACTCTTTGACCTCCTGCAACAGTAACACAGAAATTCCTAATGCTTAGGTAGGATGACTGATACTGCATACAGAAAAGCGGAGATCAGTAAACACAAAAATTCAAAGAAAACAGGAAAAAATTCAGCTCAGTGTTGCCAGCTCTACATCACTCAGCTCAGTAGGTTATTGGAAGTCTTAAATCTACTGAGCCAAAGTTCAAACTGTGGTGGGTGTTTTTACCCAACTGACCATGGTTGAGATGCTGCAGAAGTTCTCAAATTGTAAATCCCACCTCCCTGCAGTCTGCTGAGCCTTGGGACAGATGTCAACAATTACATTTCCCCATCCCTCTGAATAGAACTGTACCCACGACTATCAACCCCCCCTCCCCCACTCCACTCCCACAAAAATGGTTTCTGTCTCTGTCCAGACCACAATACAAGTTGAAGCATTTCTCTCATTTGCTCTTTCTCTGGCTCTCCTTTTTTTGCCCTCTCAGCATTTCTCAGTGTTTTCATGAGCACCATCATCATTATGGGCTGCTTCCTCTAACCCCGGGTCAGAGCCCTTCCCAGCTCTCTGAGCCAACAAACAACTGCTGAAATCATTATCTACCAGGATGCAAAGTTTGAACAAAGCATTTATGGGTTAAATATGTTACACCTGTTTTATCATGTGTGAAGGGACCCGCAGCTGAAATTAGGGTTGTTTCAAAATCAAAAAGAGAATATTAGAAGTCCGGTAACGGAGAGATAAGGCTCCGATCTGACGTTCATTTTCCTTCCCTCGTGGAAAAGTTGTTTTGTTTTGTTACTCAACTCTACTCCATTTGGTTTAATCTTCCAATCTGCCTTTTTCCCGGTTAATTCCTCGACATCGGATTTATTTATCTGGCTTTATACCTTTGTTCTTATATATGTATCTGGCTGTATACCTTTGATTTTGGATTGATTAATTAATCAGGCTTTCTACAATGATATTGAATTTATTCCTCTGGGTGTAAGTCGTGTTTGTGATTTCTTTATCTGCCTCTGATTCATTATTCTGGATTTATTTATATGTATTCACGTGATTAAGGATCTCTTCATCTGTATTTATTTTATGGTTCAAGATTTAATTTTATTCGGGGTTTATTTATCTGGCTTTATATTTTCATACATAATTTCTTTATCATATTTCAATACCTGATAAAAGATTTATTTATCTGGATTCAACATACGAGTCAGAATTCACTGCCTTAATTCAGAATGTATCGATCTAAATGTAGAATTGATACAGGAGTTATAGCTCAAAATGTAATCCTTGGTTTGGGATTTATTTATCCATATGTATGACTTGTTCAGGATTAATATGTCCAACTTTATCTCCTCATTGTCGATTTATTTATCTGGATTTATCACTTGGTTTTGTCCCTCTGGATTTATTTATCTGGTTTATCCCCAAGATTATTGATGTATAGTTAGGTACCTTTCTTCTGGACTTATCCATGCATTTATAAATATGGTTTAATTCTTTAATTCGTTCAGGCTTAGCTGCTCTTTTTGGACATATTTACTTTTGTCTTGTTTGTACTTCTTCTGTTAAGCTTCATATCTGGCAGCCGACTGTTCTCACCTCTGGATTGGCTTGTCGTTCCGTCGCTCCCTGTGCGCTCAGCTCCCACACCACCGCCAGCAGCAGCAGTCGGACAAGCGATTTGAGCTCCAGTGCCATCACTTGTCTCTCCAAAAACACTTCAAAACAGACAGATCCTCTTGTAACAACTGACGCAAACTTCGATTTGCTATTTGTCAAAACATTATCTATGAAAAAACGTAGGCCTATCAGGAATTTTCGAGCGCAACGTAGTTCGACTCAAAATCAGAAGAGACGTTTCCAGGAGATGTGTAACGGCGCGTCTCTGCAAATAATCACTTAAATTGCCTAAACAACGGGAGCGATTTTTTCAGTCTTTGCATTGTTCTCGGGCTTTGGTAAATTTCAACAAAATTAACGGGCGTGGGAAGCAGGAAGTGTTAAGTGGGCTCTGGGGCTGCAGTCTGTGCGTATTTGTTCCAAATTCAGCTCGCGCTTCACTCCAGATGTTGCAACCGTCTTTGTTTTTCACGTAGCTGTCTTAACTCCTCGCTGTCATATCTTCTCTATCCTCTACTCGTCTTATTTTGATCCCCTCTCCTCTTCCCCTCTCTCCCCTCTGCAGACGTGGTAGTTTGATACTCCCCGGAGACCTTCAGCTGGAAAGTGGAGGATTGTATACCTCCCACTCTTAAATCAGCCCGCCCCTCGTACTTGGAGGGCTGGAATCAACTTAGTGACCTTCTCATTAGACTTGCCACGGTTTTTTCTCAACAAAGGCTCTGATTTAAAGCATTTATGCTCCCTGAAATGTTTGAAGCTGAGATTATTGACAGAGAAGAGGGCTAAAACAATACATCGAATGAGTTGACTTCATCAACATATACTACGCAACAAAACACAGTTTTGATTACAAATAAACCACGTTTGAAGAGTCTATAGCAACATGTTTTCATTTTAAATGATGACTCACGAATACCCCCAAAAAGAGTTTTATGTCCTCACATAACAATACTTTACATCAAGTTGGGAGATTTCTGCCAATTGTTTTCACTTAGGTTACATCTATTTTAAACTCAAAGAAATAGCCTAATATGGATTTAATATTTGTTCCATATTGTTACAATATTTAGGTTTCAAATAGGGGAACTTATTATCTGTTTACTAAACTACTGTCTCTACTCAATATAATATCAACTAACCAATAGTACTCCTGTGAAATATCTCACACAATGGATGCAGCGCAATAATCCCAAACAATACATACAATATGCAGCGGCTTGAAACTGCTCAAAAAGGGGAATTGCGCCATCTAATGTACATTAAATATACATTACAACAGTAGCATGTCAGACAAGATAGCCTATGTATATATCGTTACATTACTTATATAACTTTTTTGAATGCCTTGCATTACATGCTTTTTATTGCTGTCTAAAGAAACATTTTTCCACCTTTCCACCTTTCTAGTTATTTTCTTGAGTAACAAATGGTTTAATTATTTTCATAACAAAACTATTTTCAAAAGTATAAGCAGTAAACCTCCATTGATCAACTCGTTGTTTCATCTTCTTAAACTGTATTGTGCTTATTTGCATTCATGTGGAAGCACTGATTTGTTTGTGGTAATGGCAACTTTAGATTTCCCATCACATAGCACTGCTGGTGTAGGTTTGATCATAATTAGCAGTTCTGAGTGCACAATACTAGGGGGCAAATGTATAAGTTCAATTGCACATTTGTAAGACTTGTTAAACACTTTTCCCACAACCAACCTCATGACCCAGATTCTGTAACTCAGCTGCTTTTGCGAGCCATGACTGAGGAATCACAGCTACCCTCCTCCCCCACTTGTCGTCTTGGTTGATTTGAAACAAAAAAGGGGGAGCTTTTATTGTCATGACAAAGAGCAGGAATCAATTATATTTTTCTGTAAGGATTAAAGGACATTTTATCTAGACAAAAATACCTACATGGGTGAATACATTATTTGTTCAATGAAAATAAAAAGTCATAACATCAGTTAACACATTTTGTTGTGTACAATTTTCTTGAAAGAGAGAAGACACAATTTTGTTTTTCCAAATTGGTTTTTAATATGGAGATACTGAAAGTAAATCCTACAACAAACAGACAGACTTTTATAGAAAGTTTTAGTAAATGAAGCAAAAGTGTTACACATATAACTTCTGGACCAAACAACAATCATAATATTCACAAAGCTGAATGTCAAAGGTCACACAGAAGACCATGTCCTCACTGGGTTCACAAACGCTGCAGCTATGTTTCTGGTTAGACAGGACAATGTGGTTAAAAGTTAACCACTAAAACTTGAATGAGTAGCTTATATGAATAATAAGTTCAATTTGTCTGTATTTCTTGCCCTGGCAAGCCAAAATAGTTATATGAAACAGTTAAGCAAAACAAGCAAAACTTTTTTTCCCTCCATTTCCTATTATACTCATTTCTAGCAGTTTCCACAGTGATCTTAGAAAATACCATTTAATATAAAACCAACAGGTTGGGATACATTTGCAAATACATTTTATTTTGGTAAGCTTGAGCATCCTTTGGTGCCAGCTGGATCAGATTTGTTTTTTGGCAAGACATGTCCAAAACTGCTTAATTACTGATGTACAGTTTTTTTGTTTTACTATTCTTCAAGTGTAATTCTCTGTGACTCATTCATTATATCAGATTGATTCATATGTGTTAAACTTTGCCTGTCTGCTATCTGCACTAAGTAATTGGGGGAGGGGCGATAATTACTAACTTGACCCAGGTCTGATATGAAACATTGACACAACAGGGATATTCTGTTAGAAAGTGCATCAAGCTATTGACAACTTCAGCCAGATAAATGTTATATCACATTTTTATCATGTCCAGCAAAAACTGGAAAATTTGTAACATTTGGAATATTTTCATTTTTACAATAGCTGTCTCTTTTTTTAAACACAGGACCAAGCTGGTTGACTCACAACTTTCACATACAAACATATTACTCTGACTATCAAATTGACAGGCTACTAAAATGTATTAAGGAAGCAGTACTACACAAATGCCCATACAGATTCACCAAAAAGTAAACATTGATTGAAAACACCAGAATATTATCAGGCCTATTACATTGACTCAAGTTATTACCCATCACTAGACTCTTCTCCAGTTTCATCAGGGATTCTTGGATCCATCTGAGACTGAACAGGTGTTTTTGGAGATTGTTCCAACTCAGTCTCTCCTTGGTTTCCAGTGGTTGGGTTATCACTTGACTCGTTACCGGTGTTGAGATAGGCTTGGTACTGGTTCCAGAATCCTGCTGAGCTCCTTGTGGCAGGAATGTTCAAGGAAGTCATGGATGTAGAAGACTGAAGCTGGTCAGCAGAGGAACGACTACTCCGGCCTGATGGACGCGTCGATTTGGTTACCACACCATGGTGCTTCATGTGCCCCTGGGAACATAAAGTGATAGGGTAAGGCAGTGAAGGACAAAATCCATGGAAATTTAGTAAATCATATGACTAGAACATGTATATTTTCCCTTGAGGTGCAAAATAAAACATCAGTCCCTTAAAAAATTAAGTTCTGTTTTCCAAAATAAGCTTCATACTACAAATACAACTCTATCAACCTACTCGTTATTTTTTGAAATATTAAATAGTTTTAAGCCCTCACCTTCAGTCCGCTGCGACTGGCATACTCCTTTCCACATTCTGCACAGCAATAGGTCTTCTTCTCAGGACGAGACATTGGAGATGGGAGGGTTGGAGCAAGGCTGATGGGGACAGAATCATCCATTGCTTCACTTGGGGCCGATCCACTAATCTTTACATTTTCCATTGGGTCCTCCCTCCCATATGAACCCAAATGAAAGCTCTGACGTGTCTCCCTTACAAAAGTGGCAGCTCTCTGTGATGCACCCCTTACTTCAGAACTAGAGGTGTCAGCAGTATCCGAAGTGGGCACCTTTTTTGGGTCCTCATCAGGCACAGTTGCTTGGTCTTGCTTTGGTGTTGCTGGTGGAGGAGACTGATCTTTGTCTTCATCCATGGGTTCTGGTGATTGGGGTCTTGGGGAGACTGATTCTGATTGTAAGGTTGGTGTCACATTAACACTGGGAGGATCTTGACTAAGGATTGGGTTGGAGGAAGTGCTAGGACAAGTGTAAGCAAAGTGGGCATCAAGGCCAGGTGCACTTTGTGAGTCTTCCATGTTAGATTTGGAGTCAAGGAAGGAGGAGGTAGATGCTTCATCCTCTCTACAGTCCACTTCCATAGAATTAGACAATGCTGTGGTTTTGGTAACCGTGGAGGAAATTGGTGAGGATGAGGATTTAGAGAGATTGACATCAGCATTGGCTTGTTGTTCAACTTGGTTGTCTTTGCCAACTGGGGAAGCTTCATCAATCTGCTGAGAGGCTAGCAAGGGAGCATTGACACAAAGAACAGAGGGGTCTACACTGTCAGATGGTGAAGTTTGTTTTGTGGTATTCATGAAGGGATCATGGCTAAGGTCAGAGGGTGGAATGAGGTCCAGGCTTGGGGACCCAGACTTGCTGGGATTTTTGGTTAATTCATCTGATTTCATACTACCAGAGGCAGGGACAGAGCTGACTGCCTGATTTTGAAATTGGGAGCTTGGGACTGGGTTCTTTGAGTAGCCTGCTAGAGGAGGTGTTTTACTAGAGGCAGTATTTGGGTCAGTGGACTGGGCTTGAGATTTTGACAAGGGTTTGGCATTAGATTCAGCTGGTATCTCATTTGCAGAATCATCTGTGCCATCTGTGGGCAACTGTCCACCAAGATGCATACGGATATGGTGCTGGAGCACTAGGGCGTTTGTGAACTTGCGCTGGCACAGTGGGCAAGAGTTCTGGACACGTGCATTTGGTGGTCGTGCATGATGGGTGGCCACATGTGACCGCAGGCTACCTTTGGTAGAGAAGGATCTGCCACATATCTTACATGGAAAAGGGCGTTCTCCAAGGTGAGTAGCCTGGTGCAGACGGAGTGCTCTGGGACAACTCAGCACTCGTAGACACACTCCACACTGATTGGTTGCTAGGTTACCAGCTGGTCCTGTGATGCTTAGTGATGGTAGCAAGCCCCCGGCCATGGCATTTCTTCCATTAGCACTCATGCCTAGTGCAGCTACCATCTCATGGGTAAAGTTTGAAACAGAAGTGGAGACTAGAGTTGAAGATGGTGGGGTCGCCATGACATATGTTGTACAAGTGCTGGCATTTGTGAAACCCCTGTTGGTTGAACTTGCTAAAGAGGTAGTGGTACCGCTAGCTAACATCTCCAGCATGGAGGAGGACATAGAGGATGAAGTCCATGGAGTAGAGGAGCTGGGAGGCACCTTTTCTAGCTTCTCCACCAGCCGCTGCAGCTTTGAGGTTTCAGATGTAGGAGTGGAGGTAGCCATAGAAGATGGCAGGGAGGTGGGAGTAGAAGATGGAGGACCTTGAACTTTAGGAAATGAAGAAAAAGGGAATGAAAGCTGAGAGTGGCTAGAAGAAGCAAGTTGGTGAGAGCCTGGAGTAGAGGGTAGTGGGTTGCGCAGCAAGCCCAAGGCTGGATGGTTGTAAAGGGAGGCGTGTGCAGCAGGAGTAGAGGAAGAAGTTGAGACAGATGGAAAAAGAAGCTTGGGCAGGTGGGCTAGCTGGGAGTAAGCTGCAGGTGAAAGCATTGGGGCATGAGGGGGAGTGTTCTCATCAAAATGCTGCTGCTTAGTGCCCTTGAACAACCCTGCAATGGAAGATGAAGACAAAGAAGGGTTTGAGAGGAGGGAGGTAGCCAGAGAAGAGGTGGAGGCTGAAGAAGAGGATGACTGAGATGAGCCGGAAGTGATAGAAGCTGCAGCGGCTACAGCTGCAGCCCTATTGAGCTGTAGGAGTGAGTGGGAAATCAAAGCCAGATCCACGCTTGGGGGCAGAGGTAGGGTAGAAGGGGCAGATCCTCCAGAGCCCCCCAGAGAAAATCCAGAGCCAGTTCCACTAATCTCCAAATGATCTCCACATGTTTCATCCTCAGGCCTGTTTTTTGGCTTCTTCTGTATCATATTCATACCACTAGTATTGCCACCACTGCTCATGGCCTGTCCCATGTCTGATCCCCTAGTGGCTCCTAATGCAACCCCAAACAAAGAAGGTGGAAGGAGTGACAGTGAGAGCTCTGGGTTTTGCTCACGATGGCGTAGGAAGTGAACCTTGAGGTTTCCTCGTGTGGTGAAGCGGCTTAGGCACACAGGACACTGGTAGGGTCGTTCCCCTGTGTGTGAGCGAAGATGTATCTGCAGTGAGGAGTCACTGCTGAAAGTTTTACCACAAAAGCGACAGGCATGTGCAAGGCGACCAGTAGTAGTGGAGCTGGACACAGAGGAGGATTCTGCTCCTCCTGAGACAGATTGAATAGCCGTTTGGGAGTTTGAGACCATTGGGACTGAAGCAGAGAGAGTTGAGTTTAGGAAGGACATGCTACTGTTCCCATTCGATGAAGGGGTATTTGAAGATTTCTCATGAAGATAGCTGTTGGGCATAGCTAAAGACAGGGCAAGTGGACAGTTTGATGAGGCCATTGAAATGGCAGCAGAGGAGGAGGTGGGGGTAGCTGTTGTCCAAGAACTTCCCCTCAGATTATCTTGAGCCCCTGTAGCCCCTCCTGTCCCTTCCATATGGGTCTTATGGGGCTGCAGGATTTGAGACAATGAACTGCTTGGCTTTGTTGGTTTGTTGGTTGCTTGAGAAGGCAAAAGGGAGGAGAAACATGCCAGGAGAGGAGCCACAGAGGTGGAAGGTGCAGTTATAGTTGGCTCAGCAGTTGGGCTGGCTGCCCTTTTGCTGCCTTCAAGGCAGAGCTGAGGTAAGGAAGGAAGGAGATGCTGGGGAGGTGTGTCTATGGAATACGAAGTGCCACCAAGGCGTAGCACCTGTCTACAGATCTCCTCTGTTATCTGCATCTGGTGGATCTGTCTTTGCTGCAGCACCCTCAGCTCCTCCAGGATCAGGGCAATGCTCAGTTGGGCTCTAGAGGGTGCAGATGAAGAAGATGCGACTCCTGGGCTGGGAGTTGGAGTAACAGGACTTGGGGGGCCCTCTGGCACACGACTAGGACTACCAGGGTGTGGTGGAGGACAAAGGGAGGCAGAGGACGATGAAGAAGAAGAGGAGGTTGTAGTAGTAGCAGAAAGTCCCAACTTTGGAGAGGCCATGGTTGTACTTCTAGAGGATGGGATTAGGGCACTTGAAGATGACGTAGGATTGCAGTCAGACAGTCGAAGGGCAGGTGGATGTTTAGCCTTGTAAGGGGGGAAAGAGTTACTGAATTTAGGAGAGAGGGAGGGCTGTGGGTCTTTGAGAGGCTGGTGGGAGGGCTGGCTTGTTGAGCAGGATGGCAGTGGACCCTCAGTGGGTAGAGAGGGGGTCTGAGAGCGCTTGAGAGATGAACGAAGTGCAAGGGGCAACTGGGAGCTTTGAAGAGAGGTGGATGGAGAGCACAAGGGAGAATCCAGGATAAGTGGAAAGGGTTGTGACTTCAATGCCAAGTTGTCATCTAGGGAAATTGAAAGGACAAATCTAAATGTGTTATAATGTATTTTAATGTAATCATCCTTTATTGTTGAATAGTCATGGTTTTCAAGATGGACTACAATCTTTTTGGTAACATATAGCTTTTTTTGTATTTAAGTAAAAGTCTACATTTAAGGGCACTTGGAAACAACTTACAAGACCAAGCAAGGACAAGTGAAGGGTGTCATTAGATGTCTTTGAATTTCCACCACCTAATTATCCACCACTGCTTTCTTTACTTCTTTGTCCTGTCTATCCTCATCAACTGAGACCTCCCCACTGCCTTCGCTTCGCCACACACATAAATAGGACATGTCATGCATGCAGGCACACATGCTAAAATACACACAGATTCCACTATTCTGCAAGAATAAACTGCTCAACCGTTTATAAATCCACCTTGTTTCCAGGGCAACAGGCACAAGATAATGGACTTTACCTCACCCCCCATCCCAATAAAAGAAGCAACATTAACTCACTGAGACACTCTTCCATCACTGCCCTCTTTCTTTCTCTCTTTCTCCTTTCATTCAATCTGTCTTTCTTTCATCTCCTTAAGAGCCCTTCCCCCATAGCCCAATAGGGGTGCTAAGGGTTAGGTCCTGCCTGGGTGCTGGAACTGTAGTGGGTGTCTCACTGGCTGGCAAACCTGACCTTAAACACCCTGAGGTCACATTCCTGATATGGTTTAGGGCCAGGCAGAGGAAGAAAGGTGTCACACAAAGAAAACAAACAGCCCTGAAGACACACATGACTCATACACCATCAAAAGCTAAGTTAGCCCAGAAAAGTATAGTGAGACACGGACCACAGCACATACACACAGCATATGTGTCAATGCACAGGACAGAGACATGAAAAATCAAATGATTTGTATGCACCAGGTTTCTTGTACACACAAAAGCATTTAAAACTATTGCTATTTGCTTGAAAGCTGCAGATTTATGACACAATCTGGGCTGTTTTCTGTAACTGGAGTGACCAGACACAGACAAATACACACAAGTGCGTAAACACACACACACACACACACACACACACACACACACACACACACACACACACACGCACACACAAACCCTGTCACATACACACTTCTTCATGTTCAAGCTTCAGTGCCCAGCAACAAAGCTCAAAAAGGGACAATAGGATCCAATGCTATTGCAGTAAGAACATCTTATATAGTGCCTCACAAAGTTTCCCTTTTCTTGACCACCTCAAGCTCATCTCTTAACCTAAGCAGAATTAGCATCTTGTTTTTTGTAACACATTTCAAATTCCTTAAACTTCCTTGATATAGATGGGGGGTTTTTCTGGGGGGTTACTCTGTATCCCCCTATTCTGGGTGGTCTGTGTCTTTGAACCTGGCAGTGATGAGCAGTGAAGACATTTGGGTTTTACGGGCAAAGAAAGCAGCTAATGGCTGCCACCACAGAAGATGAATAAAAATCTCTGCAGGCCAATAATGCCAACATGTCTTCTTCTCCAAGGGTACATACTATGCACTTGAGAATGTCTACTTTTAATATTTTCTCATTTTTAAATGCAAATTAAACAGATTGAAAGGTTTAATTGTCCTGGGAAGATACCATTTATGCTGATGATTGAGATACATAATAATAAACATGACTCCCATAGGACAAGTGCTTTTAGGTCAAAAGTGTAGTGTAGATATACTACATAATATAATACTAACACTATCACCTATTAATTGGCATTGAGGAAAATGAATAATATTAGATTCAAATAAACCATCCAATGTGAATCCAAACTTTACTGAAAGGACAGTATTCTTTTGATATTAGTCTCACCATGCTCAAGTATCCGACTGGCACCGAGGGTCAGGCTCATAAGCTGCTGGGGTCGTTTCTGTTTCCGACGGGACATGCTTCTGCAGGATGGGACCGACGAGGTTGCGCATTGGCCAACAGACAACTTTTATTCTGTCTCCCTGCACACTGGAAAAAGTAGGTGTCTAGATTACTAAGAGGTAGAGAAAAAATAGAGAAAAACTAAAAGTACTATTTCCAAAATTGTTACAATATGCTCCGGGCTGATTCGTCTCAACAAAGCTTATCCACGTTGGTGGCATTGTGGCGTAGAGAAAGAAAAACAGAGCTAAAGTGCCATGTGACAGTTTCTCTCGACAGTTCTCCCTTTTCTCAAAACTCACCGTTGGCCCTCCTTCCTTACAAATACACACACACACACACACAGCTCACTTGTTCATCTACTACTTTGCATTCAAATGGCGAGTGAACACCCCTTCTTTTGAGCCAAGAGTCCACTGCCTCTCTTTAGTAAACCCTCATAAATTGACGCCCAAGTTCATCGCATTATGGCCCCTTCCTAAGCTTTCGTGCCCTGATTATGATCCTATAAATCTAAACCTCACGGTGTGTCTCGTCTTGTGCATAATGTATGAAACCTGTGCGCACAGGTGGCTGCAAAAGCCATCTCCAGCTCCCATTTTTGCATATTCAAACTGAATGTTTTCACAGTATAGGCTACACCTTATAGCAAATGCGCGCAGAGACACCTCTTGAAGGTGTAAGGTTTGTGTGAGCTTGCTGGATGCTCCGGTCGCCTCTAAAACAGGCCCCTGTGTCAACTCAGTAAACAGAGCGGCTGAAATGAGGTGGAATTTGCAACAATGGCGTTGAGGGAGCACAGCTGAGTGAGCATCACCCTCTCAGAGCCTCTCCAGCACATAAGGCCACTGACTGGATGCACAATGCTCCCTATTCACCCTCATCCCGACTGCTTACCACGTGGAGAGAGGTAGTGAAAGAAACACACATGCAGTGTGATGAAGAAAATAATTTTTCACCCGGGCCCTGTGACACCCACCACCTCATCGACACCCCCACCCCCTTTACGTCTCACTGAGACTTGAATAGAATAACAAACGCATCTGATGTTTGATGTAAAGTCTGATTGTAGGCTAATAGGTCGTCACGAGGCATTTGAAATAGCCTAAGAATTGATTTGTGTATAAAACAGTTAAAACAGATCCTCCATTGTCAGACACAAGAAGTACATTTTATTATAGGCCTATAACAGACAGTTTAAGGCCGGACTTGTATAAATTATGTAGGGAGATATGGTGACTTTTCTATGTTATCGGCAGGGATTTTCGACCAAAATTAAAAGATGAAAACATAAATTAATTACGTTGAAAATATGCACGTAATTGCACGATCGACCATTTTTTGTCAAAGAGAAAGTAGAACATAGTCTAATATAGCCGTATAATCAAACAGTCGAAACAGAAAATGTCTTTTTTCAAAGTAGGCTCCTCTATTGTGCCAACAACGCATTCGTATTTCCCGTGCCATCTTGCCGATATGTTCGCGTACACGACGGTGAGACGTTATGAACGCCAATGTTTTGAAACAAGCGCAAAATACGGCGGTGAGATGCGCGTCCCCGCTACTGTACGGCGACCTGTTGCACGCCACGCGCGCTCCCCATCATAACAAGTTATGATTCATAAAAAAATATGAGTTCTCCGAAAATACAGCCCCGGATGTGCATTTCCCCCACAGGCCGCTCGTCGCCGACACAACCCCGTTAAAAATTGCAGAAAACAACTTACCATGTTGAAAACGATGATTTTTGGCAGCAATTTGTGTAAGAACAAGAGGGGAAAAGCTCAGGAGCTTATGTTGGGTCAGATCGGCTCCGTCTCTCAGCCGGGACACTGGCGCAGCGTTTCCCTATTCACTCCCAGGGATGCGCAGTCGGACAGACGCATTTTTTTCAATTATTTATCTCCGTCGCAAATCGCGTTACTTTCTCATATGACAAAGGGTTATTATGCCTGAATGTATTTACTCATAGTCCTCTGGCAGCAGGAGAAGCGGGGCGGTGCACAGAGCTGTAGTACTCGATACAGGGGGAGGATTATTTTTTTGGCCGCGCGTGCTGCTGCTCTTCCTTCTCTCTTTGTATTTGTCGGGGCCTGCTCCTGTCAGGCCTGTCTGCGCTCTCTGCGGTACTGTCTGTCTGTCTGTCCGTCTGTCCTGTGAGCTGGCTGTCTGTCTGCCTGTCTCTTATAATTAATGGCCCTCGCCGCCAGACGGTCCTCAGGGAAACAGTGACCACGGTTACCTCCACATTGGCTCTCAGTGTGCATCTCACACAGGAGTGCAGGCCCAGACACGCACACACACACACACACACACACACACACACACACACACACACGCACACCTCTTACGCAGGGCTGAAGGAAAAGAGGGTCATTAAAGAATTGAAGATATGCACAGGTGTGTAGGCCTATCAACCCCCCTCCCACCACCAGAACCCTGTCAAAATGAATCACAAAATAAAATAATGTTTATTATTAATAACTAAATAGAGTAAATAATAAATAAAACGAGCAGCACATATTGCACATCTTTAATCATAACATATACAGGCACAGAAAAATGATCGTATAGACACTTAACCTACTTAAAAAACTCCATAATTTCATTAAAAAAACGTTATTGAAGGTGATGTTTCCCAAAATCCATGATAAACAAGACTACAATAGTATAGCCATGTTAGCTAACCTATGAGACTGAAGTCAAAGCTACATGTTTGGAACCTAATGCTAATATCAACAACAGGAAACATTTAAGGATCAACAAAATACCTGAGGTTCAATTACAATGTCATTCACTTAAATGATGTTATAAACTAGTCTCGATCAACAGAGTTGGTCCCACTTTCAGTCAGTTAGAAACTTGTGCTAAAAGGTCAGCACATCTTTCCCATCCTAAATCCTATTGGTTCAACCTTTATTTTGGCAAGTCTGTTGACAGGTACCTGTGTGAAGTTTGGTCATCAGTAAACAAGAATAGCTCTAATCCCCTGATTTATTTTAGATTTAGATAATCCTTTAGTAATCCTTGTAGAATGTACAATAGCAAGAAACATCGTTAATACATAAGAATAAATCTATTATTAAATAAACACACTGCACTGAAGGCTATAACTGATCATTTCAAGCAGATCATATCTAACATTGGTTGAATTAAATATGATAAGATACATTTTAGCAGTGATCATTAATTCATGTTTGGTTGTTCAATTAGCATCTGTTGCTGAAATATTTTTAACTTTAAAGGCATTTCATTCTCTATCAGTGGTTTAACCAAAACACTGCCCCCACCTCCCCCTCTTCAGTTTACTGCAGTACACTGTAAGAGGCTAAAACACCATATGTGACACTTATTTTGTTCAGGGTCAGTAGGTTGGGAGTATGCAGCATGACAGGAGCTCAGCAGATAATCACTTTATCCGCTCCTGATGCTGCTGTAGCAGGACAGGCAGTTTGGTATACATCCTGTTCCTTGGGTAAATTTTAACTATTTCTCTTTTACCATAGTTTTGATTGGACACGTTTTCTTATCAACTAACAACCATCTCTACTGGCATGCATGTTTCTACAAGTGCTTTGGTTTATTTCATACATCTGTAACGCCACTAGGTGTCTCTCTAAGACAAAAATTGTAATTGAATGTAGTTTTACTCTAGTTTTGTTACTTCACTTTAATCTCTGACCTCTTATTATATTGAGGGGGACAATATAATAAGAGGAAATGTTGTTGTCGTTGACTATTTTTTTTAATCTGAGAGATAGTCCTTGATTTTAAGAATTGACATGTCTGGTTTGTGAGGTAATTTAGAAATTCAAAGCAGTTGGGCGTAACATGGGGAAAAACAGATGATTCAGACTACATGGAATGTGATTTAAAATCCCTCCAAGAAGCAGTTTCCTTAACAAACCAATTACTTAATCAATTATGAAGCTGTCACTGCCTGAGAAGAGTTTGTTCCGTGTCTCATGGCCGTGCTCTTGTTGAGGGCTTTCCATGTGGCGATGAAGAGACCCAGAAGAAATGGAGCAGGGAGCAGGCAGATGATGGAGAAAAGCAACAAGAGGGATCTGGGGTGGCTCATTAAGAAATATTGTAAAGTGCAGTAGGCCAGTGACAAGACCCACATGCCAACTGAGATCAGGATGGATATCTTTCCTCTGTTCTTTGTGTGGTACCACACAGGACATGCCACCATTACATACCTCTCTGCAGAAATCAGCAGCATGAAACCCAGACTGGAGGTGAGGCCCAAGTAGACAAAGAGTCGTGTGATGCAGCGGGCCCTGTGGAATGGGTAGAAGGTGGAATCAAAAAACCTGCTTATGATGAAGACAACTGTGATCCCGATCTGAAGGAGATCTGACAGGAGCAGGTTCAGTGCGAAGATCGGAGCGACTTTGTCCTTCTTGAGTAGAAACAGGAGAGCGTAGAAGGCCAGGCAGACTTCAGGAAGTCCTATGAGGAATATCACCCAGTCCACTGTGATACCGATGTGATGCGTGTAATAGACGGGGTCTTCACAGAGAAAAGAAGCATTTTTATGTTCCCCAGTCATCTTGCTGTTGTTAGGCATTTGTAGATTATTGACTTTGAAGCTTTAAGATACGAACGTTTTCACAGAGAAGTTACATTTGTAGCTGTTTTTTTAAATGCATTCCACTGATGGTAAGAGATGTTTGAAGAAAACAGCCGAGAACGTGATGAAGCTGTGTGCTCATCAGACAGAGCTCTTCCTAAATCCTCTGACACATAAACAAACACACAAACCAGTTAGCCATAGGTACAAAAACCAAAATGCAGAAAAAATGCTCAATTGAAAAACTCAAGAACATAAAAAATTACTATGAACATAAAAATGTGCTTCAAAGTTTAATAGCTGTATCGCTAAATTAGTTAAAATGATACTTAAACACAAAGAGAAAGAAAGAGGTAATTTTCTTCAATGGAATGACTTACCGTTGCCTCTTTGTTTAATGTGTCATTCTGACCAACAACCTATTGACACCCCTGTTTCCTGTAAGAGCAGTGAAGTTATTCGAGCAGTCTGTGGTTTTGTGTGAGCTTTGATCAGCCCATATAAGGGAGGAACAGGATGAAATATGCAAACTAGGAGTATCTCTATAAAATTACAAAATGAATATCTTGAGGAAGTTAAACCACTTATTGTGTACTTTGAAGTTTTGGTAAAGAAGTTCTGAAACTATAGGCTTTCTTTCAGAATTATATTGAATTTTCTCTCATTTGTTTTGTGTTGAACAGACAGGGAATGACACCCTTTCCCAGAGCTATAATATTCAAAACAAGGCAAAACAGGTGAGCGTGACACAGCATTTTACCAAGCAAGTATTCAAAACATGAAATATAACTTGTAATCACAGAAATACTTACACACACAAATACAGCACAGTACATTGAAGAACAGCCACTTAGGCCACTCGTCCCTTAAAGGCTTTAGTAAATGTGAAAAATGTAGCTTTGAAAGACAATCGTTAGTGCTGCCTTTGCACTACAATTCATGTGTATAACTGAATGAATATATTGCTGCGCTTTTATCAATGTAATATTGCACATATCTTATCTTATCTTAGCTATTTTCTCTCTATTGTTTCTCTCTGTTTTATTGCTTTTCTTTTAGTCTTTAATTGTTTCCTTTCAAAAGCCTCCTGTGGACAGGTGTTGAGAACTAGCATTTATGCTAAAACACTTAAATACTGCATCTGGTTTGTCCAATGTATCTGTGATGTCCATGCCAAATAAAATGTAATTAATTAATTAATTAATTAATTAATTAGGATGAAGCAGCAAAACATTTAAGAGTTCTGAAACGAGCAATGTCTTTATTGTTTATGATTCACAGTTCATTGGTCAGATGAGGAACAGGATTTCTTCTTATAGACAAAGTTACAAAATCTTACTTAAAACATGCAGAATAAGGAAGGCCTTCATTTCAATCTTCATCTCACTTTGATATCCATTTTCAAAATCAAGAAAAGTGTAAAAAATCTTTGCTGCCTTTTATTCACAGGACATTTTTAGATTAGCTTAGCTTAGCATGAAGACTGGAAGCAGGTAAAACAGCCTCAACTAAGTAATCTTTTTGTGTTTGTTATAAATGTAGAAATACTTTAGTGTAAAAATGATAACTTCCAGTTTTACTGAGAGTTATGTGTATAAGTATTTCATGCTAGGTTGAATGTAGTGCTGTACCAGGCTGGATGTTTCCTCTTTGCTTGTTTTTTATTTTAGAAAAGCTAAAGGACAACTTTGTATTTAACTGACTGACATGAGAGTCATATTAAACTACTCATGGAAGAGTTTTCATTAATGTCTTCAAGAATGATCAGATCTTTCAGAATATTAAAAATAAGTTACACCTCTCTGATCCTCTCATGTAGGCTATCACTAAAAAGGCTAATGCTAGCTGGGAAATACTAACATTAGCAGTTGTTAAACAGGAACCAATGTTTCTTTTTCTTTTGTGCGTTCAAACATGATTTTAACATTTTAATCAGAAAGCTGTTTATGATAACACTTTGTGACTTTTATACCACTAGCAACCTTGAACACTATCCTTTTGATAACAGTATTTCATTAATCCTGAGACTGGTGTCAGGTGGGACTCTCTACTCACTGTATTTTAGTTTATTATGTTTTACATAAGTTTTTTATTTAGTAGAATATCGCAATGATTGATGATTTGCTATCGTTTTATAATCGGAGGTTTCTATCTGAACACCTTAATCGACAACCATGACCACCTTCTGTGAGGTTGGACACTATAATTGGTCCTCGGTCGGCCACTTGAGGATGTTTGCTGCTTGCTCCCCTGGCTCTTGTTCTAACACCATTCTGGGGCCAGTTTCCTGAACATTTACCAGTGGGCCGCCTTGCTTACAGCAGCTACAGTTAGCAGCAGCCAACAATTACTTTACCAAATCTATAGGTCCATCAGGAGACTCCCTGAATCTTGAAGAGTTTCGCTGGTTAAGAAACAGACTGGAATGATTACTGTTGCCACTATATGACTTGCAAAAGCAAACAAGACCATCAGCAACAAGATAGTATAATATTTTATATGCCTCATTTACCTCTGGGTAGGTTTCAGACAAGGTGATGCTGAAACATCCTTTGTTCCAATTTCTGCAGCACAGATTCACAATTAGTGATACATTTGACTGTTAAAAGACAGCAGGATGAAAGTTTACATCAGAAAATACTACCTAAGGAGCGCCAGTAGCCTAGTGGTAAGTGTGCGTGCACCCCATGCAGACGCTAAAAGTCCTTGAAAGCGAGTGGCCTGGGTTTGAGTCCGACCTGTGGCTCCTTTCCCGCATGTCATTCCCCATTTTCTCTGTCTCCCTATTCTTCCAACTCTATCCACCGTCCTGTCTCTAAATAAAGGCATACTAAAAAAAGAAGAAAATACTAATTAAGCCTGTTCAGGACTTGAAGGCAGGGTTGGTAATTTTCAAAAACCAACATGATTTTGAAAGTAGCATTCCCTCAGTACTTTGTCTGCACCGGTCTGCACCCACCCCCTCCCCTCTGTGCTCCCTCAAAAACCACGTCCCCTCTGCGTCTCCTCTACCCCGATAATGCCGAGGAAGGTCTGCACCTCCGCGGTCGACCATGGAACATTATTTCGTGCCATATTCTTTAAAAAAAAGCCTTGAAAGTAACGTTCTCGAAGTCGACTGGGTATTTAAACATGGCGGGGTTGTGTTTGTCCCTTAATGCCGCTGTCGCACAAGAAGTGACGATTCTTTCGGCCAATCAACGGACTGCAGTGTTTAGCCCCACCTTTTAGGGTCGGATCGATAGACTTGGCACCCCAACAGAAGGGTAACAAAAAGTAGGACGGTACGGGTCGGTAATTTGGGGGCCTTTCCCGGCTTTGGTCAATGGAAACGCCACAAAATGCGTGCCGTATCGAGACGAACCGAACCGGACCCCTTGGTGGAAACGGGGCTTTACTTACTGTACATGCACAAGCGCCATTGGTCCAGAAGCTGCCCACAGTTCATGCTTTAAGTGTGGCCTCGTGCATGCATAGGGTAGAGAACGAGCAGGGAGACAGGGAGGCCTGATTGGTTCATCAGATTGGTACCTCGTGGCAGACATTGGTCGAAGTTTTTACAGGTTTACAACTGCTACAGATGACGGATTCCCTTCGTTCCTTTTCAGAGCACATGCGTTATTAATTTCTGTCAGGACCTAAAGACAATTTCAACCAAAATCTTAAAAAGTGTATCTGGAGAAAATTACCAACCCTGCCTTTAATCAGTGAAAGCGATACTGCTTTGTCTACAGGGTCCAACAATATTGACAAAAACATAAAAGTTCTTCACAGGAGCTTTCAAAAGTTCCAGCTGCACATGCAGCATATATTTCAGACATATGGACATCAGGGTGACCAACAGTATTTACTTAAAATAAATAAGACCCTTTAAATGCTGAGGATAATTATTGTGATCTTAGTTGAGATCAGTTTACTTTTAAGTTGCACAATCATTCCCCCTCCCCTCTCATCTCAGGATCATGTGACCACCTTGAGTCCTGTGTGAAGGTTCAAGCAGAGGCTGATCTGTTGGGATTAGCCTCCACAGCCAGCACATTGCCCGCTCACAACACACACGCTCACCGATGGCCACAGTCTGCAAACACCAGGACACCTACAGGTAAGAAATAACCTCAATTTTTCTGCTAGATTGAGTCAAAATTCTCTTTTAAATCAGTTGAGCTGAATACGTATGAGTTTGAGGTTAAACATGTAAAAGCAGAGCACATGTAGACTTAATCAGGCCAACAAGCTGTCAAGGATGATCTCTTGATCCCCTATGCTTGGGTTTGATTCAAGTTAACGTTCATCTAGGGTCAGTGTCACAGCCGTTTACCTTGTCTGTGATAAACGGACAGTCATACCCTTTATATGCATTTTTATATTCTAAGGACATCAATATGTATGGTCAAATGTCATTAAATTGTCTGACTTTACACAAGATTAAATGTAAATGTATCATGACTGCTCTTTTGGGCTAATTGTTTTTGTGGCCTATTTGCTTTGTATATGTTTTTGAGGTGTTTCTGTAACTTTTGTCCATCCTCAGTACATTTCTTAGTAACACTGGTTATATAGTTAAGTGTTCTATAAATAGAGCACAGTAGGCGAAAGCCCGGTATACAGGATTACTGGTCTGAGCGCACAGTTGGAGTGAAACAAGGACTTCACACTTGCCACCATCTCAAAACCAGCTGTCTCTTAATTCTCATCAGCATTAGTCCTTCTTACATGTAACAGCAGCATATGTCCTGTGCAAATGTTGCCTTTCATTTGGTGTTTCACAGCCCACAATGGGATGTCTGGTTTAGTGTATTTGTTTCACACATTGATAGAAGAAAATAAGAGAATAAGAAGTCCTGTGTGGGTGTGATAGAAGCCTGTAAATGGCTTCGATAAAAACCTCACACAGAAGACATACAAGGTAATACAAAAATGAAAAATCACCAAAAAATGTAATTTTACTGTTTCAAACAATATTAAGGCTTGATTTTTTTTAAAACAGTGCAGAATTTTTAGTTTTAAAAAAAGTCAGAAAGAAAGAGATGTAGCAAAAACAAAAACATGTTCTGAACAACAGTTTGTTATAACGTTATAACATTTGTATATATATGCATTGACAATAAAACTGATGAGTGTGTTAAATTAGGATTTCCAATCTTAAATATAAATCACTGATATGATGTATGGTCAGCCTTTTTAAGCCATATTTGACTGCAATCAAAGCCATCGTGTGTTTTTCTGAAGTTTAATTGTAGGCACTTTAATGAATGTGTTTCTGATCACACTGTTGTCTATAAATCAACTGTTAGCCTCCTTGTGTGACACACACACAACAAACTACATTGAGCTTCTGCTCATTATGGCGTCCGGCGAGGAAGAGCTGACCTGCTCCGTGTGCCGAGACTTCTTCAGCCAAGCCCACCCGCTGCCCTGCGGTCACAGCTTCTGCCCCACCTGCATCCGGGAGGCCTGGAGCGCCCAGGACGAGGAGAGAACCCGCTTCACCTGCCCGCAGTGTCAAGAGGAGCACGGCGAGGTGCAATGTGACTGCTGCACTTCTGATACAGAGGAAGAACAAAAACAGTTAGCTGTCAAGACCTGCCTGAGGTGTGAAGTGTCGTTGTGCACCCGACACCTCCAGCCCCATCTGGAGAGGTCGGCGTTTAGCACCCACCTGTTGGTGGATCCACTGATGGACCTCTCCCAGCGAAGATGTCAAACACACACAGAAATACTGCGCTACTACTGTGCCGATGAAAGAGTGTATGTTTGTGGAGACTGTCTACTGGACGGGGGCCATGCTCAGCACAAAGTGAAGGCGCTGAGACAGGTGGAGGAGGATCTGAAGGTCAGCTGAAAGATTACACAAACTGTGTTTTTATGTTTGTGTGTGAAAGACTGTCTGGTTTTTCATGCTGTGTTTCTCTGCAGGTCATTCTCCAAACACTGCTCAGAAAATCAGAGGAGAAGCTGAAGGAAGGCGAGCGAATCCTGAAAGTGCACGGGAATATTGATACCACTATGATTGTGAGTAAAACATTTAAAACTGCAGAGAAAATAGGATCAGAATCACAATTAAAATCAAAAATGTCATGCAGAAATAAAATGATCACATTCAGTGATGATATTCAACTCAATTTAAACTTTAATAATCCCGCTAGGGGCAATTAATCAGAGCAGCTTGTAGCCTACGTAAGAGAGAAAAAAGTGAAAACAGCCACCAGTGAGATCAAATATAACATAACATTTGGGGGCGAGAGTAGCTCAGTCCGTAGGAACTTGGGTTGAGGACCAGATGGTCACCAGTTCAAGTCCCAGTGCGGACCAAAGCATGGAAGTTGTTCTGGTACCTGGAGATGTCCCCGGTCACTTCCTGAGCACTACAGAGTTGCCGTTGAGCAAGGCACCAAACCCCCAACTGCTCGGGCGCTCTTTCATGTGCAGCCCCCCACTGTGACATCTCTTACATTAGTGCATGTCCATAGGATCCTGTTTGTGCATGTGTGTGTATTACAGCCAACATGTGTGTAGTATGTCTCAATAACCGAGAGTAAAAGTAATTTTCCCTCATGGGATTCATAAAGTATGTAAAATAAAAAAATATGACACTAGATCTAAAAGGATTACTGATATTTGGCAGAGTCAGACATGTAAAACCAAAGGAGCATTTAGTAATCTTATTGCAACGATTTTCAACAGCATTTAGTTTTACAGACAGGTCAATCATAATGACGACATGGTAGCAACAGAGAAATTCACTTGAGAGCATTTTTCTAGAAGAAGCCTTCCTGAGGATCTGCTGGTTACAGAAGGAATTCACATCTCTTTGTTTTACATCAATGATCTTAGAATATTTACATGATCAAAACCTTGTGTATCCAAACAAGGAGAATTATTTCATGATTTGCAGGTAAAGTGGGTGTTTGTGTCTTTGGATCCTTGTACATGGGTTGAATTAAGTGGTCATAAGTAGAAGATGTTCACTAAATCCTGTACTGTCTGAGGTACGACACGCAAAGGATCACATTAAAATCCTTTCCCCATCTAACCCTCTGACTGGCCTTGTTCTACCCATGGTCTTTGGTTTGATTATCTCTCAATCACTGACGTGGCACCAATCAACAATCTGTTATGTGTCTTGGTCGCAGGACTCTCTGAAGCAGGACGACACACAGGTGGAGCGGCTGAGCTCAGACCTGCAGCTCCAGGTGAAGAAGCTGGTGGTGGCACTGAGGGAGATCACCAAGAGGGAGAGACAGCAGGTGATAGAGCGAGTGAGCGAGGACTGCTCCAAGGTGAGAGAGGACATGAACCGAGTGCAGAGCATACAGCACTACCTGTCCTCTCTGCTGGCAGAGCCTGACCCCTTCCTGCTCATCTGGGTAAGTGTCAGTGCTGGACAGACACTCACATATCACCAGATTTGTTTTGGAGAAGGTCATGAAAATGATCATAATTATGAACATATAGGAATAAACGTGTTAACAGTCTTATGATAAAAAGGTGTGGATGATCTGACTGACCTGCGGGCGCAGTGTAGCTGTTTGTCAGGAGGCTTAAGGCCCGCCTCAGCTACAGCTCTTTGATTGTTGACCAAGAGATAGGTTGAGACAGCCTTTCCAACATGGCAACTGCCATAAACAGGCTGCAAGCACCCCCTTCAATAACCCTTGAGTGACATCACAGAGGCTTTGAACCAGGTTTATTTACAGGCAATGATTGTAATTACTGGATCGTTTTGGTCAAGGTTCCACTTTGTCCAATGGTTTGATTTTATTACCAAAGACATGCAAAGCTGACGTCCCATCAGCCTCAGCTGTACTTTGTTAAGCTCTTATTAAACTGCATGCTAACAGGCTCAACTGCACATGGTAAACAATCCCAGCAAACATCAGTGTTGGTATTACACTATAGCCTGGCCATATGAGGTCTGACCTGTCACCTGTTAGTAGTCAGAACAGGGTCTGATATTGATTTCTAATCCGTCATGTTTCATTCACAGTCCGAGCTATTAATCAGAGTGATAACTTAGGAACAGTCAAGAACATTGTTACTGGTCGAGCAGTTTTTTCAAAGTTACTGAATTTCATTTCATCTTTGAAACCATGTGTAGAGGACAAAGTTTCACTTGGATCTTTTATTGAAGTTCCTTTTTTAAATCTTTGAAAAAAGGTGAAAAATCCAGCCTGACAGCATCATTTTTATATCGTTTTTACAAGAGCCATGCCTTATTCAAAAAAATTGACCTAACAAAAAATCTTTTCAACAGTTTTTACAGCCAAGAAAAGGAAGTTAAAAAGCATAACAGATACAAAAAAAAAGGTTATTTTGAGAATAATGGTCCAAAAGAATCATTATTTGTATTATCTTTTCATGGTTCAAAATCAATTAAATAGTTTCCAATGATTATGCAGACAAAATCTTTTTTTATCACATTTCTTTTGTCTCAAACAGACATGAAAATAATGCAGATCAGACTTTAGAAAAGAGACGGCCAAGAGACGGCCAGATTCTCTCCTCTCAGGGTTTCCTATATATAGAATAAGTTTATAAATTGAGGAGGAGAGATTGTACATACCCACATAATGAAATGTCCAGGGCCACAGATGTGGTGAGCTTTATGTGTGAATGAGATTAAACTTTGTGTTTGTTTACTTTCATATGCAGCTCTGCACATTCAAAGGGACATTTGTTAGACTCTCTTTGAATCGATGGCTCTATGTCGGTTTTTTCTCAGCTGACCTTCACTCTTCTCTCCTCAGGCCTTTGAATCAGACGACACAAAGTAAGTTCAGTTTGAGTCAGTGATGCTGTGGGACGTCATGTTAGATCTCAGGAGTCCTTACATGTTTCTGTGTGTGCTGATATGTAGTCGTATTTATGTATATTTGGAGATAGTAAAAAAAAGCTTAACAAAAATGGTAGAAGAAATGTACAGGGGTAAAAAACAAGTAGTTCCTTACACCTGCCTTGATATGTGCTCATTCCTTAAAGCAAGATAGTTTCCTCATGCAGTATGTGTGTTGTGTTTTTGTATTTAAGGTTACTAGAAGACCTGAACAACCCTGTCTTCAGACCTGATGCCATCAGTCTAGACAGGAAACACATCTTAGAGGACATAGAGAGCAAGTACAGAGACTTCATCACTTCTACCCTGCGCTGCCTCAGTGACCTCAAACGAGAGCTGTGTGAGTGACACAAGTCTGCCACGTTTATCTTATCCTATAGAAGGAAGGGTTTCATGTTGGAAAATGCACTCTGGTTTCTTAGAGAAAGTAAGCTACGACGATTGATCGATTTTATTGATGATCAGCGAGCAGCTGTAGGCCTATAGAGACTGAAGACAGGACAGCAATAGCTAGCCTTGCTGTGTCCAAAGTGTCCTGTAAAAAAAAACTGATATTCTTTGAACCTTGGGTTTTTTGTGAAGTTATACATGTGAGATATATCAATTGTGCGAGCTTTACAGCGAGTTTACACTGAGCAAAGCGAACCAATTTAAGCTCACCTCGCTTCTTTTTGCAGTATTGAGAGAAAATGGCAAAAATAAACAAAAGTAACGTAACTCAAATATAAATGAAATGTAGCAATTTCACACAAGATAAAGCGCTGATGTCGTCATTATCAGCACGGCTAAGAATTTAGAGATAATCACAGCGTGCTGGTATTCCTTTTCAAATCTCATTTTTAAATATCATAATGTTTTTGTTGAACAGTTTAACAATCCAGAGATAACAGTAAGTAATAAGCAAGAAGAGATTGTGATTTTTTGTGTATTTACAGTAATCTTTCATTTGTCAACAAACTTCCTGACTTAAACTGGACTGTCTGCTGTCATGTTCATAAACTATGTTCAGGACACCTGGGGTGAATAATGCACAGCGTTAACAGTCCCTGTGATGATGTAATCTATTTAAGTAATTATGAAATGCCTCTTGTCCAATCAGATAACTTAGTTTGAACTTACTGTTATATAATCTATATTTTACTGTTTGGCTCGACTCTCCAACAGTAACCAGTCCTTTGACTCTGGACACAAACACAGCTCATCCTCTGTTGAGCATCACTGACGACCTTCGCTCAGTGACGCGGGTTAAAGGCCGCCTGCCCTGCGCTGATCACCCCGAACGTTTCGACCACTGGCCGCAGGTCCTCACTGCCCAGACCTTCTCCTCTGGGACTCACTACTGGGAGCTGGAGGCTGAGGGATTCTGGGACATCGGCGTCTGTTATAGAAGTATTGGACGGAAGGGGAAAGATGGCAACGCCTTTGGGAACAACAAGGTTAGAGTGCTACACACGCTTGGATCAGTTGATGCCTCCATCATTCAAAGACCATAAGTCAAATTTTTTGGCCTTAATTTGTTGTTATTCAAGAGGTGGAAGCATCTGTTTGAAGAGTGTGGTATTATTTCATGTCCTGAGAATCAGTCTGAGTTTGGGTTGTTTGGTTTCAGTGAAAATGTGGAGGCTCTTTTTCATTTGAACTCTAATGCCTACCATACACTGGAAGACTGTGACATCCTCTCATATCCTTCAGAAACTATAAGATTTTACAAAGACTGTGTATCGAGCAAGGGCCACTATTTAAAAGACCAAAGCCGGATTCATGTAGAGATTATTAGAAATAAGACGGGGTCCACGCCAGAGGCTCTTTGTTTGTATATTAGGGTCCTCTGCATTTTAAAGTTTGGGAACCCCTGACTGTAAAGCAAGACACATTTTAAAATCTGTTCTATGTGGTGACAATGTACAGTAAGATGATTGGAGACCCAATCAAACATTTCTGTCAGTTCTTGTATTCACAGTATATATCATTAGTGTTTGTTTTACCTTCAAAGGGATCAAAATAAAAAAGTGTAGAAATAAATTAGGTCTGCTTACATCAATTATTTTCATTAGGGAATAAGATGAGCACTTGTTTGATCAATCAATTGAACATTTAATGTGCAAAGTAAACAAGTTTCCATTTAAGATAGAAGAACTTTGTTTTTAATAATTTGTGCTCTTTTTTATCTCTCATTTCAAATTAAAGCTCCTGTGAGGAGTTTTATAAAAAGACTGGAACTGATACTGATGCCTCTTTATGAGCTACACAATCAAACAAGACCGACAGCATAAAGACTGAATATTCTTATAGTCATTTTAAAAACTTAACCAAATGCAGAGGTGGTAGGTGTCAGAAGAGGGATGAACTGTATGCCTTGAAAAAAGCCTCTCTTTTTTTCTAGGCAAAGATTCTTGATGAGTGATGCATTTTGTTAAAAGAAAGAAAGATAAATTACTTGCACATGTACAAGACAAAATATATAGTGTAACAAGAGATATAGTGTACATGCTTGTCCACAGGGGGGCGCCAAAACTGACACAACCTCAAAGTTCCTCAGAGGAGCTTTAAAAAAAATAAAATGAAATTGATTAAAACCCAGCTGCTTGTATTCCAGGTATCATGGAGTTTGACTCAGCAGCATGACAGGAAGCTAGCTGCCTGGCACAACCGCAAGAAGACCCGCCTCGTGTATCAGATGACTGGTAACAAAGTAGCTGTCGCTGTTGACTACGGCTCGGGCACCATCACCTTCTCTGAGGTGGGACCATCCAGCAACCTCACCCACATCCACACCTTCTCCACCGCCTTCACTCAGCCGGCGTGTTTGGGCTTCGGACTCTACAAAGCTGAGCTCAACAGCCACATCTCAATCGTCAAAGTCTGAGGAGGGGGAATGGAAAATAGCGAGGAAGATAAAAAGTAAAGATCTGGTTGGTTAACAAAGTCAAAGCCAAGACAAAGTGGAGTTGATTTATATCTCCGTGTCAGGAACCTTGTTGGTGGCAGTTCTCAATGAGATTCTTTGATGTTTCTCAGGCTGAGCTCAGCTTCTTCCTCCATAATGACACAAAACCTTATAACTCTTTCATCTGTGATCAGGAGATTCTGACACAGAAATGATGTCTAACAGAGAAATGTGATAAAAAGAACACGTGAAAAGCAGCTAAGTGGACCCAGGCTGGACCACACATGAAGAGAAAACGAAATGACTTGAACTTTTTTGTGCTTTTCTTTCTATCTGTGTTGATTCAAATGTAGATGACTGGTGATTGAACTCTGTTAAAATAACGCAACAGAGGATTGAAATGTTGTTTTCTTTGCATACCAGGTTGATTTTGTCTGTTTTCTTTAAAACATTACACTTCAACATATCATTCTTCTTTTGAAGAACCACTGCACTACCTCAGTTTGTCTGAAAGCTAAATGTTTTAAATGCTGAATCGTGTTTTTAGCCATTAGTTGTATGTTATTCATTATACTGTTCTGAGTGTTCAGATAGAACATTCAAATAATATATACAAAGAGAAGTGTATATATACAGTGAATGCAGCCTATTTGTCTGCTGTAGTGTCGTATCACAGAAGCTAACTAGTTATTGAAAGCATTAAAGGTGTACAAACTGTTTTCCCATTGTGGTTTGATCCGTATTGCTGCCTGAAAACACACGAGTGACTCACTAAATCTATTGGATACTTGAAAATAAAAGAATAAAACACCTGCCACTCATGCATTAGCTTTGCTCTTTGATGCAGCTCAGATACCCAATTATCTTCTCTTCATTTTCCTTTACTTCACTGTAAAGGTGAGTGGGCGGTAGTAACATAGAGGGTGAGAAAGAAGCAGGAGGAGAGGAGGGTGTTGCTGCGAGAGAGAGAGAGAGAGAGAGAGAGAGAGAGAGAGAGAGAGAGATGAGAGCAGACGCTGGCTCGGTGGTGATCAGATTGACTGCCATGCTTTGAAATAATGTAATAGAGGAGCGAGACTACAGAGGTTTTAACCAAATGTCAGCTGGGAGGAATCTGCTGTTTTCACCTGATATGGAATACAAGTCTTCTCAGAGGGACACAGGTGATCATCCTTTTCTTATTCACCTTAAACTGCTCAGGGATAGTAGACGTGTCATTTTAGGACATTACATTTAACCTGAATAACTGATTGGTTTCCCATAATGTCTGTCTTCTTTCTTTTATAAGCAGATGTATTAGTGTGTGTTGGAATAAGTTTTATTAAAGCTGAAAAAGATGTTTTCATACAGGCTGTTACTCGTCTTTGTTAAAGATAAATGAATGTTTTTTTAAATTATTTATCGGTATTAACTCGGGGGCATCACATGTGGTCACATTTAATCTTTAACTTCTTTGATTTAAACGACAAAGTTAGAGAGAAAATAAAGATATATATGCATAAGTGTGAAACAAAAGCACAAAGGAGAGTGTGTGTGTGTGTGTGTGTGTGTGTGTGTGTGTGTGTGTGTGTGTGTGTGTGTGTGTGTGCGTGTGCGTGTGCGTGTGCGTGTGCGTGTGTGTGTGTGTGTGTATTGTGTGAGGGAATGCGTGTTTAGCAACGTTGGTAGGGAGGAGGGGATACGTGTAAAAGACAGATGGTCGCTCAGTGGAGTTGTTCCCCCTCTCCCTCTCTGTTTCTCACTCCCTCCTGGGTCCCACATCTTTTCCCTGTCACCTCTCCAGACTCTTACCTCAACTGTTTGTTTTTCCTCACCTCTTCTAGAAATGTTTTTTTTTTTTTAATCTTTTCCTCGTTCTCTCCATCTTTAAACTCAGGTCTTTACTCACTTTTCTGCACTTTTCTCCCTCCATCCCTTTCTTTCTTCCAGCTACATCTCTTCTGCCCTCGTGTCAGGCTTTTTGCTGATGGTATCAATTTGAAAATACCAGGAGATTTTTGGAGTGATTGTCATTCTTGACCCTGCTGTCACAGCACATAGGACACTAGGGGGATTTGGGATTTGAAGAGTCAAAAAAGAGCAATAGATAACTGACAGCTACATCCAATGACCAGTTCTGTGTTTTATCCAAGTACCATTCAATATTGAGACCCATCTGCTGGTTTTTCAGTTTCCTGAGTGGACATTAATGACCTTCATCAAGTATCCAAAAAGAAAGTTAAACTTTGGAGAATTTTCACATTTTTTTTCACCATAGCATGTGTGTTTTTAACTCAAGTTGTCCAAAGTGACACTTCTTTAAAGTATAATCAATTTAAGAAATGAAACTAAGCATTTCAGATTCAGTCATGCATCCCAGGTTACTCCTCCCGCACCTCCCCATACTCCTCGTCCTCCTCCTGCTGATGTGGGGGCCGATGGAGTCCATGAGCCAGAATGACACAGAGCCCATCATCCTGGAGGGGAAATGTTTGGTCGTATGTGACTCCACTCCTTCCTCCGAGCCCGCTGGTAACGCTCTAGGCATGTCGGTCCGCTCCGGCTCGGGCAGGGTCGCCTTCTCTGCCAGCCGTCAGACCAACCATGAGCCCACAGACATGAGCAACCGCACCATGATCATCTACTTTGATAATGTGAGTATTGAACTGCTGATGGATATCTGTCACTGACAGGATGCCTTAAAGCTCATCACTGACATGAGAGAACAAATTACTTGAAACATTGTCCATAAATTATTTTGGTTTTGTCTCATTCCTCAGCCTATTTCACAGAAAATTACCCTTTTATCAGTGCAACATTAAAAGTCTTCTCCACACGGCTTCTTAAAGCTGTTTTTCAAAAAGTTTTCTGCCAATAAGATGCACATACCATTAGAGCTCTGAGAGTGAAGAGAATGATAATGGGGTGAACACTGAACTGGGAGAGGTCTGCATCTTCACCCACTTATGTTTTTTTTTTGGTAATGGAAATGTAAAATTGGGCCATATTTCAGGAGAATTTTGAAGTCTTCAACACTGATTCAAGTGACCCTGGAGTTTTCATGTATTTTTTGTTATCTCTTGACAATAACTCCACTGTTCATCACCAATCATCTTTGGATTGTTTTCTTTCCGAACCTTCTAAACACTATATCTTTATGTGCATACCACCCATCATCTTGCCTTTCTTCTTCTCCCTCCGTAATGGTTGCAGATTTTGGTGAACGTGGGCACCCATTTTGACCAAGAGAGCAGCGTCTTCCTGTCACCCAGAAGAGGCGTCTACAGCTTCAACTTCCATGTTGTAAAGGCTTACAACAGACAAACTATTCAGGTACTAAACTTAAACTATGACACCTTTTTTCACTACGTCAACTTGCAAGCTTTCATCCATTATCCATCTTGGATCCGGGCAGATGGCTGTCACCCAATGAGGCTGGTCCTGCTTGAGTTTTCTGCCTATTAAAAGGGAGTTTACTTTCTTTACGGGCGTGCTCATTTGCGGATAAATGTTTGGTCTCTCTAGTCTAAATAATATATCAAAGAGCATGACCTGCTTTTTGTAAAGATAACTTGTTACATTTTGGAGCTATATAAATGTATTGATCTACTGATTGTTTTGCTCTCCAAATAGGTCAGTCTGATGCTGAATGGCTGGCCAATGATTTCAGCATTTGCCGGGGACCAGGACGTGACCAGAGAAGCGGCCACTAACGCCGGCCTGGTGATCATGGAGAAGGGGGACAAAGCCTACCTGAGACTGGAAAGAGGGAACCTGATGGGAGGCTGGAAGTACTCCACCTTCTCTGGGTTCCTTGTCTTCCCCTTGTGAGGAAAAGTTTGAGGGGGGGTGATAGAAAGAGAATAGGTGAGGAAGATAAAAGCCGGCAAGGCTTCAATCTGTACCTCTTTATACAATGCATGAAGAGATGTGTTTTATGCAAAGTGAGATCAACAGAATTCTCATATGAGGCCAAAATAAAAGAAGGGTTGGAGAAGTGATCAGTAAACACGATTTATCTGTGGATTTAATTTGCTCTGTTTCTGTGTATAAATATATACTTGTCTGGTTTCCATAAGAGATACTTTAATTGTGACAAAAATATAAAGTAGCCATGTGCAATGTGGGCTTCTGTGCTAAGATGCTTTTATTTTTTTCACTGATATGTTGGAAACACGGCTGCGCTCCACATGGCCTCCTGTCTAGCGAACAAACTTTCGCTTTATTCTATTGTGTTGTACGACTGATGCTCCTCTTTATGCCTGTTCTTCTCCCGCAAAATAATGTTTATTTACACAGAAATTTATATTGAGGAGAAAATATCAAAATAAAATCATATAAAGTTGGCTTTGTCTTTTCAGCATCTTACATACATTTTCACATATTCATTTCCATAAGCAACCAAGGCAATATTTTATGAATCACGTCTAGATTAAAATCCCCAAATCACTGGGTTGATTCTGAAATATGTTGTGACAGTTTAATCTGCTCATGTAAATGAGTGTTCCTCCCTCCTCTCATGGTTCTCAGTGCCTCGGCAGCTGTTTGTAAATATAGCTCTCACCAGCAGAGTTGGCGTTGGCGTGGACCGAGCAGAGCAGCGTGGAGCAGAGTGTGAGAGTGGTGGATAGCGGATACTCCTCGCAGGGCCACAGACAGATGGAGGCTCTGGCGAGCAGGCAGGCTCCTCTCTGCAGGGCTGCAATGGATAGAGTGTGGAGCCCTGTCACATGCGGTCACTCACGCTTCTCTGCTTCATGGCCAATATCTCGAGCTCATATCAGAATCCCATTTTTATGATTTAAGGAGACTAGAGAATTTCCTGCAAATTGAGAAGCATGATATTAATTCATTGTGTCACATTAATGCACTAACAGTAGAAGAAACATTAATGGCAATAGAAGGGAGACTGAAGTGTTAGCTCTTCTTTTCAAAGTTCCTTTATAGAAAAATCTGGTCCTTTATTGTCTGTTTTACATTTAAAGCTATATAGGCCTAATGTCATCCCTGAAACAGACTTATACTAAAGCTGAGAAGAAAAAAACAGTTATTATGATGAGAAGATAAAGGCAAGGGGCTTCTTATCTAGTCCAAGACAGCAGGAGAATGATGGTTTCTTGTTCTTCATTTGATTTGTGGTATTATAATTAATTGTACTTTTTGGGATTTTTCACAACTCAAATACAGTATTAACTGATATGGGCAACCTTATAAGCTTACATCCCTGAGCCTCAACAAAGGTCCTCTATTTAAAAAAATCTAGTGTTTTTACTTTCTTTTTATTTAATCTTCATTTCTTTTCCATGATGTACATATTTCTATAAACATATTTCTGACAGGTTAGATTGACACACAGATGAACTTCTGGGACGCACAGTGCACACAAAGTACAAAACAAAACAAAACGGGAGCCTATTTTTGACTATGCACCCCATAACAGGATAATCTGTCCATTCTTAAGATAAACTCTGAAAGTCAAGCCCAAACCGATATAATCATGTTTCACACTAAGGGCGATAGAGGGCGCCAAACCCCAGACTGACAGAGCTGCGTCCCCGCCGCGAGCACACGAGCATCTCCTTGACATCGAAACTAGAGCCCTTATTAATAACTCAGGTTTAAAAAATGATCAACAATAATCATGGAAATGTGCCTTGAATGTTCCTACTGGATTAGGATGTGTGTTTCTTTAAGAAAGTAATCAGTATCATAAATTGAAGGTGATATCTGAGCGATGGACAATGTAATGAAACCCTGAAAAAACTGCCAGTGTCTTACAGAAACAGGCCTCTTTTGTTGCTCGCTTTATACTACTATGGGACTATCTAAACGCCGTTTATTTTTCTTCAGTCAGCGCTAAAACGAGCGTGCTCCCTAATGTGAGCATCTGCGTCTGTAAAAACAGCGATGTAGAAGATCATTCAGTCAAATGATCCCAGCTAGGCCGCATTTATTGTTCTCTCTACCTAACTAAGGCTCACATCCCGCCCAGAAGCGATCGCTCACAAGAACGACAGCTAAATCAGCCAATAAAATGGCCAGATGCTGCCGGCCTGGGGACAAACGGACCAATCAGCGTCCGAGAGCCTCCGAGGGGCACGCTTTCTACGCTCTCTCTGGCAAGAATGTTAGTTCCTGCTCTTCCCTGGCCGTTTCCTGTAATCGTACAGTGTTGTGAGACGGAGAAAGCCATGTGTGTCGATGCAAAGGTAAATTTAGCACCCCCAAATTATTACTGTGAGAGTTAGGGCAGTGAATATGATGGTTATTTTCAGGTATTTTCGCTGAAAAATAGGCGCAGACCAAGCGAAACAGTATTGCGGCCTAACCTGTGTCTGAACGTTGACGGGCGATGGTTATTGTGGCACGTTGCTTTGGTTTGGTCCGGTTTGTTGACGAGGTTGAAGGAGTCCAGTGGACTGAATGGTTGGTAGTAAATCACAGAGAAGAGATGTAATGGTAACAAACATACAATTTACCGTGTTTTTCATCCTGAATATGTGTCGGATCGCACTCAGGCTTTTGTAACAGGCACATCTTTGTGGCGGATCGAGCTAATGCTAGCCGACGGGTTTGAGAGCAAAGACTGCAACATACGAGCAGAGAGGGGAGCATCCTGCCCCTCCAGCATCAGTACCCTCCAAGTCCGACTTCACTACCAACTATTTTCATTCACAGTATCTCTCCTGGGTAGTCTAAATTGTTATATTTCAATGAAAGCTCCCTTATTTCAGATTAAATAATTTGCCTAGCCTCATTTTGTCGGATAGAAACCGTTTTCTGAACACGGTTGCCAAGAGTTGGATGTTGTACTCAGTAGTAAGGACCTTTAACAATTCAGTTACATTTATTAGTTTACTTGAGGTTATGTGTCATTTAAACTTATTTACTTTACTCCACTAATCAAATGAATTGATGGTGTGATCCAGTTTGCCCACATTAGAGTCAAGTTGATGAATCTAGACACAACTCTGCAGAATTGAAATATAAAGTTTGTAACTGTGGCAGTTTCCTTTTATTGGTTAACTAAAAGTATGTGTGAATCAGTAGCCACTTTTAAGATGTATTATGTTGTGTTTGATTTGAGTAGAAATGTGGAGCGGAGAAGGAAAGTTCAGAACTATCAGGATTTCTGTTTTTACCACTTATGACACGTTCTTGAATGGTCTGTGCTTTCTTATTTAATCATATTTTTACTAGTCATTAAAGGCACATTGAGTCACATTAAATTGTAGTTGTTGTATACAGGTTTAAATCTCAACTCTATAAAAAGCAGTACAGCAGTTGTGTAAATAATGTGAAAGTCAATTACATGTGCTTCACTGACGTGTTGTCCTTTTTTTCCCTTGTTGCCAGGTCTTCATTTAAAAGTTGAGACAAACTGCAACTGTATATTTTCCATCTCAGAGTTCCTCTAAAACTGTGCCTGTCTCCCTGTGTGGAGTGGGCAAGATGGCAGATCCAATCATGGACCTCTTTGAGGACACACCCCTGTTTAACCTGGATGCCCTACCGGACGACTCCTTCACTCAGGGCTCCTCGGACCCTGTGGAGGAGGCTCTTAAGCTGGCATTGGGCCAAGTAGACCCACCTTCGGAACCCGAGCTCACAGTCAACACGAGCCCTCATGCTCCTGTAGTAGCTCCTGTTATCTCTGCCCCTGCCCCTGTCCACGCCCCCACACAGCAGCCAGTACCAGTGGTGACTGCTCAGACTGTTTCCATAGCAGCAGCTCCCACTGTAGCCACCATCCCTGTTGATACTGTGCCTCAGATCCAGGCCCAGACCACCATACCGATTGTCAGCAACCCCAGTGTGGTCCCCAGTAGCACTGTCCTCCTAAGCTCACTGACTGTTTCTAGCCCCTCGGTCACCACTACCACTGCCACCACGCCGCAGCTCACACAGATAACCCATCAGCTCACTCCTCAGCAGCTAGCCGCCATCACACAGCAGGCTGGGGGGAAAATCGTCATTCTCAAAGGTCCCCAAGGTCAGGCCCAGGTCCTGCAGACTGTTTCGGGAGCTACAGGCCAAACCGGTGGAAAGGTCATCCGTGTGTTGTCTGGCACACCTCTTAAACCTGGCATGTCCATTCTGCAGGGGGGAGTCTTAAATCAGGCAAGCCCAGGACAAGCTCAAGTCAAGTTGGGTGCTGCCGGGGTGCAGAGGCTGCTACAGTCTCCCAACGGACCGGTAAAACAGATGCTGCTGACCTCCATGCCTCAACAAGGTCAAGGCCAGCAGGTTCAGGTGCAGATCCCAGCCCAGGCACAGATTGCACAAGGCCAGACTCAAGTCCAGGTTCAGCCTCAGACAGCTCAGATCCAGGTCCAGACTCAGGGTCAGGTGCAGCTCCAGCCAGCTATGACGGCCCAAACACAGGTAATCACCAATATTGCATGAGCAAGTTGTAATCCTGAGAGCTGCACCTCAATAGGTGACACTGGATGGGTTTAGGGCACACCAACACTAGGAAATAAGTGCTCCGATGCACGCTAATCAAGCACGCAAAGTCAGTAAAGTAGCTGTCATGTTCTCTGTGTTGTGCGTCACTTTAATTTTTTTTATTTTTGAGTCCGCCTGTCTTGTAAACTAAGCACGCTTCCTAATTACGTAAAGCCATGCATGTGTTGTATTGCGATGTTATGTACAAGAGGTTACCGTGCTCAGGCCTGGTTAGTCCTGGAGCAGTGTGAGTGCAGGCCAGCGGGGGAATAGGGAGGGGGTGGACAATCGTGTTTAAGCACGGTACTGGTAAACTGGGCCTAGTGTAAGTGCGCCCTTAGTATTTGCTCATTCCTATTGAGTATCATAGGCTGTTTTTTGGGGGGATACATAATAAGTATCATTCTATGTATCTGATTCTAGGGTGGTGAAGCAAAGCGGATCACTTTGGTTCTCCAGCAGCCTTCCCAGACTGCTGGTTCAGCGGGTCAGCAACAGGTCACTCAACTCCAGCAGGTTCAGGCAGGCCAACAGCAACAGGGCCAAACTAGACTAGTGCTGGGTCAGCTACCTGGAGGCAAACTGGTGCTTCAGGGAAGCCAGCTTGCTGCCCTGACCCAGGCTCGAGCAGCAGGCCAGGCTGGAGGGCAGCCCAAAGTACTCACAATTCAGCTGCAGGTGCAGCAGCAGCCCAACCAACAAGGAGGAGTTAAGGTAAGAAACAAGTGTTTGAATTGCCCACCTGTTTAATCAGATTAGGGTTTTTCCTGCAGTTTGTTTCACTCTTGTTTTTTCCTCTTCTGCTTGTTACAAATTACTCAGAGCTTTGATCTTCTCTTCAGTGAATACATTCAAGATTCAAGATTCAAAAAACTTTATTGTCTATCACATTGTGACAGAAAATGACCTTTTGTTGAGGCTCAGTAACATAAAACATAAAAAACATACAACATTCACATTAAGACTCACATTAGGTCTTATATAATTAAAAGAACCCTAGATAGGGGTTTCATGTTCTTTTAAGAAATTTCCGAAGGTAATCTTCTTTGATGCAGTTAAAAGGGGGTGTCGTAAATGTTTAACTTTACTGATATCAGTGGATAACAACAAGCGTTTAAATATCGACATTTGTCTGCTTTCAGTCCACTTCTCCACCTATCTTCTGTAGTCAATAATTTCTAATGATGTATCCTGACATTTGACCAGTTATGAAATATTACTGCTCTGAAAATGCCCGCGGGTGCACCTTGGTAGGTGACACTTAGTGCAGTCGCGGATAGTTTTTGTGTTTAAAATCAGATCTTTATATCTAAGAGAGGAGTCAGTATGGTTGTTGGCTCTTTTATATTTTATATCCTTCAAATATAGTTTGATAAATGATCACATCATTTAACGGATGCATCTTCAACTTAAGGTGCTGTTTAAATCTATTTTATATCGTCTGGCAGAGGTGGGAAAAAAAACGATTTATGTAAAAATCGAGATTCTTATCTTCTGAGATTTAAAATAGATTCATAACTTCCCTAAAAAAACCCGTTTTTTTTGGCTAATCAGTCACTCTCTGCTAAGTGCTAATGCTAGCTCTTTAACTCAGTAGAATGTCAAATTGAGCAGCAAGAAATTCAGCCAGTCTCACAGATGACTGGAGTAAATCCTGAAGTATGGACTAATTCAAAAATAGACTTTGAATCATGAAACCAGAATCGAAAATAGATTCTCAATCGAATCGTGACCCCAAGAATCGAAATTGAATCGCGAGACACAGACAGCTTCACAGCTCTATTGTCAGGGCTTTCTCAGCAATCTAAAGCTACATAAAAGTTTATTGTTCTTTGTTTATTACCAAGAGTGAACCTCAGTATCATCTCTATGGATTCAGAGCAGAAATTAATCCAGGAGGTATTTAGTCCAGCTCTGCACCGTTTGGAAGAATATGAAAACAGTTAACCTCACTCTTTCAAATGTGTCTAATGAAATGTAGAAGCTGTAAGTATAGAAGACATTTGTTCTAGCCTACAGAGATAAAACTGCTCTTATCTGACTCTTGATAAGATGCTGAAATGGGCTTGTTAGATTTTTTTAATGTATGTCTTTTTAAAAGGGAACATGGCGTGACCTGTCTTTTCTCTTACTCTCCCAGTACCAGCTGGTGTCAGGAGCTGGAAACACCGGCAGCCCACAGGTGTTGCAGATCTCGCAGGGCCAAGGAGGACAGAGAGTTGCAGTGCCACTCAAAATGCTCCTGCAGCCACAGGTAATCTTCCAGATGTGAATAGACGTAGTATCATCTTAGATACAAAAGGGGCGGTAAGGACTTGTTTAAAAAGTTTTCTTCCAAACTGACACATCCTTCTCCTCCTCTCAGACGAGTTCTGCAACCTCGGCCGGCGGTACAGTCTCTGTGGTGAAGGTCATCAACTCGTCTGCAGGCCCCTCTGCTACAACCACCACTTCATCGCAGGCAATTCGCATCACCAAAGCCCCCGGGGAGCCCGCCTCTGTCCGTCGGGTGGAGATCCTGTGCAAGCAGGAGAAAGCAAACCGTATCGTAGCTGAGGCTATAGCCAGAGCCAAAGCACGCGGTGAAAAGAACCTTCCCCGAGTCCTGAACCAGGACGAGCTTCCATCCTCACAGACCTCCACAGAGGCAGGGGGAACTGTGACTGTGGTGTCTGCTGCTAAGAAAAAGAGCAGCGGAGGAGGAAGCAAGAAGAAAAGTCCCGTGGCTGGAGCAGCAACGCCAAAAACCCCAGGAGGAGCCGACAAAAAGGGCAAAGTAAAGACACCAGGAGGACCAACAGGAGTGGCTGGAGGAACAGTGACACCTGTTGCTGGGAACAAGAGCAAAAGTAAAGTGAAGACAAAGTAAGTGATAGAAAAGATGAAGAGGAATCATTTAGATTTATTTCTGTAATATTGGTATCGAGATAGCGCGGAGTAGATAATGGATGTGCTTATTGCTTGTAAAAGAAAATGAATTAATCACAGTCCTGTTAGCTGCTTCTTCATAATTTGCACCTTATCTCTCTGCCCTTACCTTCCCGCAGCACTATCACTCTAGTGGGAGCAAAAAAGAGAAAAAGAAATGCGTCCTCAGATCACTCGGATGGGGAGATGAGCCCTGCCTCACCTGCTGCGCTGGAGGAAGATCTGATTACGGTACGGACACAAACATGGTCTGGAAAATAAGTTCAGCACACTGCTCTGAATTTTCCCCAAACTAATTCATAGTTAACCAGTTGAATAACAGCAAACGGATCCATGAGTTTGTATTGCAGCACTTAAGCCCCGTCATGTATTCAGACTTTTCATTGTCAAAAACTTTTTTGCCTAGCCTAGCGGGTCTGTCAGGCCCCCCATGCTAATGGCTGTGGCCCTCGTCACAGCAGCAGCGGGTTTGAATCCGACCTCTGCCCTTTGCTGCATGTCATCTCATGCTCTCTTCTTCCAACATGTCCTGTCTCTCTTCAGCTGTCCTATCTTAGAAAGGCAAAAATGGCCCAAAATATCTTTAAAATAAAAATGTAAGAAGGTTGTGTGAACGGTAATATTCTTACCTTGCAGCCCATTCTCAGCTGTTTATGCAGCCACAGGGTCATTGTCGAGCTTTGTTGCCTAGCTGTGAGAGAGCATGCATTATTATTTTGGCAAATGCTTAAAAAAAAAAAAGTGAAAATGCAGATCAATGCTGAGAAAAGGTGTGCTGACCTCAGATAAACACATTTCCAGTTGTGCTCAGCCTGTACAGAGTGCTTGAGTGGCTCTGTCAAAGTTTCTGTCACATTTGCATTTTGTATTCTCAATTTCTTTTTCTGTCTTGTTTGAACTTTTTTGCTTGGCACACTCGCCTTGATACCCCTCTCTTCGGCCAAGAAGAGGCGCTCCAATCGTGTGGTAAAAAGGAAGAAGTACACAGAAGACCTAGATATCAAGATAACGGACGACGAGGACGAGCAGGAAGACGTAGACGTTACGACGACCGCGGCAGCCGTGGCCTCCATCAGTGGCAGTACAGCAGCGCAGCTCAAACAAGAACTGGAGCTGGATGCCGACGGGCAGCCCAGCATGCAGTTCTTTGTGGTGAGTGTCGAAAAGATTGAACAGATAATGATAAAGAGACAGATGCTGTTGGAAAGAGTGGGTTTAGTGATGTATGCATAATGTTTGATTGGAATATAAAGAGGATTTAATGTCTTTATTTTTATGCTTTTCAGGAAAACCCGAGTGAAGAAGATGCTGCCATTGTAGACAAAGTTCTCTCATTGAGGTTAACAAAGAAGGAGGTATGGCTATTCCTATTCCTATTATTATTTAAGTGATTATATAAATCAAATCTTTAGTCAGAATCATAAGAACCTCTTCTTCTCTTCAAGGTGTCGCAGGGCCAGTACACAACTGTCGAGGAGTTCTTTGTCAAATACAAGAACTAGTAAGTTTCAATGTCTCAGCAAACAACGTTCTCCTTTCTAACTGTCTATTTGTATTCACTGGAGAAATCAGAATGAGTAAAAGCGGCCTCTCTGTTCTCAGTTCATACTTACACTGTGAGTGGGCCAGTTTGGAGCAGCTGGAGAAAGATAAGAGAATCCATCAGAAGCTCAAGAGGTTCAAGACCAAACATGCACAGATGAGGCACCTCTTCCAGGAGGTGAGGCTAAAGCAGCTGCTAAACCTTTTCTTTAATGATTTGGATCAGCTGCTTCACATACAGCTTTGGACATATTTCTACTGTCTCTGACCCTGTGCTTCTCTACAGGAGGAGGAGCCTTTTAACCCCGACTATGTAGAGGTGGACCGGATCCTGGACGTTTCTCACAGCGTGGACAAGGACAACGGCGAGGTGAGAGACAGGACACTTTCACAGCTTTGTAATAAAACACTCTCTTCTATTTGATTCTGACTTTCACTCTCCTTTCTCCAGCCTGTTATCTACTACTTGGTGAAATGGTGCTCTCTGCCTTACGAGGACGCCACCTGGGAACTGAAGGAGGACGTGGATGAGGGCAAGGTTGAAGAGTTTGGCAAAATCGCAAATCGACAACCTCGCCTGAAAAGAACGGTGAGCAGTGAAGTTGAAGATAGCCATGAGCCGTTTTCAGTTCATATGTAATATTTTATTTTTATGCATATTCTGAGAAGACGTGGGTGAAAAAAAGGAAAACATCTTATATTTGCGTGAAGAGGGAATTATGATGCAGCAATGAGGAGAGGAGGTACTGAAACAGGACTGAAGATATCTTAATAAATATAATGAATTTTGGTATCTGTATGTATAACTATTAAAACACACGCCATATGTCCAAGACAAAAACAGTTTATATTTCCAGGGAGACACACTGAGTAACAGCAAAGTCCCCTGTTTAAATCTAGCTGTGTAATCCCTAGGGAGGGGCGTGGTTAATCTGCTCAATGATAAATGTTGTCGAGTTCGCTTTGGTTACCAGAATTACTGGTCAGTGACATTCATTAATATTATTTTAATGAATGTAGGTCCTAATGCCAGTCAGATGTTACCTCTGAGCTGTAATGCAGCCACCTGCCACTAGCCAGGGCTGTGGCTCCCGTTAATGGGCCTGCTCTCTCTCTTTAGATGAAGTAGCCTTTTTTCCCATTTTTTCGACCCTGCGGCTTATATAACGGTGCGGCTAATCTATGGATTTTTACAGCTAACGGCCACTAGGGGACCTCCTAAATCTATGGATTTTACAGGTTACAGTCCACCAACTTTAACTCTATGGGCTCTATGACCGGTCCGCGCCCCCCCACCTTTAAGCGGCGGGCTCCAGCAGGAAAAGCTGGAGGCCGGAAAAGAGTGAGACAGGTAGCGCGCAAAAGTAAAAGTGGAACCGAGAGTGGTACGAGAGACAGAACGAGAGCAAGACAGACAGACATTACGAGAGCGAGACAGTTTGTGCAAAGGAAGTTTTCATGCACAAACCCTCATTATGGAAAACAAATGTAGAAATGCATATGATGCAGCTTTTAAGTTAAAGGCAGTCAATCTGGCTGTAAAAGAAGGAAATAGAGCTGCTGCACGTAGCCTTGGCATCAATGAGTCAATGGTGAGACGTTGGAGACGCCAGCGGGAAGAACTGTCTCAATGCAAAAAGTCAAAAAGTTTACAGTTTACACAGCACAGTATATGTTCTGTAGCTACTATTGCACTAAATGGTAACACTTGAATACGTTATGCAAATATGCAACTTGTTTGTTGAAATGTTAATAAATGGGAGCTTCCTCAAGCAGCCATCTCTTTCCCGACAATCCCCTCTGTGCACGAACCCTTACATATGGTAATTAAACATTAAAACACCTGCGGCTTATAGTCCAGTGCGGCTTATATATGTACACATATGTACACATCATTCAATTTAGCTGCTGCGGCTTATACTCCGGTGCGCCTTATAGTGCAGAAAATACGGTATGTAGGCTGTGTCAGGCTGAATTGGCATAAAACCACTGGGTGATGCTTGGTAGCACCGCTAACGTCAGCCACACTTGGCCAACCAATCTTACATTGTTAACCAGCAGACGCTGTGATCCTGCTCAGTCGGAAGAGATAACAAAGCTCATCCCGACAACGACTGCGTAAGATATATAGTATTTTCATTTTCAGGCTCGTCGTCTAGTCTGGATTTATAATTCATCTCCAGTTATCCCTCACAGGGTTCAGTTTGTTCACATCCATATTTATCAAAACAACCCACACAAGAGAGACGGTTGAAGAGAGAAAACATGAATCAAAATGATGAAAATGCCGTGTTTCCCTCATATTCACACACAGTCTGTAAAAAGTTTTTAAAAAACAAGTTATAAATAAAAAACTATCCTTGTAAATCAGTAACCCATGAAAACAGTGTAGGTGTATTTGTTGTGTTGTCATGGCTTCTCTTCATTTCACCCATTTCTTCCTCTCTCTTCTCAGGCTCGGCCGCCTGCTGCTTCATGGAAGAAGTTGGAGGAGACCAGAGAGTACAAGAATGGAAACACGCTCCGAGAGTATCAACTGGAAGGAGTCAACTGGCTGCTCTTCAACTGGTACAACAGGTAATTATCACGCACAGGCACATCCTACACCCCATACTTATACTTATAATAGAAGGTCATTAAAGTTTTGAATCAGGATTGATGTAGAGCCAATCTCGGAACCCATCGGCAGTCATCGTCTGAGAGACGAGATATGGGCAGCAGATAGAAGCAGTCAGCGTTTAACAACTTTCAGCAAAGACATCCTTTTTCAGTTGGCGTTTACATCTTCAGCATAAACGCTTTCATATCTTGGCCCAATGCATCCACCATTCATCTGTTGAGTTTCAGTTCAACAGTAGATGATAGTTACACATGGACTTCATTCTGGCTTACCTCAGCTGTATGAGACCGAATTAAAAAGGTTTGCTTGTGGTTTATTTGGCGCATCCCCTGTTTATATAGCTGTTTCAGTCAAGGACTAGAGAAAAGAGGAATTACCTAGCCTAGCCACTGCTTTTTTGAATGTCATGTGTGCTAACATTAGCCTGCTAACACAACAACGACGGCCACAGGTGATTGCAGCTCGGGCAAAGGAGAATTTTGTCCGCCACTTGTGCTTAATGGTGCTTAGTTATAGTGCGTTCCAATTTGTAAGTCCTTCGTGGGAACTTGAGTGGAGAGGGGTTGGAGGTGTATCCCTGGAGGAGAGCGGAGGCTTCACTATGGCGGAGGTGTCGCCAAACACCAGTTTGTTTTCGTTTAATGCTGGTGCTCAAGGGCGACATCTACTAGATCAAAAAGTCGTCTGTGTAGGTTCTCAGTCACCATGACCTGGATCAAAAAGTTGCACATTCCCTTAAGTCAAGATGTTTGATCTATATTTGAGATCAGACATTTGTTTTTAGAGACGGATAAATCATCATCGAATTATCACTGATGGGAGCCGGTACGTCATTCGCACAGATTGCGTTCAGCCGGCTTTTTGGTTTCCATACGGTTGTTTTTCCTGCACACACCAAAGTCTGCTGATACGTAATTAGTCATTACAACTTGGACTACAGACGGAAAAGACGTGTTGTCCATGCTGGAAATCCAGACCCTTGAGTACAGAGTTCAGACTCTTCTCTTGTTTGTTGTCTCTTAGGCAGAACTGCATCCTGGCAGATGAGATGGGTCTGGGGAAGACCATTCAGTCGATCACGCTGCTGTCAGAGATTTACTCCGCTGGACTCCAGGGCCCCTTCCTGGTCATTGCTCCGCTCTCCACCATCACCAACTGGGAGAGGGAGTTCACCACGTGGACCGACATGAACGCCATCGTCTATCACGGCAGCCTGGCCAGCCGACAGATGATCCAGCAGTATGAGATGTACAGCAAGGACGATAAGGTGGAATAACTGACAGTGGATACTTCTGATTAACTAACCTGATTGTGTCTAATGTCAAGGTGTCTAATGAAATCTGTTGTTTTGTCCACAGGAGCACTTGATCCCAGGCGCGTACAAGTTTGACGCCCTCATCACAACCTTTGAGATGATCTTATCTGACTGCCCAGAGCTGAGGGAGATCTCCTGGCGCTGTGTGATCATTGATGAAGCTCACCGGCTCAAGAATCGAAACTGCAAGCTGTTGGACAGTTTGAAGATGCTGGATCTGGTGAGTGGACCCCAGCTGAACCTGAATATCCGAACAAAACCAGTCGTCAAATATGAAAAAAGGACGGGCTGTCTGCTGGTCAAACACTCTCATAGGTTGTCTTTGCTTCTTAGAAACACATGGAGTTTGCATTAGAGTGAGAATTTTAGTTTTTCTAATTGTTATCATGAACTAGAGACAGAAGTAGAACTGTATTTGAACCTTTTCTTGTATTGGTATGTTCCTTATCCTCTCCCTTCTTCTTTCCTGGATCTTCCTCCCTGTCTGTTAAAACCTGGTTTAATGTCTGCTGTCTTCCTGCGCTGCCTCCCCTCTCATCTACTCACATCGTGTTTGTGTTTCGTGGTCTCTCAGGAGCACAAGGTGCTGTTGACGGGCACTCCTCTCCAGAACACTGTGGAGGAACTCTTTAGTCTGCTTCATTTTCTGGAGCCTGCTCAGTTCCCCTCTGAGACTGAATTCCTCCGAGACTTTGGAGACCTCAAAACAGAGGAACAGGTTGGCACTATCACATTGACGATGACACACACCTACCAATGGACTGTATCTTACATATCTGCACATTTTAGAGTAATTGTAAAGCAATTTTTATTGAGCTGTGTAAATGTTTTTTGCGGGTTTACAGGTTCAGAAGCTGCAGGCCATCTTGAAACCCATGATGTTACGAAGGCTCAAAGAGGATGTCGAGAAGAATTTGGCACCCAAACAGGAGACCATCATTGAGGTGAGTGGAAAAAGAACAGCTCGTTTTGAACCTGTGAGTTGTGTACGGGGATCTGAACGCCACGAAGAAGATAACATTTTGAGATTATGTTTGTCACTGTGATGGCTCTCAGGTTGAGTTGACGGATGTCCAGAAGAAATACTACCGGGCCATCCTGGAGAGGAACTTCAGCTTCCTCAGTTTAGGGGCAAACAGTAACAGCAACGTGCCCAACCTGCTCAACACTATGATGGAGCTGCGCAAGTGCTGCAACCACCCCTACCTCATCAATGGTAATAACAAGATTAACTCACAAATATCTCCAGGCAGTGTTAATAAGTTTGAATGTTACTTCTCTGCTGATGTTGGAGGAGATTTAAAACAGCAGGTCGAACACTTTGCACTGGGCATCTTGCCAATAGCTGTCCTGAAATGTGCCATACTCGTGATCTTTTTTGTGAAAGGCTGAAGTTGTTGCGAGGTGTTTCCTTTGGTGAGGAGGTATCAGACTTTTTAAATTTTTTTACAGTTATTCAGGGTCAATTTAAATGTCATCCACATTGTTACTACTATTGTAACACTGCATACTGTGCTCAACAGTAGTATGTAGTATGACTGCCAGTCACTGGTTATTTAGCAGTATGCCAAGCTGGTTGAAAAAAACTGATAAATGATTCATTTTGATTGTCATGATTTTGAGAATCCAAAAAAAGATAATTGATGGTATCTAGATAGTCGATAGTTAAAAACTCACATAACTTGACACACAATGAGTTTCATTCAAATCTGTGGAAGTGCCGACAAATGGTGGATCATTGAGTGAGCAAATATTGAAATGCTATAGGCTTTGTGATGGCAGAACTAGTGTGGGATTGGTCTTCCTCTGTTTTTAAAACAGAATTTAACCGGCTGAAAGTGACGTTTTCAACTTGTTGAGGCTTGAAACCTGCTCGTTATCGTTTGCAGCGTCAAAGGGCTGGAATCCACTTAATGCTGCTTTGGTTCAATTCTATTATTTTCATTTGTCACGACCTCTTGTTCATGTAGCTAGTTTTGAAGGATTTAAATCGCACAAAACTTGATATCTGTAGCTGTTGCTTTGGTGATGCATTGAAGTGAAACTGTGAAATATTTCCCTTCTTATTGGTGACGGGTTTTTGCATCATAGCGACACAGTTCCACCTGAGAAAGCTAGAATCATCTTTATAGAATCTTTCAATTATTTCTCTGTCTTTCCCAGGCGCGGAGGAGAAGATCGTAGCGGAGTTGCGCGAGGTGTATGACCCGCTGGCTGCTGACTTCCATTTGCAGGCTCTCATTCGGTCGGCCGGCAAACTGGTGCTGCTGGACAAACTGCTGCCTCGCCTCAAAGCTGGCGGTCACAAAGTGCTCATCTTCTCCCAGATGGTGCGCTGCTTAGACATTTTGGAGGACTACCTCATCAACAAGAGGTGAGAGGGCCAGAAAGTTTCTATTACAACAAAAGATGTTGTTGCAAAGCATTATGGGACTTCTGAAGTTCTAATGGTATTTCACTGGTTTTCCCAGATACCTTTATGAGCGTATTGATGGCAGAGTGCGTGGGAACTTACGACAGGCTGCCATCGATCGCTTCAGCAAACCTGACTCAGACCGCTTCGTCTTCCTGCTGTGTACCCGTGCTGGTGGCCTGGGTATTAACCTCACTGCTGCCGACACCTGTGTGATATTTGACTCTGACTGGAACCCTCAAAACGACCTGCAGGTACACGAGGCTCTGACGTCTCATCCAAGTCACTTCATACCAGACAATACGATAGCAGGCATCTTAACATATAATTCTCTATTACAATTTTTTCCATTAAATGGATAGAACTTTGAATCATTCTCCTCTTGAGCTAGCAGCAGAATATGAATTAACTCATTTAAATGTTTCTCCCAGGCCCAAGCACGCTGTCATCGTATCGGCCAGTCAAAGGCTGTCAAGGTCTACCGTCTGATCACGAGGAACTCCTACGAGAGGGAGATGTTGGACAAAGCAAGTTTAAAGCTTGGCCTGGACCGTGCCGTCCTGCAGAGCATGAGTGGCAACAAAGACAAAGACAGCGTCAATGGGGTAAGAAACTCTGGTTGATCAATTCACATTTTGATCAGTTTTTAAGGTTTTTTTGTTGACTAAATCCTGTTTGTCTGCTTGTGTGTTAATGTTTTTTTTTGTTTCACCTTTAACAGATCCAGCAGTTCTCAAAGAAGGAGATCGAGGACCTGCTGAGGAAAGGAGCCTATGCCGCCATCATGGATGAAAATGACGAAGGCAGCCGCTTCTGTGAGGAGGACATCGACCAGATCCTTCAACGAAGAGCCACCACCATCACCATCGAGAGCGAGGGCAAAGGATCTACGTTCTCCAAGGCCAGCTTCGTGGCCTCTGAGAACCGCAACGACATCGCCCTCGATGATCCAGAATTCTGGCAGAAGTGGGCGAAGAGAGCCGACATAGACATGGACACCATCAATCGAAAGGTAAGCGCAGGAATTTATGAAGATCATCCAAGACTTGCAGTGCGTATTCAACTCAACTTCGGCTCCTCTTAAACTCATTTAAAAATGTTTAAAGCATCTGGCTCCTCAGTTGCTCGCTGACCTCGTGGTTCCTCTTACATTATGAGGCTCTGTAACACGTGGAGCTTCTAATGGAGACTGTAAAGCCAGTCTTTTCTGTTCAGGGGATCAATATGTGGAATGCTTCACCGGCAGAGCTCAAACTGGAACCAGACTGGAGTCGTTTCAAACTGAAACAGAAACCGTTCTTAAAGAGGACTCAGTCTTGTGCTCATGTGTAATGTTCCTGTTTTACTTTGTTTAATTCTATGATTCTTTGTTTCCTGTACTGTCCTGTCTGTTTCTTGTTGAGCTTGTTTGGTTGTGTTTTATGTGTTTCTATTGTTGACTTTGATGTATTTTAAAGGTCCAGGTCTAGGGACGGGCATTTCAAATGAGCTCAGGCTATAAAATGCTGCAGTGTGTGGCATGGTTGACTGGCTCCATACTTGTCCCGATACAAATAAACATGAAATAAAAATACATTTTTGACTAAAAGTCGTTCCTGCCCCCAACAGAACACCCTGGTCATCGACACTCCCAGAGTGCGCAAACAGACCCGTCAGTACTCGAGTCTACGAGGTGAAGGTGGTGACCTGTCTGATCTGGACAGCGATGAGGAGTATCCACCCGCAAATTCCAGACAGTCTCGAGCCTCCCGACGTACCGACCGTCACAGTGGAGGGGGTTACGGACGCACTGACTGTTTCCGGGTGGAGAAACACCTGCTTGTATACGGGTATACAGACTTTGCTAACAGTTTTGTGCACAGAAAGTTATTTTCTTAAAGTCTAATAATCAATTTATATTCTCTCTAATGCATATTTTATTCCTCTCTAGTTGGGGTCGCTGGAAAGACATCTTGTCCCATGCCAGATGTAAACGTCGACTGAGCGAACGTGACGTTGAGACGATCTGTCGTGTCATCCTGGTCTTTTGTCTGCTCCACTACCGGGGAGATGAAAACATCAAGAGTTTCATCTGGGAGCTCATCACACCGCCCGAGAACGGACGTCAACCCCAAACACTGCTCAACCACTCTGGTAGGAGCTGCATACTGACACACACATTGAATGTTTGAAAGCTCAAACTGAGAGGGTTGATACATTTGTGTTTTTGGAGGAGGTACAGTACAATGTTTGTTTTAGAAGTTGAATTATGTTATTTGAATGTGTCTTAGATTTAAAATAATGTTCTCTGTCTAGGCCTCTCTATCCCCGTTCCAAGAGGCAGGAAGGGTAAGAGGGTAAAGGCCCAGAGCACATTTGATGTTCAGAAGGTGGAGTGGATCCGTAAATACAACCCTGACACGCTGCTCCTGGACGACAGCTACCGCAAGCACCTCAAACACCAGTGCAACAAGTCAGTGAAGCTCAGCATGCTGTGTTTTTATTTGAGTGTACGAGTAAAAGTTTTGTCATCCACGTCGAAACACTAAAACCTCTCCTCTCCATCTTCAGGGTGTTGCTAAGGGTGCGCATGCTCTACTACCTGAAACAGGAAGTTATCGGTGAACATTCAGAATCTGTCCTGAAAGGGGCTGACATCAGGTATCTAATATACATTAAGCTGAATTCAAACAATCAAAAATATGAAAGTCACTATGATACACCTGAACACATAATGACTTTATGTTGTTATTCAGGGATCTTGACATCTGGATGCCTGAGATGGAGCAGCAGGAGTTTCCTGCAGGATGGTGGGATGGAGAAGCCGACCGCTCACTGCTCGCCGGTGTTTTCAAACATGGTAGGTTTTGTTTCTGTAAAGTAAAATTAAAAACCTGTCCGAGTGAAAAAAGACACGATTTGACAGAAATGCATGTTTTGCTTTCTTTTTTAATTGATCTTCTCTAAAGCGCCTAATGCTGTTTTTTACATTGACGTTCAGTTAAAAGGACCGTAAGCTGTCACCTAACAATCATGCTACCAAAGATGACCTGTTTTTGTACGTTCTGGTGACCTTTGCTGTAGCTGGTCATGAAACCAGGGAGGCCTTGCCCTCTGAATTGTTTTCCCAGTTTGTGCTACATGACTTTATTTTCCTCATAATCTTCTTATTATTCTTTGTTGTTGTTTGTTATTTACATGCCTTAAAGCTGCTCTGGTTGCCCCGGTGCTGTAACTTGCCATTGCACCACACATTAAATTGTATATTACTTCATCTTTTTCTCCAGGTTATGAGATGTACACCACTATGCGTGCTGATCCATGCCTCTGTTTCTTGGAGAGAGCTGGTCGGCCTGACGACAAGGCCATCGATGCCGAGCAGCACACTGGTGATGCAGAGCTGGGAGACGAGTGAGTGATCCTGGTTCTAAGAGCCAATTAAAACTGATCTTCTTGTACCTTTATAGCAGACTTCAGAATCAACCGGGCATTTTCACATTGCATACCTTTTCCCTTGTGTTCTTAAAGTGTCCTGTACCTTGATTTAAAATGTTCACGGATTAAAGATTGGTTTTGTTGTTTGTTGTTCAGTCCTGACTATGATAAATACTCAGAAGACCCAGAGTTCAAGCCTGCAACAAGACACGCCAAAGATCTTTTCGAGGAGGTATGAACATTAAAGCAGTTGTCTTGTTTGATCATTTCATTTCTGGTGGTTTCTTACATTCCAAAATTAAGCTGACGAAACATGATAAAACCAGGAAAGGGGGTAATGATGATAATGACATTAAAGTGATGGTGTTGGTAATTTGCAAGGACTTGGTTAATTATTGAAGTCTCTGTTTGGCCTCCCTCTCCAGAATGACTCCATGAACGTGGACGATGAGATCTCCGTGGAAGACAAGGCAGGACCAGTGGTTATAGAAAATGTATCCAGTCAGAGCGGTTCATGCGATTGGCCCTCCAGCTCGTCACTCACAGCACGACTGCGGCGGCTGATCACAGCTTTCCAGCGCAGCTACAGACAGGAGCAGCTGAAGATGGAAGCAGAGGCAAAGGGGGACCGCAGGCGCAGGCGGTGCGAACAGGCCAGCAAGCTGAAGGAGATTGCACGGCAGGAGCGCCAGCAGAGGTACACGCTGTTACAAAATCTCATTCTCTAGTGGCTCTGGGATAAATATGATTTTATCTCAGAGTATAATAACGTTTTCTATAAATGCCCAGGCTTTTACGTCGTGTGTGCAGCAATCAAAGTGTTGTTGGTGTTAACTTGTCAGATCATTCTGTCACTTCTGGCTGTTTGACTCTTTCTGTTCTAGTCTATAAATGTTTCCACAAATCGTACTTGTATTAAAAAAAAAACTCTGTAAAATGTTTTGAAAAACAAACAAAAGGTATCCATACATTCAGTGTTGTTAATAATAAACAAACATGCAGAAAACACAAACTTGAAATCAATAAACTGTATGTCCTGTAAAGTCCTTTATACTACCATCTATCATCTTTTACCTGCTTTGTTGACATAGTTCTGCTGATCTTGGTGAATTACATCCAGCTGTATGTCATTGAAACACTGAATTTATAGCCTGGAGGATATGATGTGTCCCTCATGTTGGACACAAACTTCTACTGTAACTACAGGATAACTTAAGATGTGGGCTTTCAATTCAAGATTTGGTTATGTGCGAGTACAATGAAAGTGGTGAATTAGTGGGCTCAGAGTAAACTTATTGAACATGCCAGAGAAATATTTAGACCTATCCCGTAAAGTGATAAATGACTATAAGTTATATATACAGTATATACATGAGTCATTATTTTCTGTTTCTCCCAGGTGGACACGAAGGGAAGAATGTGACTTTTATCGTGTGGTTTCAACTTTTGGTGTGGAAAAGATAAAGAAGGAGTCGGGTCTTCAAGAGGCCACTAACCCCGAGTTTGACTGGAACCGTTTCCGAACCTTCGCTCGTCTGGACAAAAAAACGGATGAGAGCCTTAGCAGATACTTTCGCTCTTTTGTTGCTATGTGCCGCAGAGTTTGCCACCTGCGCCCAGGCCGGGATGAAGGTAACTACTGCTGAACATGAGGAAGCAATCCACTATAATAAGCTACTTTAGAATCAATAGTTGGACAGTAACTTGTGGGTAAAAATAACAATTTTCAATCCAGCACTATGTTACAAGACACATTCTGAATGAATCTCTTTTCTTGAAGTAGTTATGAAAGGACATTTCAGAAATCAATGCTTCGATGCTCTAAATATGAAATATAAAATGTATGTTCTTCTGTAGTGTTAAGTTTACAATGTCTCTTCTCTATCCCTTTTCAGATCCGTCCGAGGTCCCCACGGCTGTTGCCCCAATCACAGAGGAGCGTGCTTCCCGTACTCTTTACCGTATCAGCCTTCTGCGTCGCCTCCGAGAGAGAGTCCTGCCCCACCCTTCCCTGGAGGAGCGTCTTCCTCTTGCTCCGACCAGCTCTGAGCTGCCCACTTGGTGGAACATACCGGACCACGACCGTCAGCTGATGCTGGGTGCAGCAGTGCACGGTGTTAGCCGCACCGAGCTCTCCATCTACTCAGACCCGCAGTTCACCTTCGTTCAGGCTCGGGAAGACTTTATACAGAACCAACAAGCCCTGCCCCCTCCACCTCCACCTCAGGCACTGCCCGTCACACCCCTCGGCCAACTGAAGACTGAAGAGGACGTGCCAGGTGTGAAGGAGGAGCGAGGTGAAGAAGACGCTCAGGTGCTCGGAGGTCAGATCAGTGCTGATTTGCAGAGTACACCTTTAAGTCACCATGACAGCAAAGCAGCGGGGCAGGGCTGGAGCCTGAAGAGGAGCAAGATAAGGGTCGGAAAATCAGGAGGAAGAAGGAAAAGAGAGGGGGGCTCGGATTCTGATTCTGATTCTGATTCAGGATCATCCTCATCTGACCGATCGGGCAGCAGCGATGACAGTGGAGAGAGTGAGGAGGAGACAGAAGGAGGCGAGTTTTATTAAACTGAACAATGTTTTTATGCTACCAGGATAAACACAGCAATTAAGTTATTTCCCCCTTTTGTCTTTCAGCAGGCATGAAGCTGTGTGACGGGGATGAAGAGAACAGTTTACTGTCAATGACCACATCTCAGGACGGTGTTCCTCCTCCAGATCCCCTCAGAGTGGATTGGCCCAAGGTAAGTCATTTACATGTTACTTAACGTATGTGTAAACCTGAGTCAAATTTCAGAATTTCTGTTGACATTTTTTACATATTTGTTGTGAATCAAAGTTGCATCATTTTTGTTTTTCTTAGGACCGCGTGTTGATCAACCGCCTGGACAGCTTGTGTACGATGGTGGTGAGCGGTCAGTGGCCCACGGGGCGACGCTATGTGCCCGAGGCCCAGCTCAACCCAACATCAGAGCTAACATTAGAAGAGATGGCCTACACGAGGGTAATGCGTAAACCCAGCGGCACGCCTGGTGGCCCGGGGGCTGATGGAGATGATGGAGAGTTCACTGTGAAGCTTCTCAAGGTGATCATCTCTGAGACTTTTGTGCAAAGTTGATTGAAATAGATGTCAGTCAGTGATTAAAATCAAATTAAAGATGTCAGGCTGCAGCTATGATGTAAAGGTCATGACAATATTTGAGACTCCTCTGTCTTCACGCTTTCAGGAGGAAGGGCTGAAGCTGACCTTCTCTAAGCAAGCTATGATGCCTAACGGCTCAGGAGGAGAGAGCAGCGGACGCAAGAAGCGCAAAGACCAAGAGGTATCTCATTTCAGAGTTCTTCATTATTACAGGAAGAGTCGGTGAAATGCAAAAAAAACCCAAAACTGCGTGGAGCTTAGTTTGATAACTTTTTTTTATTTTTATTTTTTTTAAGTTTTCTGACCCACTAAATGATCCACTGGAGCGTACTCCTCGGCGTAGGGACCCTCCCACCTGGTTAAAGGAGAACCCAGATTATGAGGTGGAGGGAGACATGCTGGAGGTAATAATTATAATATCAGCTCTAACTTAATCTAACTTTTCAATGTTTGTGTTCGGTCCTATACTGCAAACACCCCTTTCATATCAGCCCCCTCATAGTGAGATTAGGGGTCCTAAGGGGACTTAACAGTTACACAACTCTCTTGAGTGTAGAACTTAAAGGTCACATATTATCCTCCTTTTTAACCAGTTTAAATAAATCTCAGAGCTCCCCAAAACATGTCTGTGAAGTTTCTTGTTCTAAATCCACTCTGATCCTGTATTTGATCATGCCTATAAACCCCTCTATTTCAGCCCTGCTCAGAACAGGCTGTTTCTGTGTCTGTAGCTTTAAATGTAAATGAGCTGTTTCTGACCACGCCACTCTCTGGAAGGGCTTGGGTGGCTTGGGCTTTCTCGCTCCATGCCCTTTTGTTTACGGTGAGAAGGCAAACTCAGAGGGCAGAACAAACACCTAGCTGTGGGAGTGTCACCCACTTGGGGGAGGGGTTACTGCCCTTTGTGATGTCATGAAGAGAAAATCTTCTAACAGCCTGTTTGAGCACACATTTTCTGAAAAGTGGAGCAGGCTAAAGACGGAGAGGATGGACTTTTCTCATCATTGGGGGGTTTGTAGACAGACTAGAGACACAAATTATTGTTAGAAAACATGGTAAAGTGTACTTTGCATAATATGTGACCTTTAAGTTAGGGCTAGGGAAACCAGATGTTGAACTAGTACAGGTCGCAGGTCTTAAATTGATTATGAAACAAAATCTCTAAAGTATTTTTCTGATTCAGTGCATCATAAGTTGTCTTTTTTTCTTCAGCTTCTTGTGAACAGGAGCAAGAGGAAGAGGAGAAGGAGGGCAGATAAAGCTCTGACAGGCAGTGAGAAGGTCAAAGTCATCAACATGAGGACAGGAAAGAAGGTGAGACCAACAGGCCTGCTATCCTTCACCTGATTTAATTTGGCCATGTGTGAGGTTTTCATGATACCAGAATTTTAAACTTAGTAAAGAAATAAGTAACAAATTGACACTATAGCCACAAAAATGTAAGTCCTAGCCTCCCGGTATTTGGTCATTTCTTTTTTTATTACCAGTCAGTATTTGCCAACCTGTGAATTTGAACGGACGACTGCTACTCTCCCTCTAGCTCACGGCAGCTTTTTGTTAAAAAATATGACTGAAGATCTGTAGTTATTTTTAAGCTTTGGTACTTCTTCATACTATTGATTGTTAAAAGACAGAAACCGTATCATTTTAACAGACAGGGTTTTTGAAGAGAATCAGAGTATTGACAGTTTTGACAACCTTAGATGCGTGCTTTCTCTTGACAAATAAAACTCTAAATGTTTCTCCTTTTTATAGGTCGGAGCGGCTTTCTGTCCGATGTTGCAAGACCTGAGAGAATATCTGGAGGAGAATGCTGATAACGCTGTAGCACCCGAGTGGTCTGATGCTGTTAGAAGCTCTGTACGTACACAAGATATTATTACAAGACCTGTGTTTTTTAGAAATGTAATTTTTTATTGAATATGATTCCCTTTTGTCCTGTTTTGGTAAACACTGTTACATGTTGCTATCTGTAACGTATCTGGCTCGTTGAGACTTTGTAACCGTGGTTATCTCAGCATGAGGAAAAGGGAAGGTCTCTTCAAAGCATCCTGTTTTTTTATACAGTGTAGACTTTCTAATGTGACTAACATCTCTGTTTCTCACAGGGCTTCCTGCCTGAGACCTTCTTCCACAGACTGCTGACCGAACACTCGGAGATCCCCAAGAAGAGCCGACGCCGGCATCACCATCACCACCACCACCACCACACTCCAGAGCCCACGCCCGAGGACCCCAACCTGGACGGAGTGGAAGAGGAGACTCTGGTCTCAGACGGAGCCTACATGATGGACGAGGAGGACCTGGAGACCTCCCATCACTTCCTCACCAGCCCGGACTTTGACGTTAAAATGGAGGGCGGCGACAGCCTCTCCCAAGGTGACTATGACAGCTCGGATCAAGAGGCGCTATTGGACGATGTCATCATGGCACAGAAAGACTCTGACTCCTCGTCAAGCTCCGAGGATTGACTTAACCTCGCTCTCTGAACACATCAAACTGAGTCCCTGTCTCAAAAATGAATCATGTTATTCCTCATTTATTTTTATCATGTTATGTATCAAATTATGGATGACTGTTTTTGTTGCTACTTTTATTCATTTATTTTATATAGGATTTTTTTTCAGTGAAAGGAGCAGCTTTGCACCCATCTGTTTTATTTCTAAGCATCGCAATCGTCTTCATCTCCTCGATCCTTCTCTCTAACCTCCGACAAAATGGCAAAAAGCTGAGCTTTCTTACTTCACGACTTGTCATTCTCCTCCTCTTCCTCTGAAGCTTTTCTTTCCCATCACATTCCCAGCCATGACCAAAACGGGACCCCTGCTGTACAGACTCCCTTTTCTTATCTAAAACCTCAATGCTGGTCCTCTAGCGCTACATGAAACTGGACATGTTTGATGCAGAGCCTGGATCCAGATCCCACAATCCCCTGCTCTCGTCTGGTCATGTGTTCCACGTCCAGACGGGTCTGTGAACTAAACGGGGGGTCCTGTGTGTGGATGTACTGTTATTGTTTTCACTCTATGGGAAGGGTGGGGGTTTAGAGGGAGGGAGGGGGACAGTGGCGTATTAGTTACTGATGCTAGGAGGATGGATGTATTGTACAATGTAGAGCTGGTCCATTGTGTACTATGGTGCAAAGATGACGGCAATGAGTTACTATTCTTGTTTTATGATCTGAGTGTATCTGTGAAATGAATAACAGCAATCTACAGTGAGAGCAAGTTTCTGTGTGTTATTGTGAATCAAACCCAGCTGAAGCACTCAGGAGATGTGCTGTTCTTGACACTAGGCTGGTTATGTCCATTCATGCAAGAGTTATATTATTGTGTCAAAATTACAGCAGATGACGCTGCATTGGAGCTAATATTCAAATGTATTGTAAACTACAGTTTTATAGCAGCAACTGGAGACTTACAAAGGACTTAAAGTTGAGGTAGGCAACTGCAAGACAAAACAGCAACAGAAAGCTAGCTTCACTTTCTAACAAGAGAAATGTCAAAGCTAGCTACCAAACATAAAAGCATGTCCTCTGCCTCACAGCGGAAGAAGGGTCCAAGAGAGAGCATTAGGGAAATGGAGCTAAGTGCATCACAATTAACCGCATCAACTCAACTTTCTCTGCCTTTCCTATACTACAAGCTTATGAGAGACTCCACTAATGCACAATGAGTTCAGTCATGTAGGTCGACAGTTTGTTACACATACAATGATGAGAAAAAAGTATTGCTTCCCCCTTTTCTTTTCTCTTTTTACAAGGAATGCATGGAAAGATAAATTGCCGACAATATGAATAATACTACCTCATCAAGCGAGAGCTGAAGTCCTGCCTTCCGAAGCCTGTGATCACTTTTTAGTTCTTCTCTCGACTTTCTGTCTATATTTTGACCAGTTGATTTTTCTAACATGTTAGCAACATCTTGTTATCGCGTTATAAAGCTTAAATTATTCCCCCACAAAAAAATCTTACAATACATACAGTAAATTATTATCTTATAGTTATTTTTTTTATTTTACCAGCAATAGATACCCAATAAGTTGCGAATGTAAGAGGTATATAACAACATGAGAGAAAGAAGGCTAAAATTAAAATGTTTTTGTTCTGAGCTGCGTGTCATTGTATCGATGATCAGTCATTTATCTTTTCAAGGGATGGACTTCATTTTCTATTCTAAGGAGGCAGTGTTTTAATACTACGCACCCTGAGAGGAGGTGGTGTTGCTGTGTGAAAAGCAGAACTGTGGAAAGAACAACAATCAACTACTCCAATGTGCTAAAGGTGATAACTAACAGCCTTTACATGAAGAGGACTGATGCAGCTAACTTACACAACTGATGAATCAAATACAGACTGTTTTGTGTTTATATTGTGATATTGTGATGTTAGGCTTTTCATTTTTCATGAAACAATCCATTAAAGACTCAAGTGGAGGAGTAGTATATACTGTACATGAAACAATGAGCCAGGGATACGTCACTCTACAGCAGGGGTTCCCAAACTTTTCAGCTCGCAACCCCCAAAATACAAGGTGCAAGAGACTGTGGACCCCCACTGTCCCTGGAGGTGGTTAAGGCATATAATGTAGCGCACAGCCACACACAGACCTATCCAAACACTGGTAACACAAAAGAATACAACAGCCTAAAAGCCATAACATTATTTTATACAGTAATTGATTGTAAGAAAGGCTAGAAGCAGAATACAAGTAATGTCCATGTACAGATTTAAGCACTGAGTGGACACGCCTTAATAACAGACACACAGGTGTGTTTATCTTTATGTGTACAGGGCAGCAGACACCTACATTGTCGCTGTCATGTGCAAACTTACATTTTAAGTAAATACATTACCATTACAGAGTGTGTCAGGTAAATTGACCACTTTACTATTGACACAGCATCAAAAGAAATAAATCTATTCCACACTACCAAGTCCTCAAAGAGGAAAGGTTGCCATCGAGTGTCACAATGAAGCCTTATTGAACTAAAGACTTTATGATTAGACACTGTTGTGTTGTAATGGGTCATTTCACTGGCATAGTTTTGGCCCTAGGGATCAATGCTGTGATGAAAAATGTCAGTATGTTTTATTCTTTATTAGAGTTTATAATATTGAATGATCCCATTGTTGTTTGCAATATATGTTATTTCTATATTCATTGCTGTGCTGTTGTCTGATAAACTTTGAGTTTACACCAAACTTTAGAGTAACACCACAGATTGTATGTTAAGATTATTGATATACAGTCAATGAGCTACCGTCATGTGAAGTGAAGTAAACATCAAGTTGATAGGCTCCAATGACATTATATCTAGATATCAGATGGAGTTTATGTTGTCTCTTAATCTAGGTTCATACGTGCAATGGGAAGCACTGTTGCCTTCAGGACTGCCGGTTCATTCGTACAGAGGGAAATAAAAAGTCGAATACTAAATGTAACTTTCGAGTAGCATTGAAACTTTATTTCCGCTGTTTCATCAACAGTTTTATGGCATTGCATTTTCCGACAGTCAGTGAACACACCACACGCTACTGCTTCCGGTTCACAGAGGGTGGTGGTTGTAGCATCCCTCCAGCTTATGAATGGGTTTTGTTTGGCCTCCTGTTAAATTTGCGCCTCCCAAGTAATATTTTGGCAACAACGGTGGGCTTATTCGGGTGTTAACAGCATTAAATATACACCTGGTCCCATTTCTTTTTAGGGTCTCAAAGCAAAAGTAGCTTAGCATCGTCACGACACTAACATTATGCTAACCGACGGTAGCTAGGTAGCCGCTAGCAGCTTAGTTTGATTTTTGATTACTTTACTTAAATGGGAATTAAAATAAGTAATTTAAAAATTCACAACACTGTGCAAAGCAAGTGATATTGTGTTAGACTTAGAAACTTAAGAATGGACCTGAATTTTTACTCTGACTTGACGGATGGTTGTGCTCAAAATGTTGATCCGGAGTTTCTGGACACCCAAGCGTATGGTGGATACTCAGGGGAAAATAAGGTAACATTTACCCATCTTAAACCAGTATCTTTTTCAATAATTGTTGTGTCTGTTGCGCAATAGTTACCAAGATATCGGTATATTTTAGTTTCCAGAAGGAGGCAATAATTATCTCAACATTAGTGGAGCCGGCCACCCTTTCTTATCCGCGGAGGTCAGTGATTTCAAACATGTTAGTGCAATGTAACAGGTCTTCATAATGTCTCCTTAGGAAAGGACTGACCCAGTACTCTCTCTCTTCCTCCCCATACAGCAGACATTTCATACTCCCAGTCTCGGAGATGAGGTCTTTGAGATCCCTCCCATCTCACTGGACCCGACTCTGAGCATCGGAGATGCTGTGTCCCACTTTGAGTTGACAGATGGGTCAGACGGCACCGGGGTACCTTCGGGCCCCCGTAGTCTTGTAAGCAACTTGGTAGTCGCGGCCAACGACCCTTCTTTTGCTTCCACCTATGTGAACTCTGGGTCCCACCAGGGCCTGGAGCAGCTGAACCTGGCGGCCATGGGTCAGGCTGGAGGGGGAGCCCTGCTGAGCTCCTCTGCACTGGTGAGTGAGGAGACCTGCAGACTGTTGCTACGATGTTTGGTTTAATTGTTACTTTGTCACTAATGCAGTTAATGTTCTTCCATTGTTTGTGTGATTATCACTCTGCAGGAGCTGGGGAATTCAAGTGGTTCACATTTCAGCAGTTCATCCCCCATGACCATTGATGTCCAGCTTGGGGACATCGGTCATGGTCTTTTAGGAAGCAGTCACCTGTCCACTATTAACCAGTCTGAGCTTGCAATGGGTCTGGGGGGTCATTCAGAGCAGCCGCTGTCTGCTACCCCATCACCAGCAGGCTCCCTGCAAGATGAAGACATGGACGACTTTAAGGTGAGGAGTTAATGTTTACTCAAAGGCACTTCAGATTTTTTTCACAAACCATTGAGGTATCTCAGTGCCAGATGTGCATTTAAAGAGGTTCTAGAGAGGACTTTTTGCTTTCCTTTTCTTTTGGTTATCACATGCCTGAATATGTGTTTTGTATCAAATGCTATATTTTAGATCATGCAGCTAACATTTCATTACCCTTTATCTTCTACTTTCCCTCTCTCTCTGCTCAGAGGAGTGTTCTGGTAGACTCCCCCATGACTCTCTCATCCTCTGCCCTCACCCACATGTCATCTCATCAAATGCCTACATCTTCTGTGCTGCCGGCTACAGCCAGGAGAGGAGGGGGTAAGCCAGCCACTCTGGCCTCAGTGACGGCCGCTTTGGGTGCTAAAAAACCAAGGAAAAAGAAAGACCCTAATGAACCACAAAAGCCGGTTTCAGCGTATGCCCTGTTCTTCAGAGACACCCAGGCAGCCATTAAGGGCCAGAACCCAAACGCCTCTTTTGGGGAGGTGTCGAAGATTGTTGCGTCCATGTGGGACAGTTTGGCTGAGGAACAGAAACAGGTAAAAGCATATGTTCTTATATTCAGTATATAAGTATCTTTGTTAGGTCAAAGGAAATAAGCAAAAAAGATCTGCACACCAAGGAGCTGCTGTTAAAGGATTTATTAACAAGTCACGTTTCGAGCCAACATGCTCTTAGACTTTAGGTCACTTGTAAATAAATCCTTTAGTTGGCGAAAGGATCTTTTTTATTTCTTTATACCTATTCCTTTTTTGGATCCAGCACCCACTTAGGGATGTTCATGTCTTTGTTGATTTTTCAGTTAGGTTAAAGGAAAGAAACATGTCTGTTGTGGTAGTGTGTAAACAAAATTAATCTCTGCTTGTTTTGCGTCCAATAGGTGTATAAGAGAAAGAATGAAACTGCAAAAAGGGAGTATTTGAAAGCACTGGCAGCTTATAGAGATAACCAGCTCTCACAGGTACGATCAAGTTGTCCTCCAGAGAAGAAAAGTTGATTGATGGATAGCATTTTCATTCATGAGGCTTTTCTAAAAAAGTGTTAATTTATCTTCAACGCAGCCTGCCACAGAGGAAATGGAAACTGCCCCTTCACCTCCTCCACCGGTGATCAACACAACACCTGCAGTCCTTCCCTCTGCAGGACAGGCCCTCCGCCCAGGTAACGTCAGCCTTGAAGAGAACACCATCACCAACATTTGTGCCTCCAACATTATCCTGGATGTTCCAGAGATGACCACACGTTCCCGCACAGGGGCAAACAAAGTCCCAGCAGCTCCAGCGCCCCCCGCCCAGACCATCACCAAGATCATAATCCCTAAGCACATGCTGCAGGCGGGGGGTCAGGTGGTGACGATGCTGCCTGGAGGGATCCGCACTCTGCAGCCCACACTGGTAGTGTCGGGCGCCTCTCGCCAGCCGCCTCCACTGCAACAGATGCAGAACGCTCCGCCTCCACCACGGCTGCAACAAATGGCCCCAGCACCTCCGCCCCTACAGGCAAAGCCTCGTGAAGGAAGCACCACAGCGGGCGTCCCTGTGTCAGTCACAGCTACACCTCCCCCTCCACTCCAGATAAAAATAGTCCCTGCCTCTTTGCAGGGCAAAGACACCCTAATTGTCCCTACCACAGTGGCTCTTACGACATCCGCTCAGTCTGCACCTGTGTCAGTGCAGGTGGTGAACTCTGCTGACACGCAGGGCAACACAGACGATGATGAAGTCACAGAAGTGCTGCATTCAGAGGAGGTGCGTTTACCTAAAGTGAAATTGTTTCTTTTGTTATAAAATGATTACAAATGCATTTCACTGTTGAGGATTTTCCCTGATTTTAGATATTTTAGTTTGTTTGTTTTTTACAGCTGAACTATTTGGCTTTGTTCAGACTGCCGCCCAAATCTGATTTTTCCCCAAATCTGATCAGAATCCGATCTAACTGACTGACTGTCCGCATTACAAATTGCAAGTGACCAGATCCGATCTGCCTGTCCGTATTGACATGTTCTTATCCACATTGATTTCTATGGTAACAGGTTACGCCCAGGAAATACAACTGCAAAATGGATGACAGAGAAGTGTGTCTATTTCTGACGCAAACAATCTTGTGGAGCAGTCCGTCCACAGGCTGTTGTTTTGCTCCATGTTTTTTTTTATTCTTGCTGTTTTCTTCCACCGACCAAAGCTTAGACCAGTTTGTATAATGCGCCTTGAATTAACTTCCGGCTTGCTGGATCTACGTCGTTGTTGTTATTGTCGATGGTGTCTCGTTGCTAGTGAAGTTACTGCCACATTTTTATCAAACAATCTACTAATTGAATTGTGTTTGATAACATAAGTTGAATGTAAATCACAAAACAGAGTTTTTAAGGTTCAGACACCGCTATCTGGAAGGTTGAACATCTGGTTGTTTCAGTTGTTGTCAGAAACAACTCCACAAAGAAACCGAGAGAACTACAAAAAGTTTGACATCACATTTTCAGGGTAGAGTCCGATCATTCTCTCGGCCTTTTCTACGTGGATTGTGAACCAATCTTTTACTAATATGACTTCACCAAGATTCTCAGAAAGCCTCTTACCTTTTTAAGATTTTTATGCACAGAAAAACTATTCTAGTGCTGACCGTCTGCTCGGCTTTGATCTGCTACACGAGCTGTGCCACACTGGGGTCGAATCACCCTCTGCTATTATGAAAAGACTGTTAAGATTTCTGTATGATACGCTCTGTAAGAAAATATTTTTTTGCACATATCTGAAAAAATATGCAGTTACCAATGTAGTTATTTCAGCTCCTAACTTTGATACTTATTAGATTAATATGTATCGGCTGTGACATAAGTCTTTCTTTTAGTCCATGTATAAAAACACATTCAGTTTGATCAAAGATGTAACATAATTATAACTCCATGAGGGTGAATATCAATTTATTATTTAGTGTTTTTGTGGATATGTAATATTGTCTACTCAGCAAAGCCTGTATCGGCAGATCATATCTGGTACGTATGTTGATGACGCTCTAACCAAGTTCTGCTCCTCTGACAGGATGAGATGGAGGTCAATGGGTCGAGCAGTGGTGGGACTCAGAAGTCGGTGTGTATGAGGACGGGCTGTAACAACCCAGCTGTGGAGAGCAACGACTGGGACAAAGAGTACTGCAGCAACGAATGTGTGGCCAATCACTGCAGGTGTGTACCCGTTTCTCACACGTACTTTAAACTGTTGTTTTGAGTGCACTTTGGAGAAGTTTTCTGAACTCAATATTTTTCTATTTTTCAGAGATATATTCAAGACGTGGTGTACGATCAGAAATCAGAACATGGGAACAGTAAAATGAAGGGCATCATCAAAGCGTATTCATCAATAGGAGCCAGCGTTAAAGGTCGGAGCAGAACTGATGCAGTATGTAAAAACGCTTTTTACAGCCGTGTCGCCGTCTCCTCATCGTTTTATACTTGTACTGTAGGTTCAACAGTCGCTGTTTGACACAAAAAAAGTAGTATTTGTAAATGGTACTGAATTAGGACAGCGATTCCACTTTGGCATTTTTGAGACAGCATATTCTTATATAGTATTACATTTCGATGATCAAAACAGCCTTCAGTTTGTTTTCAAGGCAGCTAGAGAAAGATGAAGTCAACACAGGTCAGTTCCACGCTTCTCCAACTGAAATAGTTAGAAAGGAAACGCTCGGACAAAAGGGATCGACATTTCAACTTTTTTTATTTACACTGGTTTAAAAACATGTTTGTTCAGTGCCATCTGTCCCATTTACAAGACGTGCTCTGAAGTGTTTGAATGTGTCACATCGCTTAAAGAAAAAGTGAGGAACTTCTACATCTCTCTCTACGCAGCTGTAACAAGCCTTCGTTTGAGCTGGTATGTTTTACTGTACTGAGGATTATGGCCTTCTGTGTCTAATAATGCTTTTTGTTTTTGTAAAACATTCAGCTGAGATCATTTCAGTTGTTAGTAAATGCTCAACTTCAGTGTTTCTTAATAAATGAGAAGTTATGCTCAAACAGATCTTCCTCTACGTGGTTCGTTTAACTGCTGATCCCGACTCGTGGTGGTATTACCATTAACGAAAGGTTGGCTACTGATACCAACTGTGAATCAGTAAATGTCGAAGTGTTCGTATCAGAGAAAACATTTGGTGAGATCAGAGTTGTCCCCTCATGTCAAGACGAGGTGTGACATAAAGTAATATCTGACATGTTGCCCTGAGGACTTCTGTTTCTGTCTGGAGAACAAAGTGGTCAAATCAATGTGTTGCTATCGGTTCATTTTTATGGTTCATATTCGTGACAAAGCTTTATTTGATTTTGAAGTATTTAGCTAAAGATTGAAGGGTTCATTTCTTTTTTTTAAACTAAAACTGATTTTCTCCATGAAACAAAAAGACCCTAACCATCGGGCCAACGTCAAATACAATCTTTTTATAGTGGTGCAGTATTTCAAACACTTGGAAAGCAGACCAGTCCATCTTTATAAACACTGTATAACAGTTAAAAATATGAACATATCCTTCATTAAAAGGACAATAAAACACCTTGTGTTACAAAATTCCTGAGTTGATTGACATCTTTTGGCTTTTATTTTGTACCCGTCCACATTGAGTGCAGCCTTTGTTCTTTCTTCTTAGGCTTCAGTGTTTGCTAAACGTTGTAATAATAACTTTATGGATCCTCAGGACACTTTGACAATGGAGGCTCTGCTGGGGGGATCGATGCGGTAAAGCCCCAAACCCAGGCACACCGGCTCGCTCAGTTTAGCCTTGAACTCGTGTAGATGTTTGATCGTGGACTCCACAGCACTGAACCTAATGCTGCCTTCTTCAATGTTGACACTCACTGCTATTCGGCTGCTCTGCAAGGTAGCAGGGAGAAGCGTTTTTTCTTTGTTATGATAGGCAAACAGCTTCCCTTCCCCATTGTGCGTAAGGCTCCAGGACTTTGCGTTGTTTCCAAAGGCACTGCTGTTCTTGCTCTTGCGTCTGATGCTCTTGTAGGAAACGGCGATGTCCCAGTATCCCTCAGCCTCCACCTCCCACGTGTGGGTACCGGAGGAGAAGCAGCGGGCGGAGAGGACCTGCGGGGCTTCATCGAAGCGTCCAGTTCTGTTGGGGTAGAGCAGTTTGGTTTTTACTCTCTCTGCTGTTCTGAGGTCATCGGACACTCCCAGGAAAGGACTGGCTGAGTCCAGATCGACTCCTGAGAAACAGACGGACCGTTTCAGATTACATTTGACTGAGTTTTTACATAAACTGAAATGTTAATAATTAAGAAACAAGTAATTGTGCTCCTACACTTCTTTGTTAATAATACTCCATTAAATTAAAGTGGCTGTTAGTTTTATGGTTATAAATGTGAAGTCTGCATTTCAATTTCCAAAGGTCCTTTTTTTGCATCTCATCTCCGTGTCTGTTTCTCAAAGGAACTGAGATCTGATGTATATACATTGTTGTTAGTCGTCCCTGATATCTCCTACACGCTGTGTCTCTGATCTTTGTCAAGACTCCCACACTGCAAACGTTTTCTATCATGATTGACCATTACGACAGATCAGAGTGGGACTTCTTCTGCCCAATGAGACCCTCTTCTCTGAATCAGCAGTTAGGTTAACTAGCCAGCATGACCTCACATCACATTATCTGCTGATCGGACTAAATCAGTCATCAGCTGATACATCGGTGCATCCTTAGCTTAACTGTAACATCTGAAAGAAAATTAACAATCTCTCACAAATGAAAGATCAGCCACCTAATTTAGTACACAGGCGGGTTATTCTCATGAAGCCTGACTTAATTAAAATGGTTGCTAGCTAATTTCAGATATTGATCTGTGATTATAGCTCAGCCACTTTGCTGACTTGACTGCACACTGGGTTCCCTCTGATCTAACGCTCAGATTGTGCAGTTTGCTCGCCTCCATATCAAATAGAAACTGTGCTTTAAGAATATCATGCTTAAAGACTCACATTATTGTTTGCATGCAAACATATACTCCTCTGTTGTAGTTTTTTAGCTGGCGAAGCTTTGAGTACTTGAATGTAAACAGATTGTGTAAAGATTTATACAGGTTTTGGGGCGCCAGTATCCTAGCAGTAAGTGCGCACGCTAAATATACAGAGGCTAAAGTCCTCGAGAGCGGGCAGCCAGGTTCAAATCCCACATGGGGCTCCTTTCCCACTCGATCTCTCTCCCCGGTTTCTGACTCTATCCACTGTCCTATCTCTCAAATAAAGGCATAACAATCCCACAAATAAATGTTCTAAAAAAAGGGACTGGATCCTGGTTTCTGGTCATTCTTTTCCAAGCTCAAAGTTGTGTCAAGTTATACGAGTCAGAAAAAAAGAAAAGATGTTTAACCATATAGTGACGTTGTTCATGTTGAAATACAAGTTGAGGTCTAACAAAAGATGCAAATTGTGATTTTATTGTTCATCCATCAGTGAAGATAAGATGAAGTTCAACCCAGAGAGGAGCAAAACAATGCAGGCATCTAGGAACCAAACTGAAGAAGATCAGAAACCTGGTTAACATTACAATCATGAGATGACCGTGATATGAAAAGAAAAATGTCCCCCCCCCCCCCCCCCCCGGATTCATTGATTCATTTCCTTTAACAATCTAGCCTTATTATTTTTAAATAGATCATTCTGTACCTTGATTTTCTGTCTCTGCGTGGTGGCTCTTCACGGGATGATCAACCAAGAGCTCTATGTTGGAGAAGAGGGAGGGGGGAGTTTATTTAGAAAATGTGTTCACTGGAAGAACCAGAAAGCTTGTAGAGGTTTGCTGAGTGCTGTAAGTGGAACAAAAAGATTAAACCAAAGTGATGTTGACCAGAACTTGTCTCTTTGAGATAGTGTCTGCTCTCACATCTTCCTGTATCAGTGCTGCTTACAATCAAAGCTCACTCTACAAAATACATATGAAAAATATAACCTTTTAGGAGTGTGGAGGAGAGTCATGTTCAAGTTCAAGGATGACACCCCCCCCTTGTTTTACAAATCTCTAATGGGAAGGAATCTTCACAGGAGGATGATTGATCATCTGGTGACCCGGTGCGGTGGAGAAAATGTAGAGTTGGTTTTCAACCTGGGGTCCTGGAGCCAAAGGTCACATGGGGTCATGAGGCTTTGTCTGCTCTGAGGTTCTCAGAATTAGATTTGGACATATTAACTAAAATCATGACGACACACTAACTGGATAGTTTATTCAAAGGTCTGTTGGTAAGCACAAGTGTGTATAGGCCTATTGTATTCGGATGAATCAATTCAAATTTATGGTAATTTAGGACGGCTATGTATCACTCTTTTTTGTAGGACCTGGGATGGCTCAGCTTTTCTTAGATACAAGTAGGGGGGCTCTGAGGGGAAAAAAGGTTGGGAACCACTGACTTAGAGCTTAATGCTCTGAAGACAAGACGGTGGAGACGGTGGTGGAATTTTAGAAAAACGCAGCGGCCACTGTCCCCATCAACCTATGAGATTCTGCTGTTTCAACTGTGGAGGCTTTCTTCTTCCCGGGGACCATCATTACTCAGGACCTCAAGTAGAAGTTGAACATCAGCGCCCTCATCAAAAAAGGACAGCAGAGGATGTACTTCCTGCGGCAGCTGAACAAATTCAACCTGCCCAAGACAATGATGGTTCACTTTTACGCCGTTGACTTCACCCTCACAGCCTGGTATGCCGTGGGAACTGCTGAGGACAAGGGCAGGCTGCAGCGTATCCTGTGCTCTGCAGAGACGGTGACCTGGACACCCACAGGACTCTGAGCTGTGCAGGTGTTACGTTGTAGGTTGTTTTGTCCCCCTCTGCTGGCAATAATGTGTAACTGTTGTGAACCTGTTCACTTATTGCTTTTTGTTTCTCCCTAGGGTGTGTGTGGTTGGGGAATGATTGGAGAAGGCTGATAAAGAGGCAGGAACTGGCCTGCTGTCTCTCTCTCTCACTCTCTGTTCCTGGCTCCTGAGAGTCACACATATGCTAATTTGTTGATCATGCTGGTTGAGAATTCTGGTTATCAGTTTACCTTTTTCGCGGCTTTTGTTCTGGTTTAAGGGACTAGGTAACGTATTGTTTATGTAATTAAGGGGTAGAGGGTAAGTGCTCAGTCTGACGGTCCTTTGTGGGCTGGTCTGGGTGACTTACACTTCCATTTTGTTTGTTTGTGAACCATCCAGTATGTTTTGTGACGTTTGTTATACCAACTTTATCTGTGAAAATAAACTGTTTTCTTGATTGGAGACAACATGACTAGTGGTTTTATGTTCGATTCCCTGTTGAAACGGGCCTTAGTTAGGGGGTCGTAACAGCAGGTAAACTGGTGCTCGACCACTCTCACTCCAGACACAGACTCTTTGAGACCCTCCCTGCGACAAGAGGCTGAGGTCACTCAGGACCAAAACCTCACGCCCAGAAACAGTTTCTTCCCCTCTGCTGCCAGCCTCATTAATAATGCCCAACCCCCAAATGACAGGATTATGATAAAGCCATAAAAAACTGTTTGATTATTTGTAATAATAAACTTATTGTCTTTCTTTCAAGAGCTTTTAAGTTAGTATTAACATCTTTGACATGCATAGTAATGTAGTGTGAGCTTTACTAATAGATGGCCTGATACGCAGTAAAGACCTACAAGTCCAGCAAGTACTTAACTGAGATAGTTGCCACCTGTTCAATTACTATTTATGGCCTTACACGTCTTTTAAAACAATATATAAATTACAAAATTAAGATCAAACATGAACTTATTTAGCCGAGTAAGGTGCAGGTAGGTCAAATGTTGTTACTGTTTTTGTTTCTTGGTCTTAATTCTGGGTGAAGCTCCCCATTTACAGGCAGTAGTTACATTTTTATTGGACATGTAACAGTGGTAAAGCTTTTCTGAACTGACAAAAAGAGCCTTTAAAATGCAAATATTAAAGTTATTTTCCCTAAGTGTCAGCAAACACTGCACTACATGTTTGAACACAATCAAACAAAGATTGTGAGCTTAAGTGTAAATCTGTGGCCCCTTCATTAACTCATGCTGCTGATTCTCTTGTTTTGTTGTTGTCATGTAAGTAGGTGTTAAAGGGGATCTTACTTGCGACACGGTTCTGCTGCGTCTCGAGAGCTTTCACTAGTGACTGGTTCTCCACAGCGTAGTCAGAGGCTGGTTGGAAACAAAGACAGACATCAGTGAGTTCATGATGTCGCACACACAAGAACAAACCCTGACTAGAGATTGGCTTGTCTTACCATAATACAGAACAATGAACCATAGGAAGAGCAGCATCCCAGTGACAATGTTGAAGGGCCAGCCAGCCGGGTTCACTTTTGGTTTCTGTCAGCAGGGGAAAATAATATTAGATCTGAGAACAAACTGTAAATCCTTTCAAACGGTAGCAAAATGCTTCTTTACGCTGGATCACTGTAGTATCCATATTACAAAGAGAGCCATCGAGACCTGCTGCATATCTCAAGTGTCATGAGATAACTGTTATATGATTATCTAAATGGTCGATTAAATTCAATGATATAAACACTTAAACACATCTTACCTTGAGAGTTTTCACCAACTCATTGGCTTCTTTCATTTGCTCCTCCAGGATTTTGAAGTTCTGGTCCATGTACTCCTGTTGAAAACATACACAGTTCTATTCTTTGAAGCCTTTAACATCAGGCTTTGTCCATACGTTATCATCTGGGCACTTTGACATCTCCTCTTTTTTTTCTTTTTGCAAAAAAATCAAGGCCATCTGGAAGTATCATATATTTTACAGTCTTCAGAAAAACATAAATAATCCAGCTTTCAAATTTTACTGCCAGAATGAAATCAATAACCTCCCCCGTTTTTCCAAGACACAACGCAAGACAGGAGTACATCTCTAGATCGATTCCTATGAACTCACCTAACTAGAGGTTTGCAATCATTTTCTTACTAGCTTGAAGTAAAATGATGTTCATGGATCAACTCTCCATATAAAATCATTCATCTTATTTAAGATCCCGTATCACATTGAAACAATAACAGAAATGACACATACCAAACCACTGATATTCACTCCACGTTTTTCCTCACAAATGTCACTGTTTTGAATTTTGCATTATATAGCCTGATGAAGTTTAGATTTAAAACATTTTAATGTGAGATTTGAAGGCATAATATACAACATTCATTTTAATATCCTAAAAATCTAATATAACCTATGTAAAAGGAGAGTAAACAGGCTTTCCAAACCAAAGAAAAGTTTAGTTTTGGCCTAGAAAGATAGATAAGCGAATAAACTTTGAGATGTATATCATCTCTTGAAAATTGATCACACAATCTTGTTTTTATAATCACTTGTCTACTCCTCCCTCTGCCTCACTGAGGACAGACACTTGCAGGATGGATGGGAGGGGCAGGGAACATGTGGGCATTGTTTTGGTCTGAAAATCTGCTCTGTAGTTTCCTATGGGAGCCGCCATTGTTCTACGCTCTTTTTGCCCTCCAGGCCTCCGCGAGGGTCACGTGACTGAAAGCTTTGAATAGTTAGCCTGAAAAGCTGGACGATGCTAGTTTAAAAACTTGACTGTTGCCAAGCAACCCAAACATCCCACTCACAGAGTTGCTGTGATTGGCTAGTTATGGTTGGTTTTCTGATTCTGACCTGATTCATTTTTTAATCTTCTAAAAGCAGAGGGTGCTCACAGATCAGACACTCATTTATCCAAAGAAATATTTTGATGTAATATTGTTAGTAACATGCTATGATCAAAATGTGTTATCTAAAGCAACATTTTAATCAATGTCATCAATAACACTTTTCTGCCTTTTCCAGAGCTTCATTTTGTAATTCAACAGAAGACACTCAAAGTTTTTTTATGCCTGAAGTGTACAATCAAATATTAAAATTCATCAGGTTTGTATGTTTTCTTTTATATCAACATTTCCAAAAGGTTTAGCCTAAAGTATTTGATATCATTGGGCACATTTGGATTTCCTTAAATTTAAAGCCAATGATTTTATATTTAAACTAGATGGATTGGGGAGGATGGGTCAAAGAGAAGCTTCTGAATTTTCAGGGACCAGAAAATCCAGTTTTTCTGCAGCATAGTCAGCAACAGGAATTCCTCCTCAGTTGCTTTCACGTTATCACACTATAGTGTTATTGAAAACTCACAGTCAGCTGTCGTCGCAGGACAGTACAGGCCTCGGTCGTCTGGTTGAGCTGCTTTCTCTCAAAGGCACACATGTTGCAGATGTAGCGTCTGGACGTGTTGCAGTAGTACTTTAGCACTTTGTCCTCATGCTGTGGGCATTTCCTCTCCAGGAAGTCACACAGAGGACTGACCAAGGGATGTCCAATGTAAACCGGCAGCTCGTGGTGGCTCTTGGCGTGCATCTCGCACATTGACACCTCACACTTCAGACAGGTTTTCTTGGCCAGAGTTGTCTTCTCTGAGCAGAAGTCACAGTACACCCTTTTTTTCTGGTGGTCCTGCTAACAAAAGTTAGGATGGAGGGTGGGGTAAAGGAGGTTGACAATTGTTTACTTTTGAGTATTTGTTTTAACTTTCCACAAAATATATTTATAAATTCTCAATATCTTATCAGATCAAATAGATGTGAGGTGAAAAGTGCTTAAAGATTCTTTACCTTCCTCTTCCTGTTCCCCCTGAACTCCTCTGCGATGCTGGACAGTGCGTAGCTCTTCTGTATCCTCAGGATCGCTCCAAAATGTCCCCTACAGTCTGGGCACCTGAAGGGAACATTTGAGGCGTGATCCAGCATGGTCTCCAGGCAGCTCATGCACAAGCTGTGGCCACAAGGCAGCTGTCGAGGATCCTTAAAGATGTCCCGGCACACTGGGCACGTCAGCATCTCCTCAAGGTTTACTTTATTTGTGTCTGCCATCGTTGACCCCTCTTCTCCAAAAAGTTCCAGTGAGCATGAAAATAGACGACAGGAAGAGTAAAGTTCAGACTTTGATCAGCCTTTAAATGTTGTTGATGAGATAACCATCGAAAGGTAATGATGTCTAATGGTTAAAAGAAGTATTACATTTTAAGTTCAAGCTGAGAAAGGCCGTCAGTGTTGCCTGTCTTTCTTCATTGCTCAAAATGAAAGCACTTTAGACTTTATTTATGAACTTCCTGGTGGGCGGGGCAGAAGAAGAGGAGGAGGGTTGAGACCTATGGTTAACTCCTGACATGATAGATCAAATCAAAGGTTGAACACAGGATCACATGATCAAATCATGTCGCCTACCACAGAATAAATTTAAAAAATGTTTAAACTGATGTTTTTTATACAGATTTTTATCATAAACACATTTTATGGACTTTTTCATTTGCTATTAGACTTTGTGTAGTATGATCCAACAGAGGACACGTAGACTAGTCAAAACGAGAAATGATCATTTTAAATTGCTCTGTTCAGTTAAAGTGCAACAATAAAAACCTTTGTTTGTCAAAGCTTACAGACTTATAGCTTAGCTTCTGGCAGTAAATCTATTAACGTGTTTCCACCTGTGCATAATGAACTGAAAACACCTGTGTGGCTGTAACATGGCTGTGCACGAGCTACACGAATATCTACGACTGAGAATAATTTCATGTTTTCTACCAGTGAACTTTTTATGGTGAACAATATGTCAATTACTATATTTGTTTTATTTTAGTGAATACATTTGAACCAGAAATGGCAATCGGTATTTCGTAACTTTAACCAGATATAACATAAAAACGTACTCACTCAATTGTTGGTTGTCCCGCGTGCAGAGTAAGATTAAAAGTTCAATAATCAGATTTAACTTCATAAAAAAACACACGCGCATCAGAGCATGACATAACCTTCAAATCCACTGATTTCTGTTTGTCACTTAAATCCATGGTAACAGGACATGCTCACAGCTAATTCATCATAACATATCATGACGAAGATTCGTCAAAATGTAGTTATTATTGAATAAACAAACTGCGTGGTTACGCCTTCGAGACATTGCACTTCCTGTTTACATCGCCCAAAGCATTATGGGTACCCATGCGGCATCAATGCATTATTTTCAAAGGAGATAAAAAGAAACCGAAATGATAAAACGTGGATCATTTGTGTTTAGTTTGAAGTAAATATCTTTAGATATAATAAGGTTGAAGAATTACTCTTTTATACACCTTCGTACAAACGTGTTTCCTACGTACACATTAAATAGTCTACGTCCAGTGTACAGATTTATCTTTTAACCTCATTAACACTGACCTGATTTTTTGTATTTAAACGTATTATTCACAAACTTTCAACCCTGTTGGTGACCATTAAAGTAATAAAGTAACCTTACCTCAAGTCACAAAAGTGTCTATATAGGATAAACTGTTGAGGAGGCTTTTAATTACAACAACTGCTCGGTTTCTTGCTTCCTACTGAATGTAGTGTAATAAGAGCTCACACATCTACATAGCTTCATAATTTTGTCTTGTACACATACATTTTTTATTAATACTCAATAAAAACCAGTCGTCAGGAATATGAAAAGATAAAAAAGACAATTGTAAATGTAAAATATCTTTATTGAAAAGTATAAAACAGTCAAAGATAGTATTTGAAAAGATGACATCACAAAATGTCTGACAGTAGGAATAACAGTAGGAATACTTTAAAATGTTTAACATAAAACACAGATTTTCTTATAAAGTCAGCATGGATAGTTTTAGAAAACAAGGTGAATAAAAGAAAGAAGTCAGCATACATTCAAAAAATCACAAATATAAAAAACTTTTTTAAAGGGAGCTATATGTAAAGTAAAAAAACATAAAGATCAAAATGCACATTAGTGGGAGAACTTTAAATATAGCTTTGAAACAGGAACGGTTTGTAGTTGAGGATCTTTATTTCTCAAAAAATCTTTCAGAAATATCTTCTACCTTTATTCATGAAAGCAAGAAATGAACTGATGCGCTAGAAACCTTTTACAACAAGCTCCAACGAGAGGGAGAACATCAGCATGTAAGGAGTATACCTGGTTAACTGTGCCAGGTGGAAGGGATCTTAGACGGTCTAATGCGAAAAAGTGTTAAAGAGGTACAATCCTGCACACTGCACCAGTCCCTAAATGTGTCCACAAACATAAGAAGTCAAAATAAAAAATAAAATCCACAACCATCAGTAGTAGTAGTAGTGTGTATTATAATGTCTCTGTCTCACTGAATGCCCCTCATGTGTGTTATTATAAAACCTTTCTGGAATGGCCAGATGATACTGAGCGTAACTCTGGTTCTCTAATAGCTCTAATATTGATTTTCTTAACCTTACATGGCAGTCTTCTACTAAAGTGTTTTAAGTCCGAGGTAGAACATGAAAGCACTTCAAGAAGCCACTTCTTCCCCAGCTACAAGCCAGCAATCGTCCTGAATGAAGGAACAAATGCAGGAACAGGGATAGCATCACACTCGTGTTTCTC